>JALXJV020000024.1:13863443-14463443 GCA_024633595.2 Lepomis macrochirus | reverse complement strand
TACCAATGTCATTAGGTACAGCTTATAAACCCATTATAAAGCAAGCTGTACCATGTGTTTAACCAGTTTATTCTTTACAATGTATAATGTACATATATGAAAAGTAAAATTTACAAATTATTTAGAAATGTATATTTGGATAACAAAGCCAAGTGTGATATTATTCACTCATGCATGACATTTCAAACACTGAAACATATAAGATTCATCTTACAGTACGTGACATAAAAGGAGCAAAGTTCCCAATCCCCCAACAATGTATAACAACTGCTTTAGTGAACACAGATAAAATTGCATTCACAGTCAACATGAGCAAGAGGAAAGGAGATATTTGCTAAAACTTGAAATTAAGAGAATTAGGAATTAGAGATGATAATGCAGACTGTTTTTTATGGTGTGTTTTTGGTGCTGGTTCAGCATTGTGTCTGTGTTTGAGAGGAAATGGTGGTCTGCTGTTGTGATAATGTGATTTATCATCATCTACAGACTACAGACATTAGTTAAACAAGCAAGGATATTGTAAGCTTTGTAAAATATTAGTTCACTGAAGAATGTGTCAGCGCTGTACTACCCCTTTTGTCTTGTATGATTTACAGCCTATATATGGCCATTTCAATTCAAAAGAAGACTGGTATCTGAGATCTGGCAAATACTGTGTTTTAATTAAAACTGTGAGTGTACATGCAATACACACCATGGGGACTACCTGCAGTGATGTACATCACCATGTCAAAACGAAGAGACAGAATAGAGTGTGTGGATCTAAGGGTATTGGGTCAAGCTCTAATGAGCAACTTCACTGTGGGATTAATATGACTGTATGTCTTCACAGCTGGAGTAATCACAGTCTGTGACACACTGTGCAATAAGATGTCCTCCCACTTTTGAAATGGAATTACTTGCCCCTCTTCAACTTCACAGGAAAATCACACTTTCATTACTTGGCTGGATTATTTAGATGTAAATTGCTGTTATTGAAATAGGATATGTTGAGAAGTCATCTGTCTCATCTTGCCTTTTGCTCAGCTTAGGCGTGAAGGCGTACGGACCACTTTTTTTTCTGGGGAGTTTTTCTCGAATTTTCATTGTCCTGGCGCTAATGAATTTCAAGATATTATCACAGTCCTAGAAAATGCATATTTGCATATTTTTAATCCACTTCTTACTTGGTTGCTCTCACTCTTATGTTTAATAATTTCACGACAGACATTTCTGTTTTTGTGTCCTTGTCCTTACTTTTCTTTACTGTGTTAAAAGTGACGTCATGCATTTCTGTGTACCAATCAAAATTTATTAACATCCTCAGGTTTCATCCTCAGAGTGTTAAACTCTTAATAAATAACTAAAAATGTTTTCTCTCTCTCTCTCTCTCTCTCTCTCTCTCTCTCTCTCTCATATATATATATATATATATATATATATATATATACTTAAAAATATCCTGTGGAGTTTTTGACCACTAGCAGTGGTATAGAGCAATAATTTTATTGTTTCATTATTTTGTAGTAGCATTTCCGTCCAAGACTGAAAAGAGGTCATTGTGTAAGCTTTGAGCTTCCTACCTCTGCTGAACAGACTTTTAGTTACCTTTAATTTGTGTATATTCAAGCAGGTGTAAGTGTGCTTGTATATATGTATGTGAATGTCTTTGTGTACATATGTTATCATATTTAATTGTCAATAAATTAACACACAGACAGGGTAATTCACCTTCTGATGCTAGTTCTACGACATATCGCTGATTAACAATAAGTGGAGCTAACACCCCAAGAAACGTAGCAATTGGCCAACAAAGACGACTGCTAGTAAGCAAATATGGATGTAGATAATGCAAGATTTAAAATCACCTTGGCAAATACAATTGACACATTTGTTAGAACTCAAGGATACCCACAATGCGTTTTGTTTAAGTAACACTGACTGTAAACAAAACCTTTCTTTACAAGAAAACTCCACAGGGAACCTTTTAAGATTTGAAACCAGGTTTTCAGGGCTTTAAGAAAATAATTTAATATGTATTTTCTTTGAAAATGAGTGATATTATTTCAAGCATAATTAGATCTATTGTAAACCTGCAAGGTGGAACCTTTGTCTCCCCCTTCTGACAGTGAGAATAATTACAACGCTGTTGACACATGCTTATGACTTGTAGGCTCTGTCCTTGCTGCTGTCATTATGGTCACTCCCCCTTCAGCTCTGTCAAACCACTAATTTCTGGTTGGCATAAAACACGTCACTACTGTTGTGACAGCGCAGGAACGTCACCATTGAAGTCAGATTCAAAAAGTCCTGTACACTGTGAATATAGAAAGATTTGATGACAGGTTTAATCAGCATAGTGTGATCTCACTTGTAAGAGTCCCGCACTCTTGCTTTAAGTAAAAACAATATGATAAGAGTTCTGCAAATGAATTGAAAGCTAAAATAATATTATTAATAATAAAGTGTTAGGTCTTCACAAGCAGTGGTTGACAGGGGGTGTGGTTCAGTGAGAACAGCCTGTCACTGTAGACTGTGTTACCACATCTTGCAGATCTGGAAAGCATGTGGGAGTACATTACAGTGAAGAATCGTGACTAAAATGACGAAAGCCTCTGGAGGCTTGTTGGTGAAAGACTCGTCTGTCACGTCGATGGAATTTCTACTTTAAATACTGACTATTGTAAGTGAGCAACCTTTTGAAGAACTGACTTCCGTTTTAGAAACCTGGTGGTGGAGCTGGTGAAGCATTTTGCCCTGAAGATATGGCTTAATTAGTATTAACACTGAATCTTGACATGAGCATTCAGTCTAATTTGAAAAAAACAAAAAACAAACACTACACGTTTGTCTTAGCAATGTCACCCAACCTGAGAATCAGTCAGTGGATTTTAGCCGTTAATTTGTGTCGTGTATTTTCACGTGTCACACTGCCAGAAACAAGTTTGAACGGGTGCTGCCCCCACATCAACACCCACGCAGGAATCCCCCTGCTACTGTTGCGTCGGTCTGATGGAGAGTCCTCTCAAACAGCCCCTGCGTGATCTCCCTCACTGGGCCCCTGTTGGCCCCTCATCTGGCTCCCAGCCTGACCAATAACACCCCCTGCCAAAGGAACATATGTAGTGGTGGAGTTTACAGCAGGCAATCAGCTACCAGCTTCTTATTTTTCTCACCACACAGGATGCAGGGCAATTGACAAAAAAATGAGAAAGGTGACTGAGTGTTACATAAACAGAGAGACGGAGAGAGAAGAGACAAGCACGACAAAAACGGGTCACAAAAGAAAAGACGGATTTAATCTTTTAGTAGTAAACTGTTTGACACAGTTTGTCCATAAAACAAATCAAGACACAGCTGTAATAGAAAATATTTAAATAAATCCAATATAAAACATTTTACACAGTTATGTACAAAAAATATTTTGTTGTGTGGGGTTGATCGTTTCACCTCCAGCATACCTTTTCCTTAATCACTATTATAAATTTGAAAAGAATATTATACTGCCTTAAATGACCATTTTTGCATCTACAGTATGCTCCCATTCATGCTGTACAACAAAAACATTTTTAAAGAAGAATTTCATACTACTGATCAGCTGTTACAGTGCGTATTTCATCGGTGATCTGGTTGGTGCCCCCTACCACTCCTCTCCATCGCACACCAACTCTGGCACTCTTGTCGTGAAGAGAATCGGTTTCTGTTGCCACCACAGCCCCCGTACACAAACGGCCTGCATTCCCCTGAGTGAGGGTGGAAGTACCAGAGCAGAACATATTCTGAACAGGCCCCCTCCGACATTGGGTCCAGACAGCTGCCTGTTGCTGGAACTGCATGTAAGATGAGAAAGAGGTTCAAAAATTACAAATACTGTATTTTCCCATATTTCAAGTGTGTGCAAAAACGAAAAAAGAAAATGTTATTCGAAGAGCGGCCTCACTGACTTCAGCCTACATTTATTCTTTCACACTTTAAATATTGTAGGTATAGATACCACTTGAGACCACTAGTGTGCAAAATGCCTGCTTCAGCTATGATTAAGAGGGGCTGTAAGAACTCCAGAAGATATTTAAGTATGTCTGACAAAGTTTCACAACTTAGATGATAAAAACCTGTTTTACCATTGACACAAGTATAAATGTATAAGTAATACTCGCTTGTTTGCTTTCTTATGGTGTGTTGGATGAGAATAAAAAAGCTTTCAGTATTAGAGTAAATAAGCAGTCTTATTGAGTTGTCACATCCTATTTGTGTATTTTTTAAAACAAAAACTGTGCCTTAATAAGCAGCTAGCTCATGCATCAGAACCATTTCTCAATCAACATACTTACTAAAAGTATTAACATGTAACTTAAGACAGTATCTTTGAAACCTTTGAGTTCCTGTTTCTACCGATTCCTGTCTTTGTGCTAAGATTGTCTCCAACATCTCTGCAATGATCACACAGAGATTAAACTGTTATTTATCTCCGTATCTAACTCTCAGGAAGACAGCAAGTAAGTCCTAAATTCTCAGACTACTATATTAATATGAATTAGTAACTATAAATAGAGTAGCTGGATTATATCAGTTTATGTATCTTTTCTGACTTACGCATAAAGTTTAGTCACCACATTCTTCATTACACTTTAGATCTTCTTTTTCACTGCATTATTGTTGTTCATATATTACCTCGCAAAATCTGGCACAGGCTGTCAAACATTCATGGATTACATTTTGGTCTTATCATTCTCCCCCACCTTGCGCTTTTAACAATTTCAAGCAACTCATTACTCATAGATTATGAAAACATGAGGAACAGACAGAGAAATAGATATATGGAGCAAATGAACAAAAGAAAAAGGCAGAAAGATGAGAAGAAAATCACTTGTCTTGGCCACTCACCAGCAATGTTTCTTCCAAATACCCTTCTTTTTTCCCTGAGTCCCCACTCCGCAGTCCTGCTCTCCACAGAATCTGAAGGAAAACGACATCAATGAGAAGTTTTACGTGTTGGTGGATTCAGTCATCAGAAACCAGAAAGTAAATGAACCACTTAGACTGGATCAACACTTATTGAAATCTTAAATCCAACTAAGAGTGGTCAACGTTTCTCCAGCCGGTTGAACAACATGAAGGATTCATTGATTGTCTTCTTGACCGCTTGTCTTTTTGATCTACTACAGAAAATCATGTTTGTTTGAAGAGCAATCAGAACAAAGAAGAAGAAAGACCTATTCCAATGAGGTTAGTTTGTACTACAGGAACACTGGTCATCTTCCTGTCTGTGTCATCAAGCAATACAGCAAATTTCTTGTAAAGACTTGGAGCCACAGACGGTGACATGCAGTGCAGAACTTTTTTTTCTCCATATTAAAGTGTAAATATTGAACTGTGGCCCACAGTGATTGCAGGCTTTCATTATTTCTTACACAGAATGAGCTAACTGTCACTGTTTTACATCTAGTGATTGTAATTTATGAATAAACATGCTGACTTTGACTATGGGCAATGACAGGCTCACGCTTTGATTAGTTTTCTCATTATGTTTACCCGAAGCAAGAATTAAAATAAATTGGGATGCAGCGAGCTATTCTTGTCTGGGGGCTGTATTCACTAATGAGCTTCATGAAATATTGTGTGATTTCTTGGTACATGTTGACCCTTTGTTTAACTCTGTGGTTGCTTTCTTGCCTTGATGCCGATGGCCACAGTAACAGCAGCACTATAGGAGCTGTTAGTTTTTGTTGTTGTTTTTTTATTTATTTTGACCATTTTTAAATTTTTTTAGATAGTTGACAGTGTACAAATACACAAAATGTGGGGAGAAAGAGGAGGGTGGGGCATGCAACAAAGTTCTCCGGCTGGAACACAACTTCTTCACTCCTTCCTTCCTCCCAATATTTTCTTTATCTGAACAGAGTGTATTTTTACTGTTACAAAGTCTCCATAATCTCAACGAACACACTGCCTACATCACAGCTGTTACACATAAGTATGACATATGTAACCATTTAGCTATGAGACACACTTGGTCACATGCTATCAATTTGATGTGTGGGAGCAGTTTTAGAAAATGATGATATCCCAGGCATCTGTGTGTTTGGCCCATGGGTTCGGACACCAGTACAACAGCAAACAGTTACTTGTGTAATTTTGAGATAATTATAATTACCAGTGTGGTTTTCTTGGATCCGCTTTTCCTCCAAGATCTCAGGGGCAGGACTAGTCATTTCCCCCACTTTGTCTCCATATTCTCCCTCTTCCATTTCTTCACCTTCTTCCTTGTGAAGGTCATTATTGAGGGACACCGCTACATTATCTGGCACAGTCTTCTTCTCATGGACTGAGGTTGTTCCATCTGGATCCACAGACTTTACCATGAACTTGTATTCCAACCCTGAAATGATACAAACATGATACACATGCACATGTCACTTAAATGCATCTTCTTCTATATGCCAACATACTATGGAAATAACAGAATATTCAGTGGCAAAATTTGAGACCATTAAATCATAATTTCAGATATCCAGATTACCTTATTGTTTTTTATACTTCACTGTAGAGCTTTTCCTAACTGCAGTTTGCTGGAAGCACCACAGCTTAATAAACGGCAACAGCAGTAAAATCCACATAGTGATTAAAAAACACATCCTCTCACCAAATATATTGTGGTATTAGATGTGTGGTTTCAAGAGGCAATTATTAGCTGTCAAGTAAAGCATTCATGCTCTGATATTCTGCACTGGAATCATAGTTTTCCCTAGAAGATGAAGCAAGCTTTGTCAACGGCGCAAAGTCTTTCCTAACTCATATGTCTTTAATATTATGTTAGGTAATTTGACAAAAACAAGAGTTGTTTAAAAGTGTACTATGAACAGTAATATAAAGATGTAAATGTATATTAAGTAATACTTTATGTATAGCACCAGGTTTACAAGGTGCTACACAGTTATAAAAAAAGATTCTGAAGAATAAAAATAAATCAGGGCAAGGAAGCATCAATAAGTTGTATTTGAGAATAAAAAGGTTTAAATACTAAACACTCCATAATCTAATCTACACCTGTGTTTTTCCTATCGTGACATGTCAAAAAGGTCTAATTGCAAAAAGGTTCACAATATGCAGAATGATCCTTTAGGTGTCTAATAAGTACAGTGTGTAATGGATTCTTGGTGAGGTGTCCAGCTTAATGGCAGTCTCGTGTTTGTGAATGGCTCTGCTGTTGCTGGCACCATGGTGTGTGTTCCTCTGAGAGAACATAACAGATGGCACAACACACACGGGTGCCATGCTGCTGCCATGGGAGCTCTACAACAAACAACCACACACACACACGCACGCACGCACGCACGCACGCACGCACGCGCACGCACGCACACACACACACACACACACACACACACACACACAGATATACCCACATTCACACAATATGCAGGCCTATTTAGAGGCATGTGTTTATTCACTCTTGGATAAATGCACAGAAAAGTAAAATGTACAACATGTAAAAGTGAATAATATGACTCCGTTCTAATGACCAATCTTACCACACTTTTCTACCACCTCCTGGGTGACTAGCTCCTTTACTTCTTCAGCCTTGACATAGGGAATAAAAAGAATCATTAAGTTATTCATTTAGCTAACTCTGTATACACTGTATAAATATTTTTTTAAATGTCTGTGATTATGCTTGTTTGTGTGTCTGATAAACACGTACCGAGAGTCCAGGCTCCCCCTTCTCCCCTTTTGTGCCCTCAATACCCACCGTACCCTATAGTACAAACAAATTTACAAATGCATGAGAGTAATTACATTCTATCAATCCATAAGTATGCATACTAAGCATTTTAATTAGCTTCCCTAGCTAGCCATGTGCACCTATAACTAAGATTAACACCACATTGATGTTTTATTGCACTGTAAATAAACAGCCGAGTGACAAAACATTCACGTCAGACTTCTAGTTAGATGACAATGAAGCATTTATGGGGGGTTTCAGGTGCCTACGATATCCCCCACTTAAAAAAACATTAGTGTCAACAAACTGGTGAAAAACTGTTGTAAAAGTTTGATGTAAAAAACTCAATAATACCACTAAAACATTTAAAAGCAGCTAATAAAACATGACTTTTTAACTATTTATGCCTGGTTTAACATGTTAATTGACATACTACACGACAAATATATGCAATATAATGTGATAAAATAAAAAAACACTTACTTTAGGTTATATTTATCTGCATGGGATCACTGTATCTTTATCATTGTTTACCTTTGTTAAAATACTTAAGTGCTCAAATGTTATGAGCTAGTACGATAGAGAATGAAAAAAGCAGTTAGCGGAACAGAAGCTAGCTAGGAGAGAGTCCTGGAAGACCTGGCTCTCTCGCCTATAAATTTGTTTAGAGAAATGGTTTCATGTATGAGTCTCACACTCTGTCCTCTCTGTCCCGGAGTGCCGGGGGCTCCTCTTTGACATGGCTTCAATCTGCCCCTTCTGCCCCTCTCCCCCTATTTGACAAAACGAGTACAGAGAAAAACACACTGTGAGTGAGTTTTTCTTTCACACAAAACCTCTATGCTTACAAGGCAAAATCCATAGCAACATATGCTGGTATCACCACTCATTTCTAAACAGTATGAAAGAAAGACCAATTAGGTACATCTTTGGACAATCCTCATTAGAGGTTTCCAGCCACTCTTTGTCAGCACTGAAAGTCTGGTAATTGTAGCTGAAAGGAGCTAATTGAGTAAGATATTACTTGAAAGCTGCAGACGGAAATAGACCTGTGTATGTGTGTGTGTTTATGTGTGTGTCTTAACCAAGACACTCTGCTGTATCCTGTGCTGCAGTATACATGCTGCAAGTCTGTCTGTTCAAGACTCTAATCAAACTTATTGTGTTCTGTCACATTTTCAATCTTCCTCTCTTCTAACATGGACATTTACAGAAATGTATTTTTGGCTGTACCTGCTCTTTCCTATACATGGACTAATTTAACAGAAGCCTGTAAATACTAAAACATTTGTTTTTACAGACTTGTGTGAACTAGAATTACATAAGTTGCTGTGTATTCAGATATTACATCATATCAGTTGTATCCTTAAAGCAGATTGATTTCAAGTCACTGACACTACATATAATTTATAGATATATCTTCACCAAAGGAGAAATACATTACTGTAGATTTATGTTCGTAGTAGTCTCTGGTTTAGCAGACACAGCCTGTCTAGTGCTGCCATACCACAGTGTTAGTTAAAGAAGTGGCTATTTTGTGAAAGCACCACTCAGTTACAGGAAGTGGTAATTAGGCTTGTTCATGGATGCGTGTACTTCATTAAAAGTAGTGATTCATACCTTCAGCTAAATTACTGGCGTTCCAGCCAGTGAAAACATCCAAGGGGCCATTGTTGCTAATAATCTTTTGGGTGTATTATTGTGTGCTAAGATACTGTTCTTGTCAAATAACTGTATCTCAAGAAAACAAATAATGGGTTAATTATGGGTATGTCTATTTTTAGCCTACCTGTATGATCCCAAGAAAAGTATTTAATTGTGTGCTTTTGTTGACATACAGTAATATACATTGTTTTCATAAATGAAATCATGACATTATATTAAGATAAAAAAAGCAAGGCTCACTTGATGTCCATCCATGTCAACTCATCAGACAGATTTGTCATGAGAGAACACAGATCAACAATTTACATTAATGAGGATCTGACACTGGCGGAAATGAGCTACTGATTAGCGAGATAAAATAAGTCCTTGTCAAAGCAGAAGAGCTGGATGACCATTAATTTGTTATCTTGAGAAAATGACGCAGGAAAGTCGTCATCAAGAGAACAGCTTGATATCTTGATATAAAGAGATAATAAATCCCCAATATATAGAGGTAGCAGGAATACTGTACCTTAGGCCCTGTGTCCCCGCGGGGTCCTGGGAGTCCAGGTGGTCCCTCATCTCCATCCTTTCCTGGAATCCCTGCTGACCCCTTAAACCCCGGGAAACCTGGGAAACCTGCTTCACCCTGCATTGAGCAAGAATAAAGTGAGGAAGTGAGTCAGCACACCAAAATAATATTGTTTTTGGGAAGATAAAAAACATGTTGTTCTTTTACATAATTGACAAGCATACATTTTAAATATTTTTCTGGGAAATGACCAAAATATAACTGTGACGAGTGAGCGATCAGTGGTGAAATTGGTTGGATTATGACCTGTGATGTAAATTTACTAACCTTTACTCCTTTCACTCCTGGATCACCATCAACACCATTGATGCCTCCCTCTCCCTTCTCACCCTAAAGTGATATAACACGATGACGCCGCTGAGTTTGTGATGTTTAGGGAAAAGAGAATGAGAAATATGTGTAGGCTTTAATGTTTACCTTACGCCCTGTGAGCCCATTCAGTCCAGGTATGCCAGGGATCCCAGAGAACCCCAGGTCTCCCTGTTTTGCAAAGACACCATGTTCCATTAGTATTTAATTTACTGACTGGATTTCTTCATTGTTGGATAAATCTTTTTTTGCTTTTGGTCTAATCAGATGCTAATTCAGGCCTAACCTTTTCTCCATCCAGGCCTGGACTCCCAGTACGTCCAGGAAAACCTCGAAAACCCTGTCAACAGCAGATGACACTTTAGAAAATGACCGCAAAAACAGAAGTTAGAATACATTCATATACTGCAAATAGAGAATCTAAAATAGGACACAACCAAGGGCCCCAAGGTGGGGGGAAAAATCAATCAGTAGGGCAACTGTGACAAATAACAACTGCCTCCACCTTCTCTCCCTTCTCCCCTCTGTCTCCTGGTAAGCCGGGTTCTCCTGGATCACCCTGTGGAGGGAGAAAAAAAAAACTAAAATTACGTTAAATCTTTAAAAAGTTAATAGTTTATATTATTGGTTAGATGTAGATTTTCAATGCACCTGATTGCCTTTCTGGCCCTGCAGCCCTAAATCTCCTTTGTCCCCCTTGGCTCCATCCACTCCATGATCCCCACTGCGACCCTAAATTACATTGGGGATTTTACTGTATGAGGATTCCATGATGTTAAAAACTGAATTTTGTTTCCAAAATATTAACAATTACTCAGTGTTTGTTTGCTTATGTTTGTACTGTAGCTCTACCATCTCTCCATTGAGTCCTGGCTCTCCTGGTTCTCCCTGTCAGGATAATAAGATGATTTCACATACAACACTAGCATAAAAGTCTTGAATGGTTGAACTAATGTTGCTTTAGTGTCAAGATATTAAACTGTACCATCACTTACTTTCTGGCCCACTGGTCCTCTAGCGTCAAACCGTCCCAATGCACCCTTAGTGCCTGCATCTCCCTTTAAGCCCTTTTAAAAACATTTAAAAACATTCCATAATTAGGGCCCAGGCATGAAACATGTGAGGTCCCTATTGAAACTGAAGGATTTTTTTAGGTAGCCTAAACATGCTCAAAAACTTACAAAACTTTGCACGCATGTCAGAAGTGGTGAAAAATTACTTATTTTATGGGTTCTGCACATGGACGTGGCAGAATGCCTCGCAAGTGCCACCTACAAAACTGGAAAAAAATAGCCCCTAGGCCACGTTCAACCTACATGCACGAAATTTTCTGGGGACATGTATCATATCACAATACACAAAAAAGCCTCAAGAACCCATACCCTAAACTCAACAGGAAATCAGCCATTTTGAATTGAACGTGCAATTTTAACCCAGTTTTCACCGTTTACAGGGTGTATACTTTAATGAACTCCTACAGAATTAATCTGATCGACTTCAAATTTCTGCTGTGCCTTCTAAAGGCATTGACAGAAAAAAGTTGTGCTATCTGGAAGTTTTCGTCAATAGGTGTGTCCATTGCGTGGCGTCCAAAATCGATGATTCCCCATGAAACAGGAATCTGTTGATGATGATGATGATGATGAGAGTCCAGCCCTGAACACATCCATATGCCAACAAATACTCAATGTCATAGTGCCACCTGCTGGCAACAGGAAGCATTAAGGGCCGACTGTGGCTCAGGGGGTAGAGCGGGTTGCCCATTAATTGGAAGATCAGCGGTTCAATCCCCAGCTCCTCCGGGCTGCATGTCAAAGTGTCCTTGGGCAAGACACCCCGAATGGCCAAACGGCTGTTCCACCAGTGTAGAAATGCGTGTGAATGCAGATGTAGTGTTAAAAAGACTAGAAAGGCGCTATACAAATACAGAGCATGACATTCACGTTTCACACTGTTATGTACTACTCATAACATATTTGTCTGCTTCAAAACAGTCTCAGAAGAGACTTAACACATTGATTATGCTATGTTGTGAATCTTGTGAGTTTTCGGATAATGGCGTGTTCTTGGCGACAAAGCTTTGACATGGATAATAACAGTCCGGCCCTGAACACATCCATATGCATATATTCACTCAAAGTCACAGCGCCATCTGCTGGCAACTACTACTCCTAGGTTGGACATAACTTCAAAACTGTCCCAGAAAACCCATAACAACGTGTTGTAAAACTTGTGAGTTTGCAGTCAACGGTGTGACATGCCGTCAAAGTTAAAATCTTTGCCATGACACAGGAAGTTGTTGTGACCTTAAATGTACATGATCAAATCTGTACCGAATTTTACATGTTTCATAAGAGTCCTGCCCTGAACACATGTACATGCCAACATTCACCCATAGTCATAGGGCTACCTACTGGCAACAAGACGTGACCTTCAACAAAGCAGCCCCTGCGGCACGTTTTACCTACATGTACGAAATTTCTGTGGCACGTGTGTCATGTCCAGATGTACAAAACAGGCTCTTGGAGTGATGCCCTCAACCAAACAGGAAGTTGGTCGTTTTGATTTTTATAATTTTTGGATTTTTTACACACTCCATACTTTAACGAACTCTTCCTAGATGACTGCCTGCCTGCCCAACGCTGCTTGCAGCTTTAATTTAAGATTCTTTTTTGCAGTACCATGTGTTAAAAATGAAAGTATGAAGCCTATCAGAGACTGTACGACATCGCTCTTGTGAACCACATTTCCAAGACCTAAATGTCTATTGGAAAGTAATCTACTTCTTTGTATTTTTCAGTCGTGGATTTATTACCTTGAGTCCAGGAGGACCGTCCTCGCCCTTTTCTCCTTTGTCGCCATCAAAACCTGGTGTACCACGCTCACCCTGAAACAAAACATCCACTCAGTTCTTCATAGATCTTTTTATGTGTTTACTTTATGTGTGGCTTCAGATATGTTTGGATATAAAAAGAATTTATTAAAGCATTTAATCCCATGTTCCGCATATAGTTTTTTATAGCCTTTGACTGTTAGATCACAGATTTGACTGTAAGAGCGTTTTTGTTCTTTTATTTATTCTGCCCTAGTGGGAATAAATAAATGTTGTATTTGTATTGAAGTGAAATTACATAACAAATATTGTCAGAAACTTCCTGTCCTAAAATTCACTTAAATTTATTGAGCAATACTAGAAATGACTACAACTTCAAGAGGATCTCACCGGGTCTCCTTTAGAACCCTTAAATCCACGGGGTCCCTGGATTTGAAGCACACTCCCCTGTAGGAAGGGATTCAATTGTGAATACAAACTGCAACTCAATGTAATCTATAACAAATGATAAAGCAGTGTGATGTGAATTCCCACGAATACATTGAGCCATGTGGACCTCTTCCGTGTTTGGTCTTGTACGATACACAATGTGTACTGTCTGCAAACAAACTGCCTGTCTTTTGGTATACCTCTGCACCAAGTCAACTGTAATGAAGCAGTGCAAAGGCTAAATACTTCCTGATTTACCTACAAAGAAACATGAAAATCATCATACCCTTTCTCCTCTGACTCCAGGTAACCCACGGTCCCCCTGCAAAGAAAGCATGAATTTAAAAAGACTTTCCCAACATGATTATTTCAATTCCAGGTGTCAGCAAAAGTACATATATTACATTATATCTCTTTCTGCTTTGCTGTTGCAGTAGGAAACCTGCTGAGCCCTCACAGCATTTTCTTAAATCCCGTCACACTACTAAAAATGCCAGTGCGATATAATCCACCTTTGATAAAATGTCATAAACAGTTGTTGCACACAACATTACCAAGGTTTTGTGGCGTTTGACATGAATGAGATGCTCAGGTCTGACACTTCAGTGAGGAAAAAACAAATATGACTAAAAAACTGATGTCGCTCCTATCAACACAGTCTGGACCTGCTGACAAAATTAATGGCACAATGCTATGTTAAAACTGAAAAGTAGTCTGTACGAGCATCTCGACTTTCAAATATTAATATTGGCCTCTTCGCTCACACCTCATGCCACACCATTGATGCAAACAACCACAACAGTGAGTCTTGTGTCTAAATAAAGATTAGGTACATGCATCCGTGATGTTTTTTTGTGCACCATGGTTTATAGTTTTACAGAAGCCGCACTGAAAGTACAAAAACATCAAGTTACTAGTTGTAGTCCTTTGGGTGAACACACTCTGGATGATGAAAGAGGTCGGAAAACAGCAGGAATGCTTGAAAGTATGGATGTAGCCTGGTTCCATTACAACACGCTGACGATTGCGTCTGAAGCTGGCACAGACAAAATCAGTCCAAAAATCTATCATCTCTCCCCCCTGCTGGCAACAGAGCAGGCCTCCACTTGTGATGTAATAGTTTAGGAAACATTCTTGGTTCAACACTGGGTCCCCCCCAGTGAAGATTTCAGCAGGACAACATGACAGACATGACTCAGCGGCCTGTGGCGTTCTCACAACTCAATTTAACTTTTAGGGGTGTCTCTGAATGAGATGAAATAGGGGGTTTGCAGCAGTCATTGGGTCCTACTTTCGGCATCAAACTCAAGGAATTTTAATAACTTACCAATGTTTATAGTCTGCTCAAATTAGAGACTCTAAATTAGTGTCAAACATCACAGTATTCCAGTACTGGTATATATTGAGGTTAGTGAGTTAAGTGAAGGAGTCAAATCAAAAGATTAACTTGAAAAGGGCAGCTGTACTGTATCAAACACACTTATGTCATTGAAATAAAAGCTCACCTTTTCACCTTTGCTGCCACGCAAGCCTTTTGGACCCTAGTAAAAAAAGGTAAAACAAAAAGATTTTGACTCAAAGTGAAACTCTAATGGTCTTAAAGGAAATGTTACACTCATTTGTATGGCTTTTAAAAGTTGCTTACTATATGCCCAGGAACCCCTTTAACACCTGGAGTGCCATTTTCACCCTAAAAAAAACCAAACATATTTTAAGATTTCTGCATAATTCATCGACAATACAGGAAAGTATTAAATGCTGTATGCAAGAAGCCTTAATGGGTAGACAAGCTAACACAATCCTAAACTGTTACACAAATTTGTGTACACGGTGAATGTGTGACATTTTACATTACATTTAGCTGAGATTAGGAATTTGTCAATCCTAAACATAGACTAAACCTGTTCACAATCCTCACTCACCTTTCTGCCTGTGAAGCCAGCCAACCCCCTGGCGCCAGGCTCTCCAGGGATACTGTCACCCTTATGAGGATAAGATAAAATATTCAACATCTTTTTTTACACACCGCACGTTTTAGAAGCAACCAAAAACCCACAATTGTAAATCAACAATGACAGATACTGTATATCTCTTACAACAGATCAAAATGAAAATAACAGTACGCCGCAGCTACAAACACAAAACAAGGTCTAGATCTTATCTTGGATTCAAGTAATTTCATATACACAGTAGTTGTACCTTTTCTCCTTTTACTCCAGGTATACCAGGAAGACCCTTTTTCAGAGAAATGCAGTGGTAGCAAAAAAAAAACCCACATCATTAAATAATCTTAAAATTAAGATTAGATAAGTTTTATACTCCATACTCCATATTTGAAACTTAAATATTCACGATAGTAAGTGTATTTCTTTTAGAGAAGGCAGCTCCATGAAAAAACAGTAAAATCAGATGCAGCACTTGTAAACATTTAGATCAATTGTATTTTCTCACAGGAGCTCCTGCTGCTCCTCGAGGTCCAGGAGCTCCAGGTGATCCATTCTTTCCCCTTTTACCTCGGTCACCCTGCACCAACACACAAAGCATCTTACATCTATTTCAAACCCAATAGTGCGACCTACTCTTTCCATTTCTGCGTTCATTCACAAGTACAAATCATCTACACATACATAAATCACAATCACATACTTTCACTCTCTTTATTTTCTTTGATCAAAGTGAGCTAAATGGCAACTTGTAAGTTGATACATGATGATGTACCTCTCTGCCTGGCTCTCCTGGGTCCCCTGGGGGACCCCTCAGGCCTGGGGAGCCCTGGATGCCTGCATTACCACGGATACCCTGGATGCCCTGAGCACCTGGTGGTCCGGACTCACCTGGTTCACCCTAAGATAACAAAAAGAGAGGGAAAGAAAGATAGAGACAATTGAAATGTTTGGAAGACAAGCACACAGTTAAAGGTCACGTGTTTAATGTAATGTAATTAATAGTCTCTTCTATTACTTTTCAATAATTGCCTTCAATAAACTCCTTTTTTCTTTTATCAGTTTACATGCTCAAACCCAATTTTAAATGAGAGAGTGAGTCACTGAGGCAATTAAATTCCCTAAATTAAAACCATGATGGGAAACAAAGTCAATCAAAGTAAATGTTATGGAAAAGACTGCAGGGATTAATTGATTTAGAAAGGACATTCTAAATAAGAAAATGCTTGTATTTTTCTTTTCTTTCTTTCACTTTTTAAGAATGAGGAAAGAGGGAAGTTTCACCTTCTGTCCTGGAGGACCAGCTTGGCCTTCTGGACCTCTGTGGCCGATGCCAGGCTCTCCCTACAAACACAAAATATGTCTCCACTGTGTTTCACAGCCATTCCTTTCAATTAAAATCTCAACTACTGGACTTCACTGCTACAAACTATAAAAACGAGTTAAACAACAGCTTATGAGTAAACACTGAATTTACCTTTTGTCCTTTTTCACCAATTTCACCCTGAAAAAGTATGGACAAAAAAGCGCATATCAGCTAGAAAGTTGAAGTGCACCTGAGCACATTGTTTTTCATGAGCCAAAATAAACCAACACAGAGGAATTTCAAATAAAAAAAAATTGCCAGCATGTATTACAAGGGGAATTATTAATGTCTGCTTTAATCTACTGTCTCACAGTCAAACAGAAATAGAGCAGAGGGGACATCAAAGGCCTGGAGTCAACTGGCTTTACTGACAGGCGAGACACAAGAGAAGTTCTCCCTGAGCTCTGATGTCATTTACTGATGCAATGTGGGTTGGTGGGGAGAGCCACAATAATATTTTTATGAACTGGTGACACATTTCGTGTGGAAACTGTTATTCTTGCTCTGTTATCTTACGGTGATGATAATGATGCTTTAATTTAGCATAATCAGGGGAACGATATCGGTGACTCAGTAAATCCTGACAATGGGAGGATAAATTTCAGTTTAAATGGTGAGTTCACCCAAATTACAAAACAAAACATATTTTCTTCTCAGGTTTTATGTGCCCATGTTTCAGTTTCTGAGATTTCAAAGGAAAAGAATGGATGTTTGTTTGTGGGTAATGGAATTGGAAAAATACTTTTAGAAACTGAACAATGCCCCTGTTACCCCACAGTCACTCAGTCATTGATGTTATCTGGGTTTTGATTGAAATGTTAATAACGATATTCGGTTCAGACACTGATGTTCCCCTCAGGGTGAACTGAATCACTTTGGTGAACCTCAAACTTTTCATCTAGCCATTATCAAGTCAAAATCTCAATTAGTCCAATACTTTGTTTTGTTTTTTAAAGATGTAATAGCAGCAAAAAATATAACAATGCCAACCTCAGCTGTGTGTGCCTTGTGTTTAGCACCAATTTGCAAACGTAAGTGTAGTGATCCACTACATTAGCATGCTGAATTAAGATTTTGAACATGCACTTGCAAAACATCAGCATGTTAGTATTTTTGTTAATGTTAGCATGCTCCCTAGATCTAAGCACCCTACAGCAACTAAAAGCATTGCATTGTGAGATACTGGTAGGTAGATCAAGTAAGAAAATGTTTTATGTTATTTAGGTGTATTGACCATTTAAATTAGGAAAATTTAAACACATAATTTAAAAACTTAGTTTTTGTTGTTTTTTTAAATGGCATTAAGACAGACTCAATAACAGTTTCTTTATTTTGCATATATGTCCTGTAATACTAACTGGAATGTTTACCTTCATAATGTAACAACTTTGACTGTGTCTTTAGCTTTACAATGGGTAATGTTTAAAAGTTTTATCTAAATGTTTAAAGTATCTTTAGTCACCTTTTGTCCTGGTTTCCCACTCTCACCTTGTTGACCCTATAGCATAAAAAGTGTTTAGTACATTTACAGCATTGCTTAAATAAGCAGACATTTATGCTGCCTACTGTTGAACTGATATCACAAGTTGAGTATTTCATGATGATGGGTGTTATAGGTGAATACTTTGTGCCCTTACCTTCAGGTAAAAATACTCTGGAGGGTACGGGTATGGCTGTCCATTTTCCTCGTCATAACCCCCCTCTCGTCGCCTCTCCATCTCCACCCTCCTCCTCTCCCATTCCTCCCTCTCCGAGTCTCTCTCCCTCTCCTGCTCTTTCTCCCTCTCCATTTTTTCTCTCTCTAGCTCCAGCTCAGCCTCCCTCTCTCTCTCCAGCTCCTCCCTCTCTCTCTCCATCTCCAACCTTTCCCTCTCTCTCTCCCTCTCCAGCTCCTCCTCTCCATCCCTCTCTCGATCAACATCCTCCTCAGTCTCCCAGCTGTAGTCTCCACTCCTCTCCTCCTCCCCATAGACTGGATCAGGGCCTGTTTGTGTATATCCATCTGTCTCTATTCTTTTCTCTTGCTCCATTCCTAACTTCTCTGCTTCTTCAGCTTTAATCTCCACCTCTCCTCCACCTTGTGTTTTTCTGTAAATCTCTTTTTCTATATCACTGTGTCGCTGTCTCTCCTTCCAATCTTGCCTTTGCCTCCTGGTATGTATTTGAGGGTCAGGGTTTTCTTGCTTCTTGATCTAGAAGTTTTATAACATAAATCAATATATTTATAAGTCGCACCATCTTTATTTGGATTAATACTAATTTTAATTGTTGATAACAGACTTACATTCCAGCTGTTGTAACCTTGAGCTCCAGAAGACAGAGGCTGAAATTAAAGTGAAGGGGCAATCTCATTTGCCATGAAATTGCACTTTCATATTGTATTTGATACAACTGACTTGCAATAATGAAGTTTTAATTTTTAAAGACTGCAAAGTGAAAAAAAATTACTTTTCGTGCCTCCATGAAACGATTTCTTCCACCCGGGGCACCAGGCTTGAACACCTAAAATTTTAAAATGATTAGTACTGCCATTTTTATCATTATCAGTCAGACTTCTACATGACCAGGTGACACTTACCATGGAATCAGACCAGGGGGGGCTTTTCTTCACCCTGATGTGGGATCTAGGCACCTGTTAAGTCCCCCAAAAATCTCATGAGGAAATGCAGTGTAATCATTTTGATGTGTCCTATCAAACAGCTGTAGCAATGTGTGCTTTGATGTACATGATGGTAAACATGTAAGAAAGAAAGACACAGACTTGCTTAGAAAGTTATTTGAGCATTTTTACTTATGGATACATGCACAGAGAGGTTTAACACAGACAAAACAATTTACAGAGAAAAATTTCACCAGTGAAAAAAGTGTCTAGTGATCTAGCTACAAATTACTTATAGTACCACTACATTTCAAATAATATATGGTATCTAAAGATGTGTGGTGAATTAAAAACAAAAAGATATTTTCCACGTTTTAATAAATAAAATTTCATTACAGCTCCAAAGAAAAATGTATTTAAATTGTTGACAAATGTTTTGTTGTTGTGTTTTATGTGCTGTAACATTTATTTGTTACAGAAAAATATATGTCTTAATAAATAAGTTAGACAAGGTAAGTAAAGTAAAGGCTACACTGGCGATTACACTGAACAAAGTAAAGAATGAAAATAACCTGGACACGAAGAAACAAATCTGATATTGAGTTCTACTGAAAAAATTAGGTGTGAACTTTGGTATGGCCATAGGTTTGGGTGAGTGACATCGTGTCTGTGTGGAAAGAAGTCCTTCCTCATGAAACGTTGGTCAGGGTCAGAGCTCCTCACCAGCAAAACAGTTCACAGTTTAGTCACACTCTCCGTGCAGTGTGTGCTTTCTTATGAATGCTTAACACTCTATAGTCACAGGCTCTTGGGAATTAAGAGATGTCCTGTTTAAAAAAAAACGAGAGAGAAAAAGTATTAAAAGTAACTCTCTGGGATTTTTTTATGTCAATAAATCATTTTTTAAAGAGTAGGACAAGGCTACTGTTTCTGCTCATTCCCATTCAGACAAGCTTCAGAGAAATCATGCTAAAAGCATGCTGTTTGAAAAATGCTGTCCTATCTCATGCGTTGGTAATTTTGCGAATTAAAAAATTCTATGATGGAATAATATTAGTCTTGTGCAAACGTGCAACTTTTTACACTGGTGAAATTTTTATGGTAGGTAGAAAGAAGAAAAGGTTTGAAAATATGATGTGAAGTGCTTTTCTATATCACTTAAAGCTTGGTTTATTTATGTAATACTATATTTTATGATAAGAGAAATCACGTTCTTGTGTTAAGTGTAAATAAAAAAAGATTTGCATTCCAAGGCATGCAAGGATCTTCAGAAACATTCAGTTAGGATTCAAGTCTGTATGATTTAAAAATCACAGTTCTACCGTGTCTGGATGTTCTGCCGTCATTGGAGGAGTGGGCAGTGACACTTCATCCTGCTCCTAATAGCAAAGGACAGGTAAGAATGTGACAGTTAAAAACACCTAAAAAGTGTAGCAACATGTTCAGTAAAAATCTATATGTGGCATTTCCAATCAGCACAAACAACGTCAGTTTATGAATAGGTTGAATTGCATGCCAACTACTGTTAAAATGCTTTAAAAAGGTTCTTCTTTTACATTTACTCATCAATTTGAAAGTTAAGGCTGATATGACATTATGTCATACACAGAATGTAAGGAGACCCTACAGACTTTTAATGGTTTGAATGGTTACAGCAAAAAATGGTTATTTTGAAAGAACAGAAAATAAACTTGTTTTAAGAAATGGCTCAGTGATTAGGAACTCCTCATGTGACTTATACTGTAAACTTGTCAAGATCTGGGGTCCCTTTATTTATTATACCAGAAAATAAATGGATGGCAGCAGCTTAGTAGTGTCTGTTGATTTATGTCCCCCTCTGAGTGTGGATCTATGTGCAGTTTACTTGAACTTTGAAGTTACCCTAAATCTAAATCATACCAGACATCACCAGACTGTGTCAGTGAACAAACAACTTCATCTTGTATGGACGATTCTACTACGGCCGCTATGGACACTGGAGATACAACAATTATCCCCTTTTTTAGTCAACTGTTTCCCCTTTTCTTTTCTTTGTCTTACTGTCCTGTCCTGTCCTGTCCTGTACTGTACTTTCAGTGGATGTATTGGGATGAGGGGTTTTGACCGGTTTCCTCACTTCACATTGTAATAAACTGCTGATAGCTAAAATAGCTGTTGACAAAACAAATACTTTTATTTATGTTTCGTAATACATCATACATTGAGCGTAGTGTCTGTTTCTGTGTCTGAGGAGGATGTTAAAGGATGACTGGAGGTTTCTAACTGGGCAGGTCTGTGTGTGGGTAATTGTTCCTCCTACAAAAGACAAAAACAACAGAAATATGTTATTATTATTCTTCAGATACAGCAGAGCAGCACAGAATTGAGCTCAGCTGTTTGTGCTCCCTTTCTATCACAGTACAGTGTCAGTCTTGCAACAGCAAATTAGTTTTTGTTATCATCTGGGCTACAGAATTATTAATGCTCACCTTTTTATCCACCGGATAGGGAAATTCATCTGTTTGGACTTCAAGCTGCATCTAATAAAAACATGGAACATATTTTACATTAAAAATGAATCATCACATTTTCACTCCATCCCAGCTGAAACAGATGAGAGCATGCCGTTTGAAGGAAATGTACCTGTCTGTTGTCTCTCCTCTCCTGAAAGGCATCTGTGGAGAGTTCTTCCTGTTTAGAACAAGAAAAGTATTTCATCATAGCTTTTAAACACTACTCCAACACAACTTACAGAAACTCCAGCGGATGAGGTGCAGAGAACATGCAGTGGGATGTAATGACAAACTAATTTATTCTTAATAATCAATTCAGGTAGTGGGCGTGTCATTAATCAACTCGCTCCAGCGATTAGTGTGGGCACAGATGACACGCTGCTACAAAAAAAGATACGAAAAATCCCATGCGATTTGATCATGAGTTTGACAGGTCTGTTAACAAGAAGGCACCCACTATGGCAATGCTCCAAATCTGTAACAATCTCACGTCATGAATCAAAGTTTCCCACAGTTCACAAATTAGTCATTCATCGCTGCAGCTGCCCACCTCATATTCATAGCTGTATTCTTCACCGTTATAAAACTCCTCTTTGTCTTGCTTGTCCTCTTCACTTGTCTTTAGAGAAAGGAGACATGACAATAATTAGGAGGAAGATACCGTTGGAGATCATAATTTATCACTTGTGTCAGTGGCTGGAAGACAACAATGCCAAGCGACTACAAAGAAACCCATTAATCAAAATGTTCTAATCTGTTCTGAATATAATGAGACGTACATGAAAGTGAGACAAATGCATGCTTTTAGTTTTACTAGCCACACCATGTATATAGTAACTGGTTAATTGTGTTATATTTTAAAAATGTTAGTTTATTATGATCACTTGTATTATATTTTTAGTGCTTAAGCTGTTATTGCTATGTTATGCTTGACATGTTAATGTCATGTTAGCCACATGTTTACGTTTTGCAGGGTGAGATGGCTGTGTTAGTTTTTTGTTTGTTTGTTTGTTTGTTTGTTTGTTTGTTTAGCTGGGGGTAAAGACGAAGTTTTCAGGTTTAGTTTGACCCCTTCAAGGACATTTACCAGGCGTTGTCTCTGCCTCTTATGTCGTCCTTTATTTCCTTTGCCCTGGTTAAGAAGTTCACAGAAAAAGATAAAGGTTTTTCATGCTTCAGACGTTGACGATCAAGCACGAAACTATGAGTTGATACTTTTAGTTGGAGGAGATAATTAAGAAGGGAATAGTTAATGAAAATCAAAAATTAATGCAACACCTTCACATACAAGTAGTTTAGGAACCCTTAGTGTTAAAGTTAACAAATGGTTTAGATCTATTTGTAGGACTACACTAATGGTTTTGCATGTTTCAGCCCATTTATTAAAAATCAAATATACTTTACATTACTGATGACCATTTTTAGTCATTCTTTAAATGTATTAGATTCTGTCATTACATTCTACTAAGTTCTCATGTCACATTTTGACACATGCACTTTAATGCAAAGCACATTTCGTTTAACTGTATGAAATGTGCTATAAATTGCCTAGACTGATGTCCTTCCTTCCAGGCAGCCACTGATTTTAGATCACATCTGTTTTTTTAATTTGTTTTATGAAATTGTTGAACTGGTGCAATGCAATTAATTACAATGCAATTTTTATATGTAAGGAACAAATGCAAAATGAAACATTTAAACAGACTTTTTTGAGGTAGGTAATCGTAGTCCTTCAACTCCAGGATGTCTGTACGTCTTTAAAAAACACCTAAATGTTTTCAAAAAAGCTCCTGCTGCCATCTGCATTACCAAGCGACAATATGTTAACATGGTCAAAAAAACAAAACAACTTTCAAGTCTTTGTAAGTACCGTAGTGGCATTAACCGAAATCTGTAAATACTTGGAAGGTAGGAAGGGTGAGCTAAAACATGCAATACCGATATGCTCCTTCAATAATATACATTAAAGTTATCACAGTGAAGAAACATCATTACACTTGTTTAAAAAATGATCTCCGGAGTATTTTACGTTTTATGGTGAATATGATAAACAATACTCATGCTTGTTTTTGATCAGTAAGAGGAAAAGGCAGTCATCGATTAACATGTCCACGGTAGCTTTACCTTTCCACGTTCCCTGTTCTTCTTCTTTTGTCCTGAGTTCTTCTTCAGAGAGTCTTCCTGAGTGAGGAGAACAGTCTCTACCACATTTTCTGGTAACCTTGAAACCTGACGTGCACATTTGAATTTTAAGCGTTCGGCAATCAGAAGAAAATAGATGCTAGACAACACAAACTGGGGTGATTTGTTTAGCTTTTTTCCTGAAAATATTGCTATCTAATTATTATTATTTATTATTATGAAAAATGATCTAAATATGCTCATATCTATATAAACAATAAAATGTTAATAAAATTAACATATCTAATGTACTCAGCTTGTTTTCAACAGTTCAAACAATTACACAGTTACACATTTAAAGTTGGCATACTTTATTGTAAAAAGTCCTTACCTCCTGGGTCGTAGTATAATTGAAAGCAGAACTGACAGTCAGATTTATTTTGAGAGAAGAGGCTTCGTCACTGTCCCCACCTACTACCTCCTTCCCTGTGGATCCCTTTAATTTCATCTCAGTCCTGTCGAGCTCCCGCTCTCTGCTCAGTGTGGTGACAGTCCATAAAGTGGGACCATCTGCAGTTTCATTTAAAGGGTCCTTCACATGAGAAGACAGAATAAGTGGAAGTCAGAGAATATGCTATTTGGTACAAGTAGCATCTACTTGTGGTAGAAGCATATTTGAGACAATACATAAGTGGAGTGTAATGATGACAGCAGATCATATTATAGAGTACTGATATGATTAGAGTAGTAATTTTTGGTGCCACTTTACCTAATTCCATGCTGCATGGAGAAGGTAAATAGTCTGAAGAGGTCAAAATACGTGCATCTTTATTGTAAGACTGGCATGCTTTTTTTTTTTTTTTTTTTTCAGCCCTACACATACGCAAACTTGGGTGCCAAGGGGTTTTAATTTGAATAAGGGTGTGGTATATGGACATGTTGTTTCAGGTCAATCATTTTCCTAAACTGGTAAAGAGGTAAGGGTTATGTCTAATGATATGTATTTCTTTTTTTTTTTTTTACAATATATTTGTTCTGTTACTACAAGTGTTGCTGGAGTTTATTCTAATTAAACAAGAATGGGCCTACAGCACCTTGTCTCCTGAAATTTGATTTAATCTTTTAATTTACAGCCATATTGAGATTTCTGAAAAGAAAAAAACAAACAAACTCACAAATGCACTCTTCATTTGAGAAAAATCCTGGAGACAAGTTGATTTGTCTTGGAAACAGGATGAGTAATTTCATCATACAGGCAGACCCCCCCCCCCCTTGTTTTAGGAAAATAAGATTTAAACACTCAAGATGGAGATTTTGAGGTAACTTACAAATGACAAAGAGTCTCTAACGTGTTGATCTAATTCAGGGTCCTCAATGGTATCCAACTCTGACAGTGGCTGGTCTGTGAGGTCAAACTTCACTGAACTCTGATGAGACAACACAAATAGAGAACAACCATCATTTAATTTTTTACTGCCCTTGTTTTGGAAATGTGATCTTTTGTTTAATGACATAAAGGATAAGACTGAGTAGGATACAAATGACTCTAATGTCCCTACGAGCGACAAATCTTATATTACACATCGTAATTTGATTTATTCTATCTATGAGATAGACTTTTTGTCTCCGCTCTGCTGCATGTTTCATCTACGTCACATCTCTGGTGAGCCAATACTAAACCACAGCTTGGCAAAATGTACAGTGCCAAATATACCTCGCATGTATAACATAAAATTGATCTTTATGGAATAGTGATTGAAATAGTTGTTAGGAGAGACCATGAAACTGATTGAAAGATGAAAGGATTGAAAGTTATTCAGTGAATGCATTTGATAACATATATGGACTATTTACGTACTGTGAACTCAGTGATGACGTTGGAGGTGTGCGTGTTTTCTTTTGTTTTCTTGGAGGTGCCTAGCACATGAAGCAGCTCTTCTATTCCGTCCTGCAGCAGCCTGTCAATCAAAGCTTTCAGCAAAGGCAGCTGAGAAAAAGGTTTTTATTGAGAAGGTCAAACTGGGATCCTGTTATGAACTCTGTCAACCTTAAATTTTGTGCAATGCCATGATCAGAGCTTACCCTTATACCATAGGCTTCAAACATCACTTCAATGTCCTAAAAAGGAGGAAAACATGCTGCTCAAAGTGCAAAAAGAAAGCATGTATCCCAGAGGAGAAATTACTACATTGTGTATTCACCTTCATCTCAATTGATTTCCCAGGAGCTCCAGCATCACCCTGCGGAAACATTAAATTAAGTGCAGTGAAAATAATGATGATAATAATAATTTCCATTTCCATATACATATGTTTTTGAGGGATAACGCTGAAGCACTACCTTGTCTCCTTTCAGGCCATTTTCTCCTTTATCACCCTGCAAAAAAGACAAATGAGCTCCACAGCCAATATATCAGTTTTTTATGACTGTGTTCCAGTATACAGCCCATTACCATCTTACCTTCATTCCTGGTGAACCCTAAACACACAGAAACAGAAGAGCAAGATATTGGAACATGCATCTACAATGCATGACATCAAGCTTGCCATATCTGATAGTAGATACAGGTACAAATCATTGCAACCCACAATAGAAGCACTATAGATGACTAAGACGCCATGCTGGGCAAAATATGCATTATGCCATGCAACAGCCAAAATAATGTGCCATTATTCATAAGATAAAAATATCTAGAAACATGTGTGAAAACATCAAACTCACAGCAGCTCCTGGAGGACCCATTGGGATTGGAAATGCTTGTCGGATTTCGTCAATAGTGGCGCCCTGAGAACGGATCCACATAAAAATCATGTAAGGTTTAAGTAGCCAGGCAGGTTTAGGTGGACCTGCTTAGTTTTTTCTGAATCACAAGCAATCACAAATGAGCCATAGTAATAATGATACCAGTATAACCCTGAATACAGAGTACGAAATCTGCTTTGCCATTCAATAAATCATTTAAAACACAGGTGATAATTTTTACCTCTGGAGTGACAAGCACCTGCCTACCAGGCAAACCTGGAGGTCCTGCTTCCCCCTTCCTACCATCTTTACCCTTAGAAGAAAGTGAGATGCTTTAAAGGTGCAACCTCAGATTTCTCACAGAGACTAATTTTATTTATTTTTCATTCAAAACTGCTTACATTTGCGCCAGCATCTCCCTTGTCTCCCTGGAATGAGAGCAAAGTTACGATGTGTATCAAAAAATAATGGCTTCATAAATGTTTTGGTTGGTTGCAATACATGTTAAGGACCTTTTTTCCATCATCCCCTTTTGGTCCTCTTTCTCCCTGTGAAAAGAAAAGACATTTTTAATTTTAATAATTTTCCTAAAAACAGCAACACATTTCAAAATCTGTGTTTGCAAAAATTATCAAAATAAAATAGATGTCAAGCATAAAAGTCATCCAGTCTGTATCACACAGCATTGTGCTGTAACTGTTGATGAAAATGTCCCTCACATCTTTTGCTGGCAGGCCTCTCTTCCCATCAATGCCAGGTCTCCCCTGCAGAGCAGAGGAAATAAAACAATATCAGTCTCTGGAGATATTTTCTGATTGATTACTGTGGTGGAAAAGCAGCAGTTTCTCACTAATCACATATTCACTAATTACATACCTAAAACAATACATGTATACTTTCTTATACTGGCTATAATGTAGACTCCAGTACTGACTTTATAATCTATAAAGGATATAAAGGATAATTAGGTAATGTTTCAGCCACAGGCGTCATGATTCAGAGTGATACTCACTGGAGTTCCTGGTAAACCAGGCATTCCAGCAATCCCAACCCGGCCTTGGTCTCCTTTATCGCCCTTCTGTTCACATGCACACATACAAAAACAAACACCTTTCATTTAATAAACCATTTGAAATGATATGAAGTACAAGCGCTGGTATAAAAACACTAACAAATAAATGAAGGCAAAAAAAGGAACCCAGCATATAGATTACTTAGTGAAACCTTTACTGTGGGTTGTGTGAAATGACTTGATAAATCAAATAATTAAATTATCTGCATGACATGAATGAACAACATGTATTATTTCAGGGAAGTATATGCTCCTCTTGTCCAGTTCTGCTTTCACATTTACTGCAGACAATACACCATACTTGTTCCCAACCAGTGGTGCAAGATTGGATGGTTTTCAACTGAAGGTGAGGGTAAAATTCATTTTGGTTTGTTTTGATAATTTGGGCGACTTCAACAAAAACTTGGCTATATTCCAATAAAATGGCCCCACTTCCCCGCTTCTCATCCCAGCATGATTGAGACTGAGTTTCACTAGACTTAGCTTGACATGCAATGACCAATAACTGATGACCGTCAAAACCAAATGTCAGTTTATTACAACTAAGAAGAAACTTTTCCTATTCAAATTGTTATTCTGTCACAGCTTATATGAGAAAAGACTTGAGATAAATCTTACACCTGTCCACATGAGTGTTATATTAAATGTTACATTACACTTTTATCTAAAAATACATGTATTTTAGGACTTTTATGACTTTGTTTCATTACTGTAACTGGTTTATATGGCAAACACATAAGCAACAGATGCTTACGTACACATTCAGGATACATACAACTAACAAGAATGTAAAATGCTCCGAACAACTGGGGAACTGCAGTCTGGTAACGATTACTGATTAATGAAGGTTTTAGTCTCTGCTCTGCTGCATGTTTTATCTATGTCACATCTCTGGTGAGCCAATGCTAAACAGTCTGGCAAAATGTACAGTGCCAAATATACCTTGGATGTATAAAATTGAAGGAGCCATAAATGGGATCCAGCTAAGTTTATTTTGTTGCCCTTTACTACCGTTGCAGGAACAAGTTATTCTATTTATTGCCATACTTAATGGGCATCTCCCATTTCTGCATTTACACAGAAGGGAATTTTTCCTTCTTATGGCACACAGTTGGGAAAAACACCTTTATCTAAGTTTATGAGCTATGTCAACAGTGTCAAACAAAAAACATAGTTAAAATAAAATCACATTTCTTAGCAATAGTATGAAGCTGACAAAAACATAAAACATCTTAAGTGCATGGGTGCATGAAATTTAAAGTGTGATACAAGATCTGAGTTAAAATGCATTGAGTTTAAAACAACGTGACAGCATCTTTGCTTTGTCTTTCATAAATGTATTTGTGTAGATGAGATAAAATGCTATAATTCACTGGACGACATCACAAGGAGCTTTTATGTTCTGTCAACATCCTAATCTTTTGATTGGTAACGTCACAACACCTGAGTGACAAACTCAAACAACCGCTTGATGAGTTCTTACAATATGTGTCTAATTGTACTGAAGTGAATCAAATGATCTTTTCACAGTTTCCATTCATGTGATAGATTATCAACAGGTCCTGAGGGATGACCAGTTAATCCTTTCACAAAAGTACTAATAAGATATTACAGTTGTGTGATGGATATACATACATATAAAAAAACATTGATGCACTCACCGTGCCGGGCTCTCCTTTTTGTCCCTGGTCACCCTGCAGTCATTATGAAAAATCTTGTGAGTAAGTTCATACTGTAAAGGCCCAATGCTCAATGCAAATCACATGGGCAGATTTTAAAAATACAAGTAAAACAGTGCGTGCAAGTTTGTATAACCTTTATTCCTGGCTTCCCTGGTAAACCATCAAGTCCATCTCTTTCAGAACCACCCTGCAGAGCAAACGGTTTCATATTTCAATTCATACATCTTTAAAGAAATGTACGCCTCACCAATATAAACAGCGCCACAATAATAGCTATTTAAAATGACGTATACACATACCAGAGATGGTCCCGGTAATCCAGGTTTCCCCTCTGGACCCTGTGCAGAGAGACAAAAATTTATATTTCATTATTCATTCATTATTGGGATGATTCAAAAGATTCAAGAAAACTTGATTATTATTGTCTCCTACAAATGTTGGAACTCCAATCAGATGTAAAGTTAGTTAAGAGATTCGAAACATACCAACTACAAAAATATCAACTATAATTTAGAAAGTAATAGAAAGTATTGTCATGTGACCATTATTTTCATTATCAATTAAGTAGTTATTTAGTGTATAAAATAAAAAAGTTCTGGGTAATATATATTAAAGTCTCATTATATTTAACAGCAGATATTCAAATTTTTATTTTATAAAACAGAGAAAACACACACACATTTTGGTAGAAAAATGACTATAACAAATAACTGATTATCCATATTGTTGCAGTATTTTTCTGTCAACTGACTAATCAATTAATGGACTAATTGTTTCAGCTCTATGTGATACTTTTTAGGACTACACTACTATTGATGGTAGTTATGGCCAGCTGTCTTCTGTATGTTTGTGGCATGTGAAGCAAGCTATAGGATACTGACCCTTGGTCCAGGCAGACCTGTTTCTCCTCTCAAACCAGGCTGACCTGGCTGCCCTGGTTCACCCTGAAGGAAAGGAATGGAAAGGAAAGAAGGAGAGACGAGAAATTAAAATTCCCTTGTTAAAAAAAAAAAAAATTTAAAAAGCATGCTGCACATCATACTTCAAGCTACCTTAATCACTCTGGTCAGTATGTTATTGTCTGTAATAATCTGGTGGGACAAAATGAGAAATCCATTGTTAACTTGGTAACTGACACACAATTTCAGCTGTCTAGGATCACACATTAATTTTCTAGGGTCTTATGGGAGCTTTATGAGCTTTGTTACAACGAATGCCTTCGTCAAACATGGCTTAACTGATGAGAAGCTGTCAAAAACGATAACAGAGGTTTGTTTACTTGTCCTCCCGGAGGTCCAGGTTTTCCCTTTGTGACAGCAGCAGCACAGTCAAAAGAAGAGCAAAAGAAGACAGAGTTAAAATCTAAAATGTCACACAGCTAAACACAATCTGTATTTGCAACACAAAGGAAAAATAGTAGGTGCACTGAAGGGTGGCACACACAATAAAAACAAACTTAATTACTGAACATATCAAAATAGAAATCATGAAGACACAGTTGCGAAGATGTGACATGGTGACTGACACAGAAGAATGATCAGCAGGCGTAAACCTACAGAAACAATGAACATGCTCATTAATGAGAGACAGAGAGAGATGGTGGTGGATACAAACATACCGGTTCCCCTTTGTCGCCCTTATTTCCATCAGTACCCTTTGAAAAAGGAAAATCACAGGTTATCTTCAAGCATTGCAGTTTAACCAGAATTATTCAAGAGATTTATTGAGATATTCACTTTATAAAATAAACTGAACAGAAAGGTTTTGTTTGACAGACATGTGACTTCCACAGAGAAGAAAGTAAAATGAGTAGTTTAAGTATATTTCAAGGTTTAGTCATCTTGTTTAAAATTCAAAGAACTTACAAGCAGGCCAGGACTGCCAGTCTCTCCTTTCTCTCCTGGATCCCCTGGTCGTCCTGGTAACCCCAATGGACCCTGATCAATCAAGGAATTAAAAAGAATGTATAGCCTTGCAATGCTGTTAAAGTGACATTATAGTAGATATAAAATGAAACTTGTAACATTAGATGCTACATTTTTTGGTTGGCTAAAGATATAAAGTGGCACCCTTCAGAATAAGAATCATAAAACTTGAAGGTGAAAATAAAGAAAGAGATATAGAAAAACAATATAAACAAGCAAATCGTCACTTCAGAAATCTAAATCTAATCTGCTAAAAATCAAACTAATAACATGCAATGCATACTTCCATTTTGTTTCTACATTATTGACTTATTAGTCCCTTCTGTGCCACAGTGCACTCTATAAGGCCCTGCTGATTGTGAATACAAAGCTAATTACTCTTAGTCAGACTTCACTAATCAACATGCTCAGCCACACATTTTATGTAACTTGTTTTAAATAATGTATGCATATTTGTATGGGTATGGGTATTTTCTGTATGTTTATATGTGTATTATTTTACTTGCTTATTTTCATTATATTTATTTACACAAAAACAAAGATATACCCTAATTCCTCTGTCACCAGGCTCTCCAGGTGGTCCTTGTTCCCCCTGTGAAAGACAAAATTACATTTTCACTTAAAGTTAGTAAAGTTGCAGTGCATGACTTGATTATAAATCATCATTGAACCAGATAACCTCCAGAGCAACATCAATGAGAAACACAACTAACAAAAGCATCAAGTAAACATGCTGACTATACCTTAATTCCTAGGTCTCCTTTCGCTCCAGGAGCACCCTACACACAAAGTCAATGGCAGTGGTTACCACTATTACAATGTAAGTACTCTGTAAACATATACAATGTGTATCTGAATGAAAAGGGAACAAGCAGAACTTTACCAGACATTTATCATTATTCTACTGATGTCATTTGTTTAAATGAATACTATGAGTTTTCTCCTGACATAACGTTTTTTTCTAAATAAACCCCTCGTAAGGAAAATACTTAACAGCCACTCAGGATTTACTTACATCTTTACCTCTTAATCCTGGTTCTCCAGGATTGCCGGGTAACCCAATACTCCCTTTTTCACCTTTAGAGCCATCATGCCCCTGGACAAACACATGACTTTCATTAAAATACAACATCCTTTACATAATAACAGCAGTATTAAATAAACGTTTTTTAATAATAAAAAAATACCGATTAAGCAAAATAGGCAGCTCTCACTTACTTTTGGTCCTGGTTTTCCCGACAAACCAACATTCCCCTGTGAATGATAAAAAGGGCAACGCATAAATATAGCAATCAACTTCTGCTTCAGTATTATATAATGACAACAAGTGTTAAATGAGTGATTTCACTTTGTCAGGTGACTTACCCTCTCACCATTTTCACCCTTTGGTCCCTGCTGTCCTGGAATCCCAAAACCAGGACTGCCCTACAGACATCAAAATCACTCACATATCTTTACATACAGTTATTATACACTAATTACTAACTATATTAGTGAATCATAAAAATGACAACATGCAGAAGTGACTAAATGCAAACATGATGTACAGTATTTGTCATTATAAACCTTTTCTCCTTTGTCTCCTCGTTCGCCCTTTATTCCCTGGGGACCTGTGAGCCCGACTGGACCAATGTCTCCCTGACAAATAGAAAAAATGTGTGGTTAAATTATCGCAACAGTTTCAAAACAAAACTCTTCACTTTAAATGGTACCCTGTGGACAGAGTATAAAGAGGTCCCATTTAATGGAGCTTCCAGTCCCACTGCTAAAGCTGAAGAGAAAAACATAATTGTGTTTGAGAAGAGGACCCAGAGGACTGAGTCTGACTGCGCTAGAATACCCTGAACAATTAATTAACATCTCGACAGAATAAATCATTAAGAGAATCACTTTCCTCTGGCTGACTTTTAAGCCGGTTAAGGTAAATATAGGCAAACCATTTAGAGTTCAAATCTTTGGACCAATTGGGAAAACCTAACAAGGGAGTAACACTTTTTCCCCCCTCAACAACTTCTTGAACCCCAATCCAACAGACAAAGACCACTGCGGACTGAAATTTTAATTTTACAAATATATATAGGCACAACTTCTCTAGAGGCATGAGTAATCTTATTGGTTGAATCAAACCTCAGTAGCCATTTTCACAGGTAAAAATGTATGTAAGAATGTAATGGTAAGTTTATATTTTGAATTATCATTTTAACTGGCCAGGTTGCAGGACTAAGGGGCATATTTCCATGTGCCCATCATAGGAACATCTGAATTAAAATTTGATGACAGTTGTGGAGTTGTTTATAGATCAAATCTGAGCAAATCACACCCACACAGTCTTGATGAGGCTGATTAGCTGAGTTTGATTGTTAAACTCTTACAACAAATACTGTAAGTAAGTAATGATGTTTTTTTAATTGTTGCTTATTCTGTCATAAATATTTAATGTGATGGAGAATAGCTGAAACCAAGTTTCCTGGTGCTTTCCATTATTCTCTGTTTACCATTACTCCCAAAAAATAAGAAGAATTTTCCTGCAAGAATGTGGATGTGCTACACAGTTCAGAGGTGTGTTAAAATATAGGAACCACGATGCTGCATGCTGCCAGAGAAAAACTTCTTTCCTGGAAAGTTAAAAAAGTTGACTTTGGTTACTTACCCTGGCACCCTTTTTTCCTGTTGGGCCAATTATCTGTTGAAATGGGGAAAAAAAGACTGAGTGTGAGAATGAAGTACTTCTATTTCTTAAGTAAAAATGAGGGAAATTGTTTTCTTACACCCTTGGCAGGATCCCCAGGCGCTCCTCTTGGACCTTCATCTCCTTTTAACCCCAATGGCCCCGTCAGTCCCTAGAATAATCAAGGTACAGTATCTCACAAAAGTGAGTACACCCCTCACATTTTTGTAAATATTTAATTATATCTTTTCATGTGACTAAACTGAAGAAATAACACTTGTAAATGTAAAGTAGTGAGTGTACAGCTTGTATAACAGTGTAAAATATAACATATCACACAGCGATTAATGGCTAAACCGCTGGCAACAAAAGTGAGTACACCCCTAGAGTACTCACTGGGGGGGGTATTTGACTGCCAGGACCATCCACTCTGGAGGCAGTTTGAGCTATTGCCCTTTGGCTGCCATTTCAGGACTATTGTCTGCAGAACTTAAAGACTCCATGTCTCCTTCATCCCAAGTGCCATCGCTATACTTAATGGTAGCTCTCTGACACATTATATTGTACATTTGCTCTGTTAATTTGCACATTTTCATATCTACTATTTGTAAAAGGTAGGACTTTCCAGTTTACTGAATTAGTTCTTTGATTTTGTGTAGATGTTGTTGTTGACGTTGTCCTTTTTTATTTTGTCCTTTATTTTATTGAAGGCTGGCTGCAAAACTATTTTCCCTCAGTGGGACAATAAAGATAAACTGAACTGAAACTGAAGTGAAGTTCCGAATTCTGTATTGCTGTTTCTGTTATGATTGAGTTAACTCCAAGCCTCTCTGCCAACAGCTATCTAAATTATTATAAAATATCCTCTAAACAATATCTATCAATCTCTGCTATCTTCTGTTAACCAACTGTTATGTTCAAAGCTAACTCTTTTGAACTGATAAATGCAGACTGTATTACAAAAGACAGGAAGATGATTCTCATGACGGCATTTTTTGTGATAGTCTCTTCCAGAGTACTAAGCTGCCTCAAATGAAAAATCACTGATGCAAGACAAAATGCAAAACATACCCACTGAGGTTTGACAATTTGGCTCATTATTGTATGCAATCATAACTATCTCTGGTAGAGCCTAATCTTAAAAACCCAGAACAAAATGGCTTCCTCATTTGTTCATGTATCAATGTAAATGTCTGTATTGGGAAATAATGTATCACAAGCGTTTCCAGAGAGTTTACAGAGTTGTTCCCAAATAAATATATTGCATCTGCCTCAGCCTTTCTTCGTAATCAAAAATGAATTAGAAAGCGGATATTAATGTGCTCAGGTTAGGAAGTGAAAGCAATTAGGATTTTTAAGGAGTATTTTCTCTCAGTACTTAAAAATATCAACCTGAAGTAGCTGAAATATGTATGTCAATTCACACACATTCTATAAGATGTAATCCTCACTCACTGTGGGTCCTGGTGGTCCTATTGGTCCCATCTCTCCTCGTTCTCCCTAAGATAAAAATGTTTGTCAAGCTAACATTGAAAACTGCAGTCATATGCATGCACACACATTTTGATTGCAGTGTGAAACCAGTGTTATTTAAATTGATTCATTCACTTGATCATATTAATTATCATGCAAAAAAGTTTAGCCTAATGAAGAGTGAGGACATGTGTGTAGGATGAACTCACCTTGTCCCCTTGCTCCCCTTTGAATCCCTTCTTACCCTGCAGGTAAAGAGAAACCACTGGCTCTGAATCCTTTCATCACTGATTCTTACAGAATATTTACCCTTAATCAAATAGGTTTGGTTTCATGTCATTAAACTAAGCTGGAATTAATTTGGTTGCATTTGAGGGTAAGGTTTGCAAGAAGTCATCGACAGAAACTGAACAGGAGATAATGATGAGGAAGTGCACACCCGAGGTCCGATGATTCCTTGGATGCCCTGTTCTCCAAGATCACCCTTAAAAGATAAATTAAATAGGAAATATTATTCTACAAATGGATTTGAACACAAATATGTCACATTCAGTGTATACAGACTACCTCATGTTCAAATGTATTTTTCATGTTTGTTACCTTTGGCCCAACTGGTCCAATTAAGCCAATATTTCCCTGCAAATCAATAGATAAAACACTGAAATAAAAATTGGATTTCATATGAATGCATAAAGAGCAATCATATTCCATGTTAACAATCAGCCCATAATACAACCACCCTGTTGTTTCTATTATGTTAGACATGTTAGACATATAGATCTATTTCAGAACTATGACCAATGTTTGTATTTGACTTATAATACTTATAATACTAACAATAAACTTATGGTTCATATTATTCTTTCTTCTCAAGTTGATTGTGATGTACCTTCTCTCCTGGTTCTCCACGAGGACCTTGAATACCTTGTATGCCAATTCCTTCTTCACCCTGAAAAAATGTATATCTATTAGGCATATTTTTGTGTCTTTTAGTAGAATGGTCAAGTGCAAAAGCTGTAATCTTGTGATTAATTAACACTTTTACCTTCTCTCCTTTCTGACCTGGTAAACCTGGCACTCCATCATTGCCAATGGGACCAGGCAAACCTGCAACACCCTACAGTAGTTTGCACATACGTGCATGAAAGTCAGAGTTTTGTGTGAGAGATGGCAAGAAAGAAACAAAGAAGAGAGGAAAAAATACTAATTATGCAAATTGTTTTTCAGAAGGCATCTCTGAATAATCTTTTGTGTTATCCAATGTATTTTGCCACTTCTTATAACTTTATCAACCATGCGCTTACATCTTTTCCCGACTCTCCTTTTTCTCCTTTCACACCCTGCTTCCCACGTAAACCCTTTCAAAAATAATGAAAGTATTATCAGATAAAACATGAAGCAATGCATTTTTCAGAAATAATAACATCTGATTCATCTGACTAAGGCATCAAAACTTAGGCTTAATATGCAAGTAGACAAAATTAATAATGCATGATATTTATGCTGTGAATTAAATTTTACAGTGCAACCTTATAAAAAGACTACTAAAGGGTTGCAAAGTAGCCTTCATACTTACTTTTGCTCCCGGCTCCCCGGGGTCACCCTATAAAGTGCAAACAGTAAAAGCAACTCTGGTCGATTGCGTTTGGTGCCATTAAAACATGTTTAAGCATTTTGTGACACTTCTTACTGAATACTGTAGGTTGGACTTATATACAGCAACATGATGTAATATGATTCTGTGATACTTGTACTGTGAAACAATCATCATTGCAATATGTCCATTACCTATAACTTTACACATTACAAATCATAAGCAGGGAAACATCATTATGCTGTTACAGTGTACACTGATCCACGTTACCTTGACAGATATTCCTGGTGATCCTGGTGGTCCTGACTGTCCAGGTAGGCCTGGAGCGCCATTGACCCCTGGTATACCAGGAGGTCCCTGGGGACCCTATAACATGGAAGTAAATACTATTTTAGTTGTCCTGAAGTTCACTGTTGAAAAAACTCCAAAAATGTTCCTTTTTGAGGACTCACTGAAGATCCTGGTTCCCCTTTTCGTCCAGGAACAAAATTTGAGTCTGTGCCAGCTATAACATATCCAGGCTCTCCCTTATTGGAAACACACATAAAGAAATCACTTTACAAGTAGATAAATCCAGTAGTAAATGGTGTCATAAGCTCATTGCAGAAAGCAATCAGTCCAAATTAAATGCAGATTAGACTTACTCTCTCTCCTCTCTGGCCCTTTTGACCAGGGAGTCCAGGTAGACCCTGCCAAGGAAAGAAATGTGAAGAGTGATAATTATATTCATATAACAAATATTGACCAATGTATTATTACAATAGATGTAAACCATTGAAAGGTTTAATGGTGGGACTACTTACATTTAAGACACTGACCATAAAGTAACTGCAATTCTGGGAACCTTTACTGCATGTCACTCCCACTTTTCTCTCAAGTCAATAAGTCATAAGTTTACCCATTTTGCAATAGTATGTACTGTATCTATAAAAGTTACTTTCATAACTTTTATATATCTCAAAATTGCTTGTAAAGGCTTCATATACATATATATGAAGCCTTCATATACATATACATTCATATGCTGTATATACTATATACAGCATATGATACCCCATAGGCTTAAGGCCCTTTCCCGTCACTATCTGTGCTCTATCACCTGATGTTAAAAAATGCCCCCAAATTTTTTTAACAGAGAATATAAAACTCCACTTCACATCTGACAAATAAAAGTTGCTTAGTGCAGATGGATAATACTTAAAATATTAAATCCATTTTCTTTTAGCTGCACATTTATATGATCTGAGTTTTAGCCAGCTGACCGACATAATGCTCCATAAAAAGGTTTACTTTGATAACTTTATTTTTTATTTTGATCTTACCATTTCACCTGGAATACCTGTATGGCCCTGTAAAAAAACACAACAAATATCATTTGCAGAGTCAGACATAAATGAAATAAACTTTAACCAGGTCAGTGGGAGGTTTTGTTTTTTTCTAATTTAGTTACCCGTTGGCCGGCAGAACCTGGGGGTCCAGTTCTCCCTGGTCGTCCTGGCAACCCAGGTACACCATCTGTTCCAGGAGGTCCCTGTCATATAAAAGCATCATGGTCTGTGCTGGAAAATGTAATTACAGACATACACTGCAAAGCAACACTCACTCATACAGCCACAGCAGGGTTATAAGATAGGATACAGTGAAAAGGAAAAAATAATAATAACAATAATTTGATATTGACTTATGAGGACAGAGCAGTTGTGTTAAGATTTACTATAACTGAGTCAAATAATGGGTAACAGAAAACAGACTGTTTATAGACTTATTTGAACCAATCTGTCCACATTTCTGAAGATGGTCTTATACCTGATTACCTGAAACTTAACAGCTCAGCACCTAGCATAATTTGTAGATCTCCAAATGTCCAACTGTGAATTTGTCAATACCCAACAAAGGGTAGAAATGTGTGTTTCAACATGATGAAAACACTGTAGCATTCACTTTAAAGTAAAGCCATCCTGGTTCCTGATTAAGACAGTAATTCCCATTTTTTTCCTCTTCTTTTATTTCACTGCAACCATCATTACTTTGACAACAGGCAACTGTTAGCTGTGGCACCATTAACTGCAAATTTAATGATGATGAATTCAATTAATTTAATGAAACTGCAAACAGAGTTTTTAATATGGTGAGTGTGATGTTTGTTATTTTCCTCTGTTTTGATGTGTTGAAAAATGTAATATATTTTGAAAATGTACTGTAGATAAGAATAAGAATATGGAAATGAAGAAATCTTGCAGCACCCTTGGCCCATGTGGATTGAAAAAATGAATGAATGGAGGGACAAAAAAGACAAATTGCATAAACACGCTTTTATGCAAAACAACACTAAACAGCTGTTTGGAACTGCAGCTTTAACTGGATGGGAAAACAACTGGAAATAACTTTTAATTTTTGTGTTATACTTCATCCTTCCTGTCAGTGAGTGTGATTATTGCTGTTTCTACTGTCAAAGTTACAGCTGTCCTGCTCATCAATGACCCCACTACAATAGAATCTTGTAGTACTGGCAGGGCACTTACTTAAATGCTGCATATATAAAAAATGTACACCAGATACAGCCAAACACATGGGTAAGGTAATCTTGACATTAAATGATTATCAATGATGATGGAAATGACAACAATGGTGGTGATGTTTATTGATTTTTACCCTTTCTCCCTTCTCTCCTTTGGAAGAAGTAAAAGGATCATAGTTTCCAGGGCTTGGCCTAAATCTCTACATAAACAAAAAAAAAAAATTAATAATAAAGATAATAATGTTTAATTAATAGTAATGAGGGTACATTAATGCACAACAAAGAAAGAACAGTTGATGGAAATGGATGGAAATGTGGGACCAAAGTATTCGCTTTTCACTTATCAGGTTTCATAATGCAGAGAAGAAAAGTTGATCAAACATACCAGTCCTCCAAGACCAAAACCATCTCCCTGAAAGAATGAGAGTTAGGACACTGAAAATAAATAACACTGCTTTTGCACACATTAAAAAAATCTATTCAATCTTTAACACAACATTAAGTTAACTCACCGGTTCCCCTTTCTGGCCCTGAATAAACAAACAATTATTATGATTAATAGTTGATGATGTAATATACCAAGAACAATGATCAATAAGGAGAACAACTCATTAATTAAACCATTGTTAATGTGAGAAGTTCAAATTTATGTCAGCACCTATCAGTAAAAATTCAAACCAGGATACAAATAAAGAAGATATACACTGTCCTGCTGTTTAGGAACAAAAAGCAATAACAATGCTTATGTGTATTTATATTGAATTGTCATGTCTTGTGGTGATTAGTACCCTCTCTCACATGTTTGGTTGCACTACGACTAATATCAGCCTATATTAATAGTGATGATGATCAATGATGACCAAAGTGGCAGGGGGATAAGGAGGATTTTATGTCTAAAGTATCTACCTTCACACACTCAGAGGGGCAGGGACCCTGAGGCTTTAGCAGCCCTTCTGGGTCTTCAGTCGGTGTGTCCAACTGAGCAATCTGAAAATGGAAACAAGAAAAAACAGTATTCATCACGGACCGATCAAGGATATCGTGGAAACCTGACATATTATAGAATAAAGGGGAACAGATGGCTGTGTAATGCACATCCTCCACAGCTCTGATATCAAAATGAACCTAAGGCTGAGGAAGTGTTTACACTTCCTTGTGAGTCCTTGTGAGTTGATTTAAAAAAGTGATTATATTTACATTTACGTAATACAGGGTCACCATGCATGCCCAACCATCTACAAGTGGCTTGGGCGACCTCTCCTATACATCTGAGCATAAGCCCTATCTGATTAAAATTCAATCACCTAAAACACTAGTGCCAGTTGTAAAGCTTCGCTTCAATCGCATGCGTGAATATCACATGTTGTTTGAAATTTATTCTCAAGTGAACTCTAATCAGTTCAATGTAATACCAACAAAAGAAAATAATGAGATAACAGTTTTGCTTTGTTTTTGTCTTGCCTCATCATGTAGTTCAAACTCTGACAGCAGTTCCTCACTACAGATGCTATAGATAAATTCTCTCTCAATGGAAGAGAAGTCATCAAAGGTGGGAGAGTAGAAGATATTTTTGTAGCTGGTGGGTGCTGCTATTTTATTCAGCTCCTCAATGTCTGCATTAGAAACTCCAACTGCCAGGACACTGACGCCTAGAGAGAAACACATTCAAAACATGATAACCCAGGCAAAACCTGCAGGGTTATAGTCTTGTTTAATACATATATATAAAAAAAGATAATTTGCTACTTTAAAATTCATCATTAGTGACACCAATCTGGCGGCTTTACAATAACTGACCCAAAGCACGTGCAATTCTGGAGGGTGGTACCACATTATCCTGGGCCCTGCCGTCTGTAATCAGAACCAGAACATGGGCCACATTCTGCCTCATCCCCAGAGACTCTAGGAACAGTTCCTGCAGAACGTAGCTGATGCCTTTTCCTGAGGGTACACAAAAGTACTTTGCTCTGATAAATGCAGGTAGACTAAATTTACTTTACATTTTCATTTTTCATAAACACATACATACAACAAGCTGATAAGATATTTAAATATAAACAGAAAAATAATATTAGACTAATGCATACAAGAAATTGTAAAAGTATAATAACAAAATCAACAAAAAATAGATACAGGTTTTAATTACAATAGAGATAATCATTTTTAACAGATGAATATTATACAAAAAATAATTTGGGCCGTTATTTAAGTTAACTTTAATGGCCATAAAACATTGTAGTCAAAAGTCAAGTTTAAGGTTTAGGTTTTTAACATTCCATAAAAAAACAATGACTAATTTATTATATTTTTTATGAATGAGTCATTATTGGGACAATTTTTATCATATATTTTCTATAAATCTCTTTCATGTTGACTCAGACAAATGCAAATAAACGTAACTCTGAGTTTGGCACATTTTTTATTACACGACATACAGTACAGTATAGCCTGCACAGTGAAACCTTTCTTTGATGAGATTATGTCAAATAATACTCGCTACTTCAGCAGTCAGTACAAATACTAATCTATATGTTCGAGGGGCCGAGAATAGCATATTTTCTGTCCACCAGTATGACAGCAGTTAGAGGCTGCAATATTAACAGTAGGACCTATATATAAAAAGAAATGTGCACATTTGTGTGAGCGTCACTAACCTGTTCTGGTGTTGCCCCCTCTGTAACGTAATGCTTTGAGCGCTCTGAGCACAGAGTTTCTGTCTTTGAAGTCATTTAGACGGAATTCAATTCGAGGCTCATCACTATAATGAACCACTGCTATCTGAGAGAAGATTAATGGAGAAAATACACATCAACATAACATCATCATATTCACCAAATTGAATGTGATGCAACTTTGAGCTATAATTCTGCTTCACTTAGCCAATCACAAGCCATGTGGCATTCTGCCTTGTTTATCCTTTCTACTAATGTTTGAGACAGATTCTGCCCACATTGTGAAAGAATTGCACATAGTGTTACTGAAAATGGTACTGGCCAGCACAAGATACTCACTGGAGCAGCAACTATCATTATTTACAGTCACTGTAATCCAGTCTAGTTTGTAATTGTCCTACTACACTAAACACAGCCAAAGAGAGCAAAGTACAGTATACACCTCAAGTCATATTATCATCACAATATAAAACAACAACAATAAACAATAAAAGAACAATTTTACTGAGAGACCAACCTGTGTGGCCTGAGAACCAATGACAGGAAAGTAAGTGGCCACCCGGAACATGAAGTCCTTTATCTTGATAAAGTTGTTAGCGCCAATGCTGGAGGACTCATCCACTAAGAATACTATGTCTGCTTTGGCCTTACCACACACTGAACAAAACACAAACACAAACCTTAAATGTATTTCCATCATTTAATGTGTGTAAGAAGCCAATACTCTGTTTGATCACATAGAAACTGCAAGCACACTCTATTTCTTTTTTACGCTGTCACACTGTAGCTCTCTCTAAAATACCTGGTCTTGGCGGAGCTGCTGTCTTTGTACTGAATGGGGTTAATCGAAGGGAGGTGACTCCTGCTTCTTTGTCTTCAGTGACACTTGGCTGACCTGGAGGCCTCTTGGTGGTTATGGATTTAGTCGGTGGCACAGGAATGGGGTGCCGGGTGGTCCTGGTGGCTTCGTGAGAGATGGTCGTGTTGGTGATGGAGGCGATCGTGATATGAGGAGAATGGGGGGCAACTGTGGCAAGCACAGACTGGACTGTTACCCCCGGAGGATCCTGTCCCACTGAAATTAACACAGTCATAACAGATCTGATTAAAAAACCTAAATCAAAATCTAGAGGTCTCAAAGGGAAACAGTCATTGCTGCTTACTACAAATGGGATAGAGCAGAAGAAAATAAAAGGATTTAAGGAAGCTCAAAGCATGATGACTTCATCGAGTTGCCCCAACATTCTGTAAACACACTACTTAAGTTTGTGTGTCTTTTCTAACTTCTTGGTAACTGTTAGCAGGTTTCAAACTAGAGTTTTTCTCATTTGCACAGTTAAAATTTAAGGAACATCTTTGCTAGTAAAGTTGCTGGGAAACATCTGTGGTGCTGTCCAATCAAAAGCAATCAACTATATTAACTCCCTGTAGCATCATGCGCTGCAACATACAACAGGAATATGTTGTCGAGGGCCAAGCAATTCATTGAACTTGCAAATCTTTTTAAAAAAATGATTTTGTTACTGCATGTGTTTTAGAGTTAGTAGTATTTGTGCAGTTTAGAATAAGAGAGAGAAATATTTGACTATGCTCACCTAACTGACGCTATTTAGGCTAATTTAATTTTTTTTAATATTTCAGTCTAGCTAGCAAAGTTAGTTTTGCAAGTTGGATTGGTCAGCTTTGCAACAGTTACACCTGGAAGTTAATAGGTGTTACGAAAAATTTTGTAACAAAGAGTAAAAACTAGTTTGTGTGATTTAATTTAGTGATTTGTAAATTTCCACTTAAACACTTTACATCATGTAACTTGGGTAACTTACGTGCCACACCCCAGTCAACTGGCTGGGCAATTTCTCATTGAGTTAAAAAATAGTGCAACATGCTTTTAAGTCCAAACCCACAGAAAGCAGTGTAATGACTTTGTGTAATTCATATGGATTTACCTTATAGTAAGACTAGATTAAAGAAGAGTGTTTAACTCAATGCAATCAATATATTAAACTAGTATAATTTCATTATGACATGAGTGGGAAAATATAGATACATATTAAGTGTATGTATATCCCGTGCAATCAACAAGAATTTTGTAGCATGCCAGATTCAAACCTTTTCAGTAATGACTTACATATTCTCTGATACACAGTGCTTATAGGCCCCTCCACTTCTCCATACAGAGGTCTGATTGTAAAAATATAAGTTCTTCCATACTGCAAATCGTTGATCTTATAGGAGGTAAAACCAGGTCCTAGGGTCTCTGTTTTAATCTCCAATACTGAAAAGACACAAAGAAAAACTTATAGCTGCAGAGTAATCATTTCAGCTGATTTAAAGTGTAGGAATAACAGGAATAGGAAACATGCCTTCCTATCAACTGACTTATCACTCTGTCTAAATACAATGATGTGTAACAAATTTGATCTAATACAAGTTATGTCGTATATGTTACGTTATGTTTGTGTACTGTATTTCAAAGACATTTTATCTCTCCAACACTGTCACTCACTTAGATCAGATTGTTTCTAAAATTGCACCCACTCCCTACCAAGGGAAAAATGTACTTATAAAACTCTGCATTTATGATAAAACTTGAATATTGGTTTTGTGTTTTTATTAATATTTCCCATTTCAACAATAGGGTCCTTATGCTGTGAATCAATACACAATACAATAACATGCTACTTATCCACTTCAAACCCTCTGGGACAGTCAACAAAAATTATTTTTATTACCGTCACATTGGGAATGTATTGAAATAAATAAAGTTTTAAAACCAATGTCACATTTAAACAAAACAGTGCGTCTCTTTGGATTAACAATTTGACTGAAAATTGCATTCATGTTAACGTGATGCTAAATAGAGGGCGACCACTGACCTGAGATGTGCCTCCAGGAGAGAAGGTATCCAGAGACGCCAGCAACACGTGTCCAGTTCAGAATAGTGCTGCTGTCTGTAGTGTTCAGAGCAGCAAAGCCATTCACTTTTGGAAGATCCACTGAAACAGAAAAAAACACGTGAAACAAACAACTAAAATGCATCAAGGACCATATTTGACTGATTTACTCACTCATACAGTATGTTAGAGAACAGAAAAAAATTAAGATTATTACTTTTGCTGCATACACTGAAGCATATCAATCAAAGGATAATTAATGTTTATAGACAACCATGCACGTAGAGATGCACTGTTTCAATCTTTTCTCTCCAAATACTGATTTCAATATCTCAGCTTAGGATATCTGCCAATACAAATTTCCTATCTGATACCACTGTATAAATATCTCAGGTAGGACTTACAGGTGCGTGCAGTAACCAGGACTGGGCTTCCCTCTCTATTGCCCACCATAGAAGACACCTGGATCTTATAAGCTGAGCTCTCCCGCAGGTTGTGGATAGTGAATGTGGTTGAAGCAGCAGATACCTTGTGGGACTTCTCATCACCTCCTACAGCAGACAATAACACAAATCCAGCATACAGATATAATCAGAGTGTGAAATAATACTACTATGTACTCATTTACTGAAAAAAAAACAACTCTATTGAAATGAGCCACGGGAGTCCAAACAGTGAGTTTTTAAGAGCTAAGAGAAATTACCAATTATGCAAAAGAATAGTGAAAATGCAAATTTCCAAGAAACGTTGGAGTTAAATGAAGCCACTGCTTAGCAACATTTGACTAGGGTTGGGATTTTTTTTATGCACTGAAAACAGAGAAATGGATATGGGTGTCAGGCACTGGCTTTAAACTCAACCAATCAGAGCTGTAGGTTTATACATGCATGTAGGTATGTACACATGGCTGACTGTGTATGAGGTCCCTCACCTAAGAAGGGAATCCAGGAGATTTTGTACCCAGATGCTCCTTGTGTTTTCCTCCAGGAGAGGGTGAAGGAGTTTACTCCAATATCCACAACCTTCACATCCCTCACTGCCTGAATTGGCTCCGAGTCTGAAACCGCAGCTGAAAAATAATACCATACAAACACAATTCTTTAGAATTTTTCAACTGTGAATCACATTAAAATGTATTTCTTCCAAACTTCTAATCAGTTCCACTCATAATGCATAAAATATCTATAAAAACATCATTAAATTTAGAGCAATCCAAAATCTCAGAGCTGAAGGAGCTGGTTTATTCAATCACTATCATTTGTCAGTGTAATAAATTTGGCACTTTGAGCTTGGTGTAACCTACCAATTTTGACAGTGACAGTGATAAAATGATAGCAGCTCTGCTGACTTGGACTCAGTGACACATACTACAAGTGACAATGACATGAACTGTGGTTAAAAAAGGAAGACCAAAGTACATGACTTGTCAGTCAAACAAAGACACCACAAGGGTTGCCCTGGCATGGGACTGAGAACTCCACTGTCCCTACCCATTTAATTACAAAGGGATGCACAGCTGCACAGAGCCATTTAGATCTAAAGATGAATCACAATCAATTAAAATAAATTGCGAGACCTAACTTCTGTTCTGTACCTGTGAGCTGAGATAAGGAGATTTCCGGTCCCTCTGAGTTGCTGTACACTGCACAGATGGTGATTGTGTAGGTGGACTGTGGGTTCAGGTCTTCAATACGATGGAAAAGAACACTACGGTCTAGGTAACGGGACAGAGGGCTGCTATCATCTGTAAACGGGAAGGTACGTGCACAGATACACATGACACAATATTACTTACAATGCAGGAATATTGAGTGACTCCCACAGTTCCAATTCATGTTTTTTTTAGCTACATAGTCTTTAAAGGTATCAACAGGTTGTCTGACAAGTATAGAAACAGAAAGTTAATTTGACTGACCTGTGAAAACATAAAGAGTCCCCATTTTGGAGTTAGAGCAGAGAAAATAATTTGTAAATATATCACCTGACTTCCAAGAGAGTTTGTACTCGGTAGCGCCAACAATGGGACTCCACTCCACATCTATGGAGGTACTGGTGTAGGATGTCACTTTGAAGTTGGACACATAGCCCAACGGAGCTGAGAAAAGAGGAAGATTATGAACATGAATAACCTGCATTTGCTCTAACAATAAATTGTTAATTAAATTATTTAACCTTTAATATGAAACAGAAAGATTCATGACAAATGAAATTGCTAAATTTTTTTCTTTCAAAGCTTTAGCTTTCTAGATGTAGTACTCCAGGGTGTATCAATACACTTTACATTACAGCCAGGGGGGGGGTTACACTTAAAAGACGGTGACCTCCAGGCACTTTCAATACAAATAATCTTAATTTAATTTATTATTTATTTAACTCATGTATCATTATGTTGGCTTGGCATGATACTTTCTAGATGAAAAAGATGAATCTACACACAGAGAGAACAAGAAAATATTTTGGCACAAATCTCTGCAGTCAATCAGTTGTAGTCCAATCTAATCAGTCCTACACTTCAGTGGTAATTCAGGTGGGTGGGAGACATTGAATACTGGTACTCACAAGTTTTGAAGGTAGCAGAGATACCAGGTCCCACAACAGATCCAAACAGCACATAGAGAGTCAGGACATACTCTGTATCATAGGCTACATTCTTCAGCTGGTACTCTGTAGTGCTGCCGTTCAGAGCCAACTGCCTGGGACGGTCCCGGCCAATAAACTCTGAAAATAATATCAACGTTGACAGTACAGTCACATCACTCTTTCTTTCAATTGATTATTCCTCAATACCGTGGCATTTCTCTCAACTCTGGCTCAGCGTCAGAGCCCCCTTCTCTGGAAACCACAACCTTGTCATTTCCCCCCCTTTTGTATTTTGTCAAAGTGAGTCCCCATGCCACCTGTCACATCCTCCTGGCAGACCGGCAAGGTGGATGTGTCCATTATAAAAGCAGTGGCATTTCAAAAGCTCTTGTCAGAGTAAATTTGTCACTGGGTGAATGGGAGAAAGGGAGCAAGCCAACATTAGAAGAAAGGCTGTGCATGCATGCATGCATACATGCATACAAAAGCAAATGCCCTTTACCCACCACTTGCTGTAGAAAGACGTTGTTGTGGCGTATGGTGTTTCATAAGAATATATACACATTTTATATATACACAAGAGCCATTGGATGTATCACAAGAAGAACCAAATGCTACTTGTTTAACAAACAAAACAGGGTTGAAAGTGAGAAGTAAATCACCTGGGGTGGGTCCCCAGGCCAGTCTGTATCCTGTGGCCCCTGGGACACTGTTCCATGAGACGACAGCAGTGCTGGTGCTCACAGCAGACACCTTCAAAGTTTGTACTGCACTGCTTTCCACTGACACACAGACAGAAAGCCAAAGAGGGCTGTTATGCAACTTCAAATCTAGCCATGTCTGTATCTATAATAAAGTAACCACTGCTCATTCCTGTATTTTTGTACTCCCTAGCAAGCATCTTAGTTACATGTCTTGACTTTGGTGGTAGTGACGGGTCCCTCAGTGTCTCCAAAGATGGGGTTGATGGTGATGGTGTAGTCAGAGCCTGAGCGGAGGCCTTGGATCATGTAATAGTTAAAGGTGTCCCCGAGGTTTATGTTCTCTATGTGGTCATCTGAAAGACACAGAGAGGCACAGAGATACTGAATAGTTAAATGCCATAATATAAGATCTGATTTAGTCTGTGTGACACTCCCATGTACAATTAAGAGGCAAAGAATACCTGAGGATGCCCATGTCAGACGGTATCCTGTGGCACCCTTAACTGATGCCCACCTCGCCTGGACAGTGTCTGTGGTAGCGTTTTGGACCTGAAACTCCTGAACTTGTACCAGCTTTACTGTGGAACACACCCACATCCACACAAACACGCACACAAAATCATTGTGATCACAGAAAGTAAGGCTATTTGATTCAGACCTTTGATAGAGAAAAAAATATTTAAAGTAATGCAATGAAATGCATAGTAATCAAAATCAAAACACAGCATCTAGAGGTTTTTCTCTGTCGTACCATGAAATAGAATAGATGAAATTACTGTACCTAGTAGACCTACTGCTGGTATTTTTAATGGAACAACATCACCCTAGTGTGGCTATATCATGGCACTGCACCTTGGTGTTTGCTTTCTTGTATTGTATCTTGTTTTATTCTCTATAACTTGACATTGTCGTGCATTTGTTAATTGGTTACAGGGGTCCAGGCTCTTTTTCTCTAGCTGTTTGGAGTCATTAATGTTAAAAAGTGTCACATATGGTAAACAAATAAACTTAAGTGTAAGAAAGTTCTTTGGGTCTTTGGATTTTGTGTTTGGGTTAATTAATGGAGCGACGCCTGCAAGCTAGGTCAAGCAGTCAACTCGACCTAAACTAAATACACACAACGTGCCTCACATTGCTCAATGGGTGGTCTATTTAAGCTACAAACATATTTGTGCTCATCCCTTGGCCCGCTTTATCTCCATATAAACACGATGGGGAGTAAAGAAGTCAGAGCCTGGACACCAAACCGTAACTTTGTGCAGCTGTAATAAACATTTCATCTGAGTTGTCTGGGGAAAAAAAATACGGTATTTTGTTAAAAGCCAACAAACTTACATGTCTTGCCCACTATCGAGAGTGGTTCACTTGGTCCTTGGGGGTAAACAGCATAAATACTGATAGTGTACTTCTTATCCTCCTCCAGGCTGTCAATCACATGAGAGGAGGTGTCTCCAGGAAGCAGGTGCTCATAAATAAATCCTGGTCGAGTGGCTACAGGACAAAAATCCCAAAGAATCAATACCCAAGTAATATACGTCCCAAACAACTTCTCCTGTGATGCTTGATTTACATTTTATACGTAGGTGTATCATTATGATTAAAAACTGGCACAAAAACACACAACAATTTTATACTGGTCTGCAATGTCTGTTAAGTAACAGTACTTCCATGGTGTAATGTTAGCATACATCTTGGGATGAAGATCTTGAATCCATTGAGCTTCCCCGGAGGAGGCGTCCAGCCGAGGCGCAGAGAGAACAGACCCTGCTCAATAACACGGAAGTTTGACACCTGAGGCAAAGGGGCTAAAAGACAGAAACTTGTTGTTCAGGGCTGTGAAGTTCAGAGAAATCCAAAACAGATTCATGTGTGTCAAGGGTGCACGTGCAGATGTATGACACCCACTTGTCTGGGCGGTGATTGTAGCAGAATCTCCTAAGAGGTTAGGGTAGATGGCGTAAACAGTGAGGGAATAGACTGTTTTAGGACTCAGGTCTGTCACCATTGCTGTGCTCACATCTGCCTTCAGATCAGTCTGTTACATACACAGACAGCAGAACAAGAAGCAGCTTAGTGTGTGTGGTAGTGTGAGAAACAAAGAGCAAAACAAACTGAAATAAAGAGAAAGATGATTGATTAAGAAAGCGTTGAAGTCAGAGCAGAAGAGAGAAATACACAAAGACAGTGCAATAACACAGATACACTTCTGAAATGTGTACTTAAATAAAGTGTTAACCCTTGTAAACTAGTAAGCATCCTTATGGTTTATTTACACTTCTGTCCTATACCCTCTTCTCCATCATATTCAAATGAGGTGGCATGTTGTGCCTTGTAACATAACGTAGCAACTAAAGTATTCCTCTTTTGGTACTCTAACATAATTCTCAGTCTCTGTCAAGGAAACGACTGCAGTGTTATCTTGAAAACATATTGCAGAAGCAAAACCACAGAAGCATGGATATTGTTGGAGAAAAGGACATCAATGCCAACACCACTGTTCATGTGGATCTCATTAATGCAATGTTGAGGAGCATCTGGTTATTGAGTTTTTCGAGTTGGGTAATTTCAGGAGACGTCTGATCTCCCCAGAGCTTGAGCTGAGCAATGTAGGCTTATTTCATAAGATCTAAGAGATTATTTTTAGTTTATATCAAAGTGTTTGAGCTTTGAGTTGATTGAATTCATCGGCAGGAAACAGATTGTGATATGCTACTAGGTCCCAAATTGGTTTTCCAGCAAGTCGTGCCGTAAGCTACTGTTAACAGTTCCAACAATAGGACTTCTGATATGAAAATAGAGTCTGTGCTCTGTTACAGTCCAGCTCAACAGCAAGACAACTATGATCACGCACATGCATAACACATCACCTGTCTCTGCTGTAACGTGAGGAGGTGTCCCTTAGAGTTGAGAGGGGTGACCAGGAGACGATATCCAGTGACATCACCTGTGGCCTGGCTCCATGTCAGTCTGAGGGAACTGTGGGCCAGCTCACTAACTTGCAGGTCTCTGGGACCCACCACACGCTCTTCAACTAGAGATGGGAGAAGGTACACAAAGAGGGATAAGATGAAAAAAGTAAATGACAGAAAAGGAGGAGAGGAACATAAAACACGCAAGCTGGTCTGAATGTAGAAACTGTCAGCAAGATAGATCCATTTTCGTGAGAAAGCTGCAGGGCAGAGTGAAATAAGAGACTATTATTCATTTTTATTACACTTTTAAAGCTCTAGTTTGAAACACAATTTATCAGTATAAAAATGCAAACTGCTGTCAGTGTGAGGGCAGCTTTAAGCAAATAGTTTGGTTCGAAGAACTTTGCTTTCATACTGCTAGCCTACCAGGCTGGGAGATTTTCACAGGACGTGGTGGTTCAGAGGCCGTAAAACAGACTCTGCGGGACAGTTTGGCAAGGATAGTTTCAAGGCGAGAGTAGTCAGTGCCCAGCAAGAGGTGCTCCTCAACTGGCTCTGACACAATCCTCCTCAGCTCCGACTCATCAGCTCCCCTTATACCTGCTCACAGGATAGACAAAAAGACAATGAGAAAAAAGTGTGTGACAAAGGCACAGCAACAGTTAATCCACTGATATTTGTCAAGAAAGATAAAAACAACCTTTCAAAAACAACTAACATAATCAATGGAATGCTGTACATATATGGCATGACTTTTGATATCTGTGAGATTTCGCTTGTTTAATGCACAATAAAAACAAGTGAATAACAAATACTGAGAAATAATTATGTGACATCATTTCTGTTTGACATGCATTTTAAACACATATGTTCTTACAGACACCACTAGGTGGAGCTATGGCATGTTTAATGATACTGTTAACCATACACAGGCATACTGAAGACATATTAAAGCTTATTCAAATACTTTCTGGCCTCTATCTCAAGTTACAGCATTACGTATGTTTGTCAGAGCCCAGTGTGTGCTGTGATAAAGACCCAATCTGGGCTTGAAAAGTTCTGCTGTCTTAATGTAATGATGCAGATGACCGTGATACAAGTTGTTGTGGGAGAGTTACAGTTGGTCGAAATCAACAAAAGATAAATGTGCATTTGTTTTTTTACCAGTTGTTTGTCTGTACAGAACATTTTAATGTATCTGTATGTATATGTGTTATTCATGCTACACAGGCTCTACAGGCATATTGGTTTAGCATTTGTACACAAGATGCATGAAGAGCTTCTCTGTGGAGGTGATGAACGAGGGGAGCAGGCCTCAGTGTCAGAGGTGCAGATGGGGGACATTGAATTGCCTAATGAAAAATGGCTGCGATTAGCACACCATGAGCTAATGAGCAGTAATTATTGCACCACTCCAAGCTGAGAGGAGTAAAGTTTTGGGCTTGTGTGCTTATGCATGCATGTAGAAGAAAGAGGGTAAGATATGTAAACTTGTGGATAAGCAGTAGTGTGTATTCATGAGAGGATAAAGTAGCTTTACTGATGCAACACACAGTATCAGAAAGTGCACTTTTACATAACACAGTACAGGAGCTGAATTAATCACTTATTATTACATACATATTTAGTAGATGATGTTATGTTTGCACATACACATTCAGTGCATACACCTGCACGAGTGTGCCCAGACACTCATGAGTCACACACACTCACAACAAATACCCGCACTGAATCCAATGAATTCAAATGTACAGGACATGAATTTCTAACTGCAAACACTGCAGATAAGCAGGCAGAGCTCGGATAAAATCTGAGGAGCCGCTGCAGCGGGGATGTTGAAGGAATTCACAATACCAAGTTCCACGCTCACCTACTGCAAAGAGAGAAATCCCATTGTCACCCACTGCTTTGGCTGCGGCATCGACCTGGTCGTCTGAATGTCCATTCGTGATCATTACAGCAATCTGTACAGCAGTGAGACAGAAATAATCCCATATGAATAGTCCTTAAACATAACATAACAATATCTTACTCACACACTGCCATTTATCATGAGTAAAATATACATACACCAACATTAAGGTAAGTAACTAATAATTGGTACAAGTGGGTGAATATTAATTTTAAGATTACTGGATTTCTGCAATGATTTATATTAAACAATAACCTGATAAGCTACACAATGATTAATACCAGTATGGTTAGTCTTAGTAGCTCAGTTTCTACCTTTCATTTTTTAAAATGTTTTTATAAATCTATTGCTTATCTCAGTGAAGGTTTATCCACCAGCCAAACAATAGTTTGTTTGAGTAAAAAGAACATCACGCAAACAGTATTGTGCTCACAAAGCCCCCATGGACTTTTGACATGGTTTGACTCATAATTGAATACATAATTAAATAAATCAAACAAACAAAGTGGAATAAAAGGATGCCGGCTTGCAACTGAGACTACTAATTTGCCCATTAAGGAAAATTTACTCAGTTCATTCAAAGTTCACCCCTCAGTCAATGAAGAAGGGGGTGCTTAAAAGCATCAATATGAGAATATAGCTGCTTTTCTGCATGTGCTCTGGCTGCACAATTCAATATAATCAGCCTAATCCTCACTTCTCTGCCTTCCCACGTCAAGTGTGTTGCTGCAAGATGATTCACACACGCACACACTCAGAGACAGAAATGATTGGAATGCTAACCAGCTGTGTTATACTGAGACTACACTACAGTTTTAGGCTGTCAGAAAATTTTAGCTGACAGAAATGAAGAGCTGTTGGAAAGGCATTTGACAAGGCACTTATGAGACATATTTAGTTAGTTGGCTATTGCATTTGGGGCTGTGTGACAAAGCAGGTCAATCTCTGTCTTTAGGCATTCTTTGACTGTCCATCAATTTGACTGTTTTGTGGTGTGTCTTGCACTGTTGTCACAAGTCGTCCCTTATCAACAGCCATTCAGTCAACTGAGCATGCTGAGTCTGTAGTGGAGGCAAAATGTATTGCCTCCATCTTCTTCCTTTTTCTTTTTCCACAAGCAAAATACAAACCAAAGCAAAGAAAAATCTGTTAACAGTTGTAACTTCCTATCAGACATACTCCTAGTTTGTATTCCAAGCATAAAGCTGGACTGTTTAATCAGATTCACAGCGGTGTGAAAATGGTAGACCAGTTTGCTGTGTTTGTTTTTTCCACAATGTTCTTTGGAGTACAAATACAGACTCCTGACTAGGCTTTTTCTTTCACACAGGGCCAGAACATACAATATGTGCATGTTGATGACCAGCTGGAAGCAGTTGCCTTTGCAGTGTGGGTTGTAATCCTAAATAATAGTTTACCTGTTGCTTTTTCACATTTAACTAGATTCAAGCCTTTCAGTTTTTAATGTGTGCAGAAGAAGTTTAAGGACTTTTTATTTTATAGTGATGTGACCTCTAATACCTTTGCCATTGCTTGATATTGCCTACAGTAAGTGTAGTCAGTCTGTGGGACTCTTTCAAGGGTACAGGATAGCTTTTTCTATGCTTTGCTCTAAGTCTGTGGGTGTGCTAGACACTCTGTAAATGGGTTTTCACATCTCCCTGGTTGAGGCATTGTACCTTTGGGGCTGTGTCTCGACTGATGACCGGGCTGAACACAGGGTCAACCAGAAACTGGAGGGCATCACCAATCCTCCTGGATCCACCCTGATAGGGGAGGTCTCTGATGGCTCTGAGGACCTCCTCCAGTGAGCTGTAGTCTGTCAAAGCAATCCGCATTCTGTAAGGATCACAGGGACAGCAAAACTGGATCATGTAGAAATAATGGAATAGCTAATACAAATAGTTGATAACTGATTTGAGCTCCTGGGACTCTTAACTTGAAAATTTGACGTAACAATCAGCTGTGGTGAAGTTAATTGAGTCTGGCTTGATAGTGATTATTTAAATAGGCCTGTGCTGTGTTACTCTTTGATATATTGGTATTTTAGTTTTACCTCGGAACATCCCCAAAGACAGTGACTCCAAAGCGGACCCCCTCAGTTCCCACCACACTGTCCTGGAAGGAGGAGATGACGGCTGAGATGAATTCTTTGACACTGGAGAAGCTGCTCTGGCCCACACTCCATGACTCATCCACCAGAAAGACAATGTCTGCCTGCACCACTGTCCTGCATGCTGAGGGGAAGAGAACGGAAGAAGTAGGGACATCAAGGAGTGGGGAGAAAGGGAATGCACGACTGAAAGATATAAGTCAGCTTGTCCTAAACTTTCATATCAAAAGAATTTGGACAAAATCCAAAGTAAATCTTTCTTAAGGTTAAAGGTTACGGCTGGAAATCAAGCCGTATAACTCACATTTTATTCCTATGCTGACCACCAGATAGCAGACTTGTTCCATGATGTTGAGATTTTTCCTTTCACTTGCTTCTGTCATGCAGAGCACCACACAAATCCCCATGAATTTTTAATGAGACACAAGTGAGCCAAAGAGCCTATCAATATTCTGAGCACTCCAGCAATAAAACTTTAGTACAGCGATGAGAAACGCCGAGAATAATAAGGTAAACACACCCAAAATCAGGGTCAGTCCCCTTGCTCAAGCAAACAATCGCATTGAACATAAGGATCTGCTGTGTTTGGCAGGATTCAGAGGCGTTTTAATGTAGAGTTAAAAAGCCAGACTCACACTAAAAATTTACACTGATGCATTGACTACATGCACACACGCATTCACACATACATTATCTCGTGAAACCCTGTCTCAGATGCACACAGCTGCACACATTCCCACATAAATATACAGTACTGTAGTAGCAAACACACAAACCCCACACAGAAATCTGCTGCGTGTGCAAATGCCCACTGAGTCAATATTCTGGCATTACATATGCAATAAACCTCAGTGACGACAGCATTGATTAGGCTAGTGAATGAGAGATAGGCACCACTGATTGTTCTGTAAGTGATAACTCAGCTCCTCTGCTATCCTCTATTTCATTACAGAGCTTTCTCGCCTCTATTATCTCACCCTTCTTCCTTTGGCTGCAATCCCAGGATTCACTGGGGGTGACATATGTCTTCAGCCCATGGCAACCTAACATTGTGTTCTCTCTCACACACCTATACATCTCTGGCCACACATTGAGGAAACAAAAGATCATTGGGAATACCATTTTGGAGCCCTCTCTAATGCTGAGCTACTATCTTTGCCTTGGAGCTTAAGACTCATATATTTAGTTGATGAAAAAAAACAGTTAAAACCTTGCAAATTTGCAGGATACAACAATATCTATCCTCTTTATCCTGAGTTGAACAGGACCCTAGCATACACATGTGGCTATTCTATTTACTGGGATACATTTTCTACACCGCAGATTTCTTGTAAAAGCACATAAAACATGGTGGAGACTTTAAGGAAGGAAGCAACTGGATGCCGGTCTCTGTCAGACAGACACAGACTGAGGTTGAAAACAAGATCAATTATCAAGAAGTTTGTCTGTCTGGGGTGGCAGGTGAAACCACATGCCAAGGATAAGAAGACAACACATGCTGAGGGATTAGGAATGGTTTTCTTGAAGGTTATCTATGCTGATATCTCAAAGGTTGTATACACCTCTGTGTTAGACCACCATTGATTTATGCATTAGATGTAGCTCAGTGGCTACAGCATACGCTGCATAAAATTCTGCCAGGAAAGAAATAGCCTAAGAAATAATGATGCACCACTGCAATAAGCACCATCAAAATCAAGAGAAAAGATGCAAACCAACAGAGAGCACAAGTATAAGAAAGTCAGGGGCCATCAGGTACCTTATTTTATCCTGACAAATGAATTTAAAAGTTCCTCTAAGAAGAAGAAACTGCAGTAACTTGCAGAGAATCTACAAAGTGTGGGACAGAGATATTAAATGAACAAAATACCAAATATCTCCCAGTCAATGTGATAAATGCACAATAATTCCCCCAGGAGCTCTTTCCAGTGCCATATACACACCTCTTTGGGACAGTCAGCAGATGTAAACAAGCAAGTCATTCTGCTACTCTACTCATAATGTTGTGGTTCTAATGTGAACATCATGTTCATTATTTCGTTGAAAAGAAAAACATATGACCATAAAACTTATTACTGATCAGTTGGCTGACACTAAGTTGACAATTGGGTCAACCAGAGGGACCGGTTCTGAACAGGTTGTTGTTTCTAAACTCTGTTTGCACATTTGTTTGGGTCTAACACTATACTGTCTCATCACCACCTAATATGTTCTTTATGTTGTAGTCTGGAAGTAGGTCATGTTTTGATAAGCTGTTTGATTCTTATCTGATTGTAGCAACAAAAATCCATGATTTCACATGAGTTTAAAAATCATATTTTAGCTGAATCTTTTGTAAATGTGTGTCTTGCATTATTAATCCCTAGAATACTAAGAATTAGTATAACACGTTTTGACTGTGACACTTACTGTAAATGGTCTGGACGTTTGAGCAATAACAAGCAATGCAAACTCAAGCAGATTGCTCCATTTGTTCCTGTTTCCTGTTACTTTGGAAAAATCAGCTTTAGACTTTCACTGTGACAAATGTGAAACGGGTGGCTTGTAGTGATAAACCATAGAGATAACTTAAACCCCACAGAAAATTATCCCCCAACTCTAAATCCTACCTTGTTTGACGTTAGCACCAAATGGCAGAATAAGAAAATTAGTAACTAAGTTAGCTGCTGAACATAGTGGAACATTTAGCAGACTCAGATATTTCCCTAAGAATTTGGTGGAGACCAAAACATCTGTAACGAGAGGCCTACATTTGTCATGTAAACAGAAAGGCTACCTGAAATTAATGCTAAATGCTCTTTGTCTGCTGTATGTGTAAATAGCTAACATGTTGCTAACTAGTTCTCTACAACTTTTTAAGGTGATACTTCTGTTTAACTCTGCTGTCCCCTGGTGGCTAACTTTAGCAATTGCCTAGCAAACATGGAGCATCATCGCCTTTTGCCGTCGTGCTTGTGGCAACCTGAAATGTATGGGCTGCAAAACAACACTGACCTAAAATAGGCCAAAAGCTCCCTAGAGCTGTAGAGTTGGATGATACATTCCTGTGGGTTCCTCACTGTAAGTAGCACACATTGCACACAGTCATTTAATGCAATTGTTAACGTAAAAAAAAGATTAATGGAGCTATAAGGTGTCAATTGGCTCATTGATTTTAAACTGACCTCCTTCCGTGTAATACAAACACTACAACCTAAGGGTTGCTACAGGCATGTGAATTAACAGCGTCAAGAATAAACAATGAAAACAATTACAAAGTAGCAGTTGCTTTAGATATGACCTTGGGCTATTTATATCCTTCCATATTTCTGCCCAACAACTTCTGCCAACCACATTCCAGGTGGAGGAAATCTAACTTTTGATTGGCCAATTGACCTTTTAGTGACATCCAATAGCACCTGAGGCCAAGGATCTGTATCCAAGGGATGGGTTTGACAGGCTGGCAGACAGACTGCTGTACTGTACATGAGGCTAGCAGATGTTGAAATTCCCTGACTAGACACAGTCTGGAGAGAAACTGGAGCTGGGTTAGTGTCTGCCCCGTGTGCCAACCCATGTGTGGAGATTTAATGATGGAGCACTTGCACAGACTGTGTTCATTGAGCACCTGCCCTTTCTTTGGCCTAAGCATTCAAGTCATCTAATTCATAGATCTGTGCACATTGCTGAAAATCAGACATATGGCTTTGACTCAGAATTAAGCAAATGATGGCACCATAAGGCGCAGGCTGAAATGTTGAATAAATTAATGACTGAATAAGTGAGAGTAAAAAGTAAATATGAAAGCTAAATGGTGCTGTATGGGTGGTTAAAACAATAAAGAGTTGGAACATCAGAGGCAAATTAATGAATTGTGTGTTTGAGTGTGTCCTGTGGGGGTAGGAATGTCAACTGTTACCTTCAGCTTGTGCTGTGATGCTTTGATGGGAGAGAGAGAGGGACAGTAGAAAGATCCACACAGAAGAGCAGCCCATACTCTTCCTCTCCTTCTCTTCCTCCTTCAATTGCCTGCTCCTCCTCCCAGTTCTTCTCTTCACAAATCACCTTCCTAAATTCAACTCCGCAATCATCAATTTCAACTCTTCTTTCCTCTTATCTGAAAGTATACAGAAGAATCGAAAGTGGGGAAAAGTAATTATAGGCACACAAAGATAAAACAAAATCAGCTACTTTTAATTTATTTAAAGGAATCATGACTGTTGCAAAGTCATAAAGTTTTATACCTCCAGTGACACAATGATGTCTTGGTAAGCAATCTGCAATTATATGTAATTATCCATACAATCAAAAGAAATGCAATTGTTTTATCGTTTATTTATTGTTATAGTAACATTTGAATGTACAATAGGGCAGCATAAAGTTCAAAAGGGCTTTTAAACTGTCCAGTATTAACCTAGCCATAAAAAGCAGTTATTGGGAAGTCTAATCATTAGGAATGTACATGAACATTTAAAAGTTATTACCCCAATAATCCATTATGACTCCCTTACATGGCAGAGCTTCTTTCAAACTCAACCTGCAAGATTGACCTGGATGTAAGCCACTGTTTTGTTGACATTATTTGCACTGTTTATCACTGAAAGAAATCTTTGGCGTCTCTTAAATTGAAATGTCTTACCATCGAAGTGTTTCACATCATCTTAGCATTGCAACCATGTTGTGTTTCATTTTCATACAGAAAATGTATAGCTAGTCAATCCTCCACCAGATGTTTGCTTTGCTTTGACAATATTGAGTAAGTATAATAAAAGATTTATGCAACAAATATATATATATATATATATATATATATATATATATATATATATATATAGGAATGTACATGAACATTTAAAAGTTTAAAACATTTAAATACAATCAAAAGAAATGCAATTGTTTTATCGTTTAATAAATAATAATGGTTATATATATATATATATATATATATATATATATATATATATATATATATATATATATATATATATATATATATATATATATAACCGTTATTATTTGAAAATGACTGTTCATAAGTGCTGCCATGCTTTGATTTAGGCTACTTTTCATTCAAACTTCGTGCTGGTTGGTGAATATGAAGACAAATATGTCAGGATATGATTGATCAATCTGTTGAATCTCTACTGCTAAAATTACATGAATATCAAAAAGTATCGAAAAAATATCGAAAAGGAGAAGAGCACAGTCCTGTTAAGTACATTCAAGCAAAGCTAAAGGTTTGAGGAAGCTCTTGTGTAATTCCACAGGTGCAAAAGATGTTTGGATTGGACAAGCCTTTTGGACATTGCGCACCTGTCCTAGACTTAGGATTCCAATGCTCTGGAACTCATACTGCAGAGGTGATTATCTACAGAAGCCTGAAACAGCATGGCTAATCGCTTCCGATTTGTGTGCATACAACCTTGCACTTGGTCAAAAATATGTAGCCCCCATGGCAAATCTGTAATATCAGCCAACAAGTGTGTCTAACAGTTTCCACGTGCCTTGTGTTATGTTTTGTGTGTGTGTTTCAGCGTTTCACTTTTGACCACAACATGGCGACACCATAGCAAATTTGCAGGGAATATGGCACCATGTGAATTCAATTCTCAACCTGCATGTGTGCTAATCATACAGTTACAAAGACAGAGATGGATGAAAACACAATCACATATCTGTATTTCAGATCTATCTTTAGCTGTCTGTTTTTACCAATACTTTAAAAATTAACATTATCAAAGTTCCATTGTGGTTGTGTGGGAGACGGTGGAATGGAGATTGTCTTTGGCAGTGTTTCCAAGAATGACAGCCGGACAGGTACATTTTGACATGTGAGCCTCACTGGTGAAAGCACAGTTGTTCCTCACAGCAATCTAGATGGAGGGAGAGTTTAGCTGTCCATGAGAGTAAATGGAGGTACAGTAACACTCTACAGAAAATACAGAATATCCTCATCATTTTCTTCTGAGCAACAGAGGAAACTTCAGGTTAGCATGATTTGCCCCAGGGCTACAGCTTTTGACTTGGTATAATAAACTGAGTTCTGTACCTTTGAAACATTGCAGTTGCTTAACTGGCATATTATCTACCACTGAGAAGTATGCATTGAAAGGAGATATTTAAAAGCAAGTATGAAAGTATAGTGCAATTATAATAACTCACTGTAGAATCTCTACTGTAATCGTACTGCTCAATGGTCCACTTTGAATTTTTACTCAGGCATCCAGCAGCCAAAATGCATGCGAATGTTAAAACCTTAAATGTATACTGAGGAGCACAGGAATGTATCAACAGTATGAGCTACAACAACACTCAGTTAAGTGAGCATAATCAATTCCTAAGTAGAGTAAATCCAACACTTAAATCAGCACACTACGCACTGGCAAAGGAATCATGCAGCAGTAAGGGATTATCGCATTTGAAATGAGTGAACCCCCATCAGAGAGCAACACGTTCAGTGCATTAACTGTGATCTAGGAAATGATTCTTGCTGTTATGTTTTACATTAGCTTGCTAACCCATACACGTTTCCACATAAGTGTATGTGTCTATACTGTATGGGCATGTGCTTTTGCAAATTCATGAGCATAACATCAAAGAGAGATCTGCCTCTAGTCAACTACTGTACACAAGATAACAGATTTCTTTTGGCTTTAAAGATTCACATTTCATCCTTCAAGCTATCCACCAATACATCACTTCCAATGCTTCCTCATGAGAGCATATTTCAACAATAAATGAATATGATAGTGACATAAAAAATACATACAAATACAGATCAATACAGAACAGTCTGAATTCTTACTGTGATTTGACCACCTGCTCTAAAAAAGCCAGAACGGCTGAAGGCTGACTAGTTTACAACCACTGCAGATGAAAGAGAGAGGTGGTAGAGCTTGAACTCTAATGTAACAAAGCCAAACTATACTCTCCCCCTCACATACCAATGCAGATCTAAGATCTGTCTCTGCATGTATCTTCTTATTACTGAAGTGCAAAGAGAACAAACGCGTGTTTTGATGAATGACAGCAAGTACAGAAGTCCACAGCTGTCTTGTAAATCCTACAAGTTGATTTTTACATTTAAAGGTTTGCATGTGTATTCAGCAAAGCAGCAGGCGAGCAGAACCTTTTACAATGGCTTCAATTTGATGAAACAACTTTGAAAGCTTTTTCTTTTCATATTATCATAGGCCAGAAGTGTTTCCTGAAGCAAGCAGTGAATCCTAATTATCAGCAATGTAATGTAATGAAAAATGTAATGTAAAAATAATATTGGAGCCTTGGTTTAAGCTTGACATAAATTGTGTTTTGTCAGTGTAGTTAAAACAGGACCCACCCCTACAGAAACTGCAATACGACAAAGATTCAGTGTTTTGAAGTAAATGCTAACAGCATCATGCTAACATACTCACAATGACAATGCTAACATGCTGATATTTAGCTGGTATGTTTACAATGTTCACCATCTTAGTTAGCTTGCTTCTATTTGCGAATTAGTCTGGCGACTAATTCATAAATATCTCAGTTCATTTATGATTTTAATTAGTACAGACCAAAATGCACCTGGACGTAATTGGATAGACCTACAACTAATCGCAGTAACAATACATGTGACAAAGCTCTGAGAAACATAGTCAAACTGGGGTTGGTCCGTTTTCAAGCAAGAAAAAAATGGGGCCTGGTCACAAAGTTCTCAAATTACATCTGAACAGTACAATAGAAAAAACAGTAATACAGTCTTTTTTAGATATATTTGATCAGCATTGCCTAGTTTCACAGTGTGATCTGAATTTTGTAATTCTGGTGGATTGTGCTGGATGGACCTGGTCCAGACCTACAACCAATTTAGTGCAGCGAAAAGTATGACCAAAAAGTAACTAATCAAATTTGGACCAGTGATGCTCCACTGTCAGTCATCATATCAATCCCACCCAATATTAGATAACCATTAGATAATTGCCCGACCAGATCCAGGAAGGATTGGAATCAGTCTGAATGGGAGGGGGGCTGGACCATGAATTTCATGACTATAAAAAATGCATGACTATCAATACAATAGTTGTTAAGATATTTTTGTCTGGACAAAAAGTGATGGACCTACTGACTGACAGAAAGACATTGCCTTCCATATAACAATGCTAAAAATCCCAGCTCATTCCAACAATACCTCAAGACATTCCAGAAATCAGTTAACTCAGTCAACATGCTTACAATGATCCCACATAAAAAACTTGCATCCATCACTCACACCCTGTTGGGATCACAAGCATTTGGTCCAGCCTTGCAGAGAGGGGGTGAATGTTGCTTGGACATGAGAGTGTGTATCTCATGTCCAAGGCCTTTAGTTTATCACTGCCCCAAGAGGATTACATAATGTTACAAAATGAACTTTTACTGTCTCTGGCCCTTCTCTGTTCCCTATCTCCTTTTCTCACACACACTCACTTATGAACACACATCATGTGTCCTGCAAGTCTAACTGCACGTCAGCTATTTCTACATAATGGCATTTTCCACCTCACCACTTCACAGAATGGATTATCCCTGTAGGTGGGAAACTGGTAACAGTGAAAAGGCACATACACACACTCAGCTCAGAAGTACAGTGTATAATAGCAGATATCTTTGGTGCAATACAATCTACAGCTAAAACACACACTAACAAATGAAAGCACACACACTTAGACACAGCTCACATGCTGCAGCATCCGGTCCGAATATCACTTCACATTTGCAGTCAGCCAACAAAGACAAGTCTATGCATGGGATTCATGTAGTTCATTCTACATAGTTTCATCTCCTGACAACACTCTTACAAACAACCTGGTATGCTTTTGTTATTCATAAATACACTGGAGCTGACATGACTGTAAATGGTTGGCTTCTTGTTTTATGCTCTTACTGAGTTTGGAAGTGTAACATCTTTGCATTAACTTCTGCAGAGACGCAGAGTGCTCGTGCCAAAGACAAACACACAAATATGCATGCAGGACATCTGCACTGCATGGACAATGTGTACATTTGCAAGTGCATGTTCTTAGACTGATTTGAATGGCACATTTCCAGCAATTACTGTACCTTATCACATAAAGACAATTCCAACAACAAGCAGTAAAGGCTCAATATAAAACATGCTGGCCTTAGTCCAGACACTTAGCCTGTAACAAAGGGTATCTGGGCGGTTAAGAATTCAAAACTACTCTCTAAAGCACCACATTAAAGTGCAGTTAAAGTAATGGGTTTTGACTACGGCCCTAAAATGGGCCCACACATTCTCACTTACCACTGCAGACAAGCGAATCATCATTATCTTCCCAATCCAGGTGACCTCTTGACGGTCGACAGGGGAAAAATATCCCCTAAAATACACCAAAGAAATGTCATCCAAGACAGGGGGAAAAGTCTGGAATTGATATTGTATTCTTGCAGAGGGTGTTATCAGAGATTGTCGACTGAATGGTACATGAGGATCAATGTCCGTATCTGTGTGTCTGCATCTGAGTGAAAGAGAAGGTAGGTGTGTTTGAATGTGTGTAAGAGTCGATGAATGGCAGACTTTATTTCCTGGGTTCTGCTGAAGCGTAGAAAAGTTTAGGAAGAGAGGTGGGGGTGAGGCTGCTGCAACCTGTTGGCTCAGAGAGAGAGAGAAAGAGAGACAGACAGAGGAATAGACAAAGAGCAAGGCAGACAGAGAGAGAGATAGGGGTATCTGATGAGCTCTGACCTCCTAGGAATGCACTGCTACTGTTCTACAGTGCATGTGTGTGCATGTGTGTAGTGCATGAAGGTGTAGACACACACAACTAAGCTTTCACCTCTGGTTGACAGAATAAGCAGTTAAATTATATAAAGGATTAGGAGGTTAAGTCTGCCATCACCCACAATCATACTGTAAGTTGATTCTTCCTTGAGAAAGAATGTGAAAATCCACCTACACACATACTTGCAGACAGAAGTCAACCCTTGAACAACCTCTGTAAATAGTGGCACAAATAATATTGGCACCTTACCTGCCCAGTCTTTTACTGCTTGTTTCATTTATTTATGGCTGTGTTCATATAGCAATGGTAATGTTTTTAAATGATCCTTGGTGTGATGTCAACTACATTTGTATCATAACTTTGAATAACAATATTCTGTCCATCCCAACAATAGATTATGTAACATCAAATGAGCAAAATACCAGTATAACAAAGTACCAAACATAGCCACTGTCAAATTGTTGATGTATGAGTTCTTGCATTCCACAAAATACCTCTCTATTCAAGGTCTGTATACTCACACATAAACCCCAACAAAAATAGTTTGAGAGGAAACACCTTCTCAAAACAGAAAGGAGAGGAAAGAGGATAAATCTGTCATGTTTTACAAGCCCCTCTCAGTTGTTGCAGTGTGTGTGTGTGTGTGTGTGTGTGTGTGTGTGTGTGTGTGTGTGTGTGTGTGTGTGTGTGTGTGTGTGTGTATGTTGAGAGGCACTGGGTCATCTTCAATGGTGGACCTCAGGAATGTGGTGACCAGTTTAATAGGGTTTAGCCAGCTGTCAGTCTTGACATCGTATAACTCAACACACTTAAGTTGTGGACAACAGTGGATTCTGAACTTTCAACAGAATAGCATCTGATAGACAATTAAACCAGTAGCTAAACAGGTTAAGTAAACAGTCTTACCTCAAATACATCTGCAATACCCAGATATATATTTTACTAGATAACCTGAATTTTGCCCTCGTCTTACAATGAGACAAAGCAGGCTGATCAAACTTCAAAGCTAGAAGAAACTCATGTCTGAATATTTCCCAGATGCCATGGAGTACATCACACACAGCGAAACCATTTCAGTTCCATCAAAGGAGGTACATATTTTAAATGCACTTTCAAAATGTTCACTCTGCAGTCAGAGTGGATCAAATTGTAAAATTGAGGGTTACTTCTGCTTTCATGAGAATGCATGGTGTCAGCAAAGTGCCATTTTCATCAGTCACACATAATGTTTGTTCTCATTTGTCCAATTTGATATTAGGGTGCCTCACCATGAATGTTACAACCGTTAAGAGCAGAGCAGGTTTAAAGCACATGGTTGCCAATAAATGAAACTTGAAACTTGTCCATTCAAACTACAGTGTGTGAGAGATGGTATACTGATGCTGATAAAGTAAAAGGTGACATATTCTGGTTAGGCCTCAGGGCCATCTGAGCTATGTGCTGCCCTGCAGCTGACCCTTTGCACATTTAACGGAAGTTCATGAGGGTGCATCAATCAGGACCACTCTCACTGTAATAGTCAAAGGTGAGTTTGTCTCTGTGTGTATATCTCTCTCTATATCAGTGTCTTCCCCTGATACTGTAAAATGGGCCTCAGTATAAAAAGAAGCTACTTGTGTCAATACTGATTTCATTTCAGAGTTTGAGGAGAACAAAACCTTAATGAGTCATTACCACAGCAACACCTCACTCTGTAAACATTCACCACATTACAGTCTTGATGGCTTCTCTGGCTCAATTACATAATGGGTGAACAAGCCCTACTGTCTTTCAGCAGCAGATGTGATTAGAAACAAAAAGGTGTTGTGGACCTGTTTGGGGTATTCAGATGGGGAAGATTAACTTGCCTTGTCTCAGCTAATTGCACTCCTTCTCCAAGTGGGCCTAAATCCTCCCCTTGTCACGAGAGGTGCAGACACGAAAGTGAGCTTTGATTAAATTCATGCTGTAGGTTAACCAGAAAAAAATCTTGTGCATTTGTGAGTCAAGGGAAAGAAAAAAAGAAGAAAAAAAGAAAAAGATGCAAAAAAAACAAGCAAGAGCATCAGGTGTGTGAAGAGTTGGGTTTTGATGGCTGAGTGTGTGAACTGGGAGGAAATATGGAAGAATAAAATGTTGTGTGGATTATTTGTATGTGTTTGTGTGTGGTCCTCATTCATTAGGAATGCCACTGGCTGGCCAACTTTGCTGACAGCCCAATAAAAATAATTACATCCTTGGTCATCCTTGGTTATACAATAGTTTCCAAGTGGGAATTAAATTCTTCTTGCCATCCTTTCTCCTTCCAAAATTAAGATGGGAAAAATAAAAAACTATGAAGAACCCTTTAAGTGACAGTTCCCTTTTCTTAAAACCCATATCAATTCCATAACTACTGTGTTACTGCCAAGGCCACTGATGATGTACGCAATGGAGGTACAAGTGAGAATAATTACCTATTAATATTCTGTTTGGAAGAGCCATGGTCATTCACCATTCATGCCTCCTGGCAGCTTTTCAAGGAGCTTCTACTTCTAATTTGATAAAATACAGATTTAATGCACTTCTGAAATCTTCATTTCTCCACCTCCTTTTCTTGCTCCACTGGTTCCATCACAGAGGTTATGAGAATCAAACATTACTTTCGCCGCTGGTTGTACGGCACTCTGTTAATTGTGCGATTTCTCACATGGCACTTTAATTATGTAAAGTTGAGGCTTTCAGTTGAAATTCAGAAATGATTATTTTACACAGTGTTCCGTATAATTGGTGGGTATATTACAGTAATATCATTAGTTTGAGCTCAAACAGAGATGGTAAAGTGTTTTTTGTCTTAAACGTGTTAGTAATTTTGAGCTGAACTTTGACCACCTACACTTTGGCACATTTTACAATTAAACTTTCAGAATCAGGACATGTCACCTGCTGCTGTAGCGTGAAATCAGCCTCGAAGGCTTGTTTTCCCATGCTGGTATTTCATTTGCACTCCTGCCTTCTTTTGTGTGGCGTTCATGTAACTATTGATAGACTGACAGCATGAGATGTGTGTCAGACAGCTTTGATGTTTGTATCAGTTTCTGTTTAATGCCGTCAGTGTTGGCACATTTGTTTGAGTTTCACACCAGGAAGATGGGCAGTCTTCCTCTGGCCGGAGGCTAATGCAATTCTGACTTGCATCCATAAACCATACAAGCTGGGCAGAGTGCCCACTGCTGCCAACTACAAAAGGTCTGCTCTGTGCCAAGCCTTTTAGCAGTACAAACATACAAACAAACAAATGCATGCATGCACACACACACACACACACACACACACACACACACACACAGCGGCGATGCACATAGGCAGGATAAGCCACAGTGTGCACAAAACAGAAATAGACAAAAGCGCACAAACATACATCCATACCCCTGTTGTATATACACTCGGCACGTTTGGCTCTTGCAGACAATTTTTGTCATGATAAATTCATTTCATAAACCATGCCACTACCCATCTCCCACTGAGATACGAGCTGTCATGGCAACAGAAGAAAACAGCGGTTGCAGAGTGAGGGCTGGTTTGTTGGGACAAGCTGCGCCAGAGAAGAGAATTGAGATACCGCAGAAGTCTGGGCTGAAAGAATTAGTCATGAGTGTGTGTCCAATTACCGCTCTGAAGCCGACAAAGGATATCAAAATAATGAACAAAACCAGTTCTCCTCACTGTGCTTAAGAAGACACAGTGTCACAGTAAATCCGATAATCAACACAAAGAGAAAACTAGAGATACACATGTAGAAATGTGACTTAATAACCTCACAGAAATAAGATTTTTGACTTCCTCCTTAGTATAACAACAAATGCTTCTTTCATGTTTGCAAATTATCGACTAGATAAAAATGAGTGTATTTTTAAGAGAATCATATTCTACAGATTGTATGTTGTTTAGGTGTAGTACATAATGTCATGAAAATACAGATTACAAGGAAATGTAAGGCAGAAATAATGTTAGTTATGACTTTAAAGGCCATCAAGTCAGTTAAAATGCTGACTGTACATTGTGTAGCTACAGTTTATATACCATATCATGAATACACAGTAGCTCATGAGCTAAGAGATCATGTTTGTTGATAACAAAAGAGAACCCTTCGTATCTCAGGAGTGATGAGCATGTGTCTGACCTGGAGGTATGGTTTACATGCATGTGGGATTTTTAGATTAGACAACCCCTGAAGGTCTAAGGGCAGCAGCTGTCTCCGCTTGCCTTTTCAACCTTTCAGAAACCACAGAAACAGAGATAGAGGGAGACAGGGAATGAGGTCGTACGACTGAGCAACTTTTTGAATTCAACAGGGGTAGACATAGGTTTCCTGCCTGCATGCGTGTGTGTCTGTCACTCAGACAGAAAAAGTCTACTACTGATGGAAATGTTGTAATCACCTTCACAACTCAGTGCAGAGGAGGAATCTTTCAAGAATCAAGTTGCATGAAGTCATGCCTAGCGTTCAAACATCCCTCTCGGTCGGTGTGCTCCAACACTCTGACAGAACTTGTTAAAGCAAAGTCTAGAGTATTTGTGCATATATGATGATGCTGTGCTCAGGGGGAAAACAAAAACCTTCACTATTTAAAAAAAATATAAACACTTTGGTGTGTATTTGTGTGTGCATCGTCATTCATTTTATCTGTTTAGTTATTTTGCATGATTTATCAGGGTGCCTGCCTGCCTGCCTGCTTGCATGCCTGCCTGCCTGCTGCACTCCATCCTACAGATTTGTACAAAGCCTTCTCACTTGGCAGTCCAAACTTGTTTTTGGCTGAGAAACACAATCAACATAGAGGTTAAGCTATTGACTTGTAAATCCAGGTGTTTCTGTGAAATGATACTGCTTTGTAAAAGTATGGGAATTTAGACTATACTCTACCAATTAAACATGACCAGATCTCAGAAAGTACAGTGGTAAAATAGACAGAACTGACCGTGTGTTGAGGTGCATGCTTAAAACAGACAGAGTCAGTATCTCTGTGTGGGGTATTTGTTGAATTCTCAGTATCTGAATTTAGCATTTCTATCTATGTTGATTAACACAGATGAGCATAAAATAACTGATGTTTTCCAATGTCGATTGTTCTTAGTGCTACCTTGTAAAACATACAAATTATTCACTGAAACAAAAGACAGTTCACTTATAAAGGTTACTGTGTTTAAGGAGTTTGCTGCAAGCCTTATGATTATGTGCTTTTTGCACAGCTGAACCTAATCCAGCTGTAGTGAGCAGAGGCGAACTGGATTTACAGATCAGGACTGTGAAGGACAGTACAAAGTTTATTCAGGTATGCAGTATATTCACATTAGGACTGGAATGGAACCATTTTACAGTTGAACTAGCCTGAAATGTTACTTTCAGAATGTATTTAACAATGTTGTTCAGTATACTGAAGACGACTGGCTGCATGTGAACATCACCACCTTTCTATGTAAACAAGATATGAGTTCAAACTGTTATGCTAACCTTAAATTATAAGGTTTGTTACTGTCAACAAATCCAATGAAAATACAGTCTGTTAGGGTATCACAATACTTTCTGACTTCTTTAACCTGGGGCCAATTGGTTCTTGAAAATGTTCTTTCATAAAAAGCTGGGCTCTGTAGTTTTTACCAAACTGTATTTAAACAGACAGTGACTTAAAATCAACTTTAGTACCAATGTTAATAATAATTAGTGATGGGAATTACAGCTCTTTGAAGGGAGATGGATCTTATGGAACTGTTGTTTTCCAAGAGCCAAACGGCTCCCAAACGGCTCCTCATTTAGTACCACTTCTGTTGATGACAAGTTTAATTTTTATCTGTTGCAAGAAAAAAATATGCAATGCATTGAAATTATCATTTTATATTGATGGTTAAAAAGTGTGATATGTCAAGAATAACAAAAATAACACACCACTAATGAAAATAAAATGAATGGTTAATAATTAAACAAATCTAAACAGACATGTCTTACAGCAATTCTTATGATTTCTTTTGTTGAAGTGTTTTTAATAAATATTAGACAAAAATGGAGATGTGTGGTACAATGACCTATATCAGACTTTGGCTACACAAACAAACTTTGGATTTACATACACAGAATATCATCAGACTTAACATTTAGAATAATGTACCTAATCTGTTGATGTCGATGTGAGCCACCTTTGTAGGATGTGCTTTGCCACTGCTATTCAGAATATTCTGTGACTTCATGAGTGAGTTTACAGTGCATTCACCCGCTTCTCACTCTGCTCTTAACCAGGATATGAGCTCATATCTGAAAATTCTGTGTATACTGAATACAAATAAATGCACTCCCTCCATCAGTCAGGCAGTGAACTCAGTGGAATGTGTCTTCTTGTGTTGTACAATATTGCATGTTGGCCACGGTTGAGAGATGACACATACACACACACACACACACACATACACACACACACCCACAAGCAGAAACAAGTCTGCTGTATGTCTGCTGAGAGCAGGTCACTAGAGCTCTGCAAAAGTACTCAATGGAATGGAAAATGGCCGTGGGTGGGGGAGTGAGGTGCAGAGTGCTGCTATGAAAGCTTCATGTGCATCATACAAAAGCTGTTTGCATAAAAATTTAGAAAAGATTTTTTTTGCATATAAACACAACAGCCAACAGAGATGTGGAGAAGTAAAGTTCAACGATGTAGAAAAAAAGATGGAAGCATAATTCCCAGCATTATCTACGACCTAGCGTGTTTTCATTAACTGCAGGTAGGGTTGCCATTTACTGACCTTCACAATGTTCGGATTTTACGGGAAACAAAAACATAATTAAGGTAAACACAAACACATGCACACACACACGCTCTCTCATTCAGCAATACAAGTTGCTTCTGCATCAGATCCTGCTTACTGAACTCCACAAACCCTGACTTGCCAGAAGTAAATAGATCACAAATTCATTAGCGCTTGAGCATATGGTGAGGTGAAGTATTTCAAAGCAGGGACACCTGGGGGTTTTCATAACCTTTGTCCTCATAATCCACCTCTGCCTCTCTTCCCTCTGCTGTAATCGTCTCTTTTGACTCTTCTTTTCCATCGTGGCCCTTTGAAATGTCCCTCTTTGATCTAATTTAATATGCATAGCACAGTTGGAGGGACAAGGACGGTAATTTGTTGCATAGTCGGAGGCTTTTCCTTGCCTTTCCTTGGGGATGCTATGAAGAGGAAATATTCAGTGGATCACTCCATTTGATGGGAAGTGGACTGGGGGTGTACAAGGCAACAACTTTTAGGAAATGAGAGGCTGGTAAAAAGAGGCAGTAAAAGCAAGAGATACACTGACAGAGGAAGAGGAGAGGGTGATGCGAATAGCATATTCGTCTGGAGTCTGGAGTGGCAGGGAAATGGAGCAGGCTTGAGAAAATAGCTGAAAAGTAATGCTCGAGGTTATTGCTAACACATGGAGTGTCTATGGCATAGATATATCTTTTTGGCTATTACTGTATAGTTCAGCACTTCTCAAGGGAGAAGAAAGAGTCGGACACTGAGAAATAAAGTGAAGGAGACAACATCTAGAGGATGACAAGCAACAGACTGAGGAGAGTAACATCTGCAGTAAGAAAGAAACACATGGAGATGGAGGAGGAGAAGAGAAAAAGGGTGAGGCAGCCAGGGAGATGATAGGATAGGGGAAAGAGAGAGATAAAGGTTTCTGAAAACTGCTGCATAACCCTTTGGAGAGCCAACATCAAAGCAAAGGTCAAAAGTATGAGCAAAGGTCAAAACTTGCAAAAATCACAGCAAAGATCAAGTTATTGTACACATTTACACATCCACATTTTCCCTCTCTCTCTCTCTCTCTCTCTCTCACACACACACACACACACACACACTGTGAAATCCTGCCTGACTAGAAACCCACAAATACAGTCAAACTATCTCCTTTTCCTTCCCCTCCTCAGCCCAGCTGTGGCTCTGCTCCCCTGAGGCAGCCATTCCTTCCAGGTGAGGTCAGCCCACCCTGGAGGGGGCAGTATTGTTCCAGTAAGGGTATTTGTCTGGGCATGTCCACCTCCACCTGATGTGATCTCCCTCCACCTGACCCACAGCCTCAGGAGATCAGCCAGATGTGGCATGAGAGGGAGAATGATTGGTGCATGCGTGTGTGTGTGCGTGTCCGCGTGTGTGTCTTTTCCTGTGTCAGGTTAAGTCTTCTTTTTGTTGACCTTTTGGAAGTTATTGCTGTGCTTGCTTGTCACCTCTAATGCGTGCAAACTACCAAACAAAAGCTGAACGTTTTCACAACAAAAAGAAAAAAATCCTGTGTTATGTAATTTTGCAGCTTAGTTTGTGTTCTGTTGTAAGAAACAGAAAAGTTTGTTTAAACTTTAAGCCAGTGTCCTTGATTCATTAAAAGTAGATTATTGAGTAAAATCATTAACAACAAAGTAAAACTGTAAAACTAAATGTCATGATATGACACATTAGATTTACAATATAAAGAGATTAATTATAGGTCAAGGTCTTAAAAGAAGAAATATCACATAGAGTCAGCCTATATTTCAAAATGAATACTCTACATCCAGTACAAATCTAAAGTGAATCAACATACTTGATTTTAATAATGTGCTTTACAAAAGTATCTCCTTTGGCGACAAACATGCTGAAGCACATCTCTTGGTGTTTCCTGCATCCAGCATAAACATCAGATGAAGGAATACCATGATGGATAGAGGAGGGTTTGTAAAATAATAAATATAGAAGGAAGCTATAATTATTTGAAAGCAGAAAGACATTTGAGTAATAGTAAATGGACTGTCCTTACATAGCGCCTTTCTAGTCCTCCGACCACTCAAAGCGCTTTACAATACTTGTCACATACACCCCATTCACACGCATTTATACACTGATGGCAGTGGCTGCCATGCAAGGTGCCAAATGCACATCAGAAAGGAACTAATAATTCACACAAATTCATATACTGATGGCACAATCAGGCACAATTTGCAGTTTGGTGTCTTTCCCAAAGACACTTCAACATGGAGACTGGAGGAACCGGGGATCAAACCACCAACCTTCTGATTAGTGGATGACTGCACTACCTCCTGAGCTCCATTTTAAAGTTCTTAGTTACTGATTTGTAGACATGAAAAAGCTGCATTATTCTCTACCATATAGCCAAAATGAAGATGGCAACTGGTATGTGTATGCCACTTTTTTAAACAAATATATAAAATGTGAAGATCACAAGGAAGAAGAAAGCATACTTATGCATTCATGGATGTGTGTATTTTTATGTATCTGCTCACATACATTAACATAATTAACAGCTTGCTTATCATTGCACCCAGAATAAAGACATCTGAACATCACACATTCACAAGGCAACAAATGAGATACATAGGGCTCAAAAAAGAGATGAGTGACATCTCAGAAATAACTTTTTCTAAAAGCTGGAAAGACTCATTTGAGTGGTTAGACACTACTGACTAGTGTCTCATATCTGATGTGTGTTTGCTTTGGGAAAATTGTGCCTGACTATTTCATTACTTGTGCCAGTACAATTATTTCCTCTTTAGCATTCTTGTCGAGAGTTACTGTACATCTGAAGATTCATTCCACTCTTGTATCTGTATGTTAAAGTGAAGCTACAGCCAACAACCTGTAAGCTTAGATTTGCAGAACGACTGGGAACAGCTACCCTGTCTTTCTTCAAAGGTAACAAAATCTGCCTACCAGCACCTCTAAAGCTCCTTCATTAACACATAGAAAGATCTGCATACTCTAGAATTACATAAAAGCCACAATCTATTTGTTTTTATGTTTGCTGCTTAAAGACTAACACAACTTGACCAATTACAGCATAAATAATATGTACATGAATGAGGGCCAAGTGTGAGTGTGCTCTGTGAGACATCCTGCCTCCTTTCTGTAGATTGATGAATTGCGAGTTCCTTAGTATTCACTGTGTATTGATTATTGCAATTACACACTATTACGGTTCTATTATCCGCAATGACTGTCTTTAATTACACTAGAGAGCAAGAGGAAGAGTGAAGAAGGAGGAGAGAGAGAGACACACTATACAGACAGATAGATGAAGCGAGACACTGCACTGAACTAATTAAAACAGAAACTTTTTGTTTCAGCAAGTTGACAAGGAATGAATCTGGCAGGGAATTAATCTGTCCGCAGGGAACACAGTGAGGAGTTACACACACACACACACACATAGGGAGGTGCAGTGCAGTGTGCCGTTGCCATAGTGACTGAGTGTGGCGCCAGATCATGCGGCAGAGTTAATGCAGAGGTGCATGTTGTGTGTGTGTGTGTGTCTTATTTAAGATTTCATTATATCACCACCCTGACCTATTCCAACATCCTCTACACAAGCAGAGAGAGAGAGAGAAAGGTTGCAGAGATAAATCCAGAGTGTTGCTGTTGAAAATGCTAAGTCTTTGCAATTGGTAGCAGCTTCCAATCTTACCCTTAAGGTAAAGCATCATTTATGCTTATGGTGGATGATGACATATTGAAAGAACATATTTGGTAAGGGAAGATAAGCACTTCAAGTCAAGGCCTAAAGAAAGTGTTCCTTTGGTTGGTTAAGAAGGGGAACACACATAACCTGATTAACTAAATCTCACAAGGCCAACTGTGCCCTGAACTCTGCCTTGTTCCTGTCTATGTGGTTTAATGTAGAATTAGAAACTAATGTGTCTTTGTGGTTAAAAGCATGTGTTTTTTGATGTGAATGCTAAGATGGAAGAAGTATTCACATCCTTTACTAAAGTAAAAGTAAAAACAACATGCTATAAAAATACTGAAGTACAGACATATCATCAGCAAAATGTGCCACTGTATCAAACATAAAAGTTCTTATTATATAGAAAGGCCTCTTTTAGAGTGTTAAGTATGTTATGAGACATATTTTTATTTGATCATTATAACTGAAATGGATGCAATATAGTTTACAAACTAATCATATGTTTTGTGTGTAAAATCTTACTTTGTCAAGCTAAAGTATAAAGTTCTTAGTTACTGATAATATTTTACTCTGAAATGTAGTCGAAGAAGTAAAAATAGAAGTAGAAACTAAGTAGCATCAAAGAGAAAAATACTCAAGTAAAGTACAAACACCTGGAAAGTGTACAGTACTTGAGTAAATATACATTCCACCAATGTGAGTTACTTAAGTTATGTTAAAGCAATGTGCAGAGTCCAGCATATGAAGGTCAATGCTGCATTAAGTCTTCCAAGCTGCTCCAACACACAGAACTGTCAGCAAATGTTCAGTAATAAAAACAGCAAGTTCAGCAAAAACCAAAACCTGTTCAATCAAAACCTGCCATAGATAATAATACCAGTTCTCAATTCCAAGTAGATGCACCATATGTTCTACCTGTGATTTCCTCACATAGAGAAAACAAGTATTTTAAATGAAGACACAAAGACAGCTAAATACTGTTATGAGCAACAGAAACTATCAAAAATTGAGACTATTATTTCATCTCTATAAGAAGCACGTGCATGCTTGAGCTTGAAGTGAGTAGGTGTGTCCCTTTTCCTCTCTCACACTGCACACTCCACATGCACGAAAGGTAGTCGCAATGTTTACTGCTGCGCCTGTTAACATATTACTGTTGCACTTTCATAGACTATTTTCCAAGTCCATTCTCAGCCTCATAATCCTCCCTCTCTTTTCACGACATTTTTAAAAGAAAACCCACAATAAGGGAAAGTAACTGCTCGCCCTGTATCTAGTAACAAATCAGTCGCTGTAAAGCAGGGTATATGCCTAACTGAAAGTTGTTTGACATACCGTGGCAGCTCATAAAGCCCACTGATGTGACCACTGGGTCGCAAGGCCTTCTGTCTGAAAAAGAGTGCAGAAACAGGCAAGGAGGATCCTTGTCAAATTGGGCTGAGAACGAAGAAAATTAAGCTTAAATAGGAGGGGCAGGAACTGGCTGACACAGAGCTGAATCAAAGTATGGAGATAGGTGGCAACAGGTGTTTACACCTCTGTTAATACAGGGGCTTTGGACTGCTGGGAGCCCCTAGTTCAGGCAGTCAGCTGATAATGCCAGCTACAGTTAGCAGTAGCGGTTACTGTAGTGTTAACAAGTAAAGCTCTCAGTACTTCAGGAAACTGGAGTCCAAACAGGGAGTTGAGGCAGAGCAGCTAGGAACCTCCAGCTCTTGTTCCAGGCGGGGCCGTGTATGGCGCTGAAAGCCTGGAGGAGGTCCTATGCTACACTGATCAGATCCATGACGAAGGGAGCTAAATTCAAACAGCGTGTTTGTGCGCACAGAAAAACAGAAACCGTGTTTTTTTTCATAGTTTACTGATCTTTATACACACCAGGGACACATATTCATGTTAAAGATAATAAGTGAATTTAGCATAATATGGGACCTTTAAGCCCCTTGGGTGATATCCACTCAGTCAACCAAACTCAAGTACTACTGTTTCCAATTTCTGCTATTTCCTAGTATTTTTGTTATTTCTTACAATAACCTCCCTGGAACAAAAATATAAATTAATACCTTTTCCTTCCGTAGCTCAAGTCTTACAAAGATAATAAAAAATGAATTCATAACATCGGGCTTTGACAAAGTTGATACTATGCTTCTGCATTTGTCCCACAATTCATTCCTGCAGACATAAATCTTAGATGCAAGCAAGTCTTAGTTTCTCCCAGAAAATGTGTTCTCCTTTTCTCTTTGGTTAAAAGTGTTGCTGTATTGAGGTGTTATGTCTAGATGAAAGTGTGTGACATGTTTATTTTTCAGCATCTGCTGAAGTGAGGCAAGACAAGTGGTTCAGTAGACAGTGCTGTGTGTTGTTCACTAATACTTTATGCTGTTTCAAATTTTTTTGGTTATGGACAATGTTTTATGATGCAGCAGTGACAGAAAAATACAGCTGTTGCTATTACAGATACCTTTGCTGCACCAGTTATACATTTGTGAACATTTGTGACTGCTGCAGCTGCTGTAGTCATGCAATTGAACACTGCAAACAGGTAGTCACAACGAGAGAGAGACAGTAACAGATGCATGAAAAATAGATTAACAAGCAGAGGCAAGGGCATGTAGATTATCAGAGGTTAAATATGATTACACATTTAGAATGACAAGAAGTAAAGATCCCAGTCATTCATCCTCTCATCTGTACCTCATGCTATACTACACTTAAAGGCTTTTGCAAACATACATCATGCACATTGCTTTATCCAGTGTAATGTTAACGCACAGGAATACAACATGTTAGTCCATGATAAGCTATAGTAAGATTTGCAGACTGTGGTGTAAGTAGGTTAGACCCCAGGGGCCCTAGAGACAGTGTCTGGTTTCAAACTGCCAAAGAATTATGACAGGGTTGCAACATCTGCTGCCTGAGAGGACGGCAGACAGTGATGGATGGCCAGGTGTGTTTTGTGTGTATGTGTGTGTAGAAGTGCTGCGTTCACACATACAGCCCAGGAAACAGAACATGCATACTGTATGTGCACATTCACATGCACCTACAAGCACAGTGGCTGTTAAATAAGCAATGCATATATCTGACAGATGACAATTTCATTTTATAATGAATCAGAAATGAACACTTCAAAATTCACAAACATATGGGTGCACATGTATGCTTGGCTCTAAGCAACACACAAACACACACACTAACTTGTTTGTGATGGTTCACTGTTTAATACCTGTCAACAACTTCCATATGAATGCATTTCCAGTTGAATAAATAACCCCATTGGAAGAGATAAAGATTAATGATGTATTTATCATTCAATGACAAGAGCTCCACAGTGCACATAAAAGATCAGTATCTAGATGTCAATGGAAAATCCTATTTGATGAGATTAGTGAACAGTTGGAAATATAATGCCACTTTACTGTCAAGAAAATTAATACTACTTTCATAAAACATGACGTGTGTACCACATATTTTGTTCACCTTTCCAATATAACAAGATATCTTCTTTAGTCTTGAATCTGAACATATTAATACGAAAAGACAAAAAGAGCTATTTTCTTCACCATGCGGCTGTATTTATCATGACTGAAAGACATGCTCGTCAGTGTGTGGGTGAGCCTATATCATGTGTGTCAACACTGTTTACCCTTAGGTCAATGAGCTATTCCGCAAATAGGAAATCCAACTTTGCCTATAATTATACTGTAGTCACCTTATATATGGCTATTAATGCCTCACTTGCCATGTGTACATTCTATAGCAAGTACAAAAGATCTAGATGCGTTGTGGCATGAACAATCAGGTCACAGGAAAAAGGCAAGTGCTGACAGTGAAGTCTAAGTGTTAGGCATATTGCATCACAGTCTGTGTAGTTTATGGTAAGAGCAAAAATCTGTGTTTTTGTGGTTGACTGTTAAGTTTGCAGATATCAAGGCAGATGCTTTTATAGATCATCTCATTTTCTTCTAATGTTACTAAAAATTACTTCTAATATTTGCAATTTTGTTAGATATCAGACACCTTAAAACTTTTTAAACTATCCCTCCCTGTCTGCATCTCCTCCCTCTCCTGCTGGGTTTGGGCAGGGTCTGGGTGAAGGAGCTGGGCTGGGTGTCGCAGGGGTCTTGCGTCCAGTGGGGATTGGTGGCAGGATGGCCTTGGTGTTGGATCCAGGACGTCTATCAGAAGAGGGAGAGATGTCCACAGTCAGCTGATCTGTGCCTGGACAGAGGGCTTCTGGAGTTTGGTCTGATGAAAGGAATGAAATGGGAATATTTTGCTTGATACAAGCACAGATATGGAAACACATCAACAAACCTTTAGAACTTAATACACTTAGCTTGATTATCTTATTATGAGATATGCAGTGTTGGTGAATGAACAAGACAGTAAACAAAGAGTTTTTAAAGTACTACATTAATAGTACACATGAAAAATACAGTTTGCATAATTTGGAATAGTGTTAAAACTTAAAGCATAATAAACGTACTACTGTCTGTTTCCCTGGTCTTTTACACCTCTCTCCTCTCTTTGTGTTCTATATATAACAATACCCTAAAATCATAAACAAAACAAAACAAAAATGATAACCTTTGAGTGTTTCCAAGGCGTGTCCCAGGACAGATATATCTAGATGCTCCGCTAAGCCAGACAAGGCCCCAGCTGAACTGGGCACCGACAGTGCTGAACTAGCACGAGACTCATTCAAGCTGCTTGTGAAAGGAGCAAAAGAAAGTTTAAAGTTTTTTATAGTACTATCCACAACAATTATAGTGAAGCTATTATTGGCAATGAAATTCTTAATTCTCAGCCCGCTCAAACAATGCTCAAACAATATGTATAAAAAAGAAAATCACATAAGTAAAAGATCTAAGACATACAGAGGATAAAATATCAGGATATAATATATTTATACCGTGTGAATACATGGTTACACAGCTTATATATATATATTACTATATATTATGGTTGAGGCATGTCTATCAAATTGGCATCTGACGATGTCTACAGTAAAACATGGATGGAAAATGACACTGTCACATTAATTATATCAATAATGTGACAGCAATTTAGAGATGACTATTGGTACTCATCAAACAAACAGATTTTTATAAAATTTTTGTCATTTCATTTACTCATATAGACTAGTCTATGACACACACACACACATACAAGACTTCCCAAAAATCCTATCGCAGCAATACAAAAGGATCCTCTGTTACAATAAGTGAGATAGCCACACAAGTAAAGGCACATCCCTATTAAGAGTAGTGTAGACAGATGTCTGGAGTCCTCTACAGAAATACTGAAAGGCTGAGTAATGCTATCAGCACATAGTGGCAGCATGTATTGCTCAGACCACGCTGACAGAACTTGTACATTTTCAACAAGTTTGGTGAAACTAGCCTTCTGTGAACATAAACCCAAAGGCAACAAATTAATTTTGACTGAACATGTGCTGTGTCTCTGCATGTATCTTAAATGTCCTCCTCTGAAAAAAAGTAACAAAATAAATTTGATGCTAATTTGTACAGGTGAGGGAAAGCAGCGTTTGTGCATGCCTGACTGATTAAATCCATATTTGAGCAGTAAGCTTGTTTATTGAGCGCAACTGTACACACAGGGGAGTCAAAAAGCAGCAAAAGCAATAAAATTAGAATTTATGAGTGAGTATATATGTATGTGTAAGCAAGTGTGTGTCTGGCATGTGTGTATAGATTTATCCCCACATGGCTTGTACCCGTAGAAAGAGCTCTATAAAAGTGAATATACAGTATGTTGTGAAAGAAAAAAAGCAGGCCTAGGGATTAAAGAATGCTACTACAAAAGCACTTTCCTGGTCCTAGATGGTTTATATTTATATATATATATATATATATATATATATATATATATATATATATATATATATATATATATATATAAAAATATATAAATCGTCAACCGCTTATCCTGCATACAGGGTGTCGGGGGGCTGGAGCCAGAGACGAACAACCACTCACGCTCCCACTTACACCTAAGGACAATTTAGGGACACCAATCAACCTAGCCTGCATGTCTTTGGATGGTGGGAGGAAGCCGGAGAACCCGGAGAGAATACACACATATAAATACATATATATATATACATATATACACATAATTATATATATTCTATGTAATAATAATGAGCTTTTATACAGAGTGAAATATTGTGAGTGTGACTAAATAGATGAGTGAGAGCATCTGTACATGTGTATGTATTGTGTGTGTGTGTGTGTGTGTGTGATTGTGTGTATTCTTACCTGCTGTCCTCACTAAATTGGGTGCCAGGATCATGATTATGCAGGGATGATGGTGCTGTTTGAGCAGAGCTGAGGTAAACAAAAATTAATGCTTCAATCATATCATATTAATTCAATCATTCCTCTTCATAGAGAATAAAACATATGGAAAAGCAATTTTACGTTCATATTTTTTGATTCAGATTTGGTATAGTATTTTAGGACAACTGATAGGAGGCCATCATATAAACAAACATTCAAATAACTTGGGCACCAGCCACTTCACCTTGAAGGTCAAATAATAACCCAAAACAAACCATCAAAAAGCAGTTAGGAGAAGTGCACCAATTAAACCAATTTGACCCAGCTGAAAGTCCACACTTGAAATTAAGCATTGGAGTGCAGTGGAGTGTATGGTACTCATAATGAACCTTTTGAAGAGCTGGCTGTAGACCCCTGGACTCTTCCCCACTATAGCCTCTCTTACTAGCTGCTCACGCCTCCTTATGGAAGCTAGCTCCTGCAGAGGAGAGAGACAGAGAGAAGGAGAAGTAGTAGAGAAGAAGTAGTAGGAAAGTGGGGCAGGGGACAGATGATGTATGGCAGTCAGGAAGAGAATGAACGCCAGCATCTAGTTTCCTGTACATTTGATAAAGTCTAGATGTCTATTTAACATTCACTTACAGGCTGCATTAGCAATACATTTTTCATCAGACATCTTGTAACTCACAGCGGGGCTCTTCTGAGCTCTTAGCTCTTCCTGGATCTTGGTAAAATAGTTTCTGTAAGATGGATCTGAAGGGTCAAGAGCTGTGGCAGAGTGTGACGTGAGTGTGCCTGATCCTGACCTCGACAGGGGTGAAGGTGGCTTCTCCTCTGGCTCGTTACCTGAGGATGAGAGAGAAAGAGATACTGTATCAACTGTCTCATTCTCTATATTGTTACAGCATACACACATACAGGCCCAAGATGCATACATTGTGTATGCCAGCATTTGTATAAACAGAGAATACAATGTATGGAGAGCATGAAAATTTACAGACATTATTTTTCTATTTAGACAGCAACAAATCTAATTTATGGCAGCGTTAAATGGGCCCTTCGGTGATTGAGTATTGCACTTCGATAAAGTTGAAAAAAGAATTATCAAAATAGATACAACATAGGCCAAGATATCCTGACTTTTAGTATTAGACTCCTCCTGTCTGGTAAATGCTTACATCTTTTAAACTTCATAAGCACTTTTTGTAACACAAGCTTCGCCTTAACCAGTTAAGACATTATAAGTCTGTTTTCACAGGTGTATTAATTCTTGCTCTTAGTCGTATATTGACTTGGACAAGTAAAAAATAGCCCCTAGCCCCTTGTAATAGAAAAATAATAAAAAGTGAAAACTATACAAGAGCCACTTGACTGCATTTTGCACCCTGTGTCGTGCAGTAAAAGACTAGCGCCCTGATGCTTCGAGTCTGCTAATGATCTGAATAAACAACCCAATAACACACCTGTGGAGGTGTTGTCTTGGGATGCCCTGTTGTTGTTTTCTCCTTCTTCCTGCTCCTCTAGCAATAGGTACTCCTTCACTACCTGCCTCAGTGTCTGATAGGCTTCTTCCCAGTCATCTATTCACACACACACACACACACACACACACACACACACACACACACACACACACACACAAACAGTCTGGTTGTGAACAGAGCCAATGCATCTCCCATCAAACAGTAATGAATCAAAGATATGGGCATGATGACCTTAATGTAATGAGGTGCTAGCTAGTAGTGCATAAAAGTGATTAGGTTCCGTGGTCCCTGTATGTTCATCTCATTAAGAAAACTGTTAACATTTTGAAGTGCTTTCATGAGGGAATGATAAACACAGCTATTCTGTGGGTACGTGCCCTTAATACATGTGGTAATTGGATTGAAAGTGTAGTGTATGGATTTTAGTGAAGTGTGTTAATTTATCTAAGACTACACCAATGACACTTAGACTGTGCTAAGCCACGGTATGGCAGGGTAGTTTTTCGCTCTGTGAGGCACTACAGTGACAAACTATAAACAGAGCATGACTTACAAATGTCTTTTTTACTAATATCATATCCAAAGATTGAATAAGATGTTGAAAAAATGTTTCCCCCTAAGAATCAATTAAGTGTTTTCTTGACTAGAATACATTTCTTTGGAAAATTAATTGTGAATATTTATAGTTACACTCTGTACTACAATGAAACTTTCATTAACTAATAGTAAAACTGATCTGATTAGCCACTAGAGGATATTAAATTACCATTATTATCCTCTGTAATGCACACTTAAATTAACAAGTACAGCAGCAAATTATATAAAGGAATGCATTCCATGTCATAATAAAAAGTACTTCCTTGCCGTACCACAGGGGATAACATTATCGAAGAATCCCAGTCGTTGCCTTTTGGTACTGACATAGACCTCCACACGTGACACCGCCATGTCAATTTGTGCTTGGGTATAGAGATCACGGCTTTTCAGGTGGCCTATGTACTTTTCCACCTGGGTGGGGATGAGCAGGATGTATCGAGGCTCAAAGTAGCTGTTCTTCAGACTGAACACACCCTGTGAAGATAGACAAACAGTCCTGTTACAATTAGGGTTTGATATTCTGTTTATTGCAACTGTTCAAACTGATCCACACTGTGCTGTGTCGACTTTGGAGACGAAAACTGACTATGTAACAACTCAGATCCACTGGCAACACACTTCCCAATACAGACACTATGTGTATGATTCCACACTGTCTTATCCTGAATCCTGAAAATATTAGTTATTAGCTTTCAGTGTTTCCCACACATAGACTTTGCTTAGGCGGGCCGCCCAGTTATATTAACAGCAGCCAAAGTATATTTGGCGACCCATCCGCAATTGATTAACTAGTGGACAATCTCCCCTCGCTCTACCCCTTCTGTGCAGTCTACTGACAATCACACACACTGCAGAGAAAAACAAAAAGAGAGAGACAGAGACATTCTCTGGTATTACATTAGAAATACACAGACACGGTGGTTGCTCACAGAAGGAGTTTAAGTTGTTGACCAATACCTTGATAAACATTTATATCTGCTTACAACTACATTACAGTGTGTTACAAAACCATGTATTGACCTTTTAAGGATTAGAAAATGTGCTGTTTCAGGACCTTGTGACGAATGCTTATTTTAGTTTTTATTTCACTGGTTGTGCTATAGAACCTATATCGAACTACAGAGTCTGGTACATACACACATAAAGCCTGTATATATATATACTGGCTTTATGTTTATATATATCTCCATCACTTTATGTCAGTCTACTGGCTTTATTCACCACATATGGTATTAGCCTGCTTGATGTACTCCAGACATACCTCTAGCTCCATATGTACACAGCAGGCTAGACCTTCTTTGGCTACATCCTCTATGGCATCTCTGGTCAGACCGTACCTGTGACCACCGTACTGCATGGTCTGGATAAACTTACCCTAAAAGAGAGTTTGAGGGGAAAGAATGAAAAAAAAACATTTTAGTGCTCCACTGCTTTATTGCCCCACTACTCATCATGTTACCACAGTTATGAGCAGCATTTATCTCCTAAAGTGGACATACTACTTGACATACATACATAACCCCAGCATGTTCAGTCATGATTAACAACCACGTAAAATGCCCACCTGTGAATTGAACTTTTGAACTGGTGGTCAATGTAAAAATCTCTCTTTGTTACTTCTCAAAGAAGACCCATGACCTTTTGTCTTCCAGCTTTTTTTTGGGGCACTTTTATTTGAACAGCATAATTTATAACTCTTAACAAGCCTATGGCCAAATCTAATGCAGTTGGCATCATCGCTAAAACAAGTCATTCTTGTTCTTTGGTTTGTGGTAGGAAAAGCAAACTTAGACATATAATTAAAACTGAAACTGTTTATGATTCCAAAAAAAGTTATCTTGTATGAATTCTATTACTGTAATTTAGTAGCTGTTTGTGCAAATGTAATTGCATTGTTACCAAGTGTTGTTTTGTTTTGTATGACTGTGGTTTGCTATATTAAAAATCACAGCAATTAGAGAGCACAGACTTTGTAAAATCAATGATAAAACTGGCCTATCAATTAAATGGCCATATGTGGAGGCAGTAGCAGTGAACAGTATGCTAACAAGAAACTGGCAATGTACCTTGGCTTTATTTTGTTTTGTGCTATTCTTCCCCTATAAAAAACTCAATTCTGTCCTTTCTGGCTTTTAGAAATTTATGCAGTATGAAAACCGTCTTTATATAATGAGAATGTAGAGAAAATGCATTAACTGTGAGTCATTACATTTTAGGTACTTTTTTTACTGACTTATTTACATAAGATAAATGTGTCTCCTGAAGATACTCAGTCAAACAGGAATTTTTTAAAAAAGTCCCTGAACCTTCTTAAACAGGTTACAACAACAAGCATTGAAAACTCAATTACAAACATGATACTTGAATGATACTATGAATCTACCACTACTACCAAACTTGGATGTTATATAGACTTCAAAATTGCACAGCAGGTGTTCCTTGTGTTAACAACACAGTATAATAAGCACTAAGTACTGCTGATTGGAGTTAATTTTGTATAAGAACCACCGCAAGATAGTGGGATCAAGAGGCTGTGCAGATTGCGCAGCTACTGAAAAGCATTTCTGAGAGGAAAAGGAGTCAAGAGGAAGAGGGCAGCTGACACATAAAAGGTGAGAGCAAAGGGAGGACAGAACAGCGATAAACCAAGTAGCTGGCAACAGAAGAACGGAGGGTGAAGGAGAAGAATGGACAGATCAAGTAGAGGGAGGGACAGGCTGTAAAAGTAACCTGATCCACTTCCTCTGTTGGAGTAGACAAATGGCATAAATTCCAGCATCAAAGCCCTCACTGTGTAAATCACTATATGATCCAGGCCTCTATCCATCATCCCCCACCACTCTTACATAACAGGCAGCTTGACAAGAGAAACAAGATGGAAAACAAATGTGTCCAAGACCTCCAACCTCAGTACCTATTTTCTAAGAGATTGTAAGAAAGCTTAAGTCCACTCATTTTATTATTTTGTACACCATTGGTGTAATGAATAAGTCCCAGTTGCTGTTGATTAGCACAAATACAAACTGATCATGCAAATAAAATTAGGGCCTTGCAGTGGCTGATCCTCTAGAAAGAGCTGTATTTTAATTATGATCTATGTCTACATGTTGATAATATTAAAACCCATTAGCTCTTGGTGTCCTTGTGCAGTTGTCTCAGACTAATAATTATCACTTGCATGGCAAGCGTAGGAGATTCTTTGATAAGTCCTTGTTAAGTAAAATTCTATTAATATAACCATTACGCCTTATCTTAAAAGCTCAATTCAACTAAATGCATCTTTGTTAAATTAAATACCAACCAGTTAAAGAAAAACAATCCATCCAAGTAAAACTAATTATCTCACCTACTCAGCTCATTATTGCCAGTGAGTGAATCCAATCTGAAACTTGCTAAAGAACTACGTGCATCAAGGACACTAAAAGACTTGCTTTTCAAAATCCACTGTACATCACACAATTAACTTGTGGGAAGCACTAATCGGCCTGCATTATTTATGACACCGAGTTTGAGATTGTTTTGAGTGCAGAACTCAAAATAACCTTGAAACACATACATTTTGTTCTCATGAAGTTCACTTCAATGGTCTGTGAAAAAACTTACGCACCATGTGAATCATGTTCTGAAAATCTTCCTCACTGACAAAATGATAATCAATTCCGTTCTCCTCTCCGAAGTAGGGTCTCCTTGTGGTGTGACAAGTTCTGTGGACACACACACACACACACACACACACACACACACACACACACACACACACACACACACACACACTCACGAGGTAGACAAACACTCAGTCTGGAGAGGTCATATAAGATATCCAGCCATATAATTTATGAGGTCAAGTATGTGAAAAATACATCCACTAAAGAGGACCAGTAGGGGGGGTTTGAGCGGGGACAAGCCCACTGGGTTTCTGGAACATTATAGTCCATAAAACCATCCACAATGTGAGATCCAACGATATGTTATTACCTTAACATACATGTATGGCAGATGTTTCGTTTTTCTATTGTGTAATATTTATTATACATTATTTATATTAACACTTTAAATGGCTAATAGTCCTAATTAAGTCCCACTGAGAATCAACGCCCCAATCTGCACATATTTACACTTCTAGATTCTTTTGGTTCACCAGACTTTATGTTTTATATCATGGGCTGTTTGAATTCCATGGCAGTAAGTAAAATAAATTAAGAACTGTTTTATATGTCATACAACAAATGCCATTACCAACAGTATTTTGAGAGTACATGACATGTGATATGTGTACAGAAAGTATGAGACTGACCCATAGGCAAAGTATTCTCTGAACTCCTGACACAGTCTGTGAACCAGCTCTCGCTTCCCACAGCCTTGAGGACCAGTCAGAACCAGCATAGGATATGGAGAGTCTGCACTGGGCAAAGTACTGCTTGGAGACACACACACATAACCCCCCCCAGAGGTTTCTGATAAACTTGAACTTTAGAGGTACGTTCTCTCAAATCAACGATGAGCAAGAATTAAGTTTGGTGTACCAGAAGCAAGAGCATAAATGTCTCCTTTCATGAAAGCCGCACCTATGGTCAATACAAATGGGAGCCTTGAGGGCAATATGGATGTGCTCTTTCTAGGAGGAACAGAGGAGAATGGTACTGACTGTAGCTGCAGCGTTTTATTTGCTGATGATGGTGCTGATGCGCATACAATTTTTTTTATTTTTGGGAGTAGATAATATGAGCAATGCAGAAACACTGCAGATAAAATGCAGCATGTTTCAATACAACTTTCTTGCTAGTAGATTTTACAAGATTTTTATGATTATGACTAATCAAAATTGATTGAAGACCTTCACATTCTGAGCACACTTCCTAACCGGTGTTCTAGTGTACCCTGTCACCTCAGTCAAAATTTTGTATTATCCTTTTCCTTAACACATACATTACATTAAAGGGAATTAAAAGTCTTAACTTGAGCTTTATATTCAGTAACAACAAATCAGTATATTAAACAATACTGTATATTTGTACTAACCTGTCATAGACCACTTGTGGCTGCATCAGCTGATACACCAGGTGGATCATGTGATCCCTGGCGGCCACCACATCCAGAGGAGGGTCATACTTGTTTACGGATGACACCTGGTATTTAAGTTAGTAATCACGTGCCATAATACTGTTAGCAATCCCACATTTGTGACAGTTGACTTAGGTTGGTAGCATTTATTCTAGGTTTGTAAAAAAGGATCACTCTAGCATCCTGATTAAACATGGAGGTTTGTTGAGACACCATGTGTGTGCTGTTAAACATTCCTACGGTCATGAAAATTCCAGATCGAGAAATAATTATGTTTATTCATACCTTTTCTTCAGCAGTAACTTTGTCTTGGTCCAGCACAGTCAGATGTTGAAGGAGGAAGATGACTGCCAGTCTGTAATCAGGTTGCTCCTACCAATTACATTCACATGGCATATTTTACAAACACATATAATGAATCTGTAATTAAAGCACAAACTCTGTCTGTTTTGTCAAACTTTATACAGTAAACAGAGGTGTCTGGGTAAAACAATATCAACTTTCAAAAGCCATAAACAGATGGAAGTCAGCATAGACACGAGAGTGCATACAGGCTGTTTTGCTGGGTTGGATTAACTTACCTGTACAGGGTTTCCCAGCAGGTTGAGTTCCCTCAACAGGAAGAGATCATGAATGTGTTTGCACTCCTGAATTTCACTAACCTGAAACGAAACCCCAAATTCATGATGTGGTGTCCCTGTGTAATAGTTTATTAGTAGTTATCAAAATGAGAAACTCATTGATTGTAAGTTCATCCGCACGACTATTATGTTGTCATAATCTTATAATCTTAAAACTGTACTTTTTGTGTGATGGTATAGTTTAACTCATTCATCTGGACCAGGACTTGGTCTACAGAAATGCATGGCAGGTAGACCTAAAAAGTGACAAGTACTGATCTTAAAACAGCCATGCATCCTAATAAAATGTCCTCAACAACTTAACACCTAGCTACTCACATTCCTATTTCCAGAAAATCTGGGGTGCAAATCTACGTTCTTCTTTAATTTTAATCTCATAAATTATCATAATCATAAGTAAGATTTAGGCAGACATATTTGCGCTGTTAAGGTTCTCTCAGATCAATACCAGGTTTTTCTCCAGATTGATGGAGCCCAGTAGGTGGAGATTCTGGAGGCCAGAAAAACTGGTGATGCGGTTCAGAGACAAGTCAAGAACCTGCAGACTCTTTAGATTCTCCAGTCCTTCTATCCTCTCCAGCTGGTTTCCTCTCTACACACAGACAGGATAGAGGGCACATTTAAAGAGGCAAGTATGTGATATTCATGAATATGCATGCATACACGCTTCCAACCTACAAGTCTACTTCATATACAGTCAGTGATTTACATTAATAAATATTGAGGACATGCCACGGTTGCTCTGCAGGGTGCCTGAACCTTCCCCCCCCCCCCAGTACTGAGTTGAGTAGCAGGCCTGCCTCTCTGTGCTAAATCCTGACAGGTGAGAACTGACGGCAAAACAGCTGGCGACGTGCTAGCGCAGCACGCTAATCAACTGAAGAACCATACCTGGGCACTCCCTTGTCAGTGTCCCCAGCCTGCTTCTCACTCCATTCCTCTGACTAAAGTTGTTATCTAGCCGTCTGGCCACCCCTCACCCTGCTCTTGCCAAGCATGCTACCTGGCAGAGAACTGCTGTCAGTGGGGGTGGGTGACTGTGCTGGTCCCCTGAAGCTCTAGAGCTCTGGGTCGGAGCTGTGATGGGTTGTGAAACAGGCTGGCTGACAGGGCTGTGCTGTTTAGGGAGGCAACGTGTGAGGAAGAAAGGTCAGGGATGAGATTAGATGGATGCTGGATGAACAAGTTATGTGTGTGTGTGTGTGTGTGTGTGTGTGTGTGTGTGTGTGTGTGTGTGTGTGAGTGTGTGTGTGTGTGTGTGCATGTGTGTGTGGATGCTGAACTTGGTCCAGGCTCACTCAAACACCAGCAGCTGGTCCCAAAGCAAACCTACAGACACGGGCAGACACAGCCAGACCGATGGCTGCTGACAATGAGGAAACACTGATAAAGGATAGAACACGCATCTGCGCTCACGCACACATACACACACTCAAACAGAAAGAGAGAGAGAACAGGAGAGAGAAAAGGCCTGCTGTTGGACCATATGGTGAGTCTCAAACAGGGGGCCAAGGTTTTACTGAATGTAAAAATGCAGCCAAAAACAGAGACATAAAGACAAAGACAGAGGGGAGACAATAGAGTGACAAACAGAAATAAGTGAAATGTATCATACATGAGGTAAAATAGAGGCAATAAGAATAGTGCCAAAATATATCCTACTGTGTGTGTGTGTGTGTAGATACTAGACAACACATGGAGGGAAACGACCCCCTGTGAAGCAATGCAACATGAGTAAATGGAAGTCTTGCCAAGAAATGGCAAAGAAAGACAAATGAAATCTCTTCTCATTCATGTTTGTAAGCATGTGCCTAAATGTACTGTATGTATGAATGTTTATGTATGACTGTACACTTTGTCATATTGTATTTCTGACTCTAACAGAGTAGGACCTACAAGGCAGAGGTATGTGAGAGGCAGACTGTCCAGGCCGCAGATCCTCGAGATCTTGTTGTGTGCCAGGCTGAGATGGGTGAGCCTGCAACACTGCTCAAGACCACTGATCTCACTGAAACTGTTGTCTGTAGTATGGGCATGTTAAGAATATTACACAAGGGATAATGCAGTTGAATATAAATGTATTTGTATATATAAAAATATATTTTTATAGACATTATAATATAAAGAAAAAAGCTATAGGGTTTGGAAAAAAATATGAGTGTGTGAGATTGACAGAAAAAGGGGTAAAGACAAAGACAAAGGTGTGTGGGTTCAGGTGCACATGGATGAATGTAAATGTCTCTCAGTAAGGATACAGCCCAGATCCAGTTTACTAAGAGATGAATAAGCTGACAAATCCTTCATTTTTGTCATACGGTTGTGGGAGAAATTGACTTCCTGAAAAAAAGCAGCACACTATCATACAAAGTCAAGAAAGCCTTCAGTATATATTACTGAAGAAATTCTTTGACTAAATTCATAGAGTATAGGGAAGAATTTCAGTTAGCTAAAGTTCACTGTCATTCAAGGGCAGTTAATGCCTTGTAAGCATATTTAAAGTGACTACAGATGGGGTATGGAAATCCAGCCCAATCTTGAGGGAATAGCACAAGAAAGTGAAGCCCAAGCCAACAATCAAATGTGGTCTTATCCTGTCAGCTCAAGGTCCTCCGTTACCTTTAGATTCTTGGGTGGCTGGAATCCAAAGAAGTTGGAGATTTCATTGTGAGAAGCGTCCAGGATGACGAGGTAGGGCATGTGGCTCACACAGGATAAATCTAGCAATTCAGAAAAGTTAGTTGATCAAAGAGTAGTCGATCAAAGGAAAAAAAGTAAAATATTCAAATGTAAATAAATAATTTCTTAATAACATTGCTATATAGTTTTTCCAGAGGAGCCACAGGCTTATATAAAGAGCCGGTCTGTAATAGGTTTAAAGATGCTAGATTAATCTGAGAATAACAAAAAGTCACCTCTAATTTTGTTGTATGGTAGTTCCATCTTTTGAAGAAGGACATAGTTGCATAAAACAGAGATGTCACTGAGATTGTGACTCTGAGGAGAGAAAAACACAACCGATCTTAAACTAAATTTGCCTCATGTAACTGCAAGAACTGTCAACATAACAACACAACACTGTGTGATTATAAAGTAATTTGTTGGGGATTGCTTGATAAGTTAGACAGTCAACATACTTATAAGCAAATACATTTCAAATATCATTTAGAAATGCTGAATGTGTAGGTAAGTGTCTTACAGGCAGAGACAGGTGTTGCAGCCCAGTGCCAAAGCGTCCAGTGTTGGACACAGAGCTGGAGACTACCTCAGCAGTTAAAACGCCATCTTTCTGTAAACATGAAAAATTCAAATTTGTATTTTATTATCATATGCAGCCCTTACGTAATGTACAGCAGATAACTAGCATCCCTGAAATAACAATGCAGGTTAAACATTTGTAGCCAATGCATGTGGATTGAGGTCAATATAAGCAACACCTAGGGCTCACAGCTTCCTGCCCCCTAAAAGCACACAAGCACCTATTCATGCAGTACACACAGCAACAATAGGCTTTAGGAAGGATGCACACCGCTATAATTGTTCTTAATGCAGCTATCACGAACTCAAAATAATCAACCATTTGACCTTGCTGTGTTGTTTTACTTCTCCAGACCTCTTGCACAAGGTTAGCTGTTTCACCTGTAGCATAACAACAAATATTTATTCAAACTGCTCCATTAATATGCAGTAACTGTGCCCGACTTATTTATTCTACAGATTTGGTGTTTTACTACTTTGGTATGACACATTATAGCTTACATTTTTGTTATGATTGAAAACTTTAACTTACAATGAAAGACACTTAACATAAATTTAATATTATTAACTTATTAATATAAGACACACTGCGTGTAGCTTACATGTTTTACCAGCTAAGCTATCCAGCTCCTTACCTCCATATCTCTGTTTTCTTCTACCTCTTCACAGCTGGGAGCCTCAGAAAAGGAAGCGTCATTGTGGGACCCTGGGGGGCAGCAGCTAGGAGACGCTGAAGAACACGGTTGACTCATTGTTTCCTTACATTGTTTCTTGATGAAAACTCGGAGACGAGACACAAAAGCAGTCAAAGTGAGTACTTTTGTGAGTAAAAACGCCTAAAAACCCGTGTTTTCAGCTAACGCTGACTATTAAGTTAGGTTTTCACATAAAGGATACACCGTCGTTGCTGGGCAACGCTAAGTCAAGTGTGAGAGGTGAAAGGAATTCTGGGTCACGTAGTTTACTTGCTGTCAGAAGCGACAGTGGCACCGTGAGCACCTAGAGAGAGCATACATTTGCTGCCTTCCAGAGGTGTTTAAGGAGAAGGGACAATCGCACAACTACATTGGAAAGTGAGAAGGAACCAAACCCAAATGCTTACCTTACACCATTTGCTTGACATGCATCCCCCAAAAGCAACATAATGCACAAAACCCAGGTGATTCTAATGAAGTGATGATGGCTGTTAAAGTTTATGTAAGTTAATTTACCATTATTTCTACATTGTGTTCAGAAATTTGAGGCAAGTTGACATTTTGATAAGTAAAACGATTAATTTGTTTTTCAGTTTAAAATGTAGGCCACTGCCACTTCAATGTTTACAAACACTACTAAAGCATCCAAAGATTTAGAAAAATAACTTAATTTCATGCAATCAACATGCAACTACTAAGGTTTCCAATTGTGTATTTTAAATTTACACTGCAGGGTTATTGCATTTGGTGTTTGACAGTAGACACAACAGGGCTAATGGCATAGTAAGGCTTTGCAAATATCACACTGTGCCAAAAAGAGTCCAACAGATTTATGCCCACAACACAAGCACGCAGGTGGTATTTTGTTTGCGTTTATGATTCCAATATGCTGCGTTTTAGCCCTTCTTGCTCCTGTCACACAGCACATTACACCTGTCAGGCAAAGTACATCCTCCAGTGTTGGTTTTGGATCAGTCTCGCTCATATGATGCCAGTAACATCCCGGGTGCATCAAAACAGTGATGGGCTGTGCTGTCATGTGTGGAAGAGGTGATAGTGCATGCATGAACTCTTGTCAGCTGTGCTTGCCTCAGTGGAATATATGACTTCTATGCAACACAAGGAAAAAAACACAAAATAAACAAATCACTGGCATTTGAAGAATTTATTTTTTTAGTGTATGCATTGGCTAATAATGTGTGCTTAATTTAGAGTAGACAAACATTTCAGAGCATTTATAAGATGACACTCAACATAGGAACAGTGAGGATGTTTAAACATGTTCAAGACATACTTTGATGTATAGAATTCAATACATTCTTAGTTGAAACATAGAGATGACTTTAATTAAACATATGTGCAAAATGAAGCTTCCATTGCAAAGAAAAAGAAACATGAAGTAGATGAGCTCTGATGAGATGAGAGTTCCGGTTCAAAGTAAAAAAATTAACCTTTATTACATTTTATATATTTCATTCATAAATAAAATGCATGGGCAGCAGGAGTGGTTCGCACTTGAATACATGGGGTATGTCAATACATAAGCCTTCTAGACTTTCATGGGTTGTGTGCTCAGTGTGATAACAGTGTAATAGTATCTGTGACATGATGACACAGTCAGTTAACAATGTATTAAAGTTTTCCATGTATAACGTTACAAAAGTAGCTCTGAAGTGAACAGCTGAATGAGCAGATTTTACATTTTATACCAAGTATACGTTTGGGAGTGGTAGGTGAAGCCCTCAGCAGCTCCATGGTTGTTTTCCCATCGATCCAAGCCTATCTGTCATTATGATGGATTGCTCTGTGGGCTTCAGGGAGACCAGAGCTGGGCCCGCTGTATTGACAAGGCTCCCCTTCCTCTCTCCTCCTCTTGTTAAGTACTTCTCTCCCAAGTTAATGAACTAAAAACAGGCAGGGTTGCAGGGAGGGGAGTTTGTGATTTGTGATCGTCTCTTGAGTTTATATGTTTAGTAGTTTATACTTGAGCACATGTAGCGGGGACGGCAAAATAAAGATTTGGATGTATCGTTTGAGTTTACAGAGCTGGTATGACTGGTGAAATGTATTACCACACATGCCTTAACACAAAAACTGCAAAGTCATTCCACTGTGGTGTGCTGGACTTGAAATATAACATTTAAAAGAAACCCTGTCCTTGTTTTTAAGGATGAAACTGAACTGAAAAATGTCTTCATTACTGTGTCTTTGTCCAATTTGTAAGATAAAAGTTTGTAAAAAAAGTTAATCGACTTGCAACTTTCAATACGCACAAGTTTGCGGCACAGACTATACAGAGAAAAAAGACAGATAAACAGATTTTTAACAGCCATACATATGATACAATTCTCAGCTAGAGAAATCTTTGGGGACCAACCCAAATTGGCAGCAGGCGGAAGATGTGGCCTCAGTCAGACGGTCTAATCTGGCATCTGTTATTGCAGACAGAATCAGTAGGCCCATGGGGTTGCCAGGAGAGGAGAGATAGAGGTGTAATTGAGAGCAGCAGTTTAGATCTAATAGGAAAATTAGATGAGATAGGGCCTAAGTTTGGGTGAGTGTCCAAGACAATCGCCTGGAGCTGTCACGGTGAACGTTGGAGTCAGAGCTCAAGTGCCACATTTGTTGTGCCTTTTAAAAAGTGTAAATTGACAATATAGGTTACCTCATGACATAGATACTTGCAAAGTTTGCAAGTAGTGTCGGTTGTTGTTTGTCAACCTGCTTCCCGATTAGAGTGACTTGATGCTGCATAGGCTATATATACACATTATATATATATATATATATATATATATATATATATATATATATATACACATTATATATATATATATATATATATATATACATACTGTATATAGATATAGATATTTATTTATATGTCAACCCTCGACAACAATGCATTGCATCACAGACTAAATGAAATGGAGAAAAAACACTTTCCATCAACAGATTTCACACACATTATGATTAAGTTCTAAAGCAAGCCTCTATTTCAGTGTTTGCTAACCCAATTCCTAAATATGCCCTGTCCTACACATTTTTACGCTATTATTCCTTACTCTTGCATGACCCAATTATCTGCTGCACATGTTTCTGCTAGGCACAGCTGAAGGAGTTGAAACAAAAAATTGTAGGACAGAGGTTTCATCATTGGGATGTTATCCACTTTCACTGGTCATCTTTATTCCATTTCCAGGCAACTCAACCACCCCATCTGGACCCTGTCCTGTTTTATCGTTACACTGTAGTGATCTTCTTGTCCTTGGTGGCCTGTTTGATGGCGGCCTGCTCACAGATGATCTCCTTCAGCCTCTGCAGCCGGATGTTTTGGGTGCTCAGGTCTCCTACACCTGTCTGGCTGCGATGGAGTAAGGACAGGGCGTTGATGTACTCCAGCTCAGTGTAGCGAACACCCTGGTCCACCACAAGATTCAGCAGCTCATCTGCAGTGTTGTACAGCATTTCATAGTACTGCCTGAATGGAGAGATATGAGGAAAGAAGTGAGAGAGAGCAAATGCCAGGAGGATGAAGAAAACGAAGGGAGTAAGAGAGTAAAGAAAAGGATAGAAAATTGAGGGAAGTGGCAGAGAGAAAAGGGAAAAAAAGTTAAGAACTTTGTTTTTCTCTGTTTTGCATTAGTCCAGTGCAGAATTAAAAGGAGCAACAAAGGGAAAACACAAAAGCCAAACTATCTGCTGTTGTTGTCAAGCCCAATTTCCTTAAAAAAGACTTCAAGGACCTCACCCTCACCGGGAGCTGAAGGTAGAGGGAAAAAATTCACTGGCTACAAACTACTGAGACACTTTAATGAAACACTGTTGACAGAGCCAAAAGAGGAGGGTGTGTGAAGAACAGCTTTTTAACCAGAACCTAATGCCACAATGGGCCATTTGAAAAAGACAATGAAGTACATACGGATAAAGGAGCACAAAGGGAGAATGAGTATTAGTGAATAACACACACTTCACACACAATATGCCAAACAGAAGCAAGGGCAGATGTTGGGCGTATTTGTTTTTATATTTGCTGTCTGTATTTATTTTTACTGAAATATTCAGAGGTATACCTCCTGTGTATGGGAGCATACAATGTAATACTTTTTAGAATCAATTCACAGAGCAGCAGACAATTTTTGGCCATTATTATGGATTCTACTAGGAAGGAAGGTAATTTGTCATAAACACAATATACACATTCCTGTGCAGAAACCACTACTGGAGGTAAGTTAAAGCACAGGAGAGTGTTGGGATGCAGGACAATTTTTTTTGTTGCTTGGGGGCAAAACAGGTCAAATACCTTGGAGAATGTTTGTGTGTGTGAGGTATTATGTTGGCCAGACAACTATGCTCTCAAACACAAAGAGGAACAACAACATACAGGCACACACTAGAGTATATTTCACCACTATCTGCCCCTGGCTATGGGACAAATCCCATTATCTAAAGATACCCTAAATGTTACACTTCCATACAGGAGTTATAGATAAATACGGAGCAAGAGGACAAGAGGTGAGCTACACAGTGTACAATTATGTGTATATTTAAAATTAGAAAACAAATTGTTAGAGAACAATAAAGAACATAAACACTGCTTTTTAATGTCCATTTGAGAGTTTTTATTTTATTGTTCCTTATGTACAGAACAGTAATTTACTTCGCACCTCTAAATCAGGAGACAGGTATGTAGGAGGGGGACAAAAAAAGTCAAACGTAGCACAGGAAAATTCCCGCACACTGTCTAACTTGCAAAGAATATATTAACAAAATGTTTCAGTACGAGACCTTCTTCAGGCAAAAAAAAAGGTCTAGTACCAAAACGTTCTGTTAATATATTCTTTGTAAGTTAGACAGTGTGCGGGAGTTTTCCTTTGCTATTGTTCCTTATGTACAAATCACTAGTAATTTATTCTTATCTCAAGGTCCATTTAGCAGCTCTTCTGGAGCTTTTTATCATATCACAGTGTGACCATTTTTGAATGCATGCTGTACAGATTGTTTTGATGTATTTCTCCTACTGTTGTAGGCAACTCTTGGTTTCCATTAATTTCTGTACGATATTAAAATCAATGACCCTCTGAAACTGGCTTGAGTCGTGTAATTCATCAGGGTGAAGAGCAAGTCTGCGTTGGTTTTATTTTGTCAATATTACATTTGTGTTGCATGGTAATTGAGTTCACTGATGTTCATGTTGTAGGAAAATGGATAGAGCGGTACGTAAGAAAACAAAAATCTAATTTTTGAAACACAGGAGCATTGTTTTCAAAATGGTCAGCCATGACGTAAAGTAAATGTTATTTAAAGTAGACTGGCTAAAACAGAAAGAAAAAAAAAAGGGTTATGATACTTCTCCATCCTTTCACTTTGGTGCAAGATGTAACACTGAAGTTGTTTTGTACGCTATATCTAAACAGGCGGTGTGTCAGCTGTATTTTGCCATCTCGTGGTCTGACAGAGGAGACACACTTCTATTTTAATCATTCCAGCTGTCTACAAGGGTACAGGAGTGTGAAGGAGTTGTGATAAAAGCACATAAATATTTTGCGTATTAATACACTTGAAATCTACTGTCTTGCATTTTAGACACATAAATTCAATGATTGCTCGGCTAACGTGCTGCTCATGCTCACCTCATGTGTTGACACAGTGTCATGGCTCCCACACATTACAAGAAGTGGAAATACATGTGTATTAATGAGCTTGTCTCCGTATGACACTGGAAAATCTCAGAATGTTGGGCCGAAACAGTTCAGGAATAAGAAGCTTTCTTTCAAGTATAAACAAGCCACCTTGGCCAAGGACAGATGCCAGTGACTCAACAACAGTGTCTCCTGCTGCTTTGTGAGTGCAGCCATTTGGTGAAGAGAGGTAGATGTAGCTCTGACATTGTTAGGCTGAAGAAAGGCCTTGGAGGTGTTGTGGCTGAGAAAAGAAAATGTTAGATCCAGCTGTATTCAAATGTTTCTTTCTATGACAGCAAAGAAAAAGAGTAATTTTTAATTATGTCCATCAAAGCATCTGGAGAGAGAGAGAGAGGGTTAAGCTCTCTATTGTGCCAGAGGTAGGTGAAAGTAAATGGATTCAAATCTTTAGTGATTTCTGATATGGTGCAGTAAAAAGGCACTTTGGAAAGAAAAGATATTTTTATCTCATTTATTTAACTCCTCCGCCCATCTAAGACCCATTCCCTTCTTGAGATGATCATTTTCGATACTAACGAGGCGATAATGAGCACTCAGGGAGCTTCTGTTCCAAGGTGCTGTCATTTTGAACATTCAACAGTAGAAAAAGACCTGGAAAAACTAATGGATGGGTACAGTGAGTGAGATCGGGAGAGACAAAGAGGGGGGCATTGTGGGTGGGTGATGACTGAAGAGATGCGTGAGGAATAGAACTGAATAATATCTGTTTTTTGGCCTTCCCCTTACAAGTAATGCCCTTGGTCACTGAAGCATTTGCATTCTGTCTCACCTTCCATCCTGCTCTCAATTTCTCTCCAAGGTCTTGTTCATTTTTCCATCCCTGAGCTCATTTCATGAAAAAGCTTGTCAATATTGATGAGGGTCACATTGGTTCACTCCTTAACCAGGGGCAAGACAGAAGAGAGGACAAAAAAGCAGTAAAGAGATGGGTCCCGCTTATGGTATTAATTTATAATGAAATGTGCTGTGTAATTTGTGTGTTTGTCTTTTCACAGCGGATACAGTAACCGTCTAAATGTTAGTGCCGTCGAATGTGTCTCTGTTTTGTATCGGTTAGTATCTGCACAGTTTGTGTTTAGGTGTTGGCACATCAAGCTCAGAAACATAGCGAGCACCGGCTTGAAAGCATCATTCCCTAGACCCAGTGATTACCTGCACGCTTGAGGCAAATCACCTCGTTATATGATCCAATGGGAAAACCAGATAACCAAAAAACAAAACACAAATTTCTATTGTTGAGGGAAGAAGCTTTGGACAGAAGCCTTTCGTCTTTCAAATAACCATCCTGGGCTCTCAATGGGAAACAGCTTAGCCGAGGAAAGAAACTGTTAATTTTTTGAACAGAGCAATTAACAGGAGTAAAAACTGCACCTGACTACCTGAGACTGATTTATTCTAACTCTCTAAAGGGACATAATTATGGCAAAACTCTGTGAAGTAGATGTGTGGAATTTGTTTAAACAGTTTAGTTTTTTTTTTTTTTTAGTTCTTCAGTTATTTGATATGGTACATGGGTCCAAATATGTGCAGGTCAGGCGGATTGGAAAGTCTAAATTGCCTGTTGCTATGGATGTTGAGTGTGTCTGTCTGTATGTGTCATCCCTGTGATAGATTGGCAATCTGTTCAAGGTGCATTTGCACATCACCCAGCGTGAGTTGGGACAGGCTGCGAGTATTGTATATAAATAATGATGGATGGACACTTAAAATCTAAAAAAAGTTACTGGTGCCAGTACAAATTATCTCCAAGTTCTTGTTGTTGAATTTGTGTAGGCTGACTGACTGAAAGGGTTTTTAGGCTCAGCTCCCTGTTTCAATTAAGAAAGCCCTTCTGGTAGACTAGTAAGTTATGCACACCGTGGGAAATTAACAACAAACATCACTGCTGAAAAGTGAAATTATGACTGTGACCACTTTGACAGTCACCAAATTCTGTTTGGACATGTTTTAATGCAGTCTAAAAAAACATGTCTGATTGAAAACAGTAAAAGTATCTGAAAAGCTTTGGAATCCATCTGTTGATGCAGCAGCAGGCAAGTGAAAATAAAAAAACAACCTCATCAGTGCTATAAAACTGGGCTTAACAACAGTATAATAGCAACTATAATTCACTTGGCAGAAAAATCCCGCACAGGATTTGTTAAAAGTAGATCTACTGATGGTCATTTATAACTGATGACGGGGTACTAAATCCACTGTGCAGCTTGTTTCTGTAGCATCTTACATCAAAACAGAAAAGCTGCATCCACAGGAAGACAGTGTGCTAGACTGTCAGCTGGTTGTTTGTGTATGTGTGTGTGTGTGTGTGTGTCTGAGTCGTGAGGACAGCTGGCAATCTGGCCCCTGTTCAGTACAAAGGGGAGGGGGCTGGTTGAGAAAGAGAAAGTGTATGGTGTGTAACTATGAGTGTGTGTGTTTATCCATTGATGTGTCTGAGTGATGTATGTTAGTGCGTGCTGAAAATGCTTTCAAACAGTTCATTACCCAAGCAGTTGGAAAGCCATTTGCCAAACAGGGTAAGGGCTGTTAATAAGATTAAAATCTCTTGGCACCCCACCATCAAGAAAGATCCCCCAGTGACACACACACATACACACACACACACACACACACACACACACTAACAAACACACTAACAAACACACTTCTTTTCATCCATTTTATATATAGCTAGTTAATGAAACCACGAGTGTTTTTCCCCACAAACCTAAATTGAATTGTTGTTTTGATTGATCTCTTTCTTTATGTATGACCCGCAAATGCAAACACACACACACACACACACACACACACACTAATTTGATCAATTTCCAGCACCAAGTCCCATCTTTAAGAGCACTGCTCTAGTAATCAAGCCCTTGTGTGTGCGTCAACATGCCTCCACGGTGCACTTTCTATTAAATTTTAATTAGCCGCCCCCCTCCCTTTCCTCGTATACAACGAATATTAAGTAAATTTATGATGCGTGGATGCAGCATAGGACAGACAGATATGTCAATGGCACAAAAGAGAAAGACACATGGAGGAAAATAGGCAAAGAGTGAGGAAAAAAGACAACAACAGAGAGAAAGAGAGAGAGAAAGAAAAAAAGCAAGAGAAAGACAAGAATCAGCACAATTCATTCCCCCTCATTTCCAGCGTGTACAATATTAAGGCCATTACAGGCTGCCTCTGTCAGCGTGTTTGGAACAACACATTAGTAAGTGGGGGAGAGATGAGGTGAGGAAGGAAGAGGAGGAAGAAAAAGGATGAGAGACTCTGTGGATGAACCTCTCCATCAGCTGGAACCAAGACTTGTTGCTGCAGTAACAGATACCGGGGCTGCTGGCACCGACAACAGGCCTTCTGAATTCCTTCCTCTCTTTCTTCCCTCTATAACAGTACACCCACACCTAATTTGAAAATGCATCCATTTCTCTTTTTTAGACCTTTATACACCTTAAAGTGATGTTTTTGAAACCCTAGTTACACACAACAGTTACTTACCTGTTTGGGTTTAAAGTTAACTTTGAAATCCTTCTATTAGCTCTAACCCTCTGTGTGATCACTCATCTAAATAGCCAGTCAGTATAGCTGATCACATCATACAGATCCTGTCATTAAGCTGGATTTATTTTGGACAGCTAATTTTGTGATCATTACATAGCACTTTTTTATGCTGTTCAGTTATTTAAAAAACAGCAAAAAATATATTAGGGCTGGAAAAGTTAACGCTTTATTATCATGTTAACGGATTAATTAATTAATTAATGCTCACTGGCTCTGAATACATATACAGTCAAACCATGGGTCACAGGAGGAGTGGGATGTTGATCAGCCTGCAAATCACCCACCAAAACAAGCAGTGGAAGGAGGTTTCGGCAGACTACGCTGGATGCAGCGTGGGGAAGGAGATAGATAAACAAAAGCAATACAAGTGATCAATTAAACGTGATAGCAAAGTAGATAGCTACACACTGCATGCTGATTAGTAAAACTCACAAACATCGAGGATCAGTCCTCAATTGAATTGAATTGAATTCAACTTCGGCAGCAGGCGGGCATGTGCTTCAGGCGAGCACAACTGTGACAGTTTCACCGGAACACACCCACCTATCAATACACCTTGTACTCGACCACTTCACCTCACTCTAACAAGGACACTGAACATAAGACTGTTTATGCTGCTCCCTGATAAAAGAAAACTGTTTCTGCTGATAACTGTTCATAAAAACAAAAAACAAAATGATCGTGGCTCTGGACTGAACTTATTTCAGTCAGCCAAACTCCTTCCTAACATCAAGACTCTGAAGACTGTTGGTCTCTTGTCCACAGGTTTAATGGCATTGCAAGGAAAGGTGAAACTGAAATGTACAAAAGCATAATAAATAATATGCTTGCTTGTAACATGTAGAGAGATACAGGACGTAAATATATGCACACTCAAACTCTAATATGAATTAAATCTTCTTGTCTTTTTAACATGTGATGAATTATCTGCTCATTCATTTGTAATTGTCCTTCTATGAACTTCTGATATCACTTAAGAACTGTGCAACCATTAGTAATGGCAGATTCCGATATCAAACTTCACAAACGTAAAATTGTCCCAAAATATTAAACTCTGAGGTTGTAAATAACAATAAATCAATCCATACCCACACTGCTGCCAAAGGCATAAGATGTATGCAGATGTTGCTGGATTAGCTCAGATGTATCTTAAAACAACTCACTGCTCACTTACTTCCTGAACACTAATCACACGATGTACTTCCTTGTTTCTTAAAGTGACCACAATGAAACGTAGGAACACAAACAAATAGTTTTAGACAAAATCAGAACAAAGTTTCTTTAACTTAGCTGTAACAAAACATGTATAGTAGCAGTACATTTAAATTACAAATGCGCAATAGACTACCTTTACTATTTTACTTACTAATTTTGCGCATAACAATGCGATTAAATTTTTTAGTTGTTGCCTAGTAGTAAAAAATATGTAAATGAGAACCACTAAAACAGTGTACAGTACGTCACAGAGAGCAGCAGGGGACAGAATGCAGGTTTAACCAGCTGAGACTTGCAGAATAACAGATGTTGTAAGACGAAGGATCCTTTGCTTTTCTTCAGGTGTTTTTCACTAGTAGGTCAAAAAATTCCAAGCCACGGCACCCCTTCATAGTTATTTTAAGCTTTCACTGTACACTCAGTTTTACTTCTTCACATTTATTTGAGCTCTTTTTACAGTTAAATCTTTCCATCACTGCTCTGACAGCAGCTGCAAAACTCATGTGCCAGAAAGCATGTTGTGTTACTATGAAAACTGGTAACCGTGAACCATAAGCTGTGCTGATCAGTGTTGCGTAGCTGAAACATAATCGCACAATTCACAGTCTTTCTAATTTGGTGATTAAGATGTTTTTTCTTCCTGTTTGATATATATGAAAATGTAAATGTTGCCTCATTTTTATGTGATACAAAGTTGCTGTAGATTTCAAAAAAACCCTGAATAAATCTTACATCACCTTTGGCTCTGAAAGATAGATCTTAAAAAAAATGACGTGTGGAAGTCTTTTTCACATGGCGTTTCATGTAAATGGTGTTTTCAAAATTAGCCAGCTTGGTGCTGATGTATTATGAGACTATACGTCCTTCTGCCTTTTTCTATCTCCCTCTAAAGTATGTCTCCCTCCCTCCTTCTGTCTCTCTCCCTCCCTCCCTCCCTCCCTCCAAAGCAGTGCAATTGTCTCTCCTCTAGTAATGAGGAAAGGTCTGCAGAGACTGAAGCTTCATCAGCAAACACCAGTCCCAGCACGCTGCACTACGCACAACAAACACACACATACACACTCTCACACGGGCTTCATCAGCAAAGACCAGCGTCATCAAGGTGCGAAGAGCACATACATAAACACACACACAGTACAGATAGATGGGCTTCATCAGCAAAGACCAGTCTCCTCATACTGCATCTTGCGTATGCACACACAGAAAACAGGAGCAGAGGAAGGGATGGGCTGGAAGAAGAAAGGACAAGAGAGAATACAAATTCAGCAGAGACAGTGCAGGTGGTTGGACGGTAGCAATAGAAAAAAAAGAAGACAGAGAGAAAAATGAAGAAAAAGGAGGAAGAGAGCGATAAAGAGAGAGACACAAGGTGACAGGAAGGGAGACAGAAGCCGAGTGAAGTGACAGTGTACCGAAGCCAGGCCTAAATACAAACAGTTTTATCTGTTGACACCCACTACCTCCTGACACGGCCGTCAACTGTACTTATTACCACATTCACTGCAGACACACCAGCCTGTCACCTCGACACACACATACACACACACTGGGGTTTAGGCACACACAAAAAAACAATGCACACACACCGGATCTTAGAGGCACGCAGAGGCTTGGGCGGCACCATTCGGGACACAAGGCTCTTCTACAATCCACAAAGGTACACCCGCACACTGTAGTAATTTCCAGCAGCAGACAGGTGGGTGCGATGGGCTGAACTCCGGGGCATCTCTATAGTGAGCCTGTCAGACTGGTGTTTAGCCTAGCTACGGGCTAAGGGGCTTGCGAGTTAGCTAGGGATGTTATGACAGCCGTGCAACCTGCCTACACGGGTCACTGGGCAGCTCAGAGCTCCACCGTATGCGTTTGTGTTAGTGATTGTGTGTTGTGAGTTTGTTGTGTCTCAGTTTGCGTCTGGAAACACATACCCTGAATGCAGCTGCGCCAGACAGATATTTACACAGACAAACAGGTACACATTTATTTACATTTACTGTCGCTGTTAGGCATTCTTGTGTACACACAATGTTGTGCAAAACATGTCTGTCATGTGTATTGCCAGTACTTTCAGAAGCTTTGTCTACTGGTGTGTTGCAGTAAAAAAAGCTTATTCTGACAGAATGGTAATTTGAGACTGAATCCACTTGTCTGGATATTTGAATGCAGTCACACACAAGTTATCTAATGACCCTTTGAGGATTCTTTGGCAACCAGGGGAGAGGGTTAAGTTCACCTGGTCTACAAAACCAGTGCTGAAATAATTAGCCAATCAACACAAAACTAATCAACAACTGTGTGCAGAGCAGAATGGAACTTGATGGCTGGTAAAAGGAAGTAAAACCAAAAAAGCAACATTAAAAAAACGTTAAGGTTTAAGATGACTTGCTAACGAAGCTGTGCAGCAAACAATATGTTGTAAAATTCAGATCTAAGTGAAAGCTAATTATTCTGTTATCGCTATTTAACGTTATTAACTTTACCAAAATAAAATAAATCCACAAATTCTCCATAGGCTGGAGTGGACTGTTGCCTGGCAACACTAAGTTTTTCAAAGTTTTGTTGATGTGTTTTCTTGAAAACTATTGTGGCTTTTGGAGTTTTCAAGATAAGAACACAAACAACATCACCTCTATCTCATCTCTGCTTCTGTCAAGAAACCAGAAATCAGCATAAAGAGAGAATGACAGAGAGAGCGAGAGAGAGAGGTGGACACACAGGACAATGAGAGGAGATCAATGGAGTGACAAGGTTGAGGTTGCAGTCAATACACACACGCGCACGCACGCATGCACGCACGCACACACACACAGATGTGACATTGCAGCGAATAGGTCAGAGCCCCTGAAATGTTTCTGAACAGATGGTCTGTGTGCGTCCACTTGTGTGCCAGTGTTTAGGTGTGTGCGTGTTTGACCTTGACCCACGAGCTGATATAGCTGCCAAACTTCTGACTGAGAGACAGGAGACCGCCATAGGACATTTCCAACACACACACACACACACACACACACACACACACACACACACACACACACACACCGCGTATTAACACCCTGTGCAACCTTAACAATTGACATACTGCAGGTTTACACAGTATTATACAGTATAGAAACATAGATTCAGCCACAATGTGGCACTGTTTGTCCATTCTTCTTCAGAGCAGAGAGAGAGTGTGTGTATGTGTCTTCATGAGTTCTGCAGTGCTGGTTACCGGGCCTCTCCTTAGTTTTAACTCAGATCAATGGTTATTACTGTGCCCTTGTCCAGGTCTCTCTTGTCTCTCTCTTTCCCATACTAGCACACAAATGCAGAAAAACAGCCAAAACACATACACACACAGAAAAATAAAAGTGCAAGGGTGCATAGGCAAGCATCTGCAGCCTTTTCTCAAAAGCAGGCATCCTGCTGTGAAAACTTCCTCTCCTCATTTCACTGTTGTTTCTCCAGAGGTGGAAATAAAATACTGATGAATATTCTACTTTTAGTCTCTCTTCTTCAGATGTCGTTTTCACTGCCGATTCCAGTTGGCCAATATTAGTTTTCTCAACTATTATACTTCTAGAAAATGCTACACATACACTATGTGTGTATGTAACTTCACTTAGTCAATCAGAGGTGTTTGTTGCTTTTAATATTTGAAACAAGAGAAATTCTTTATTTCTGTGGTACCATACCACTTAATTAAAAAGGCAAGATATGTTGGGATCTGAAACACATTATACGATCATTTCTTTCTTTCTTTCCTTTTTTAAAACAATTTTCCATTCAACAAACTCATATATCCTCAGCCAAATAGAATATAAGTAGATTAGAACAAAAATAAGAACCTCAGATTTATGGCCGTTAATTTAATCGACAGTAAACATAACAATCCGCAAGAGCAATTTTAGAAGGGGACACAAATAATACAGCCAATATTGTACTTGTATAGGATATATGTACTCAGAGAAAAGGTTCATAGGTTCATCACCCAGTCATTTTATAATCATTACAGAGTTAGTATTATTCTCATTTTCAGGTTCAAAATACTATTTAGGGGTTGTACCAGAACAGGTTTACATGGTTTAATTTAAAAAAAACACCATATTTTATGGGTCTCGCACATGGGTGTGGCAAAATGGCTCGGTAGCGCCCCTAAAGAGCAGCCCCCGGCCAAAGTTTCACCTAGGTATACAAAATTTCTGTATCATATCCAGGCACAGGAACGATGCCCTAAACCCAACAAAAAGTCAGCCATTTTGAATTTTATGGTCATTTTTGGATGATTTACACTATGATAAACTCCTGCTAGGGATTTAGTCTGACCAACTTCAGATTTTTGATGTGCAGTCTAAACCCATTAATGATTAAAAGTTGTACAAACAGTGCGTTTTGGTAGAACAGCGTACCCGTGGTGTTGCATCTAAAATTTATAATTCGCCATAAAACAGGAAGTTGTTGCAAATACAGTCTGCATCCACATTTGGAATGTATTATAAGAGTTCCACCCTGAACACATCCACGTGACAACCATTTACCTATAGTCATAGCGCCACCTGCTTGCAACAGGAAGTGACCTTCACAACTGAACCAGCAGAGCTCCAGAATCTGCAAGGCGATCTGCCTCACACCTCGATGCGCTATACGTGCGAGGGCCCGCCCAATGTTGCTTGCAGCTTTGATATTTAATTATAATTTTAGGGGTGAGAAAAAACCCTCACATGGGATAGGTCCTGACCCCTCTGACACACTGGCACTATGCTCAAATTTTGGTAAGCTTTTTGCTAAGCCACAAGTGCATCTTTTTTATTCTCATCATCATACTTTTTCACACTGTCAGTGTCCGTATAGTCACTTTCCCCTCGCAGGTGTGAGCTACATAGCACACTTTTTGAATATTCATGTCCTAAACATAAATTTGGTGATTTCAAAATGTTGATTGGCTTGGCTGAGTGTCTGTGCATGGGCGAGAGCAAGGGATATACATGCGTGTATGTGACCGTGTGTGTGTGTGTGGTTTTGTGTATGTGGGTGCTTGCAAGAGTTGGTGTGTCTTGGAGCCGGAGGCCGCCCAATCCACAAAAAGCCATGAATGTGTAAACAATGTGCCCTGCAATTCCCAATCAACACCTCCACACCACCCACGCCTCGTAATCAGAGAGAGTGGGAGAAAGAGAGAAAAGACAGAAAAGCCATCACTGGCATTTCTCCATAATCAAAGTTGACAGAGGGCAGAAATAACATGCTAAACAATGGTCCTCCGCATCCAGTACACATCAGGTCATTTCAGTTTGCTTCTTTTTTTCCTGAAGGGAAACTTGGGTTTGCAATACCCCGGCATATTACAAATGTCCAAACACGAACAGCAAATAGACACCCATCCACTCACAATGACTCGCTCATAAAGATTCCAAGAGCCGTGAAAAGCAGCTGATTTTCCCTGTAACACAACATAGCAGACGTGGGTAAACACGTTCTACAATAGCAAATATTAAGACTGAGAAGGTTAGGAGAGGTGCATTACAACAGATGGTTGAGATGCTTCCTTAAAAGTGAATAAAATAGAAGGAACAAAAAAATGAGAAACAATCACTTTGTCTGTTCATTGTTTTCAAAAAACTGAATGTTGGCTTTCAGCAGGTCTCTATAGTCAAAACCTTTTTCAGGTCATGTAAGCAGAGATGCCACAGCCAAAACTTACTTTTAGAACAATTTAAAGTGTTCTACAAAATAATGTTAGTAAGTGAGGAAAAAGAAAAAAGAGGACAAAGAAAGAAATAGAAAGAGCAGTCTTTTCTTTTACCCATTGACAGCTGAAAACAAAGTAGCAATATTTGAAAATCAAGCTGATGAAGTTTTTCTCCTAGTATCATATTTCATCTTCTCCCTTTTCTTCCCTTACTCTGTCTGTACCTTTCTCGCTTTTATCTCTCACTCTGTTGTATTTTATCTGCTATCCATGGTGTCGTCTCCAAGTCAATTCAATGCCTTTTCCTGTGAACGATGTCTTTTCTATACTTTCTTTCACTTAGTTTTTCAATTTTCCTCCCCCTAAGCCCTCCCTTCTTTCTCCATCTTTTTCCATCACCCTGTCTCTTTCACACTCTCTGCTGTCAAGGACACAAGCTTCTGAAAGAGAAAAAAATATATGAATACTACAAAACACCCTTCTCTTTCTGTCTTCGTCTCTCTTTCTACACCCCCCCCCCCCCCGACAAAGATATCCGAGTGCTGATTTCCCCCATGCCTATCACGGCTGGACGGCACTGGGCAACAGCAGGTAGACTCACAAAATATAAACGTCTGAATAAGAAATAAACTGGGAGCGTGCGCATGCAGACATACGGTGTGGTTGACAATCTGTCTGACCATCTGTCTGCCTCGTGCATTGACATAGTTTGAACTTGAGGACACTGTGCATATCTGTGTTTGTCTGTGCAGGTGTATAGTGGTGTTGGACCAGTATATCAACTGATTTAAACTGGAATGCTGATCATCAGCCAGGAAAGTGTTAGATTTGAAGGGTTCATAATAGAGTTCCATTTTATATTTAGAAATATTACACTCATTTTTCCCTGCAGGTATTAAAATTACAGTGATTGTAGAACAGATTCTAAAATATGTGAATATTATGAATATGTGTTAATATTACTATTTCTAAGATTATTATCATCTTGGGTTTCAAGGGAGAGTCCTGTGTTATCAGAGGCTCTATCACCATGACAACAGCAAAACTCAAGGGAAAAACCAGCGAGTACCAAATAAAGTATTGGCAAGAAAGTGGCATAACAATTTAGCGACACAGGCTATCTGCACAAAATATATTCTACCAGCTTCTTAAGTCCAATGTTATAATGGTCCTTTACAAACCCATGAAAATTGAGTGCATATACAAGGAAAAGATTTCTGGTTAAAATGTATTCTTTGTGTGAACACAACTGCACTGACGAAAACCGTGTGAAAACGTGAAACGACTCTTACCTGGCAAAGTCGAGGTCGGCCTCCCTGGACATGGTGATGTTGGTGAGGTTTTGTTGGAGCACAAAGATATTCCTGCACATCTTCTTGATACCAGACTCACTGATCCTCTTAAAGTACTGGGCCCCGTTGATGAGAATACAGGAGATCAGATGACCCAGACCTAGTGAGAGGGTAAGGGAAGAGAAGAGGCAGAAGACGACAAAGAGCAACAATCATTGACAGATCAGCACAGATAAGAATCAAAGAATAAAAAAATAAGTAAAGACTAAAGCAAAAGTGTCTTCTGTCAACATTTTAACCTTGGATTAGATACTTAAGCTCTGTGAATCCAAATGAAAAACATGAACTTTGGCTTTAGAAAGGTAGGTAAACAGTCCTTCTCGGGCAGCTGCTTATACTTCACCCCAGGTCCTTGCTGACCTTCAAAGATGTACTGGAACTTGTGCTGCTGCAGGGCAGCCCCCATGGCCTCCTCTATCGCTGAGATGTCCTTGTTCAGTTTGACCACCAGTGGGTCGTAGTCCATGCTCTCCACATTAGCCACAATGGCATAATTGCCTTGCTTAGTCAAGGGGATTAGGTAATGGAAACAATGCACCCTGGATCGAGACACGGGACGGCGAGGGAAAGAAAAGAGAAAGTGTAAAATTAGATGCTGAGGACTGTTTATATGTTTTTGTTCTCTTTCCCTTTCAGGTCTTGTCATTAAACATACGCCTGCTGATTTTGCTAAAATGCCCAATAGTGCCCCCCAAACTCTCTCACAGTTCCCTAATGATGTGTTGAAATCAACGTGTGATGAGTTTCAAAACACTACAGGGTACGAGAAAAAAAGAAATGAAAGCAGTAAAGAGGTAAGTGTGTCTGAGATCTCTGTCCTTATAACATAGTTAGGAGGTCAACATTAGTGGACGCTGAGTGTTCTCACATCTCAGTCCCTGCTAATATGTAGCCCTACTCTAACACCTATAATTTAAACATAAATCATTATGTTTAGAGTACTCATAATATATCCACTTCTTAAGCTACCATTACATCACTGCTGGATATAAAAAGGTATAAAAAGACTTAAACATCTAGTAAATTTACAACCTGCTGCCTATTAAAATAGTCTTTCACTTTAGGTCTTAGGTATTAAAATGCAACAGCCAGAGGATTTCTGTGAGTTTCCTTCATAGTACAGGGTCCCTCGTGTCCAAAAAACTATAGGGAATTGTTGGTGAATCAAAAGCATTTAATTACATTTGTCAGAGAAGCTCATCTTCGTATGTTTACACCTAAAATACTGTATTTCTGATGTTACAGAATTAATTTTATCTAGATTTTATCTGAGATACTTTAATAAAGACGGTGGTACAAACACAGATTTGTGCTCTTGGCCAGTGAGCATCTCTAGCTAAGTAATTGTGGGTTAACAACCTTGCTCAAGGGTTTTTCCTATTCACTTTTCTCAGCCAGAATTTTCTTGGCTGGTACAATTAATCTTGATCATTTTTAGAGGGAAAGCAATCCTATCTCGGCTTTGTCCATGTTAATATTTTCCGCCCATAGTTACATAAATCTAATATTAGTTTAAGGACTGCAACGGTTAGAGGATGTGAGTTTTAACCTCTGCTTTAACAATGTGCTACTTCACTCTGTCCTTTTAAACACCTACATCTTAGTCTGAGGTGATTAAGAAGCACAGAAGGCTCATTTGTGTGTAGACTTAGGAAGTCAATACTCTCATAATGCCAGAATCATAGCGCCCTCAGCAGAAAGGTATAAAATGATATGGGTGAATATCTCATTCCCCTTAAGGCAAAGCCAACAACTACACCACATTTCTAATGCCTCCATCCCACTTCCATCTCTCTCTATTCAATCATTCCTAGCACTTAGCTACTGTATCTCCCTTCTTTAACCACAACCATCACTTTAACCGCCACACTCATTTCTGGCCCATCTCCTCCCCACCTCCCGTCTTGCTCTCCTCCTCATGGCTTCATTTAGCTGGTACCACTATCAGGGGAAATTCGCTTGATGGGGAGAGTCAATGGAGTGTAGCATATAGCTAGACATCAGCCTCAGGGAGGGTTTTCTACTGAAATCATAAACAATATTGCATAAGCTACACAATAGTCTACAGAGAAAAAGTGGTACATGGAGGGATGGAAAAAAGGGGAGAGGGATGATGGAGGACTATTAGTGGTTGTGGGGGGAGAAAGTATATGGAGTGGTAAATTAACTTGGATATTGACATTCAAAGCACATACTCAAGAAATGGTATTAATTCCTAAACTTGTGCATTTAAGGTAGAAGTGTGATGCCGCTGTTCATTTTTGTCCATATGATTTAATGACATGTTCACTGAGCTTGTGTGGTATATGATCTTGATAAATAGGTGGGGTAAATGATTTAGTCATACTGTAACAATCTGTGTTTCATTCAGCTAAGATGTGGCACAAATGACTAATGTCAATGCACTGATTTCAGAGACATGCATTTAGATTTAGATGTGGGTTTACATAGGAAACGGTGGATGCGGTTATGTGCTGACCTTAAAGCTTTCGGTTGGAAAGATATAATTTCCCTATCAAATAATGTGTGTAACCGTAATCCTAACTGTATAATAACATTTATTTATTTCAAAGACTGTTGACTTTTGGGAAACAACCCATCACTCTGCAATAATTATTTATTCAAATCATTTTGACAGGATAATTAGAACTGCATTACAAAAAATCTATTTATATTTATATTTCATATGACACTGATGCAAATAGTGTTTTAATAAATAAATGCAAGACTCCTGATCATTTATACTCTTAACATTGACTTTGAATAATTCAAAATGGTTCTGCTGAGAATCTGAGGCCATCCGTCACCTTAAGAGGTAACAAGAGCACGGTAAGATGAATGTAACAATACGATATAAAACACCCGTATGTGTTTTCCAGTCCACAATTTGTGACTTTCTCTCTTCTGCATACCTGACTTCCAGGTGTAATGCCAGGAGACAGCGGTCTGCAATGTCTTGGAAGCCCCTGGACAGGTCACTCAGGGTCTGAAGAATGTGCTCCCTGCTCCGTTCGCTCTCACCAACCAACTGGCTGTCTGCTGAGCATGGAGACACATCTTCAAGGACAGAATAGACGGGGAGACACAAAAAGACACCATTATGACACAATATTACTGAGCAGAGGAATTGGTAGTGAGTAGACGGACCATCCTTTAACAAGGTGAACTAGGATGACATTTCAGTGTCTGGATCCAGCTGAAGAGTGATTGAGAGCAAGGTACTGAAAGCCCTACCAGCTACAGAGGTGTCGCTCTATAGTTGACCCTGACCCCCACAAATGTGTCATACCATCTTCTTATCATTATAGGTAATTACTGTGACCTGTCTGTGCCCATGCACACTGTACTGTACTCCAAGGTAAAATGCATGTATGTCATTTCATGAGACCTTCACCATGTTCTTGTACTTTCTTCACGCCACTTGTGCTGAGACAGCAGGAGCATGTGTCACTGTGCTGCACTGTAAACCACACAAAAGACCTATGTGTGTGTGAAAAGAGAGAGGAAGCACAAGAGCATGATGAGTGTATATAAATTCAGCCCAGTGTAGATCAATGGCCATAAATTAGCTAGGGGAGGAAAGGGAGAGAAATTGGCCCCGTCACTCATATGTAAGTCTATTTGGTCAATGAGCCGAGTGTATGTGTGTGTGTATGTGTGTGCGCGTGTGTGTTTGTGTGAAGAGTGACTGTTGAGCAGGCCAATGCAGGGGTCCACGATCGATGTGCAGCAGTCAAAGCCAGCTCCCCAGTTACTCTTCCTGCCCTTCCGAAGGTCACACATGCATGAATGCAGACACACACAGCTAGGGACAGAGTGGCGGCAAGTGTAAACGAATGCAGAAATAATGCTTCTCTCCTTATGACTTTAATTTTTGACTAATATTCACCAAAAAATATAGAAAGCGAGATGAAGGTATTTCACAAGTTGTTGCTTTCATTATTTATAATTATTTGATTTATATAATGCATTCCTATAGTAAGCCCAACCATGTAGATTTGCCCTGTAATGAACATATCTAAAAATAATTTATATTTTATTTTACATATAATTTCTTACTTGGAAATATGGCTTAAATCCAAAAAAGCTGCTGGAATATCACATGTATAAACCCAGAAACTGGAAAAATTACTTGCCCATTCATAAGTTAGCTTGTAAATGCAATACATTTTGTAGCTAACTGAGGTTTTGAATGCATCAGAGCTTTCAAGCTGACTGGGAAACACTCACATTGGCTGTTATGGTAGGAAACCTGGGGATCCACCGATTTTTTAAACATACGAGTTAGAGATACTCCAAAACGGAGGGCAGAGGAAGAACTGTGTTCAGAAAAAAATCTTCCAGAACACCAAGACTGTCTGCTGCCATAAAATATGGATACATCTGCTGGATAAAGAGCAAAAAAGTTCTCTGTCAAAGCAAGAGGCCAAAGTCCATAACAATATAGGACTGCAAGAAGACTTCATATTTCATATCCACTAAAGATCCTACACCAAAAGTTTGGTTGTATGTCACTTAAAATGTCCTGGCTGTAATGCTGATTACATAGACAAACCTGAACTGCTTCATTTCCTCATTAACTGAACAGTGCTGTGTATGAGGCATTTAACATCATGTAATTAAAACATGTAACTGATATTACGAAGCCTCCCGATTAGTCAGTTTCGACACCTGAAACAAAGCTGGAGACAACATTATGAAAAAGACATTGATCTACGGACAATATAGAAAGAAATACTTAAATAATTGACCAAAGTAAATACTGGGGCATTTTACTTATTAAAGATTAGAAGGCATTTTCTTAATAACAGTAATGCATAATCCCTCAGATTAAGGATAACACAATAATAACTTCAACTATTACTGTAAACGTATGTTTAGGAAATCTAAACGTTATGAAACTCATTAAATTAAAGTAGTTCTTTGCTACCTTACATGGTGAGTGCTTGGATGCACATTTTGTATGTGCTGGTGAATATGTGCTTCTGGTTCCATTACAGTTACTTTTAAATAACCCCTGACAATAACGAGCGTCTACTGGCTTAGGCAAACAGCAGTGAGGTATGTGCCACGACCATCCAATCAACAAAGCAAATACACTCGAGGGTGTGAGATCATCAGTTTGACAGCTGCTCTTACGGCCTTGTGTGTCTGACATATAGAGATAAAGGCCGGATATTGTATTTCTTATTAAAGGCGTACATGTGATGTGTGGGGCTGTGTATGTAGAAGGGCTATGTATATGTATTGCATGTATAAATGTACTTGCTAATTAACTGTCTTCTTGACTAAACCTCTTGGTAGTGTGTGTGGGAGGAGAATGCAGTGCAGAGTCATTTGCAGCAGTTACAGGTAGTTATATTCTAACAGGGTGTTTCAACATCAACGTTCTGCATTGTAAAGCCTGACTCTAGCTTAAATCAACAATCAAACAAATATTCAGTCAGACATCAGATAAATGTGCTGAATGTGTTGACTGTTTGCCAAAAAATGTCTGTGAAAACTGCGGTCAGGAAAGTTTTACTGCAAATTTGTATAACAATTATTGATTAAAATAAGTTCAAGGTTTTCCAATATCAAAACTTCTCAGTCCACAAAGTCGTAAGTAAACCATAAATTAGTAGCCTTTCTCCTCTTTTTAATCAGTTTCATTGTTACCACAGCTAGAACCACCTCTACTGAGAGGTCTGAGATAATTAGGGGGTAGTGGCTAACATTTTAGGCTTCTAATCAGTCTTTATTTTTGTTTATGGGACAATTTGACATTAACCCAGTGTGGGAGCAAAACAAAGACTGGCTTAACTCAACAGACTTTATGTGTTTGGGTTTTTTGAGAAAATGTCAATCAACCATCATCAGTGCTATTGTATAATTTCCATATGATACCTAAACTAGTAACTCCCTCCTTCACCAGCAGAAAACAGAGAGCCTGGATTAAATCTCTAGATCGGCAATATCAATATTAATCCAGCTAAATGAGACACAGGAACAACAAACAAGATTGGTCTTAACAGAAAAAAATCCACAGTGATTTCTCAAGGGAGTGGAGCATAATGACATTAATTGACTTCATTTGATTGTATTTAGCAGCTGTTGTTTACTCTCCTTGGTCATCTTCTCAGATCATTAATAAAAGGCAGCACTGAAACACTTTACTGCCACTCAAACTTAAAGACACAGTTACAAAAATATGATCTATACGGCTGAGCAACGTGAACACTGCATTAAATGATCTGTGACATTATTGATGTCTATTAGTAGTAAAGAAATGGTAGCATCAAGAAGTATTTTCGTGCAGCTGGAAGTACGGCGACTGATTATATGGCTATAAAACTGTCCCTGTGTGTTATCCATGAAGTCTTAGCTAAAGCACCTAACAAAAGGTGAATGTATATTTTGCAGTATAGTTTTGCAGTCTCAATTCTTCTCTTAGCTTGTGGTTGTGTCGTATGTGTGTGTGAGAGCGAGAGCATTTCACTTGCTCTGCTTGTGTGTGCATGAGCACATGGGCGCGTGTGAAAGTGACTCGAAGGCTTCTGTTTCCTCTCATGTGCATTACACTCACTCACTTTGGCAGCAGAAAGGGGAAAAAAGGGTTCGCTGTGGCACACACTGCTGGAGGTCTCTCCAGGGGGGTGTCCGTGAAACACACACACACACACCCAAAAACACATGCGCGCAAACGCACAAAGAAACACGGATTCCTGACACACACCAGCCTGTGCTACTTTGATGATGCGAGGGAGGCGTCGCAGCATGGCGGGCACCATTAGAGTCAGGGACAGACGGGCAAAAGGAGACGACTCATTGGTCCTGACTGACAACTTTCATGCTCTCTTTTTTTCTCTTTCTGCCGATTAAATGTGAGGATATGTATGTGTGTGTTGTGTATGTATTTATGCACTCATGTGTAGACATGCGCGTATGTGTGTGTGTGATGTGCTTATCCAATTATTTTCGAATCCCATCTAAGAGAAACGTCTGTTGCTTGCCATCTGCAGAAGATGAGAGTAGCAGACATTAAGGGAGAAGATCAGTGATGGAATTCACATGCTTACACACATACAGCTGATGCAGATGCATACACACACAGACAGTTCATATTAACACAAACCCAATCCTGCACTCTTTGACCTGTCTGCCATGAAGGGGATAAATAATACATGTGGAAGCAAGAAAACAATATGACTTGACATTTTCTGTGGCACTGACAAATACAGTTGCTAAACATTTGATATGAATCATGATCTGTTTTGTTTAAACACGCCCTTCCCCTCAACTGAAAAGAGGAATGAAGAGAAAATGGAGAAAGATAAGCAAAGGACAGTATCCTGCAGGGGTGGAGTGATGAATGATTCATAAATGACTGACTGAGTAAGAGAGAAGACGAGTTATTAATTATTTTGCTGCCTCTGGTAGAGGATGAACATCTGCACACGGGGATCTGAACGTCTGTCCAGAGAGAAAGCAAAAGCGAGGGGGAAAGAGAGCGATAAAAATGGAGAATGAGATTCAAAGATTTTGATATCTGAAGCCAGCAAATTGCTTGATGGTGACTGAAAAATCTGAAAGTGAGAGAAATGTTGGACGGAAACTTGATATGAAACCGGAATGGATGAAACAAAAGATACCATTTTAAATACTGAAAACACAACACCATCATTTCCCAATGCAACTAGTCCCCCAGGCCTCTGCAGTGAATAAGAATATGTTTTAGTCAACTTGCCTTGCTAAATGGAGTCAAGAAAATGCAATCATTGCTAAAGGGAAAAGACCATACTCACCATAGTCAAGGTTAGAAAAGTGTATTTCATAAGCCCACTGAAGAGTGAAGGAAGTTATTCCCATGAGGAGAGCACATGGTTATTGTCCAGAAACCCTGCAGCACAGATTAGAGGCTTGTTTCTATGCACCTAATGATAACCAGGCCTCCAACATAAACATACAAATTTTCACAAGTGTTGTTAAGCAGCAAAAGGTCTGCAAAAAAAAAAAAAGACTGTCCACTAAGACATCCCTTCTCACCATTTATGATAACCTGTTTGCAAGTTCATGTTCAGTAAACAGAAATTCAACAAGGCTGCCTGAGGCAAATATTATGAAAAATGTCTTAAATTCATACATATGCACACAGGAGTCAACAAAAAAATGGATGTCATTCAGACACTGCACCTCAGGCATCTCTGTGTATGTTTGTTGTCAGGTAAATATTGTCAGAGTGGATTAAAAGTCCAGTACTGTGACATGATGGGTGATAAGACCCTTTCTGCAGCCACCTTTGACAGTCCTTCACCATCAGTGGTCTGTCTGCATGCACATATGCACACAAAGGCTCGCATACTCTTTAGACATCCTGGACAATCTCACACACACAGACATCCATACTGAAATGCAGACACACCTAAATTCAATTAAGAATCAGCACCATGAGAGAGTCGAAGGAGTCCAAAATGGAAAAATGTCCTTGTTATCTTTTATACTTCAGAGCATAGCAATGTGTGTAACTACACATCAAGCAGGATTCAATCACACAGGAAGGTGACCAAACCATACGTCCACCACAAGGATCATCCAGCCATGGTCGGAATCTACCTGAGCCTTACTGCTCCAAAAAAAAAAAAAGAAAAAAACAACATCACAGACATTACCTGTGGCGAGGTTGTGTGATTCCACCAACCAGTCAAGTCTCAGTTTACATCCACGTCTGTCCAAACTCATATAATATTTGTACTTGGAAGGAATTGAATAAAATGTAGAAAGAGTATTTTTTGGCTAAATGGAAGTTATCACTATGTTGACGATATGATTCCAGTGAATTTACATTGTTGAACTGACAAATGAAGGATGATCATGTATGCACTCGCAATGTAAGTTCATGTATACTTGATTATTATGTAAAGATGGATTCTTATGGAGTATAGGAACACAAAATGTAGTGCTTTTGTCTTCTCCTGGCATTTTTAATGCAAAGCCTCTCAAAGCTGTAGGTACAACACAGCAAGTGTAGCTAAAAATGTGTTACACCTTGTACAGGAGACACAACTCACTCACATTTAGCTAGGCTTGCTCCAATGCGTTGTTTGCAGTCATATGACTTTGATGATGCTTGAAATTCAGAATAAGGCAGGAAGTGAAAGGCAGAATGGACGAGATAGAGGAAAGCTTGTAATGTGCATATGTGTGAAATCTTGAATCGCCCAATTCATTATTAAATTAAGGCTAAAAAACTATTTTCAGGTCACAATGACCTTTGAGTCAAACGTGTCACCTGTTCAGTGTCCAACCAACTGTGAAATATGGTCACAATCTCACCTTCTGTTCCTGATTTATTTCGTTGAATAACAGCCAAAAAATGTTTTTTCAGGACATTATGAGGTCACAGTAACCTTGACCTTTGACTACCAAAACCTAATCAGTTCACCCTTGAATTCAAGCAGACGTTTGTGCCAAATTTGAAGAAATCCCCTTAAGACGTTGCAGAGATATCTAATTCACGAGAATGGGATGGACAGAGGGATGACCGGAAAATATAATGCCTCCGGCCACGGCTGTTGTTGGCGCGGAGGCATAAAAAAAGGGAGAAAGAAAGAAATACCACGACAGAAAGAAATACTAAGAAAGAATGAAGCAAGAAAGTAAGAAAGAGGAATGAAAGAAAGAAAAAGCAAAAAGAGGGAGAGGAAAATGAGTTGTTCATACCTGACTGCTTCTGTAATATAAAATCCAATTTGGAGAGGCATAGACGTGAGGCGGGGGGTGGAGGATGAGATAAGGTGGGGTCCTTTTTTCCCTGCCGTACCCTTGTCCCATCTTACTCAGTGCATGCGTATGTGCACACACACAGACACCAACACCCATACCAACACACGTAGTCCGTCATCAGCTCGGCAAACACTAAATAATGAACAATACGGAGGCTGTCCCAGCATGATAAGTGACTGCCCTATCCTTCCCATTAGTGCCACCCGCCAGAATTAATGATAATTATGTCACGTCCCTTCCCGTACTTTTATTGAATTCTTATCTATGAATAAACGAAGAAAGCTAGCGTCAGAGAGAGAGGGGAAGGGAAGAGTTTAAAAAGAGATAGTGGCAAAGTCAAGCCCAAATAAGAATATCTGAAAATTCTCTTTTAATTATTTTATGTCTAAAAGAAAAGATGCGATATGGAACAGCAAAATAGTGCAAGTTCAATGAGCAATCAAAAGTCTGAAGCTAGAGAGTTGTGACAATTACTGATAAGAGTTGAAGCCCTCTTTTTATCCCTCTAGGAAAGGTGCATAATTTACCAGAGCTCTGCCAGAGGACCAAGATACCACAGTGAACACAGCTAAGTTTCTCCTGAGTCCTGTGACACAATAACTACAGAGGTGAATGAAAGAGCTTGTACAAATAAGTGGCAAAAACATCTACACATATTTTAGAAACAAACACGGCGATAACCGCGAATTTTGATGTGTTGAAACTGAATCCAGTGCTGTATGCTTATTAACGACAAATAAAAACAAAACGGATGTCAAATTTCTAAATGCTGTGTGAAACAGTTGAGCCTTTTTCAAGAGAAACAGGATCTTCAAGAGCATCATCCTGCCAAGAATATTTTACCCATTCAAGTCTAGAAATTCAGCTTGATGACTTATTTTTAAAACATGTTAAATATTGAATGAGCTTATTAGAAAGACATAAACAACACGTTAAAGAAACATGACTTTTGTACAAGACTGAAATTAAGTCTGACATCTGTTTACACTGCATGAATTTTGGAGTGCGCTTTTATGCCGCACATTTATACTCTTGTTTTGATGGAACAAGAGTATAAATGTGAATATTGGAATATGTACGATACTTTGCAAAATAAGAGACTGCAGGTTATAGCACAAAAACAAACCCCACTGACCCCACTGTAAGAGCCATTAATGGGAGTAATAACTCCTTAACTGTCATCATATGATGTTAATAAAAAAATATGAATATACTTGAAGAACATTCCAAGATGCTAGAATCTTTATTCGATTAAACATATTCTCAAAGTGATAATGAGGATAAAAAAACGCTGTAATGATAGCGATTAATAAGACCTACACGGGGACTGTGTGTAGGATGGAAACACACACACACCATTTTCACGAGTAATTAATGATAAAAAAGTGATGACTGAGCAGGGAATGTATAAAATACTTTAAGAGTCCTGATTAGGGTAGGGTTATGCGCGCATACACTCACTGAGGAAGAGCCAAGGATAATGAGTGTGTGTGTGTAAAGTGCTCTTTGACAACTCCAGTGGAGAAGGTAATGAGTGTGTGATAATACACTCAAACAAGAACCTAATGAGGCACAGGTAAGAAGTATTGTAACAAAGCAGTGTAGCTAAAGAATGAGAAAACTTCATATACCCCTGACTGTGACCCTCCATAAACCATCAAGACAATGTTTATAATCTGTAGCGTACTCTGATCAATAACTGCTTAACGACCTGAGGGACTTGCAGCAACTTCTCCTGAAAAAAAGTCCATGATGTAATATTGCACTATGCTGTAATATACCAGTCAGTAGAGAATGTATGGTGTTACAGAGGTTTGTCTCAAGGTGCTTCTGGGGTTTAAGTGTTCACTAAACTATCATACTCCTGAAATCTGTTGGATGTCTCATTTTACACAGGTATACTTGTATTTTTCATGGACTGTAAAATTTTCGGCAGCCATGAAAGCCTCTCTGTCTGTGCCGAAGTGGACAAACAAGAAACCGAGGAAAGAAAATGAAAAAGAAAAGGATAGTCTAATCTTTGGTGCAATGCAAACAGCAACAGATGTCTGCGTTGGCGTCAAAACTGACTGCATATGTCAGTGTTTGTGTCAAAAATATCTATTTTTTGCTTAATTTATTTTCATCAACAGGATAACACCTTTGGAGAAATTCAGTTAGTAAGAACGGGGTTGTGAGTAGGTCTGAGAGAATTTAGTTATTTAGAGGATAAGTTTCAACATACAGTCTGTCAATTACTTTGTATTTATTATCTAGTGAAGTTACAGCTTCTTGTCTACTATATGCATATGAGACAGATAAGAGAACTTCTTTATGCAAAGATGTATGAGACAACAAATGTCTGTTTTTGCCAAGAGAACAAGGAGAGAAGGAAGATGAGGTGAAGAGGTGATAGCAGTTGCTAACACTGTGACAATGACACTATGAAAAAGAGGTCAGCGGGAGTGCTATGGCATCAATATAATTCATTAGAACCACTTGTTGGATGGGTGAACGGCTTTGGAAACCCCACACAAAGTAAGCAGGGTCTGAACTTCTCTCTCAAGGTCTATTTTTTTATGGGACACTTTTTGTACAACACTATGAATGCCTGCTCCTTGAACCAAAATGATGCTTTCCTTATCCTTACTTACTGGAGGCATGAGGAAGGTTGCAGAAGAACGTCTTGAGGCGACCGGCAAGCCACTCCATGCTCTCGTGAAGGTTGGCCAGAGCCTTCAGGTCACTGACATCACGCAGGATCTCATTCTGGGGGATTAACTTGTCCCCTAGGTTTCCGGTCAGCACCTCGGACTCCTTAGCGAAAGCCGCCCTGAACGACACAGAGAGTGAGAGATGTCAGAGTCTTTAGAAGGACAGACAAAACATATTACTGGCAAAGAAAAACATAATGTGACTCAGCCAGAAAACACCCTTTATCAAAAATGAATGCAATCTGAATGCAATCAAAAAAGACAAATATATGTTTGACGACTAAGAGGCACAGCTATGAGAAACCCTGTAATCAGTCCACAGTTTTAAGTTATTTAAAGGAAATTACCAGTTATTGGTTTACTGGTCGGACCCAAAATGTCTGGTCTGCAGAGGGAGTGAGTGGCTTATACAAATGCTCTAAGAGAAGCCAATTTTCAAATGTTAAAACAGGTGAATGGAATGGAAGTGCAAATCTATGTTTATTTATAAAGTGTGTTTATACAGTGTGTTTATTTCAAGAAGGTTGGAGTCACATTTTCTAATAATGAAAGAATAATGTTTACGGGCTCAATGATGTGGGAGTGAATTAGGGCTGTGACCTTTACAGTGATGCACAAATGTCCAAACTCAGTAAACAGACACAAGACAGTCAAAGGGATAAAGCGTAGATAACCAGATAGCTACAAAGACAGATAGAGAGTGAGATGAGAGGACACAAGAAAGATGGACACAGTATTAAGAGAATTTTGTAGACACAGTCACTTTAAAAGGAGGGAGTTGATAGTAGCTACATATGATATTTAGAAATGGAAGATAAACAGGAGGCAGAGATGTGTAGCGTGGAAAAACAAAGAGATCAAAAATCTATTTTTCACTATATTTACAAGCATCAGAAAGAAGGGGAGAGAGCGGGCAAGATCCGGATGCCCACAAGATCGAGATCTTTTGAACAAGAAAAGGGTAAAAGAAACCTCCAGACAAGCAAACACATATTCTCTCACAAGCATATAGGCATGTATAGCTATTAATGGAGCTTTATTAAAGCACTGGGTTGCCAGTCATGCAGAAGCTAATCCCCCTTTCATAGTGATGAAAACGTCTACAGCTCGAAAAATCAAACAGCCTTATGGTCTCCCTCTTGCTATCTCTGAGCTCCCACAGTGTGTGTGTGTGTGTGTGTGTGTGTGTGTGTGTCTGAGAAAGGGAGTGAGAGTGTGTGCACAACAGATTGACTTTCTTTGGCCACATAACCAATTTATTTATTTACTTTACTATTCTGCTCCGATGAGCTCCAGTGTTCCCTGAAGAGTGTGCACATTCAAAGGCAATTTCGATAAGACTGACCCCCCCCCGCCCCTTCCCTGCCTCCGTCTGCTCTCCTTATATTTTCCTATTTTGTTCTTCCCACTTCCTTTAGATAGAGGGGTGTTTAAAAGAGCAATCATGACTTATTTTATGAGTGCATCTTAGTCAACAACAGAGGGTTCAATAGTAGGTGAATAAAGGAGCAAAGACAGAGGGGAGGGAATTACATGCGTGATTGCTCAAGTGTGGTTTTGTGTGTCTACTTCTGTTTGTTTGTGTGTGTTTGGTGTGCACGAATATGTATACATGTTACCTTTCTTGTTGTTTGGACATACAGTATGTACATTTATATAAACTAGCACAGTGTGTGTGTATCTGTGTGTGTACCGGGTAAAGTCCTCCTCATCCTCTCTCTTCTGTCGGGTCTGTCTGGGTTGGGCCATATTTGCCCAGTTAGGGAGCGACTGGAGCAGGCGACTGATGTCTTCGTCTTTAGACCAGGAAGCACTGATAGTGAGTTTCTCCTCACACTGGACTATTCCCCTGAGGACACACAGAGACACACACAATGAAATGTAGAAAAACTCAGGCGAGTTATAAAACATGTTGCTTTTAACAGACAAAAATACTGACAAAGATATTAGCAGGAGACTAGTTTTAGCTGTCCAAATGAACAGTTAATGTCTTGCATGTAGCATTTTTAGCATTACCAAATGCTATGTGCTACTACAATATATAAACAAATCTGAAGGGAATTCATTCTGTAGTTCTAGAGGTATCTGGTCATGAACTGAGGCGATTCTGACCACCTGGTGGCATTAAATGCAAAGATTAAAACAGACTAGCACTGCCCTAGAGCAACACAGCAAGTGTAGCTAAAATGAGTAAACTACATAACACTAATTCATCCAACTAGAATCATTAAAAGTTAGGTAGTTAAACATGGTTCATGAGTATTTGTACTGACATATAAAATAGTGTTATAGCAGTGCTTGGTGTGAAGAGAAACTGGGGCAGACTGCCAACATGTATTTGCTTTGTATGCATGTCTGGGTTGGAGAAACTGCTTGGTTCCACAATTAATATCATACTAACACGTTGTACAGGAGACACAAGCACTCTGGGGTTTCTCCCTCTCTCTCATACACACAAACAGTGACCTGTTTATGTGTAAATGCACACAGAAACACAAACGTACACAGCTCACACACAAATATACACCTACACTTTGGCAGTCTCTGTTAGGCTTGTCTTTATCACCCAGAGGCCCCAGTGAGACCGAGGCTGACCTGTGACAGAGTCCAGATGGACTCCTAGCAGTCTGTCAGTCCTTTCCTGCGTATCCTGCCCCGTTCATCACTCCCTCTGTTATCCCTCTATCCCCCCCGGTACCTGGCCAGGTGTTACATGGTCCCAGGGAAGCACAGATGGATGGCCTTTCATTGCACCAATGTGTGAGCGATTGTGTATGTAAACGGATTTTGGCTCCTATTGCAGGTGAGCGAGCCTCTTTTACCTGTAGGCTGTGTTGCAGATTTCCTTGTACTCCTTGAGCTTGTCGCAGACCATCTCAAGGAATTGGTTGGAGTAGGCACTCAGGTCTTGCATTAAGCTCATTAGATCCTGGATGGACTTCTCTACTACCACAGTGCTCTGGAGGCAGACAAAGCAAAAACAGACAAAGTAAGAGAGACAGAAAAAATACAGGAGGACTAGAGTTTATGGGATCACATCCAGTCTGCTGTAGTGCCAATATAACAGGATGGCTCCAATTTTACTTGTCTATCTGTCACCTGCAGCTGGACTGATGATTGGTACTGGAGAGCTTGTCAGAAGTCGTAACACTGTATTGGTGGAATGGATGATTCTTTGTGTGTAAGTGAATCATTTGTGTGTGTTCTGAACTTCTGTGTTGTGTGTGTTCTCAGGCTGAAACTGTGTGTGTGCACATTTGTCACAGCGCACCCCATCACCAGGAGCCACGGCAGGGCTGTGACAGCAGCCATTACAGATTAGCCACTCCTGTGTGACTAATAGCTGGCCCGGGAACAGCAGTGCAGCTCCACATCCCCAGACACACTCACACATACGCACGGAGAGCAAACTTTTCAAAACACACACCTTTGAGCAATTCAAGAGCTGTTAAATGAGATTACAACTCAGTATATTCCAGTGTGCCTGCTCCTAGCACTTAACCAATCTATCCTACATCTCCAATAATAGTGATAACTTGCTATTAGTCGGGCGATAGCCTAGCCGCACTCACTCTCAAACTCGCTAAGACTGCAATAGCACTACTGTGTGTGACGCAGAGTAACCCCACACAAAGATACAAAGAGAGGGAATCTTAAACATGATTTCTATTCATCATTCATAGGTTCTTAATATTCATTTGACTATTCTTCCTATATAAACTTAATATGGAGTTCCATTCTTCAGGCGTGAAATGGAAAATGTAATAGCTTTGTCAAAGATCTGTGGTGCAAACAACTGCAGGAGTAGAAGGTAGCAGCAACCAGAGGATAGTACTTGCTTCTTGGTGCTGCCTGCCAAAACCAGGCAGAAAACACAGACAGCCAGATAATCTATTCCAGACTCAACATCTTGTTTACTAGAAAAAATGGTTAAGAGCAAAATTATAATATGTAGCTGGGAATTATATGCCTGAATCTTAGATATTAAGTCTCAGATCTGCGTGATATAATGGTTAAAGTATTATCACTTTAGCTCCTATCTATTTAGTGTTAAAAAAACATTTTTTAAAAACTTCCATAATAATATTCAAGGTCTGTAGCTGGCTGCCAACATGGCTAAAAGGACTGTAGGGGGCAGTACTCATTGTAACAGATCACCAAAAAGCATGGAGAGACGCCTGATGTGATAGAATGACATTAATATTAATAGCTCTTTCTGTGTTTTAGTTTCCCCCTCGCTTATTCTGCCACAAGCAGGCAAGCATGCACATAAGCGCTATAACACACACACACACAACACACAGCAGCCACTCCACTGAGGGAAGTAATGATCCATAGCAGTGCCCATGCCCATGGAGTGCAAACCAAGGCCTTGTATCTGCCAAGGGAGCACCCTTTACTGTCCACGCCTGACTCCCTGTCAGCCTGCCAGGATAGAAAGAAATACACAGACCCTGCAGGAGGGCTAGCTGTTGAATTAGCTCTGGTAGCAGTCACCAAACCAATTAAATAACACTGGCAACGTTGGCAAGGATGACACCGCAGATCTCAGTTACTGTGACTACATTGATAAGGCTGTGGCAATAATGTGCTACTTTTGTGATCCCTGCAGGGAAATTCCTTTTTTTTTCTTCACTTGCCCGCTCCAGGGAGGTCAGGTTTTAATGTCAGCAATGCTGAAGCTGCAAGCGATTCAGTGGGTGGCACCAGAAAACTTTTCCCTCTCTGACTTCCTCAGTGAAGTGCATTACGGTCCTACAGTTTGTATGACCCATATGCCTTTGCAAGAATTTGATGATTTAGATACATCAAACTGGATTGATTTAATACATGCACATCAACAATCCCTTTGGAGAAACTGGACTGCTTAAACAGCACAAATTATATGATACTTCAAGAAAAAAACATCAGGTACTGACTTTACAAACTAAATGGCATTCATAGGTCAAATGTGGAATGTCTAAACAACTGATCATTTCAATTAAATTCCAGTAATTCCAGTAGCTGCCTTAATATATGCAGCAGCTGGATTCTTACATATTAAAATATGGGATTCATTTAAATGTGGAGAAATATAAGAAATTCAACATTATAGTATACAAAATGACAGAAAATCCCAAAAGAAATAAAAGAAAAGTAAGATTTGGAAGTTTAGCAATAATAATAATATGCTATTGTCAAAAAGTTCATGTGTCGTCAGAATTATAACAGCAGCCGTCCACTCTTGCCGCCTTGGCTTTGAGGACACAGAACTCAATAGCAGGCCAAGCCAGTGAATGGAGAAGAGTAAACAATGGATGCCCGATCCATTACTCCTGCTTTAACAAATGCTCTTGCGCTCAGCTCCCTTGTCTAATTCTGCTCATTTAACACAGCCATTTGTCTCAGGCAGCAGAAATCATTAAAATGTAATCAAGGGACAGACTGAGAAAGGGAGGACTGAGAGAGAGTGAACGAGAGTGGTGGCTACATCTCCTCTATCTCACTTGACCGCTACATAGGAAAAAAATTCACTGTGGAAGCTTCTCTATATAGGTCCATCACTCTCTTTCTAATGTTTCAAGCTTAAATGTCAACAACATACTACGCTATCAAGTGAAACAGACCCATATTTCTTGTGTAATTCTGCTTCACAGCATTGCCTTAGCCCTGAAACTGAGCTTGGTTGCACTTGGCCTCTAATCTTGTGCATCATTACTACGTAAAAGCGTAGTCATCTAGGAAAATTAGACTTGGGTCTTGCAAATGGCTCCCAGAATTTGCCGGGGTAAACTGTTGTCGTTAAGAGTGAAATGAAGGCCACAGCCATAGTGGTTTAATGATAGCAACAAGGCAGTGCTAGCACTCAAGAGTTGGTTCTCAGTGGAAAAAGTCATCACTACAGAAACCAAAAAGCAGGTGCTAAAAGTAGTTATTTCCTTTGGTTGCATGACTAACAAGTAAAACATAGGGATTGACATTAATACAGTAAGAGTGCAGGGATGTAATCTCTAAACTCCTCTGTGTTACAGTATTCTGTTGGCTAAATGCAAACTGTGTCATACTGACATATAAAGGAAGGTATGAAGAGGATTTTATTTACTTAAATGGCAGTTTGTTTCTTAAGCTTTCTGTGATGTGTTTTTCAATCTGTTAAAAGCAGGAGGGGGACTTGAGGGCCTCAGGCTTGAATCGGAAACGGATCATGGATTTCCCCATTAAAACAGCAGTGTGCCCCCTTATGGTTGTGCGGGGGTCAGAGTGTTTAACCCCATGCTCTTTGCCATTTCACTCACACAATCGCCGCCGAACCGCCGACTCGTGTAATGCCTACGCCACGCCATTCACACATGTGAGCGAAGGTTGCCAAAAAAACACACACACTCAGCAGTGCGTGTAAACAACTGCACACACCCACACAAACAAGAGCATGTGCAAAGATAACCTCTGTCCCCCCCAACACACACACACAGGCTGTCCCCTCTCCTGGGTAAAGGGGGAGCCAGGCATGAGTGGGACATCTCCTTGACAGATCATTCATCAATGTCAGAGTAGAACCACGTTTCCAAGACTCCCCTGACACACACCGGATAGTGTTCATGCTTTTGCCTGCTAGACCACAACACATGCTTCTATGTATGTTAGTGTGTGGGAGTGGGTTCGTATTCAAGTTTGTTTAAGTTCTGACAACTAGGCTGTGTGCGTTTGTTTAATATAAAATAAAATGTCTAAATAAAAAAAAAAAAAACACAGGATAAAACATGGCACCTAAACCTCAAGGGACCCTTACAGGATCAAGTTTAGCATTGTTATCTAAAATCTAAATTAATCTGCAAAACTCCACTTTTTTGTCTTTTAATTGACTGAATTTAAGGCTTTAAAGATTTTAATGTTTTCATTTTAATTCACGATTTCATGATATCAACTCTCCAAGGGCGGTTAAACCTTCATCGTATATTTGTGCGCATATGTACTTTCTCACACACAAACACACATCAGTTCTTCCCACCCAACCTGGAAGTCACAAATCTGAAGAGCTGTCAATTCTAATCAAGTACAAGTACCAACCCCTGTGATAGCCTGCAGTATACATATTATAACCTGCATAATGTGTTTGGATAAAAGCCCATCATTTTCATCAGATTTTGTTAAAATCTGAGGTATGCACATTTAATCTTAGATGTCACTGTAGCTTTCTATTATTAAATTACACATTTTGTAATGAAGGAGGTGACAGAACGAGAAGCAAATAAATATGGACACATCGGTTTAGCTTTGATGTTCACAGTATGGTGTTAAATCATGTTACAATTAAAGTAACAGACATATCCATTGCTTATGGGTGGACCGAACTGAGTTATTAAAAGAACACATCTTCTCTCTCACCTCCACCATCATCACTTCTAACGCAAAGCTCAATGCAGTGTTTTTAAGTGTTTTAATTGAGAGATGAGGAGCAATATCACACTTGGCTGATTGCAGATGGGCTTCCATATTACACACGCCCTATTCCCACCCACACAAAAAAACAAACGCAAGCTGAAATATGGAGCTTCTGCATATGCTAATCCTAGCAATCACCCAAGAGTTCAGATTTGCCATTTGATTTCACAGAGTAACTGAGAAGTTAATCTTACTCATCACTCCGTGATCCTCTTGGCGTTTTTACTTCTTGTGGATATGAGGTGGACGTCCTTACTATTTTGTATAATTATTTGTCACATATTACTTATTCTGAATCATAAATCACATAATCTGGGTTAGGCCATCACTAGTTTGTATATGAGTTAGTGAAAGAGAAATTATAATGTAGATTAATGGATTCTGTGTGGGGTGTATGTTCCTCTCTGTGCCCCATTAGGCCCATATGGAGTCATATATATAGTATTGGTGCGCGCGCACACACATACCACAATCTGTGTGCTCACAGAAAGATTGTCATTTGCAAATTCAGAGCACTAACTTGCTTCTAAAAATTCAAGCTGTAACTTTTATCAGGCGCCCACAGCCAAAGGGCATGTTTGTGGTAGAGCTGACATTTCAGCTTCTCTCTCTTTAACTCATTCACTCCAAAGGCAAAGATTATGTCTTGTTACACACAGACTCTGTCAGCGGTAGCACTGCATTGTGTGAACCTGTACTACCCAAGGCTGTAGTTGGTGAAGCGGTGTTCTTCACTTATTTAAATGCTCTCTTTTTCACAACACACACAGAGACAAGCACACACAAATACATGTATTATATATAATATAAACCTATAATATTGTAAACAGCATAAACAAAGCACAGCTGTGTCACATGTCTGAGAAAGCAACATTTTCATGGTGGAGACAAGTTGGGAGCCCAGGGCAACAGGGCGCGAGCCTCAGGAGTATATGTGTTTGGTGTGAGATAACCAGGCGAAGACGGGTGGTGGGGGACTGTTACACCTTGAGCAGTAAGAAAGAATGAACAGGAATAAAGCTTTGAGGTGAGCTAGACTAAAAAACACAGTCTAGAGTATTTATCAAGATTTGAGTAGGAAAAAAGACTGTAATATATTATATGTGTGTTACATCCACTATAATTATTATTCCAGTCAAGTCAAAATCAATCAACTAAAATATATAATTATCCAATTAACTGACAAAGTACTAATACTAAATACTAAGGTTATAATAAAAGTTAAAGAGATGGAGGATTGGAGAGTGCTACTTTCTACAATCATGATTACGGAGAAGGGGATGAGGACAGAGGAAGCAATAGAGCAAGCAATTAAAAGTCAGGAAACTTCATCCCTACAACCTCTTCCTGACCTTTTACTTTTAAACACATGAAAGCATATCTGACCAGTTTGAGATACTGCACATCATCAAGTTCAAGTGAGGCTGAGATGAGAAAACAAGATCAAATGATCTCTGGAAACCCCCACGCAGTCTTAGTGATTACAACTTTGTCTCTCTTGGTGGCGGAGGAACAGCAGATTGGAGGGATTCATTTCAAGTGCAGCCAAAATTGCTGCAAGTAAGAGTGTTTTTTTATTGAGGTGCCTCAATCATTGATAACTCTAAACAGCTGTAAAATTGTCGACTGGATACTTGGACACAATCCATTTCATGACAGATAACGTAGTAGAGAGCTCCTGAAAACATCTGGACTAAATGGAAAACATTTAATTTTTTTATTTTCCTGCGTTGGGCCTATTTTGGTAGACTTAAAAGGTGTGTTGTGCAGTTTTGCTGAGATTCTCCTTTTACGAATAAACACGGGAATGGATGATTTCGGTTTTGTTTCTAGCTGCTATGTTTTTGGTGTGTGTCTCTCTGTGTGGGGGAAGTGCATGTGTGTTTGCATATGTGTAACATAACACGCTTTCCCTCTTTCTCCCACTCCCGCTTGTGCCCCAATCACCGGGCACGGCTGATGCAGCTAACAGGTGTATTGTGTTGTGATTGCTGTGTCTGTTGATTTGAGCAGGGTGCTGAGAGTCTTCTTAATAAAGAGAAGCCCCCCTGCTCTAATCTCCCCTACTGCTTGTGTATGTGTGGGTGTGTGGTGGTGGGGATGTTGGGGGGGGCAGCGGGGAGCCAATCAACAGGAAGCTATTAGCTCCCCACTAATAAACATTGCCTACACACATCATCACAAATAAAAAGGTCAGTGTCATTACAGTTACTGGAGGTGAATGTGCGAGTGCAAGTAACACGTGCATATGAGTGTGTTCCACCCTCCTCTCTCATAAAGCTACATGTGAATATGACATTTTAAAGGTCAAGATCATTAGCAGGCCATTGGCAACTGAACAGTGAATGAATGAAATCAGTCTTAATCTGGCGCCAGAACAAGTTCAATGTGCATTTGTTGTGCAAACACCCCGAAACAGGCAAATACATGCACGTACTGTATAAATAGCCAAAGCAGGGACACTTTATGCACAAAACAAACACAAGCGGATACAAAAGGACTAGTTAGCGGCTATTGTTTAGGAGACACTGAGGACAAAGCTGAATGATACTTAGCTGGAAAGAAAGGGCCAGTGTGTAATGTAATTATGGCTCTGGTGTGGTCTTGGCTGATGAAGTAAACAAGCACAATACAAACAATTCATCCGCATTCACTGACTCCCTAACAAACACATGCGCACTACATGCAGCGGGGGCACGCAGGTGGCTTGATATGACTGTCTTCTGGACAGAGAAAGGGGATCAACTATTTGTTGTTTTAGTGGGTTTGTTTTGTCTTGTTGCATTCGTGTGAAGCTGCGTGTGCACACTGTATGCTTGTATGTTAGTGTGTCACAAAGTGAGTGCGTAAAGGGGACAGGGGGGTTACAAGATTAATGGAGTCAATCTCCAGAGCTATCCAGCAGAGTGACCATACCCTCCCTACCCTACTTTCTTCTTCTATTGTATTCCCCATCTCTCTCTCCCCCTCTAGCATTTTCCCTCGATCTAACTCTAATTAAATGAATCAATCAGTGGCAACACCAAAGCTGGACAGATAGTATCACACTGCTAGGGCTATAACAGTGTGTATGTTTGTGTGTTAGTATACTGTTTGAGTCAAGGCTGTGAAAAAAATGGAAAGAAAAACAAAAATAAAATGGGAATAACTATGGTCACAATAGATGAAAGGTAGAGTGCAACAAAGACATCAAGCAAGCAAGAAAGAAAGCCAGACATCAAATATGGCAAAATAAAAGTTTTATTAAGAAGACTTAGAGTTGCAGCTTGGTTGCCTTCCTCCTTTTCTTTTACACCACTGTTCCTCTAGAGACTTATCAGTCCAGGCTATGCTATCACACAGACACATGAATGGACGTTAACCTTTCTCACTGAACTATATACTGTCCCAGTCAGCCCTTATCTAATGCTCCAAATGGACAATATATATCCAGTGTCAGGTTCATAATCATATCATTATTGTATAAATGTAATATGTGTGCTTGATATATAAATGCAGTATTAGACACCGCTGGTGCCTAGTGATAGGCAAATCATTGCCCATATTAATATTAGTTATTAACCTAAGCCCAGTCTGCATGGGAATTGCTTATTATGGGATGTTGAAGTTAACCTTAGGCATGATACTCACCTTGACTCTTGTACAGGGTTTCCATAAAGTCACTTTGTCCATTTCAAGCGGTGAGATATCACTGATAATGGGTCAAAGAATTCATATGAAATAAATGTATTTAGTGTGTCCACTACAAAAGTTAATACTATGGAAATGCATCAATAAATATTGTCTTTATCCTGCAAGGGGGTAGGAAAAATAGGCCAGAGATAAACCCATCCCATGTCATATAGGGTCAGAAAATAATATACAGTCACGTAACTATACGAATATGTAACAGCACGGACAGAGTGAAGACTTAGTATATCCATGGGTTTTAAAAAATATCTGCGTGCTCTTGCATATGCATGTACTCCATTACATTTCTGCTTGACTCTGAACTTCTCGGTTCTATTCCAGAACACAACAAAACCACACATGCTAAATGCTAATATATTCCTCCACATTGGAACTATTGCACCCATTAATGTGTGCTTGAGTGGCTGCAGAGAGCAGATGCGTCTATAAAATGTGCTCCCCTATGGTGTCCCATACGAGGCTCCAGCCAAGGTGTATGAGAGAGTGTGTTTAATGTGGTGTAGCAATATTGAGCTCTCTCCCTCTTGTCAACCACACTGGCCTGGATGCCAGCAGTGTGTGTCTCTCTCTGATAACACCTGGCACAGAAAGTATCGTGGCACTTAAAGGGAGCACATACAGTAACTGCATGCACACGAACATGAACGAACTCAAACTCCTGCGTAGAAAGACAGCCACAAAGACACACAAATGCACAAATACACACATGAACGCATCTGCTCCATTATTGAAAAATCTAGCAACCATTATATTGTATCGTCACTATAATCTTTAATTATCCATTGCAGTCAGAGTTGATAGAATCACCAAATGGCCAGCAATAATCTCCTGACATAAAGTACTTAGTGCAAACCCAGTTTAAAAAAAACAAGTTTAGCTTATTCTTTCTGGATAAAAAGGTGTCAAATCCCTTTATCAAAAGCTCTCATGACAAATAAATTAATAAAAACTACACACTGAGGAAGAGAGCAGTCTGCCATAACAGTGACACTGTGATGAAGGCCATCAAAGAAAACAGTGGGAAGGCTCTCAAATTGGGGACCAAAAACACAACCACATACAGGTAGCAAAACATGATACAAATACACACATGAAAAAGTACTGAAACCACACACAAATGCCATCTTGACCCTGAAATGTGAATGGCAGCAGAAGAAGAGGGGAAGGCTCTTTTATTTAGCCCAATTAAAAAAGGCAAAAAGCCCAAACAAAAGGAGTGTTTTACTGCACTCCCCACTATCAACAGAAAGGCTCATTAGCCACAGCAGCATAATTAGCAAGATGCTGCACTCCTCGTTAAGGAGGGGCCCGAGCCGTAAACAAACCCTGCTGAACTCCAAACGCCCACGGTCTCTCTCTCTGTAATGATCTGCCACCACTGTTCCCTCCCTGTGAGAGAACCAGGCACGCAGACAGGAAGGCTCTGACAGAAACAAACACACAGCAAAACACACACACACACACACACATATATATATATCTGAGGTCTGCTACACAAACACCCACAGCACAAACAGACTACCTCTCTGGGACACTGTCTTCCTTGACAACTGCATGGACCAAAGCACACGTGTGAATGTGCGTGTGCGTGCGTGTGCGTACACTCACGTCAAAGAAATAAGTGTGCATGACAAACATCCATTTTTCCAATATTGTAGACAAAGAGAGCCATACTCCACCAAACATCTAGACAGTCTGACAGCTGAGACATTCTTGCCAAATGTTTGGATCTTGACTTTGGCACTTGCTGTAATCTTCAACCTGCCATGAGCTTGTTATGACTAAGAAAGGCTGCCAAAATCAGCAAGATGAGCCTGTGGTTAAATGTGGCGCAGTGTCAGTGAGGCACTCAAAATCTGTACATTTTTGGTTAAGTTTCTAGGTTATAGCCAAGTTTAGCAGTTTTATTTAGTGTTATTCTGGACAAATTTCATACAGCACAAATGGAATCCCATCCACCTCCACTGAATGTTTTCGTCAGCACATGTTTAAGAGGTGGACTTCTAAAAACATCAGCACACAAAAAGACAAAATCTGCTTTGCAAAATATCACTAGAAGCTAGGAAATTTGAGTAAACAGCCAGAGAGTAAAAAATTACTCTCTCATGGACACATACAAATGTATACTTAAACACATAGACACAGCTTACGCCACATGGAAAGACATCTCTAAAATAAACCCAAGCAAAGCAAAACTATAGTTATTGACTGATAGTGTGGTTATGCAGTGACACATGGCGTTGTGTATGTGTGTGTCATGTGTGGTTGCAGAGTGAATTTAAGCCAAAAACACTCTACTTTCTCTGGCTAGGTCAGTCATCATAATCACAGACTTGCTTTCTGTAGAAAATGGCTCTGGAAAAAAGAGAATGTTAGACACAATGTGTATGTGTATATAACCATCAGTTAGCAACGGCTACAAACTCAAAGATCAAGCACAATTTCAACTGCAATTATGATCCTGTGAGATAGGTGGTGGGTGGGCATAATGATCTGAGAGTGTGAAAGTGTGTGTGTGTGTGTGTGTGTGTGTGTGTGTGTGTGTGTGTGTGTGTGTGTGTGTGTGTGTATGTGTGTTTCTACCTGCCCCTGAACCAACTGAGATCACACAGAACCACAAGGTGAGTGTACTCAAGAGAGCGGGGGTACAAAGGGGAAAACGGGGTCAGGCACACAGGTAGTGTGTATTTTCTTAAGCTTTTCTAACTACTCAAATGTGGATATGCTGTTCACATCCGGTGTTCACAGTTTGACCTCTTGTATTCAGATAACGGCCATCAACTGATGGCAAAACTTGTAAAAGATTATGTTCTACATACACAGAGAACACAATGTCATTAACACCTGTACAATCAACGTCTAATCCAAAAGTAATATGCTGTGAAGCTGTTAGAGCCCACAGTCTCTTGATTTCACTCTATGATGATTTTTGTGGCCATAATGTGTGGTGTTTAATAATAATGTGTGCCTTACGTTCCACAGATGTTCATTATAATTCATTCCCACTGTGTAAGTTCCTCACCTGCAGCAGAGGTCTCTGGACGCCCAGAACCTTCATGGTATCAGCGCTGGCAAGGATCTTCAAGGGGTCAGCTGCCTTGCTCACTGCCTCAATTTCCTTGTTGATCTCTGTTCGCACCTTATGGTTCAGTGACAAAAGTTTATGTTATATGGGTCATATTTAATGGAATAAAGCCAGAGTAATCAATAACTCGATGTTTGTATTCAAAAGTCAGCCTATATTTTGTTCTTTTTTTGTGTTATGTTTAGTTTAAATTTTCTAAAGGTTACGATAATGTTCCCATCAGTATAGACAAAAAAAGCAGAACTAAGTAATGTATGTATGCACATTTATATTTGCCTCACTAAAGCTACTTTAAAACCAAACGAACACATGAAAAGATGCAGAAGTGTTTACTGTTATACAGCAATTGTCTCTCTTTTTATGTACAGGTGAAACTCGAAAAATTAGCATATTGTGCAAAAGTTTATTTATTTCAGTAATTCAACTTAAAAGGTGAAACTAATATATTATAAAGACTCATTACATGCAAAGTGAGATATTTCAAGCCTTTATTTGATATAATTTTGATGATTATGGCTTACAGCTTATGAAAACTTCAAATTCAAAATCTCAGAAAATTAGAATATTGTGAAAAGGTTCAGTATTGTAGGCTCAAAGTGTCACACTCTAATCAGCTAATTAATCCAAAACACCTGCAAAGGGTTCCTGAGCCTTTAATTGGTCTCTCTGGTTCAGTGGAATTCACAATCATGGGGAAGACTGCTGACCTGACAGTTGTGCAGAAAGCCATCATTGACACCCTCCACAAGGAGGAGAGCCTCAAAAGGTAATTGCAAAAGAAGTTGGATGTTCTCAAAACGCTGTATCAAGGCACATTAATAGAAAGTTAAGTGGAAGGGAAAAGTGTTGAAGAAAAAGGTGCACAAGCAGCAGGGATGACCATAGCCTGGGGAGGATTGTCAGGAAAGGGCCATTCAAATGTGTGGGGGAGTTTCACAAGGAGTGGACTGAGGATGGAGTTACTGCATCACACATAGACAGGTCCTGGACATGGGCTTGAAATGTCGTATTCCTCTTGTCAAGCCGCTCCTGAACAACAAACAACGTCAGAAGCGTCTTACTTGGGCTAAAGAAAAACTGTTTCTCAGTGGTCCAAAGTCCTCTTTTCTGATGAGAGCAAATTTCACACAGTCTGTGTTGTTTTGGGGAGCCATGTCATCTGCTGGTGTTGTTCCACTGTGCTTTATTAAGTCCAGAGTCAGCGCAGCCGTCTACCAGGACATTTTAGACCACTTTATGCTTCCTTCAGCTGACGAGCTTCATGGAGACGCTGACTTCATTTTCCAGCAGGACTTGGCACCTGACCACACTAACAAAACTACCAAAACCTGGTTCAATGACCATGGGATTACTGTGCTTGATTGGCCAGCAAACTCGCCTGACCTGAACCCCATAGAGAATCTATGGGGCATTGCCAAGAGAAAGATGAAAGACATGAGCTCGAACACTGCAGAAGAGCTGAAGGCCGCTATTGAAGCTTCCTGGTCTTCCATAACACCTCAGCAGTGCCACTGGCTGATAGCATCCATGCCACACCTCACTGAGGCAGTAATTCATGCAAAATGGGCCCAAACCAAGTACTGAGTACAAATACATTTCTGTATTAAAAATCCTTTTTGTTATTGATTTCATGTAATTTTCTGAGATTTTGAATTAGGGGTTTTCATAAGCTGTACGCAATAATCATCGAAATTATATCAAATAAAGGCTTGAAATATCTCTCTTTGCATGTAATGAGTCTATGTAATATATTAGTTTCACATTTTAAGTTGAATTACTGAAATAAATGAACTTTTGCACAATATGCTAATTTTTCAAGTTTCACCTGTATGTACCAACAAACAGGAAGTTATCAATCTTCTGGCCATTTCTTTGGCCACATATGGAGAAACATGATTTTCGAAATTACAAATTTTTGGGTAAGAACAGGTAATTGAATGAGGGAATGTCGATAAGATTAAGAAGTACAATGGTCCCCAGCAATATGTCATTGTTTTTACTTCTTTCAGTTTTGAGAAATCAAAACCCTAAAGGGGTACAGTACAACTTTTAGGCCACTTGACCAGAAGACAAAAAATTGCATCAGCAGAATTTTCAAAATTATAACTAATATAGTACAAAAAGGTTTCAGCTATTAAGTAACAAGAACATAGAGAGACTTTCAACAAGAGACTAAATATTCTGAACATAAAGTGAGTCTGCTATTAGTGTTAGCAGTGTCCCATAACTGAGGTTTTTCCTGTTAAACAAGAATAATTTTCTGGGAAAGCTCAAATGTTCCACTGAAGTGTTACTTTGTATTACTTTAGTATCGATATGCCACTCTGTCAGAGAAAATAAAAGGCATCAATTTATCATTTCACTAACCTGGTTGAGGAAGAGGTCATTGATGTAATAAGTGAGGAAGGCTCGGAGCTGGCACTGCTTGGCCTGGCCCGGCCCCATGTTCATCTCTATCTCCTGAATGAACCTAGGCAGAACAGTGAAGATAAACAAACATTAGAACAGCTAGGATAGACCAGCATTAGAACACCACCTGTGAATGGAGGCTATCACACCACCAAAAATGTTCAGAAATGTTACCATAGGAGCAATGAGACACAGGCTTGTGACCAGCAACATAGTATCCTTGCATCAATGGGTCCGACATCGACTGGGAGGGTTAGATCTGCTGTGGGAACTCATTTTGGAAAGCTTTGTATGAGTCTCAAGGTGCCTTTGAGCAAGGTAGTTAACCTAACAGTGCTCCAGTGGAGCTGGTCGGTGCGATTAGTGCAAGCTTTTAGTTATACTAGGCAACTCTCAGGTGACAGTGTGTGCAGTATTAACAACTGAACTTGTTTGTAAAGGAAAGTGAAAATTCTACAATTCTATGTGGTAAAAAAGTACAAATACTGCACAAATTAATAGCCTTAATGACACAAAACGAAAGCTTCAGTTTGCATGCGCTCTGAATTCCCCCAGAAAGCTGGTGTCTGGTTGGTCAGATAGGGTCAGACAGTAATGTATGGGTTGGCAGAGGCACATGCACACACCTCGTTTGTCAGAGAATCATTGGTCACTGGCCTTGTCTCACACACACCACAGGGCAAACCATGCAAGAGCGGGTGCCTTCTCAAGCGCTCAGCACATAGAAATGCACAAATAAATCAACTCCTCACAAAAGAATTCTTTGACCTACATTCCGATAATTTATATGACCCAAACTTACAGACGAGAGACAGAGAGGGTAAGAGTAAAAAAAAGAAAAAAATTCCATGTTAGAAAAGCATGAAAAGCTGAGCATAATAAAAAAGCGAAGTTATAAAGATGACTCTACATGGTGATTTGGTTGGACAAAACCATTTATATAAAAGCAGGAGGAAGACTTCATTGCTTGGATACAGTGTCTGCGCTAATGTGCAGTGGGAGTCAGAATGAGGAGGCTGCAGTATTGCAGACAACCAGGGACACACAGTCTATGCAGAAACTATAAATCAGTGGAGGTGAATGATTGATCAGCAAAAGTTACGCTTGCATGTACCTCCACAAATAAACACATGCTGCACACGCACACTTAAAAACCCATGCAGACAACAACACAAGGAGCACAAGCTACAAGATCACACTACTCAGCATCTGTACCCAATTAGTCAGCAAGACCGGAAGCAAGCGTGTGTATGTGCATGCACACATGCGTGCACGCACTTGGGTAGTGCATCCTTGTGTGTCAGAGTGAGCAAGAGAGAGTGAGCGAGAAACTTAAACCTATTCTAAATCCTTCATTGATTCCCACTGAAACTCTACCACAACAGAAAGTTAAGTAGGAGAAACTCTTCTGTGGCCTCATTAAAACCGTCAAGCTTGCAAAACAATAGGAGCAAGATATACAGCTACTCTCTGAATAAATATGTAGAGAGCACAACTTAAACGCTCCTCTTTTACAAAAAAAATACAATTTCTGCTGACAACTTCATTTCCAAGAATCGATCTTAGGACAAAAGTTGCCAGTTTAAACGTGCATTGCGTTGTTCTGAGATCCATCTCGTGCTGTCATTATTGTCATTGTTTCAATACAAGTGTCAAGATGATGGATCTTCAAGTTAGGTCGTGAGCACAGATGGATTTTTGTAGGCAGGGGCGATAACGTTTGAGTAATGTAGCAGGGATGAGGCAGTAAAACGGCTTTGTCTATCCAGACGGCCATCTGGAGTCAAGCCGCAGGCCCTTTTCACGAGAATACTGAGCCCATGGCTGTTGCAAGGAAGTTTAGCCAAGGTAACTGGCCTAAAAGCCCTGTTGGGGCCCACAATGCGAAACCCCAAGAGCACATGTCAGCAAATTTAAATCTTAAGAGTATAAGTTTTGTGAGCAAGACAACTTGCATTAAAGAGAATGTTTTGTGAGACAGTTCAGAGAAATCATTTGGAATTTAGTGGAGGCGTAGAGTAGATTCGTGGAGAGGAGTCGTGAGGCTGGTTAAAATGCTAAAGGATTAATAAAATGGGCCAAAGCACAGCAGAGCTTAAAGATTTCTAAATGGATCCTGAAGGAAAATCTCTTCCAGCTCATTATCATTACAACCGCATCTCCCTTGCTTGATGGTGTGACATACTGCACAGAGAACAACAGCTTCTGGTGAAGATGATGGCAGTGATAACAAATGACACCAAACACGTTAACACACACATACACATACCCATTCAAATGCCATCAACTTGTCTCAACTCCAAATGAATCGCAAACCGCCAAAACTCAGAGGACTGCTATCTCTGCAGGCTGTACAGGGCCATTTGCAGAAACACGTACTCGGAGTCAAACCTACACAAAAACGTTGTGAGACATCCCAACCTCTCACCTAAGAATGAGAGCTCATTTAATGTCTCAAGGCTGCAACTGAGCTTGACTTTACATTGGTGCAAATGGATAACATTTCACCATCTACATCATGACTTACTTCATGATACATCAGAAAAAGACCTGACTTCTCAACTTGTCTGGCTGGAGATCCCTCTATATTAGCAGAGATAAAAGTCTCCCTATATTTGATAGGTGGCAGAATCTCTTGGAACATAGTCAAAGCACATTTTAGACATGTTTTAAAGGGCTACGTAACACTGTTCTACAAATGCAGGTAACATCCTTCAAGCCCCAAGTTATTGTTTTCTGGAATAAATGTGTGAAGTTGTATAGGTAAAGGCCTTACTCACTTCACAGGCATACATGACGGTCGATTTAATGGCAGACAAATCCATAAATGGCATGCATGCTTCTTTAGATAGTCTTCATTTCCTAGAAAAACATTATTCATTCAAAGGATGCTTTCAGTCCTTTCAAAACCAGGGATTCAATAATTGTGTCCGCTTCAGCTTATGAGGCTGTTATAATTGGACCCAATGTGACATTAACAATTATCAGTTTCAACAAAACACGCCAGTCAACCATATGGCAGCTGTATACGGCAGAGGTGTCAGCCAAGTTGCTAAGGAGCCGCAGTGGAAGTGCTGCAGAGACACAGCAGAAACTACACAGTGTGGACTCGCCCCTGTGTATGAAATCTTAATAACCTTAAATAATCTGCTTACTTATCCTTACACACACACACAATTGCCACCTGGCCTAAAAGTATGGTGGCAGACATTTACACAGACTGGCATGCAGCAAAGGGTGTAATAGTAGGCATCAATTACACAAAGGGAATTAGAATTAGATCATGAAAAGGATAAGAAAACCAAGATTGAGTCTGTGATGCTGGTGCTAATTGATTTATTGATTATAGTAATGACTACTGTTGATCATAGTAACAACATATACATAATTAATGTGCTTATAATCAAACTACTTTGTCAAAGCAGAGAAGATGCTTGACAAAATTAAGCTTTTGTCTAGGCCCACTAACTGCCCTAACTGAACAATAAGTGCATGAGGTAAATGTATTAGTGTATAATTGTTAATAGTTATTAACTCTTCGTGTTCAAACACAACAATTGGGATGTGCTGTTTAAAAATGAAATTACAGCTGAAAGAGATACTAGTTGATTGGGTGTTAATTGTATAAATATAATAGCAGTAATAATAAAGTATTTTTTTCTAATATTTCCTAGTTCCATGTTGCCAACTGTAAGAATTTTCTTTAGGTTGTGTAGTATTGGTCTGACAAAAGACATCACTTTGGGCCTTTTGGATTTTTTTGTTAGTGTTTTGTTAAGTTTCCTGATTTTGATAAGCCAAACAAGTAATCCACTGATAAAGAACATTACTGGCAGATTAATCACTAATGAAAAGCGATATGCCATTTCACATTTAGGACAGTAAACACTTTTAGGCTTTCCCCCCTGTTAGATAAGGAAACTACTTCTTTTACATCTTAAGTATTAAAAGGTACAATTCAATTTATGAAAACAACCCTCACAAAAGGATAGACTATTTAAAGTGAAGGAAATACAGTATGTAGGTTTTTAGAAATTGATCTCCAAAGATCATTATTAATTCCTGATCAGAAGCACAAGAACTGCATTGACCAGGCAGACACAAAATGCAGAATGGATGAGTTTGTCCATCCAAGAGACAACAAACTGGCTTCTCCTTCCATCCAGTCACTACTCGTCTCACAGGTGCTGAGAATTCATCACACACGCTCTCAAAGACATGCATATGCACACTCCCAAAAACACATACACCCCTGCAATGATATTCAAATTCAGAAGGAGTTTGCTATAGCATCCCCATGCTCCCCTCAGGGTGTGTTGCCTCCTCTGGAACCAACATGGCTGCACCAGTCACACTCCAAACCCAGTTTCTTAGCAGCAACTACTGATGATTGCACTTGACAGCATGTAATTATCTGTCATTAGGAAACAGATGTCAGAGCCTAAGGTCTGGAGCTGGATAATTGTAGATGCCATGCCCTATGTGTATGTACGTCAGGAAATAACATTCATGGATGGCATAATGTATTTATACCAACAGGGATTTGGCTAATGAGTGAACCCACTGCATCCTAGCTCTCTGATTATTTAGAGAAAACCAAGATTTGATTTTTTAAGATAGCTAAAACAAATGAGAACAGACAGGGACAAAAATGTTTTATAGCAGCAGCTCTGAATTCATTTCCCAATGGAAACTAAACCTAAGGTAACAAATGCTTCTTTAAATGGAAAGGGCTGGGATCCCATCATCCATCTCTATCTGCAGCAGCAGTGTAATGATGCCGAAAGAGGAATGGGATAAAGACAAAGATTTAAGAAAGACAGCAGAATAAGAGTGTGCTAAGATCGATTAGAGAGTCAGCATTTTTAAATCTCCCAGAATTCCCCTCAGGCACGAACCTATCAGCTATGGTGAATTCTGATTTCACCGCCCAGAGAGGAAGGCTTGTTCTGTAAAGACCTGTCACACTCCAAGGACAGGACACGCTGAACCTCTGCCAACTGAGAGAGAATGAGGGAAAGACTGACTGCAGGCATGTGTTGGCGTACCTGCATCCGCGGCACATAATAAATGCGTCTATCTTTGTCTCACAAACACACACACACACAGAATGACATAAAAATGTACAGCCACATGTCAGTCCATCAACATTCCACATATTCAGTGACACTTGAAAACACTTATCTATATGCAATTATTCTTACACAGAGCACTACCCACTCACTTCAAGAAGATTTCAAAGTCATAAATGGATTTTAATGGATGGTGACACTTTATGCGTTTTATGGCACAACCAACATTAGTTTTCATTCCAATGGATCAGACAATACATGCTAGAATGGCAGCTTGTAATTGTTGTCCAACTGACATTCAATATTGATTCTCTGGGAATATTACACACCCCAATACACACTACTTTAATTTCTGCAGTGTTAAATTAATGAAGTCACACCGGAGAATATAAAGACCTACTCAAGAGGTTTCAAAGCATGTAGCTGTGGCACTGCATTAAAGAATAAGAAAATTGAAAAGATGGAGGAGGAAAAATCTCTTTCTGGCTACTGGCTTGACCCAAAGCACTTTTTTTAATCCACAAGATGTATTTCTTAAAAAATATACATATACTTTTCAGTTAAACGTTCCAAGACCCCCCAGCAATTACGGCCACCACCACTGGATGGCACTCTGTCAGCTTTTTCCGCCAGCTCAGACTGCAAGACCAGCTGACTGAAGTCTCACAAATGGTGTTGAGGAAGAATTAAGATTCCAGTTGGTGTGTACCATCTGAAACCTGTACAGGATTTGCTGCATGTGTGTGTGTGTGTGTGTGTGTGTGTGTGTGTGTGTGTGTGTGTGTGTGTGTGTATAAGAAAGACAAAGACACAATGAAAGAAATAGGTGAATATATTTTGGGGGGGGGGTTGTGTGACAATAATGTGTGATTAAGTGTACGAGCGTGTGTTTCCTTCAGTGCCTGGTGAAATGCATATGGTCTTCCCACACACCGCCCACGCCTCTGCCAGACTCCCTGCTGTTTATACCCCGCTCTTGCCCCCGATGCTGCATCACACACGCTGAATGCTTTCGGTGTGTTTGTGTGTATGTGTGAAAGCATGCGTGTGTGAGAGTGTGTACACGTCTTGTGCTGGGTTGGGGGAGGATATGCTGGTTTAAGAGAACAAAAGAGAGAAAGGGAAGAGAGAGATGGGAGGGTGCAAAGATGCATTATGTAAATGATGTGTGCGTGTGTGAGTCCACATGCTTACAGCAGCAGGTATAAATGGGCTTCATAATATTACAAAGAGTACAGTCTAGACCTGTTCTATATAAAAAGTGGAATGAGATAAGTTCTGTTATGAATTGGCACTGTGAATAAAGTAATTAGTATCTTTCCTTGGGAAAGCAAGGCTAACAAGATACATAACACCACATCGACTCTATATAGATCACATTGGTTGGACTGCAGTAAATAATCCATCAATGGACACCATTATTTCAACTTGAACCTGTCACACAAAGAAAAAGAAAGATATACACACATATATACTATATACTGTAAATATATATATATACACATATATTGTTGATTGTGAATAAGGCCTTTTTCACAGAACATATTTTGATATTTCACAGTATGAAAATCACAACTATAAACAATAAAATTAATGAATGTTGAATTTAGCTGCTTCTGTTTCAGGGCCCTGGTATTGTGCATGACGGCACACTGTCACATAAAACGCATGGTTTACTGGGACATTTGATTAGAAAGGAGCCACTGTTGATGTTATTAAACACACCTGTACTTTTCCTTTAGTGGCAAAGTCAAAATGTCTGCTGTTAAAGAGACCTACTGCATCCAAATTAATCCCAGTTGAATATGAACGTTAGTCTTACCGCTGTAAATTAGAAGATCCCATGAATGTTTGAGTACTAATTGTCTATGAAGGAGCCACAGAAATATTCTAGGTTTGAGATAAAAGCTACAGTTTGTGTCTCAGCTGTTCTGAGTACAACTTCAAATTGTGATGTACAATATTATAGATATAAGATGTAAACTGTGATTTTAGGGTACAACAGAACTCATAAAACAGACAGGAAGATTGGAAATATTAATATCAAGGAGACTGTACCCTCAAGTAAGCTGACAAGCTGTATACTTGTTTGCTGTAGGGATAGTAGTAGCATTTAGTGAACATGCAGGTTGATAAAAAACACAGTATGTATTGTAAGATGAAATTCTACAGTGTAAAACCACGGCTAATGAAGGAAAATGCTGTAATGTTCATTAGTGGTTATCTGCCTGTGACGCAGAGGTAAGCAAATGTATATCTGTATATTTGCTACAGATGTTCTTTCTGTGCATCCACATATTGCTTGCATGCACACTTATGTCTCTGCACCTATTCTGTCATTGTGTGTGCGTGTGTGTGCTCGCGTGTGTGTGTGCACGCATGCTGGCCCGTCGCAGTGTGGTGCAGACCAATTAAAACGGGGGAGATTGATGACCAGGGGCTCTGAGTAGCAGCAGCAGCAGTAGCACTAGCAGACAGCTGCTTCCTGCAGACAACAGGAAATGAGATGGCCTCGTTTAGCTGACGCTGCCAACACCAACACCACAGAGCCTCAAAGACAAATCACCACCTTGCCGCTGCTACTGGCCTACTCCTCCATCTTCCTACAGCATGCTCTCCACCCTCCATCTCCTTATCTCTCTCTCTGATACTACCCGACTATCTCTCTCATTCTCTTAGAGTAATGTTAAGTCAAGATTTATTCAGTTAATACAATACAGATACAAAGTACAGATGTGAAAAAGCAAATGTTGCCTCTGTTATTTGATCCTAAACTTCACTGGTTTGGTGTTTCTTGTAGGAATTCCGTTATAGATTTATTTTTGCTAATTTGGTAGGATTTAAGGTATTGGAGCCAAATTAAGTACAGAAGTATTATAGGAAATTAATCATAAGGTCAGCTCTATAATGCTGATGCTGTGTATTATTATTAGAGCAAATTTCAGTTTAGTTGGCCTGCTCAGGCATAATAGCATGCTGGTGAATTATGGTCTACCGCTGAAGCATTGTTTACTGCCCATGTTTTAATTATTAGATTCACAGTTGTGTGTGATGGGTATATCCAACACTGCAAAAATCCCCAGCTCCACTAAAACTTGGTTTCAAAGACACATACCCTCCCTGGTGCATTGCCTAAGGCAAGAAAATCAGCAGCAGCAGGGGTACAAACCTGCCCACTGCTGGTTCAATCCCATTCACACAACAGCTTTCAAATTTTCAGTGGACCATATCTTTGTATTTCGGAAGGTTTTTCACTTAAGTAAGAGGTTTATTTATGTAATGGCCATCTCCACTGTCAACTGAATGGTAAATGCTACAATTTTGTGGAATAAACACAGACTCACAGCTTTACTAATGGGTGGTGAAGATCCATTATTATGACACAAAGCAATAGCAGCTACAAATACTGGAAACAATCATACACTGCTTAATATGAAGTCTTAATTTGTCTTACTGGTAGAAACTATAAACTTTTGACTCTGAGATCCATCTGCTGTTCACCATTAATAATAAATTAAAGTGCCGTTCAACCACTAAAAGTCAAAATATTTTAAAACCTGAACCATCTAAAGTTGTAGAAAGACTTGTTATTGACATTTAAAATAAAGCTATGTGTAAACCTCCCCTGTAGAACATAGAGCACATTTCCCATTTATTTTTAATGGCAGATAAGTGTTTGCATTTTTTTCTGTTTTCTTCTTTTTACTATCCTGTGAATGAAGAAGAGCTGTGGGAGTCTCTCTCAGATGCCACATTGAACCATTAAGACCACAGAGTGGCAAAGACGCCTCAATGTCACAATGGGAGGCTATTGGGCCTAAATTACTACTTTTGTGCACACTGTACTATGTCAATCAATACAGACAGAGCGGCAGGTGATGGCACTGTTCATGGCTGGCCCCATGGTGTGTATGTGTGTGGGTGTATGGCCTCTTCGAATGCCTATTTTCTTATTAACAGCCACCAAATGTTCAGTTCAGACACACAAACACAGACAATTCTGTAGTCAGATAGGCAGGTGCAGACAAACATCGAATCTGGTCTGATTGTACTCTGCTCAATGCTTAAGTATTTAAGTGTTCATCTCCTCCTTATAAAATAAGTCTGATTAATAAGCCGAGCATTAAGTGGCCTCCCACAGGTGGCATTTACAGAAACAGGGGGAAGGGACATGTTTTAATAAAGTAAGCCAGGGAGTAAAAAGCAAAGCTGACAGAGTAGAATACAGGAATACCTACATGAAGTGACTCCTATTTAAGAGAGGTTTGCACAAAGAAACCAGGTTTCTTTTCAAAGTAAAAAATGCCTTAGGAACCTTAATGCTTAATGCTTATTGCATCAGGGTCTAATGTGTGGGTCACTATCAGTTTCAGCAAAAGCTGAAAGACTTCAGGTCAAAGGATGAAGAAGGAGAAGGGGGCTTTGGAGACAAAGGACAACAATGCATATTACTAGTGCTAGGCTTATAATGCACAAGTTGTTCTTGGCCAGTGATACCTTGATTCACATTATCAGCCTTTGGAGAAGTCATTACACATATCTAACGTTGTAACGAATGAATTAGAGAAGTAGTATGAGAGCAACAGATAAAACATGGGAGCCAAAAATAATTAAATGAGTGTTAGGTCTATCTTTTCCCACCTTTGTAAACACTGACGCCCACACACACACACACACACACACACACACACACACACACACACACACACACACACACGCACATTATGTTCTTTTCTAATCGGAGTTGATAGTGATGATAGTCTTCTTGAGCCACCAAAGGACACTCATGGTTCAGTGAGTGACTCAGCAACACTGAAATGGCAACTATCCCTGGGAGAGCTAAGTGTGAAGGCACTTTCCTTTTCGCCGAAAAACTACTGAGAAAAACACTTAACCTGCACACAACACACAAAGGGCTGGCAGCAAAGATGGACATGAGGAGTCTATTTGGCCCGGTGGAAAGTTGCCTAGAAGAAAGTAGGCAAGTCGAGGTCAAAAGGACTGTTGTGATGAAATGGCAATGATATTTCCTCATAGATACAATAGCCATAAGTGAAGGAATGTCATTTTGCTGAGTTATACTGTGTATATAAAAACAATTTTGCACTACAAACAAAAACTAGTTTCATTCCCATTTTGGTATGTGTGCGTTATATACTATATTTTCTCAGCCCACACATACCAGCACAGTAAACTAGCACTACATTGTATCTTGGAAGACTAAAGGTTGATGCAGTCCTCCAAACAGGTTGCTACAGTAGATGAGCCGTCTCACATCACATTGTCCTCTGATTAGAAAAACACTCTATATGCATCACTTCTTCCCCTTACTGTATGCCCTTATCTCCTCCTCTCTATCTCCCACCCTTCGTATTACTCCTTTTTCCCTCCTCTGCTGTCATTTCTGGTCTCTTATCCCCTGTAACGCTTCTTACTCTTCCCTCTCCCTCATCTATCTCTCTCACCCTCTTTCCCCTAATTCCCCTGCCTCTCTATTTTTACCACTCCATTGCTGTTATCTCTCTGTGGCACCGTTTCAACACCTCCTTCCCTCCTTGCCAAACCTCTCCTCCATTCCTCTTCCTTCTCTCTTAGCCCTCCATTCCGTTTAGACCTTTATGTTAGCGCAGGACCTTCCATCCTGTGGCGTCCAGGTAGTAAATTGAAATGGTTCTGGGGGCTCCATTGAAGCCTGATTGAATTTAAAAAGAGAAAGTGCCATAAAGAGAACTAGTGGTGAGAGGTCTGTAATACACTGAAGGGCTCCCCAAGCTATGACAGTGTTGACAAGGAGAGGGGAGGAGGGGGGCATGGGAGGTGAGGATGGCTGTGAAGGAGAGGGGTAAAAAAAGCATGAAAGGAGGGGAGGAATGAGGACAAAGTGAAAGTGGAGAGTAGCAGTGACAGGAAAAAAAACATGATGAAATGAAGGAAGGAGAGAAGAAAAAATTGAGAGCATCCGGATTGGAGATGGAAAAGATGAAAGCGAGAGTGAGAGAGAGAGAGTAGGAGGGCAGAGTGATTGGAATTGTGTAAAACTCTTCATCGCATGAAAACCAGCCTATTACCCACTGTGCACAGGCAGATAGACAGAAACACAAAAACCCTCACAAGCGTGCCCCCTTGATAGTGACACCTCACAGAAATGCCTCAATCACGGTTTGCATGGCCTGGAGGGAGCGAGGTGACAGGTCTCATATTGGAGACGGCCAACAAAATGCAATTCCAAGAAGTCTGCTCTAGGGCTGTGTGTCTGTCATACCTACAGCTCTGATAATACTCCCACACATCACATCGTGCTGCTGAAATAGCCACCTCTCAGCGTATAGGGCATACACAAAATGAAGGTGGATACACAGCTAGCACACAAGTATCTGGACACATACAGACAGACGCACAAATCACATGCCAGCCTCTCTGTATACATTACTGCCAGGGGAAATATGATGTTAGGGGTTAAATTATTCATTGATCCTTTCATAGTCTGTCCAAGCCTGCTTGTTGTGTTGTCATGTCTTGGTCTCCATGTGAGTGTGTGTGTCCACTTGAAAGGGCTCTCAGGGGGAGAGAGACAACCTTGAGCCGGCACTGACCTTTAACTTTGTGTGTTCCACTTTAAAAAAAGTGACAGGTGTGTGTGTGTGGCCGATGTGTGGGTAGTGTGTTTTCGTGTACGTGGCCATATGGGTAAATAGAGAATCTGTCCATAAAATTTTTCAGGTATCAGGATGACCATAGGGAGATGAGGGGAGGGGGGGATGTGGTGAGACCCTCGATCCAAACAATTTCCCTGATGGAGAGTTTTCTCAAAACCACTGACTGATCCACATTAGAACAGTCAGAGTTTAAGTAAATTAACAAGACAATGAACTATAATTAATATAAATCAGTACTGAAATGACAGTAGATAATGTTCTTTATTATATATATTATAAACAGCCAATAATTACAAAATTAACTAATATAAAGGGATAGATTGTAGGCTACTGTCTGAACTGAATTTTTAACAGAAACTGGATTGGACTACATTTAATTCTGAGAGTATGAGTGTGGGTGTTGCAATGGTCGATGAAAGTGGCAGCCTGCTGATCAGGATCTGAAAGGAATTGCTGTGTAAGGAATTGTTCGCAACTGATGGGAGAAATGCGTTGTGACCTCAGTGTCTAAATATGGACCAATGCAGGAAGGAAGAGATGTTTCTCTGAGAGCCTCTCTACTCCCTGTTCTTTCTGTGTCAGACTTTAAGTAACGATAGTCTAGCAGCTAGGGACAAATTCATCCACTGAGTTTTCAAACTTGCTTTAAGCAAATTCAGCTAAGTTCAGCTAATTCAACTTAACCTGCTGTGTCTATTTTGGGGCTTTGGTATCTAAAGGAAGGTCATACGAATGGTTGAAAACAGCTTTGTTTCTGTGTTGGATTGGGTTGTTAGAAAGTTCTCAAGCTAAGTAACTTGTCAGCAGTATAATCGAAGTTTCTAATTTTCCTTGAGGAAATTCTGGGATTAAATTGTTTACACCATCCAGCCCTGCCATTAGGAAAAACCCCAGCAATAGACAGAACCACAGCAACCCAATCCAGAGACCAAAAGTATTCGGAATGTTAATATATAGTGTAGTATCTCGGATTGTTCTCCACTGGTGCCAGTTGACAGCAATTTTCCGTCACCAACTCAGCCTGCTACTTTGTTAGCATGAAATATTGAAAACTGATTTCTATGTGTTGGTTCTTCACACACCACAGAGGAATCTAGGCATCTACTATAGTGGCTGTAACATGACACCAGGGAGAGTGTAACGCATACTATCCCTCCCGTGGCTCTTCAAAAAGCATGTCAGTGTCATTCCACATGTTATTACTCGCTGTCTGCAGCATGTGTGAGCAGCAATAGTCAACAGCTTCTGCTGGTTTGTTAAAGGTCAGCTGAAAACGTATTGCTTTGTTTAGGCTGCACAGTCAGAAAGAGAAACAATACATCAGGCTGAACAATTATTCTCCTAAAGCCAGATAGCATATATATCAAAAGATGCAGAAGGCTTTGTTCATATGAAGGCATGTTCTTTTTAATAAAGCACAGTTTTACATTTGCAGAGGCTTAAAATTAGAGGACTCTTTCTTTGTAGGTCAGTTGCTTTGAAATATAATGTAAATGTAGAGAACTGTACTTACTAACATTTTCATGACATTCTGCTATTATTTGCTCAGATCTACATCCATTATTAAACTAATAGTTGCAGTTGGAGGTTTCAGTAATTACAGGAATATTTAATCTTTCTGTTTTTCAAAGAGGAAGACAGGGGCCAGCAGTAAATGGCCCAGAGAGAGAGAGGGGGACAGAGGAATAAAGAGGGAAGTCAGAGCAACAAGGAGAGATGGAGAGACAAGAAAAGAGGATTAGGCATGAGGAGTCATAATAATCAGCACACAGCCTACAGCTATAAACAGACTAGAGAGACCAAGAGATAACAAGTGAGAAATAAATTGCGAGATACGGAGGGAGATGTATGCAACCTGTGCTTAACAGCAACTGGGCAAAGTTCTGGGGCAGATGATGAGATGACCTGCAATGAACAAGCAATTTCATTACATCACAATGGTGATTTTTAACTAGATACAATACATTTTGTAGACCACAATGTGAGAATTAATCTAAAGATTCATCAATGAAGCATGATCAAGATGGTGATGATAAAGAATTTTAAATCTGTCCAGAGAATTTATATAATTCCCGCAGGAACATTGGTTGTCCCACGAACTTAGCAGGACTCAGCGGGTCAATAACAGAAAGTTCAATGAATATTTCTCAATTTACGACAGGGCTTCAAGAACACCCAGAGCATGAATAACAATGGGTGAGAGCCAACTCTGACAACCTAAGCCAGTTTAGTAAATCAAATACAATTTCTTTGGCTTCACCGTGCGTAGCATAACCTTATACCATTGTTTTTTAAAGGATATCTAATGAGCTCTGGTTTCCACCAAGTGGAACTGAGGCCAGAGAGGCTGACTTAATTCATTCATATGCCTCAGTATTTATTAGTTATGTGTGTACTTAGTTGTTGTGTGTTTAGTTTTCAGTTTAATAAACCTTTCAATTATAAAGATTTCTGTGTGTATGATCACTGTACACCAAGTCAAGAACTGTAACAATCCCAAACCCTTCACATCGCGACTTAAGTCATTAAACGTTAAATTATAATATAATTAATTGATGAACAACTAATTTAATTTTCCTTTATAGGGTGGTGCCCCAAAATTAATTAATCCAAGTTTAATTCATTTTTTCTTATATACTGACCATATACGATAGCCAGAACTGAGTGTGAATCCACTTCTTCCATTTACCAAATTAAGTACATTCACTATGATTATTTTCTACATCTACAAGAAGAAGCATTGGTATTTGCAGCCCTATAGACAACAGGGATGCCTGATTAGAATTATGACTTCACCTTGGATTAAAAAATAAAAATCGAGCTCTCATGGTGTGTTAGAGATCACCTGTCTGGTCTCCTATTACCTAAGTAGTAAGGCTTCTGTTCTCTCTAGCATCCCCACCTCTCAATTTGTATCTATAGCAATATGTAGTACATTTCAAAGACCACTGGAAAAGCAACAACAACCTGATCCTACTTTGCTTATTCATACTCCAAGTCTGAATAAGGCAGGTGGTAGTGTTATCTAGTCTTTCTTAGATCAACTAGACCCATTGGACTTACTCTTAGCAATTTTTATTCAGTCTTTTTCACTCTGCTATCTTTCAGTATAACGAAGGCTTTTGCCAGCCTACGTCCTGGAACGCTCTCATTACCTTAGTGCAGTTGCCAAGGGAGCCAGTGTGATATTCAATACTTCTGTTTCCCATCCCTCCAATCTCATTTACACTTGACACCTGACATTTGCATAATGGCTTCGCTCCATCTCCTATCTACTGAAATACAGGGTGGAGGTGAGGTGGTTATAGTGACTGTGTATGTGTATGCGCATTCTCATGCTTGTTTGGTTGTGATGAGTACATATGCCCATCTAGACTGTGTGTGTAGGTCTGTGCGTGTGTGTGTCACAGGCATGGGTTAAATGACTTCCGTCTTAATCTAGCTCATTAAGCCTGCAGAGAGCTTGGAGTGCACCACATTGGCTGATTTGGGACAATTTACGGAAATGCTGGCAGGAACACGTAAATGTGCATACTAATCAGGGAGTCTGTGACCCCAATCAGACCAAGACAGATATTAGGGTGTCAGGAAAATTAGAAGACGAACATGAGTCTTTGTCTTTTTTTTTTTATAATGCAAGCAGTGTGGGATACACTGGTGGAGTGGTATGAAAATGGCACTCTGTCAAAGCACTAGCACCAAAATGGTCTGTTCATTCAAGTTCTTGCAGAAATCTTATTCAGCGCACCACAATGTCAAAGAGAACAGCAAGAACTATCAGGAAAGAGCTGCAGCAGAATATTCTAAGATAAACAGCCAAGCAAACTAACTGACTGAACTTTTTAGCAAGTCAGCCTTGACTCAGCAACTTGTTTGCATTTGTTTTAAAAGGGTCAACATAAGCATTACTTAGCATTATAACATTAGTGAAAATAATTTGTAGCTTTCTCCATATCACAATTAGAAAATAATCTGCCCAACTAAATCAAATCAGAAGGAGTCCACTTTGCAGCATTTCCAAAACAGGAGAGGATGTGTTACAGCGTGTCGATACGGGAGGCGTTTCAGGCCTCAATCCAGCATATAGCATATTTTAATGCTTTGAGTCTATTTTCTTACTTTTAATGCATGTAACTACAGTGCTTGTGTGTTGGGCTCTGAGTGCCAACAAAACGCAGGTGACCTACAACTCAATGCTGTGCCTGAACGCACCCTGTGTAGATAGAGACGGAGTGCTGAAGCTGATGCTGCTGCACTGATGACGCGCTGCTCATGCTGTGCCTCCTGTGTAGATACGGTGTGTGCGTGTGTTAACCCTTACTAACCCAAATTCAGACTCAACTCCTTCAACAAGCCCTACACCAACACTTCAGCATCTTTTCATTAAAGAGATGTAGTATTATATCATAAAAAAAACATACATACCATACTCCGATGCAGAGAATTTCTAGAACACATGACATAAGGAAGATGAACACTACAATTACACATAACTTACTTGTAACCTTACTTGTGAAACTATTCTTCTTTGCATACCTCTGCATATATTATAGAAAGCATCTCTCTCTTTTAAAATACCAATTTGCCACGAATGCTGTGCCTAGAATCTTTATCACGATATCTTTATGTAGCCCCGCTACAAAAAAGAAAAATAATATAATCCTCCCCCACATCCCTTCTAGTCAGAAAGCTAGTGAGCGAGAGCTGAGTGACACGTCGTACTTAGCAAATTGCATTTGAAACCAGGGGGGAATAAATACTACAGATAAAGACTGCTCTAATGTGCTCAAATCCATTAGAAATCTCATATTCACACATAGCAGAAATCACATTACAAGACGCCCCTAATGTCATTTCACAGGGTTTTTCCACCAGCATTTGCTGCCAGGGTGAGACACTAACATCAAACATAATGGATTTTTGCCTTTTCCTTTCTCTCCACACCTCCGCTCATTGGATGTACTGTCCTCCGGTTGAAATTCCCTTCCAGTCATCATTGTTGCAGATGTGAGCTCTATTTTGGGTGAATGCAATGAATTTAGCCAAACAGTTGTACATAAGTGACCACTAACAGACAGAAGGGTCTTTATTGAAAATCTTACACTTTTGCTGCTCATCAACCTCGAAGGAAATCTTGGCAGAAAGGCAAAAGTGTTTCTATCCCTTTACTTCCCATGCTTCACTTACTTCACTGAAAAACAGGAGCACAGATGGGGCAATGTGGAAATACCATGTGTTCTTCTGCTGGTTTGGATAACTTTTAAAGTGAAGTGGTCACCACCTAAATCGATTTCACCTCTTCTGGGGAAAGATTCAAAGCCTTGGGAGGGGAAAAGGGAAGTTGCCTCAAAACTATTTAAATTCAGAAACGCCACCTCTAAATAACTCACGCAAAGGGAGGAGAGAAGAGACTCAATATACAGATGCAATCGGAGTCTGCCAGTTTGACTTTTCCACTTGTTACACACTCAACGGGCACACCATGACTCCACCATGACTGGTTGGGGATAAAACCACCACTGATGGAGGAAGAAGGACAAAAAGGGAGAAATCCATCTGTATGTTGTGTCCTTTTCACAGTTTTGGCTTTCTCTTTATCTCACGGTTTTACTTTGGGATGATTTAATGTGGGCAGAGGAGAGACATATTTAGTTGCAATTATATCCATAGAAATCATCTTCCTTAGTCAAACAGTTTTTGGGAAAATAAATATAACGTATAACTAGAATGATCCTTCAAAACAACAGGAAGATGAGCAGAGGCCAAATTACCCAGAACGTACAAACTGATGACACAAGCAGCAAATAAACTCTTTGTCCAACAACTTGCTTATTTCACTTCCAAGCAAATTAGCTAGAGGAGGAAAGTGGCAACAGAATACCACACAAAGCATAACTAGCATGTAGATCTGAATTTTTACCACAAATATTCTCCCACCCCAATTAATTAACTGTGAAACAATGTCTCTCAGAAATACCTGGAGTATGTTTAGCCACTATTGGATTAGATGCTGCACTGAGTTGAGACCATCTATATTTGAGAATAATTAACTATCCAGAAAGATGGACTAACTTATGCAATCACCAATTAGGAGATCACAAACAATCCTTTCAGAGGGAGCTGGGGAATTTTAATGAGGTTTAATGACTTGTTGATTGGTTGGTGGGGTTTGTTTAGAGAGGTACACGGGCAGATGTGCTGGGTAGAGTTTAAAAAAACAAACTCCCTCCAATCTCTCCCTTATCTGCTCACCACTGGTGCCCACCGTATATTATACTATACAATAACAGAAGTGTGTGGGTACATGTGCCTGTGTTTGTGTCTGTGTGGTATTTCAAAGTTGAGGTTTGTGTGTATATGTGTTCATGCATGCTTATCTAAAGCTCTCCTCGATTTATCAGCCAACCCCCCACTCCAGTAGACACATACACACAGTCACACATGCACATCCGTACAGGCTACTTCAGAAGCCTTGCCCCAGACAGGGCGAGTAGATCAATCAATTACATCTCTGCTCCAGCAATCAAACAAGGTTATTATCAGGCATGCAGCTCACCGACCTGGAAAGGCCTGGCCAATCAAAGGCTGCTGTGATGTGAGGGCTGGCGTTCACTCATGTGACAGTAACACAGAGTGGCAGCTCATGTTGTCAAGGGATAGAGGGATGGCAAGAGGAAGGACATAAGACTGAGGCGGAATTTAAAGGGGAAAACAGAAGGAAGTGTGTTTGACAGGAACAAGAGAATATCTATACATCCCCCATCTCCGCCACTCTTTGCCTTAGCATTACTCTCAGAAGGACAGGAAAAGATAAGAAACACAACACAGAGTACTTTATAAATAAAGTACATACTTTTTTTCAGGATTTTCACTTTTTAGAAGGTAGTAATCTATTTTAAGATGATTACATCACAGGAAAATGCAGGAAACAACAGAAACAAAGAAGACAACACGTGGTGAAAATGTCTTCATTGTAGTTCAGTAATTCTCTTCTTGGCAGCAGCTCCCTCTGGCATTTGTTTGATAGGCTTAAAGAAAGGGCATTCTATCCTCCCACTTCTGTTCTTTCATAGCAACAGGTCTGAAGAACCATATTAGGCTTAATTAAATTATTGAACACTAAATAAAATTTTGCCTTTTTTTCATTAAATTATTGTTGGTAACACAATAGACCCGGACACAAACCAAAAAATCTCTAAAGAATACAATCTAATCTCTTTCAAACGCAGCCAATCAGAGACAATCAGTCACTGCAGGGGGACAACATGGTTGGGCTTAACTGTGTGAACATCTGTGTGATTATGACCTGGTCATCTGGACAAGCTTCAAAGACCTAACCGTGTGTGTCTCTAAGGTACATATAAATGTTTGTCTTTACGCCCTGGCACAATTTCTGCCACTAATCTGACCAGGCAACAATTCCCCAGTATCCCCTATTTTTCCCCACACAAGCCTAAAACCTCTGGGACCTTCAAAGCCGACTTCAGAAGAAGTCTACTGCTGAGCGTTCAGACAAACTAGACCCCCTTAAGCTCTAACTGAAGACTGTCTGCTTCACATGAGCCTGTTGGACAGGTTGCCCTGGGAACCAAGTCTGATTCCATTATGGGATGGATAAACACAATCAAAGAGTTTATCCACCTTCTATAGCCAGAGAAAAGACCCCTGCAATGATGGATCTAATCTCCTGCACAATATCTGGTTTGTGTGTTCGTGTGTGTGTGTGTGTGTGTGTGTATGTGTGTGTGTGTGTGTGTGTGTGTGTGTGTGTGTGTGTATTGGGATGTATCTCATGCCCACAGTGTGTATGTCTGTCTCTGTGCATGCGTGTGCTTGTAAGACATGAGGAGATTGAAAACTCTGCACCTCACTAGAAAGTGGCTGAAGTTGCACTTTTGGAAAGCGATAAAAACCAGCAGTGTTATTTACAACACGGTTTGTGTGTGTGTGTTGTCCTGTGGGGAGGGCATCAGAGAGATAAAAAGAATAAAGGCACGGCGGTGCTGCAGCCACTGACAGGTAGGAGCACCTGACAGATTCATTGCAATCTGGCATTGTGTTCTGCAGACATCCACCAACTTTCCTTACCTATACACACTCTTCTACTTTTCATCTGTTGTCTGCAGATGGAAAGTAGTTGCTGCTCTCCCTTCCATGTGTATTTTTGTCCCTTTCTCTTGGTTGTCATTTTATTTTGCTTAGGTTTAGTTATAGTTTTACAAAAGTTACTGCGTTATTATATATTTAATAGGAGTGAGCAACTATCCCCTTCAGGCAACTAAGTACCAATTAGACATTCTGTACACCAGTGGTTAGTAATAGGTGGCCCGCGGGCCAGAACTGGCAATAATATCTGGGCAGATTGCTTTGATAGCAGAAAATCAAAAAATTAAAAGTAGATCTCAGTCATGACAGCAACAGTTACTTAATCACTTCCTCTTAAGTGATTGTGCCTACAAAATAAAAGTGTGAGAAAGTTTTTGCAGCAATGCTTCAAGTTGAGTTTTTTTAAAGAATTAATGTATTAACAAAGTTGGTAGTGCCTGCAAATGTCTTTTTCAGACTGATCAATTTCCCGATAAATATTGGTTACACCCTACTATTCAGTAGTCTTCTTCCTTGCCTTCCTGTTTTTAATTTTCTCCCCATGTACAGCACAGTGTAGCTGTATGAAGAGTGTGTATGTGCACATAAACCAGAAATCAAAGCAACCCAACATGCCACCCCGTATACATGCAATCTAAGCCTTTCTATTCCTCTGAATTTTCTTTCTTCTTCTTCAGACTTATCACGCTCTATTCTCGTCCCACCTGTCTGTTTTTTTATCATCTTTTCCTTTGTGTTTTTCTTTCATTGCCTCCCATCTGCTATATTCTCTCTGTTGTTGGTTTCTTTCTTGTACCTTCTCTATCTCTCTCTCTGACCTTTCCAGTGTAAAATCCTCACCACCTGATTCCCAACTATCCCAGTTTTTAATGGGTGTGGGTTAGAAAGAGGGAGAGAAGGAAGGTGCTATTTATAAGGAAAATCCTCTTGAACAACTGAGAAAAGATTAGAAAGAGAGCAAGGGCTGGCAGAGCAAAGTAGTTATGTGCATGTATGTGTGAGTAAGACTTAAGACAAGATTCCCATGCTGCGTTTTAACAGCCTATGTGCAGACACCTCTTTGAGGTTGTACAGATGTTATTGTTGAAGGAAAACTGTTCACCAGTATTTATGAAGCTGCTGCCTGACTAAATGAAGGTTAGGGTTCAACCACAAATTATTTTTGTAATTTTCAGTGGGGATTTGCATGTTTGAAATTGGTCGTACACAGTGGGTAACAATGACTTTGTGATCAAACAAATCATGTTGCTGGGATGTATTTAAAAATAATTTTACCCTGTGCTTGATTCTCTTTTCTCTTACTGGGATTGTGGTCATTCATGCTACCAAATAAAGTGCCTTGTGGATCCACATCATAAAAATGGAAAACTGTGTAATTGCAGGACTTATATGGATCATAAATAACTGAGTAATGAGTGCCATGTTCCACGTTGCAGTAGGGAGCCTATGGACGGTGACTACTTTGACAGAGGAAGCAATAATCAAATCTCTTTTTCTATTTACTCATCATTAGTAAATAAATAAAATGGAGCTATATCCAGATGACAAGCCTATCATAATAGCTGCCCTCTTTATATCATCTTCTAGCCATCACAATGAATTTGGCTTATGACCTTTAGTGTTGCATTAACTATTTAGGTAAAAAACTCTATACTGGGACAGTATATCAGACTTGAATATGAAACAGAATGCACGCACAATTTGATTAGCATAGTATATGTCGCTTCACAGGTAATAATTTTAACTTTCAAAAAGCTCACACGCTTCTAATTTTCTAGTGTTCTAAAATAATGAAACTCGGCACAGAGTCTTGTTCTTCAAGAAATACTGGACTTCAAATTGTCCGTAGAAATGTGGAAAATCAAAATGTTAAAAAAGGCCTTCTCCTTTGACATTGTGTTTGAGAATTCAAAAGTGCAAGTCTCAGCTAAAGCATTTGAGAAACCTCAAAAATACTTTTTGAAAACGTCTTTAAAAACATACTCAATTTCACCTCTAACTCTTAGTCTTTCTATTTGTCTTGGTCTGTGTGTGCTGCTCAGGAGGGGAGTTAATGAGAGTGTGAAATTAGTGCAGAAGCGTGGTGTGTTTCGTTTTCACCACAGGCTACAGCGGTGGGAGGCAGAGCCCTTCTGTCCTTTTCCTGTCATCTAGTTTTCTATCTGCTCCTCATTCCTTTCATCGCTTGTTCCATTGTCCTTCCCTCTCCGCTTCCCTCGAGCGCTCTCTGTCAATCTCCAACCTTCTGACTCTTTTCTCTCCCTCGCGCTTTCTCACTCAACCATAGACACTTAGCAGAACCAACTTCGAGTAGACCTTGTATGAATTAAAATGTCTGCACATCAACATGAGTACTTTTTAATGAGCCAATGCTGTGAGTGCAGACGGACAGCTCTCTACTCAATGGACTGTTAAACAGCAGTGAAATGTTTAATCTAGTACACCTACCAGTCTGATATTATCTAAAGACCAGCGGGATATTTCTAAGCTTAATGTTTTGGTACACAAATAGACAGCAAAACAATAACATGCCCTCACATACAAAAGGGCTCAAGTCAAATTCTGAATAAGGCGCAGTAAACAATTTTGAAAGATGACAGAAACATTCAAAAGAATCATGCCCTCGGGTCACTTTAAAGTTGAGGCCAAAAATCAATTTGGAGTCACAACTGGTAATTAGAAAGCAGCGAGATTAAAAGCAAAATGAAGTCAGTTAGAAAGGAAATTAGCCAAGTGTGAGTATGTTACTATTACATAAAGCCCTTCAGCAAGCAAGTTCATGATTTTGAGTCATTAAAGAGGATAAAATTATACTTACTAATTAACTCAGAAATGGCAACTCTGCTGGACTTTAGGCTTTACCTGCACACACAGAAACACGCTGCCACACAAACACAAGCATACATGCACAGCCATGCCTGGTCATCCTGTGGATGGTGAACAGGGAGAGATTAGGGGCCCGCCAAAGCTTTTCAAAATGCCAACCTCGTCCAAAGCAAGGGGTGTAAATACCACCCAAATGTCAACAGGAGACCCAACAAGTCAAACTAAATTGGCTGCTACATGCACAAACACTCCCTTATGTCTGCCCCACATTTGTGTGCTTGTCTTTAAAGACATACATTCTACACTCTGACACATCAGGTTGGATTGCTACACTTGTGAGGGCAGAACCAATCTCATTCACTCACTTACGACAAGCCCCAACACTGCTGAGGCTAAATCAGACCTGAACGATATTCCAAGAGGGATAATGCTTTGTCAGTCAAGTGATGTAACCAAAGACACCAACAAAAACTTACATGTACAGATAACATACAGAATAAATTACACAGACAGACTCAACAATTAGGTAGGTACATGCGCATTTGACACTTAGCTATTGATCTGAGGTTTGAATATATGATATATGAGTAATTGTGTCTACTTCATAATATGAAGTAAATAGGAAAGAAACCTAGAAACATATTATTTGCAATTGCTTTAGACAGGCATTTGCCCTGGGCCAATATAAATATAGACAAACTGGCAAACATCAGCAATAAGTACATTAGAAGAGACCGCTCCGCATCCCCTTCACATTATAATGCATCCATTTTCTGGCCTTTAGCCAGGACTAGGTTGTAGTGGCAGAAGGCTACGGTAGGCAAGGTAGCCCTGATGTCTGCTTGTAAACTCATTGACATGTTGAAGAAACGAGTTTGAGTTGATTTGACCTTTGTGATATGGTGCATTATTCTGCTGAAGTGGCCATCAGAAGATGGGTACAATGTGGTCATAAAGGGATGGACATGGTCAGCAACAATACTCAGGTAGACTGTCGCATTTAAACAATGCTCAATTGGTACTAAGCGGCCCAAAATGTGCCAAGAAAATATCCCCCTCACCATTACACCACCAACCTGGACTGTTGATACAAGGCAGGATGGATCCATGCTTTCATGTTGTTTATGCCAAATTCTGACCATCTGAATGTAGCAGCTGCAATCGACACTCATCAGAACAGGCAACGTTCATCCAATCTTCTATTGTCCAATTTTGGTGAACCTGTGCGAACTGTAGTCTCAGTTTCCTGCTCTTAGCTGACAAGAGTGGCATCAGGTGTGGTCTTCGGCTGCTGTAGCCCAACTGCTTCAAGGTTCGACGTGTTGTAGGTTCTCAGATGGTATTTTGCATACCTTGGTTGTAATGAATGGTTATTTGAGTTACTGTTGCCTTTCTTTCAACTCAAACTAGTCTGCCTATTTTATTCTGACTCATACAAGGTATTTTCGTCCACACAACTGACACTCACTGGATATTTTCTCTTTTTCGAACCACTCTCTGTAAACCCCAGAGATGGTTGTGCCTGAAAATCCCAGTAGATCATCAGTTTCTGAAATACTCACACCAGCCCGTCTGGCACCAAGATCCATGCCACGTATGAGTACTTAATATGACGCAAGATGAAATGGTAATACCCGCAGGGAAATTAGGTTAATGCACCAGCAGAAAATGATATCCAGTGAGGAAAAAGATAAAATGTAAACTGCACAAGTAGAATAGAAGAAGAAGCTTACCCCTACTTTTATATCTCAATAAATTCCAAATATGAAAGTAGGGTTAAGGCTATAAATAAGTGTGGGAATTTTTATATAAGCTCTTTAAGTGAATTGATTGGTCATTATGTGGGCTTTTGACACATTTTGATCAAATTCTCTTAAATTAACCCTCTCTGGAGCAGGTTAGCCATGCAGCATATCATGGTGATCTACCCCAATTAAAAGTGACCCAGCTTCATGATACTGGAACATGTAAGTCAAGCCCAATAATTGCTGGCTAACACACTAATCTTACTGTGTAAATACAGACCTGAGGATGAGCTCCACATTGATCTTTGTGAATCCTAAGGTTCAACATTATTTAAAGTACAATTAAACATTAAGACACTGCTGTCTCATATGCCCACACAGTGCCACACACACCACTGATTTCATGTGCTGCAACCCCCACCTGCTTCTGCCATTAAAGCTGCCATGAGCTGCATGGCTGGTTGCAGGAGGTGTAGTGATCCATCAGCGGAGTGCCAGAGCATTGCCATTAGAAAACCATCTGCAAGAAACAGCGCTCCATTGGCACTAGAAGTCTAGAGAGGGCAGGTCGGCGGGAGGGTGAGAGAGAGAAGAGAGAGCCCTGTGTGCAAGGCAGTTTGGCGTGATTGATATGAACCATTACAGACAACATGGGAGAGGTTGGCAGAAAGCTAGTCACCGTTTTATTTTTGGTCATTTGTTCAGACAAAAGCTTGGCCAGACCCACACTGAACAGGGGTTGAACGTCAGCGTGTGTGTATGTGTTTGTCAGAGAGAGGAGGCAAGTGTTTAAGAGAAGAAGTGAGAAAAGACTCAAGGCCAAAGCATCGGTAAGGGGCATAAACACTTGCAAAGAAATACATTAAAGTACTTCAACACAGACATTCAAAAACAGTCCTTAGTCTCTGAACCTAGTAATTTCCTTTCCGCATCAATCAATCAAACACAAGACAACATGACCACTGACTATACAGCTTAGGTTAGTGGGGATGCACTAAACAGATCTGATAGATGAAGTGCAGTCTAGCTGAACAAAGTTAACAGTAGTCAGTCTGGTTAATGGTCAGGGGTATACACTTAATTGAATTTGAACAAACTCTAAAGAGATATCTGCTTTGCCCTGTCTGTCTTGGCAAGTTTGTCTGAATTCACTGACTAACTTTTTTTTAAACTACCTCATAATACAGTTTACAGCCCAGATGGCCTCTGTGAAGCTATAGCTCTCCACTGGCTGAGTATTCAAGATAATTTTAGAGTCAAACTATCTCTTAACCTGCCAACTTTAAGCAAATTGAAGGGATAAACAAAGTGTTTGTGAATTATCCTGGCTCTATGCATTAAAAAAATGCTCTGTGATGTTAAAATTGTATAAATGTATGCCAAGCACCATAGTGTGGAAGCAGGAAACATCTCGATGTAATGGATCCTAGAAGGTAATGTATCACTGCATAGAGGCCAATTCAATTAAATTGCTTCACTATTAGATTTACACTGCTCGCCTGGGACCACAGCGCTGTATAGAAAACTACCAGATATACAGAACATTACCACAAAGACAACCCTCACAATACTCAAATTTAATGGGAAATAAAAGCGAGGGCGGTAGTCGATCCCAATTCCTGGATGGTATCAACAAAACATTCTGAACTGAAGGTACAGTATATTACATCATTTTTGATTTACGATGTCCTACCAAACATTAAAAAGGTTGAAATCGATACATGGTCACTAAGAGACCATGTAATAGAATTAGTTTACATTTTACTGGTATTGAGTCATGTCCCAGCCTTCATACGTCTTGAGTGGCTTGGCCATCCCTCTCGGACAGACCAGTGTGACACTTGTGGCCCTTTCACACAAGTGTCTTGTTAGGAAAAGGTACCCTGCCCAAACCAGTAGAGACAGCAGGTTCTGGCCACACAATACCAGCATAAATCCTTTGTAATAATATAACAACATCTTGAGTGGTCAGATTGCCTTGATTGACTTAATGCATTGCATCACTGGCATCCTATTCATTCCTCCCAAGCAAAATACTGTCAAATCAACCATAAAGATCTTGCTTGGAGCTATCATTTGCTTATCACTCCACTAACTGTACCTTGTGACTCCGCTCAGTCCACATTCATGACACTAGTACACCACTTCGCACTTACTCATAAAGTCGACAGTGTCTCATTGCAGATGAGTGACTATTGAGTTCTTGCTGTTTACTGTTGGTGATCACATTCCAGATAAACTGAAGACACATCTTGAAACCACATTCAAATTCATTTTTGGCAGAGTGCTCAGTGTATCAGTCAGTACTGTACCCGAGAAGTGGCTGAAAGATCACAGTGATGTTCCTCGCTCCTGGTTTACACACAAACTTCATTTCTCCCCCTTCGATCAGGTTGTCATCAGCACCACCTAGAATACAAAAAACAGGACTCAACCAAACACGTCAAAATAGACATCTATCCATAGTAGTGTTGCTGAAGGGGATGTTTAAACTGCAGAGTATGTAAAATGGATACAAATCACATTCAGGATGGCATTTAGAAGATTGAGGTGGTTCTGAAGAACTGCTTTCAACTATCCCATTCGGACTCAATTATTCACCAAACTGTGTCCTTTAACAACACATAAAATCCCAACCAAATCTTAGACTGTTGCTCTGTAGGTGACCATGAACTTTGATTTCCCTGGAACATCATCAGTGTTCCCTCCATTAATCAAAATTTTTAATTTTAATCTTATATTATTCTGAAACATTTTGAAATATTTCAACATTCAATCAGTACAGGAGTACACCTTCAGCCCTAATAAACACATCACTCAATCAGTGCAGCTCTTCATCACAAATCTAAAAGCATCTCACATGCTCACACTTCTCCATGCCCCTGCGTCACTGCGTGGGTAAACCCCACAGCTAACAGGGTTAATCAGAAAATCATTGCCATGTAACATGCTCAGAAAGCATTGGGGGAGTTAGACACTGAGGGGGGAGATGACAGGGGAGAGAAAGAACACCGATGCTCATTACCTCCACTCATCCTGAAGTAATCAATATAACTGATGGAGAAGAAATTGCAGCTCCCTGTCAATATAGTGAGTGTCTGAATGCGTGTATGTGCGTGCGTGTCTAACTGTTTTGAAAGAAAACCATGCATGAATGCATGCACACGTTTGCATTTTTGCCCAAATTGGGATAAGTTGATGAATAAGAATAGGGGGAGGATAGCAGCGAGATGGTGGTATTCAAAAGGATATCTTGATTTAGGTGTATGATTAAGTCCTATGGTGCCCAGTGAGTGGTTAACATTTTAGGAAAAATGTTTGTTTCCAAGATTTTAGGGCTCAAGTGTACAGAGTAAATTAAATGCAAACACAACAGAATAAAACAAGATAGTGATGCAAGCTACATTGATATGGTATTGAAATTGGTAAGGGTGTGGTGTGCACGTGTGTTCCGAAATGGTGAGATTCAGTTCAGCACAAAGCCCTGCTCTGCTGTTTTCTTCTGTTTCATTTCCATGTCCAATATGGCCTTGCAAAGCTTGTGTGATAAAACACAAAGTCACTTCGCCATAGTGCGAAAGGCTGTTCCGCATTACCTGCACAGCCTGACTAGCCTTGCATTCAAATGCATATCAACCCCATTGTTCCCTGTGCGGGGCTCCATAATACATTTCTAATGGAACAAGTTTCAATTGAAAAGTACGGGAGACAACACTCTCTGTATTTTCATTAAAATGACAAGGGAAGCTTTCATTCCATCCAAAACTTTCAAATCAAGGGTTTCTGATTCTGATCTGTTGCCATGAAATTCGCCCGCTTGGTAAGCCCACATTTGCGTTGCTAAGTGGAGACGGAGATGAGGTTCAATTCATTCAAACTCTCTCTTTCTCAATCTCTCCATCCATTCATCCTTCCTTTGGTGCCAATTCAATTACGACTCAATTACAGGTTCCTAAACAAAGCTGCCGTCAACGCACTCTCTTGCTCATCCTCTCTCTGTTCCTCACGTTCTCTCTCTCTCTCTCTCTCTCTCTCTCTCTGATCATCGACGCAGAAAGAGCTGGCTAAACTTTTGTTTCCTCGTCAACAACTTGCAAACACTCAAGTTCCCATGAATAACATCAACATGTCACAGACTCTGGGGAAGTTAGCGTTACCTGTCTGCTCCAAGAGTCACATCTAACCGGTAACTACACACACAAACACATACCAAATTCACTACCATGTATGTATTCCCAATGACAGTGACCAATTTAATTTCATGCTCTAAACATCTGCATCAGTGTCAGACAAAGGAGCGAGGAAGAGACCTCATTGATCCATGGGGTCTGGGACCAGCTGCCAACAGGGCATAGCACTGATGAATATTAAATAGGCCAGCATTAATATGCATGGGATTCTTCAGAGTTGTCTAGACGTGACAGGGTGGCTCCGGTCTCAGGTCAGGATGCCACCAAACTGCTGCCAGCCCTCTCTCGACATAATGTGCAAAAGTGTAATTTTGTTTGCGAGAGTTTGTGTGTTTGCATGTGCGTGCTTGAGTATTCGTTAGTGTTGTTCGAATGAGTGTCTGTGCATTTGTGTCCCTCGGTGTGTGGTCTGATCCAGGATTAGTGGGAGGGGTGTGTGGAGGTGTGGTGCTCAGTGGGACGGCAACCGAAAGCTGGAGAGGAAGAAGTGACACATTCTAATGTGGCCAAATCTGCCTGAAATCCCCCTTGAGAGACACTGCTCTGTCTGCAACATACACACACACACACACAACTAAGCAGACATGACATACAACTTCTATCGAGTAAAAACATCCATGGACTACAGAGGTACAAAGACACAGGTACAGATATGGCTTTAAACACACAACACACACTCGAGTAGTGCCAGTAGTGTACTCGCACAGAGAGCCTAAAACAAATGGATCAGCCTAAACTACCTAGAAAACATATGTTCACACACACTCACACAGTGACACCCCCCTGTGGTGCTCTAGCATGCGCTCCCCAGCCCACATGTAATCAAGTCAGGCAGTGACTTAGTGAAATTGTATTAGCTACACCTTCCTGGGTTTGATGAGAAACGGGTTTGATCCTGTGATGAATTCCGGCCGTGCCGAGATTTAGGCAGGGAAAGAATGAACGGGTGATGCCTTCTTTAACACACTCTGAGGTCTCCTGGGACCAATGTGTTTTTGTATGCATCTGGGAGTGTGTCAGAGAGGGGCAAGATGAGGAAATCCAGACAGACGGGCAAAGAAACAGTCATAATCCCTAATTTACAAGTGGTTTGAATTTGTTTTGTGTCCAATTTAAATGTGTGTGCCTGTATGGAAAAAAGGACAGTGACAAACACAGAAGTTAGTCCAAGTACTCACGATTCCCTTTTGACGATTCCCTTTTTGGCGGTGTGTGTGTACAAGTACTACCAAATATACCCTGATAGATGATAAGCAGGTTCAACGTGAAAATTGCAAAATGTGCAAATTTAAAATAAAATTAAGTACTCACTTGTTTGCTATAGTTTTTTCTTTTATGACCTTATATTTTCCTCTGTAAAGCGCTTTCTAACTACTGTTTTAACAGTGATATATCTATGTGTAATGTGATCATCTCTGCATAAAATTGAACTATGACTAAATTCTCATATTGCGTTTAAGCTGTGTTTGTTCATATGTCTGAACACAATGGCCATGCACGCAAACACTGTGATCACAGTTATAATCTCTCATTTAAAACTACTGTGCCAAGCTGGGTTCATGATCATGTCAACTCGAGAGGATCAAAGACACCCGTTTTCGCTCGGGCTATATTCTGATTGGGAATGGCAGGAGGGCGACTGCGTGATTGGTGTAATTTACTCACTTTCATGTCCCTCACTATACACACACAAACACACATGACATAGGCTACAAATGTGAAAATAATTGGCTTTGCAGTTAAAGATAGCACAAGCAGAACTAAAACAAACACAAAATTTGGACATAGTCTTTCAAGTATGCCTGTAATACTATCCAAGTTGATATTTGACTGGTAGGATTCTGCAATATCTGCACCTCTCCAAGGCAGCGCTCCTCCTTTGATTGAGGCCCCTAACCTGTGTCGTTATCCACCACTGCACATTTCAAGCTAAATTGTGCAAATAAAAAGCACCATATAGAATAATCCAATTTTCAACCTCAATGGCCTCATTTGTCTATAGCTGTTATGCTATGAAAATGAGTTTGGGAGTGATCGATTCGGGCAATATTCTCCGTGCACAAATCAGATGCCTTTAAAAGTGGGCACAAGTGTATGTATGTGAAAGAATCAGACTGGCAGTGGGCTACAGATTCAAAGGGTTGAAACCTGCTGATCTAATAAGAACGGTTTCCGTGTGAATAATGTATGACTCTCTGGTCAATTCAGGGCATCCAATTCCACTCAGAATGTCTTCATGTCTGATTGGGTCTTAATGAGAGCCTTCTATTATTAAAATTAATTTGATGGGATGGTATCTGCTGCTCCACCAAGCAAGAGACCAACTCTACCCCTCAGCTGAGAATAAATGGTATAAATAAATGATTGTATAAATAAATTCAGGTGTAAATTGAGTTGCGTTAATTATTAAAAAGCATCACTGTGGCATACAATGTGTCTCTGTGGTCTCGAGTTTAATGAATGCACATCTGTCAGTGGTGTTATGACAACAATGCACTCCAGTAGGAAAATGAATATTAATTGTGTGAAATGTCTCTTTTGAGACACAAGGAAGAGTTATTCTTAATAAGGAAAAAGGGTCATTTTTGGGGGGAACAAACCCTTTGAACAGATGGAAATGTCTGTTGTTTGTCTTTCAAAATTCAGCAAAGTTAAATCTATTGTAAGTGTTGGAAAATAAGCTTTGTACATATTTCTAAAAGTTGGTAACATATTCAAGGTTTTTATTTTTACAGAAACAAGAGACAGAGTTTCCAGCCATGCTAGCGGAGCCTTTGAGGCTCTACTTTGGCACAGTGGTACTTCAAGCTAAGTATTTAAAACTTTGACCTGCTGATGGCGCTAAAGGAAAACTCAGAAGAACACCAAAGTCAGTAGAATTGGGTAAAGTAATCTTCTAGGGACCTTAAGATTTAATGATAATCCATCTAATCCATCCCGCTAGCATTGCTAAAAAAACATGTCACACAGCAAACAATGTACAATCTACGTACTGATAAACCTCACATTCTATGCTGAATTTCAATCCATGCTCCATATTTGAAGGGAAACTCCGATCACCAAGGGTTCAAAAAAAACTATTTACTGCCATGGTCTCTTGAATCTGTCAACCATAACAAAGAAGTGATTGAGTACACGGACGTGAGTGTGAGTGTGTATAAAGACCGGGAGATCTAATCGGCCAGAAAACCACGTGTCATCACATCTTTGATTAGAGCCAGCAGGGAATCTGACAGCACATTGCACACCCTTGTTTTTTCCCCCCGGAAGAACCTGTTGCACACTGGAAAAGCAAGAGATGTGTGTTTATCTGTCTGGCTACCAGGGAAGGTGCCAAAGTCTCTACAGCCTCAAGACCTACATGTTTTTTTTTCTTTCATTCCTTCCTTCCTTGCTTCCTCCCTGACTTCCCCAACCCCCTTTTGCATGTGTTCATCCCCCCATATTCTCCAATCAGCAGGTCTGAGATTAAAAGTAAACACAGAGGTGACAGTCAAAGCCGCCAATAATGACAAGACCAATCCTGATTAAAAATTAGCCTCAGGTCGGGAAAATACACCAAGCTCTTTCTCACTGATTAAATGTCTGCGCTGTGTAAACTATTACAACCTTGTTCTATTCTCCTTCTGTTGTCCTCTGCATCCCTCTTTTATTTCTAATGGTCCCGCTTCCATTCTCTCACTGTGTTTAATGTCTGATTTAACGCTAACCTTTGGTCATCTTTTGTTTTATCTCAGTAGAACTTAGTGAGATAAAGCAGTTTAAAGTATTTGATTAAATAAAAAAGCATTTTGATTATGTGACAATATGCTTCCCTATAGCTTACAGACACTGGCCATGTCTGACCTTTGGCAATGACAATCAGCTTTCTCATTACTCAGCTATTTTAGTTTCAAGGCCATCGTTGCATGGGTGTGTGAAGTGCTTTTGGTTAATGCAGGATTCATTTTGGTTTACATCCAGTTTTACTCCTGGGTTCGTACCAAGATATTCCAGTAGGTGATGCTGGCTTATGTTTGGATAATCCTCTATGATTCACATGTCTGGAAGTGGAGTGCCACAATGGCTAAATTAACTGAAAACAAAAAAATGGGGGGCAATGAGGAATGTACTAGCATCTATTCTGTCAATATTGTGTAAATGTTTGGCTTTGATATGTCCACAAACGTATGACATAACAAAAGTGAGTCAAATGCTGGCAACTCTAATCTCAGTCTTTAAATAACTGCCTGCAATGTATTTTCCATTATCATGCTTCTATCCTTCTGTTTCAGCTAACCAGGGGCTTGGTGAGGTACAATGCAGTAAAAAGCCGCTATTATTATTACAAGCCACAGAGCATTTTCCCCACTGTCTCCATGCTCCACTCTAATTTCAGCACCAGAGCTACTGTAATTCAATCACTGGTCCCATAGCAGATGAGAAAACAACACTGCATTTATGTTTGTTTGTGTGTGTGTGTGTGTGTGTGTGTGTGTGTGTGTGTGTGTGTGTGTTGGCGTCTATGTGTGACTAGGAAGAGGGGAATCACATCTCTAATGTTTTATCAACCTTGCTGAAATCTATTTATGAGCAAATTGAACATGATGAGCCCAAGCTAACACATATAAAATAATTACCGAGAGCTACAGTGCATCTGGACATAATATGTGTATGTGTGTGTGTTTTCCACAATATGTAGAGTTGTTTCATATTTGCTTTCATGCTGAACACAAATAAAGGCTTCTCACAGTAATAGCCTGTCAGGTAACAGAGGTACCTTGGGTTTTATCTACAAACCCAGTCATGTCGCTGCTGGAACAAAGCGATTCATAAAGTCCTGGCACCTGAGCAAGAGGGGAATGCGTGTCATTTTCTAGTGACATTCCTGCAGCATACGGAACTCAAGAATAGACTCATTTGCAACAAGTCATTCAATAACAGCATGTCGTACACGTCATACATGACATTATTTGGCATGCATACTTCACTTAGTGTACACCTATACACACTTACTTCCAGCCAGTATAAAAGACCTCATCAATCACTGATACGGCATGTGCCTACATCACATAATGTTTTACTAGTTATAATGGCCATTTGAAGGACACTTCTGTAAATAGAATAGTTTGTTTCAGATGTTTTACAAAAACAACAAAGCTGTGAATTATTAGTGAATATAGTATTACCTCCTTTATGGAATTTAATAATAATAAGTTTGACCTATCATATTCAACCAATTGAACAATGTCAAACATTTTTAAAAATGGACATTTTATTGAAAACAGGAAATAATTTTTATTTGACAGCAAATACAATCCAATTTAGAGACTGGCCTAGACACATGGGCAGTTTATAAATCAGTTAAAGAAGAAATCCAACTCTATAGTCAAGTAGAATTATTTTTGCTCATACACAACAAGTAACCTGAGGGAAAAAAGTAACGCTAGTACACATTTTGTCTATTTTAGTCTTAACAAGTAGTCTTTTTTTGAGAACAATGAGGATATACATAACATTCATTTAAATCCTTTGACTGGCATTTACTTGTTGGGTCCATACAACTTTACTACTTTGACAGGATTTAATTTGGTTATCATCTATTTATGATTTATTATTGAATCTTCCATGTCGAAACCACCCACGCACAAACACGCACAAACAAATCTTTTTAATGTCAATCTCCAAGTAGCAAGTAAGAGAAAGTTAACATTAGAAAAGAAAGATGAGAATGAAACATCAATGTTAAAGCAAGAAAGCAAGAAATGGAGAAAAGAAATAGAAAGGAGGGGCATCAATCGCAGCTAAGCAGGTGTCTTCAACATTCCAGCGTCATAATCCTATAATAATTATTGACTTCTTCATCGACAGAGTTCAGTTCCATCAAAGGTTCCATTTATGAATATGATCAATCATAATTGCAAGGTCAGCGGAAGTCAAGTATTGATCTCTCTGCACAACATGTGTGAACAATTACTATCCTTGAATTCGGAAAACAAATCAAGAGATTGAATGATTGAAAGAAGAAGAATTGGAAAGTCGAGCCAATGATTTTACAATTGAGAGGAACTCATCTTAACATGGTAGTTTGGTGTAGACTAAGGTTATACATGGAAAACAAGGGCTGATTTTCTCAAGGAGCTATCTAAATGAAAAGGGCAGGATGCTCGAGAATGCTGTTTTTAGGGGGGCAGTCAGTAAGGGCAATGTGTCTCTTCAAGCCTCCTCTAATGACCCTATCACAGTTCTGAAATGCATGAGATTTTTTTTGGGGAAAAAAAGACTTTCCCCAAAACATATCCACCCCCCACTATTCACAAATCCATTTTGCCGAAGTCTGTAACATCACACGTCACTTGGTACAAAACATGCTGTGTCTGCTAATTCATGTTACAAACACACACATACATTTCTGTGAACACATGGCATTCAACATCTGCTTGACCCACCCCTGATATCCCACCCTCCGTCACCTCCACCCGTGTCTCCCACTAGACATTCTTCCATTTGCACCTCTTCTCCCTCCTCTTCCCATTGGGGTGTACAAATCAGCTTGACAAGGAACACCACTTCTGGTCGCCCCCAGCAGTCACTCTCTTCCTCCTCCACCTTCTCCTCTCCCTCTCCCCACCTCCTTCTCATGGGAACATGATGCTATAATACATAAAAAAGAAGCTCCTAATACAGCATAGGATTTCTCTACCTCAGGTTGAGCATAAGGTATGAAGGGGCTGGCAGAGAGAGAGAGAGCTGTTTGTAACTAGACTGCTTGCGTAACGGCTTGCTTTTTGTTGGCCGGACACCCTGTGAACAAGGCTATTTGAATATCAAAAGGAAAACAGGGAATGTGCGAAAAAGATTTGGAACCGACTTGATTGTGAATACATTGTAAAAATGAGGGAGGTCAGAGGTGGGAGAGAGTTGGGAATGAGAGTATATGTATGTGCCTGCAGGGAAAGGGGGAAGTCTGAAGTGTGTACGGTTGTTGATATCAGGTGCAAGCGTGTGGTGACAGGCAGGCTTTGTGTACGGCCGTCACATGAGGTGTGGGTGGGGGAGGTCACTTTTATTGTGCCCCGGGGGCAAGGCAATATCACACAAAACACAATGAAAAGGCGTGACACAAAGAGAAATAAAATTTTTAAAAAAGGCTGTAAATGCATCACTGATTTGCGCACAACTGCTTTAGTTATTGAGATATATTCACACTTCACCTCCCCGATGACCACTGGGGCGCTCTGAGTCCTCAGCTGCCTACACACGCGATAGAGAGGGAATAAAAAAGCAGAGGGCGAGGATGTAAAAGTGTAGTGGTCGAGAGACATTCAGAGGAATATGGGGGCCTGGTAACACATCTATAGCTGGAAAATAGTTATTTTCATAATTTATTCATAGGGGATTTGATTGAATCTGGATGAGGTGCTGTGATTCTGAAGCAGTGGTTTGCACAGGATACAAACGCACCCACAAACCCTTACATACACATTTAGACAGACAGCTGACGATCTGCTGTATAAATGAACATTATATACATGCTCTAGCTGGCAGTCTCACTACATACGTTCAGAACACATAATCCAGATGTCCCTACACATGGAGCAGTAATAAAGTCTTAAGATGAAGCATTGCATTAATTGAAGCGTACGAGATGAGCACCAGCGGCGGAGGCAAGCAATTAAGTCCTCCTGAGTGTTGTTCATGTGTATGTGAGGCATAAGAATAGGCGTCTGTGTGGCTGTCTGCATGTGTGTAATGATATATGGCGGGGTCCTTACAAGACGCAGGAGGCATAAATTACAGATATTACAGATTAATTTCAAACCCATTAGAGATATGCGACTCTGAGTAGGTTACAAAATCATTACACGTTCTGTACCAACACCACTGCTCTGATTCTTACGTAAAGATCTGAGAACTTGACATGTGGCAGTCAGATACAACAATATATCTTATATTCATAAATATGTTTTCACAAAAATACAAAATGCAAAGTCTTCTGCAAGAACTACAGAAACATCTGTAGTTCTGACTTTGTACTCAGTTTAGCGCATAACCATTTGTCTTCCTTTGTTAACGGTGCATGGCTGGATTTAAGACGAACAATCAAACTCACTTATTTCCAAGGCTGTGTTGGTGAGCCTCTGCGTTAATAACTACATTGACTTGAAGTAGACCGTTGAGAAAAAAAAAAGAGAGTTTAGAAAACTCCAAGTAGAGAGACTAAGAGACACACATGACTAAGCTTTAAGAGTTGAGTAATCCCGTAGCCAAAAGAACTCATCAACTCAATCTCTCATTTCCAACTCTTTTCCTCTCCACACTATGTTTAATTTGAAGAGAGAGGAAAAAGTCCCTTTCCACACCGTCTCAATACATATTTTTCTAATTTCTTCCTTCAGAAATCTCTTAATGGCTTCTTCGCTGCACCCTGATGAAAACAATGACTTTTAACCTTCTTCTACCTCCATCCTTCCCTCTATCCATCTTTCCCCCTCCCTCCATCACAGTCAACTTATTTCACTTTCTAAATGATTTCTTACTCCTTCAATCTCTTTGCAGCCATTCAGGCCCCGGCCCAGGCTTGTGGCCGGTGCTACGCATTGTGACAGGTGAAATGAAAGCCCAGAGAAATCTCATCTTCTTATGAACGCTCGGAGGCATTCAGCCAGTCAAAAAAAATATTTTTTACCCTTTCTTTCTAAGGCGCCGACAGATGGAGGAAGGGAAAAAAAGAGAGCTGTTATTTGAAGACCATTTGGGGTTTTCCTTTATCCACAGTTAATCAATGCTGTTCTTTTTGTGGTGAGGGGGGCTGGGTTGAGGCAGTACATTTTGCATATATTTTCAGACTAGCTACTATATGAGTGGGATTCTTTTGTCAAAAAAATAAAAGCTACAGCCTGCATTGAACCATGTTCTAGAGTCAAGTCAATCAGTTGCTTACTTTTAATTTGAATACCTAGAGAAGCCTAATTATGACCACATTATTTAAATAGTTTATACTCAGTAGTCGTAATTAGTTATGCAGATATTATGAATGGATGATATATTTTTTGCGCTACGCAGTAGTCTACAGATTAAAAGCATTTTACAGGTTATTATCTTGCTCTATCTCCTACCTTTCCTACTTCATCCAAACAATGTCAATTAGGAGCTTGGTGTGAAAAAAGAAATAATAGCAGACAAACAGCGCTGTCAGGCACTGCTGATTGAAACCTCAAGGTCAGAGGCATATAAACAGAGAACCAGAGAGACAGAGAGAGAAAGAGAGAGTGACAGAAGAAGTGGAAGCAGTAGCTTAGACTCTCCAGGGTCTGTCTGTGCAGCTCACTCACTGTGCTATTTTGTCTGTGCTTGTGTGTGTGAGTGAGAGGTTTTCAAGGCGGTAGGCGGATTCTGCAAAGTCACCCTGCTCTGCCTCTCGTCAATCTCATACTCTATCTCAGTTTTCCTTCTCCCACTCCTGTTGTCTGCCTTTCTTTTCCTAAGTGTAACTTCTTGACCTGCAACGTGCCCTTACAATCTCCACGGCACCTCATGCTCCTACCTCTCCATCTCGGCCAAATCCCTCCATCACTCTATGGCTGGATCCTGCCCCCCTACTCCATCTTAGCCAAACATGACGAAAATCACCCTCCCCTCCCTCCACCTTCTCTCTATCCACAACCTCTCTACTCTTGCACTTACCCATTATTTCTGTCGGTTCAATGAGCTTGTAGATCTCTCCTCAGGTTTCTTCTTTTTCCTTACTCAACCTGTACACCTCTAACCTCCCTCCCTCTTTTCACATCTCCACCTGACCTTAACCTTTGCTCAGTGTTCCCCCTGTTCAGGAGCCTTCTACGCCCACATCTCACTGTTTCTCTACTCTCCATTCCAAAGTTCATCCCTCTGTGCCCACCCTCACCTTGTAATTCTCCACTCTTGCTGTAGAGTTCTCGCCTCTGCTCTCTCAAGTAGGCACTCATGCTGATGGCATGGGAAGATGATTCAAACCTACAAAACAAATAAAACACACAAAAGGTTCAACACGTGTACATAAGACATAAACACACAATGCAACCGGAAACAAAAACAAAAAACAATTACAATGAGCATTGGACTAGGGCCTGAGATGTTAAACAAACCAATGTAATCTTAAATATATTTTTAAAATATTAAAATGTTAAAGTTTTCTTATATTTGGTCTGGCACCAGGCAGAGAGCAAAGGGTCTGATCCTTACTTGAAGAGCGACTGCTTGGCACGTTGTGGTTTTTTCTTCGCAAAAAAGGCAGCAAACTCACTGCCAGTGCTGGCGTAGGAGAGTTGAGCAGACGGCTCTGTGGCACTGCGGCTGTTCTTCACATCCAGATACTCCATAAGCAGAACCTAAACAACACACAGAGCACTATGTCAAAAGCAGACAAGTCAAGGTAGAAGTACCTGAGTGCTATTTTTATGACAGGTTGTCTGACCTACAGCCAGGTCACATGGGTTTAATCTTTGTCTCTCAATGTACGTGCTGAGTGCATCCCAAGTATGCTTGTCTAAGACAGTAATTTTCTACGCCTCCTATTTTCCACCAACAATTTGAAGGGAACAAGAACAAACATTTTCAATGAAAAATTTACCACGTTGGTAAAAAGGATGGGTCACGGTGCAGTCAGTTTAATCGACGGTGCAGTCAGTTTAATCGACTTTGACTTTAATCGTCAAAAATCAGTCAATGGACAAAATTAGTCCATGAAACAGAGATGAACAAAAACCGACTTCTACACACATTTAGCAACAGATTATGTTATTTCTCTGTGGAGCACTGTTCTTAACATTGCTATTCAATTTCGTTGTAGTGTTCCAAGAATATTTAGCTAAATTATTCTTCTATTTTGAATATAAATGATTATAATCCACTAAACTTTTATGTTAAATTCAGCAAAGATTTCCTCGTGATTTGCAAGCTCTCTGTTTTTTGTGTTTTTCTACATGGCCCTTGCTCTGTAAATGGAAAACAAAGAAAATGGTGTGGACCTTGCCACACAACATTGTTCCAGCCAATCAGCAACAGGTGGTGTTTAGTGCTCATGCACAAGGACAGTGGGAGAGAGAGTTCTATACACCAGCACATTCGAACATGCTGGACTCCAGGCACTGTGAAGAAGGAGAGATGACCAAGAAACATCCAGAGGAAAAGTTCTGAAGAGTATAAACACAGAAGAAGGTTAAATGATAGAGGTGAAGGTATTTGTATGCTGGAGAAACCTCCAAGATTTAAAATTAGGGAGGTGGGGCTTCTGAGGAAGCACTGGAGTATTTGTTTGGCAGTTGAGTTCAAACATCAACATCCTTCTGCAGAATAACTTACTCTCTCTTTCAAAAAAAATATTCAGCAGATAGCAGAGCATCATCTAGTGGATAGGCTATGAACATCCAGAAGTAGTACGTTTTGTATTTAGCGTGGCTTGTAGTATTACATTATATTGCAACTTATGGAAAAACAACAAAACCAATTCTGAAAAATGAATGACAGAAAAGGGACAGTGATATGGCTGGGTGCTTTTCATTGCTGCTGTAAAAAAAATCTTGTCCTCCATTTCCCTCATCTGTCTGCATGATCCATGGTGAAATCCATCAACGTCTTATCATGCTTCATAAAAATCTTATCAACTTCTAACAATAGCTGAGGACAATCACATTGAAACTCTGGCCAGACAGAGAAAGTTAACTTCCTCTACTCTATCATTCTATCTGCACATTCCCTCTGTTGCTTTCATTGGCTCTCATTTTTCAAAATCTCTTAGTGCTTCATCTCTCATTTCTCACATTTCTATTTTCTCTCTGGTCTGTCTACCTCAGTTCATCGTCCCCTCTCTCTTGCACCCTTCTTCATTCCTCTCTCTGTGTGAATACATATGTTCTAAAATAGCCTCCCATATCCAATAGCTTCATAATTTAGCAGGGCCATTTAGCCTGTGTGTGTCTAATTCTGTGGAGCAGTGTGGGTCAGCCCAGAATGGGACAGGAGTAATGGCCAAGCAGATGGAGATCCATCCCGACCATAATGATGTAATTAACGCTGCGGAGAGCACCCCCATAGTCATGCATGGGAAAGCCTTCACATGCTAGCATCGATTGTTAATTCAAGTGCACACACACGAGCACGCGTGCAAAAAAAATGCATGCATGCTGTGTATATTTGGTTTGAGAACAGAATCAAGTTTTTTTTTATGGATTACTACAAAAAACAGGTCAAAATATCTAAAAACATCTTTGTAACTTAAAATGGTTCTGATGTAAAGTTAAAGAGCCTGGTGTCATAGCACTTGGTCACAAATGTTCAAGTCACTATATAAGTTAAACATGAGCACACAATCTTTCAACACACATGCAATTACTCTCTAACACACTTCCCCACATCACACAGTACTGAAGGCCATATCACACTTGCCCTGGCAACTGGCAACACCAGGGCCTCCACTTTCCACTATCCTCATGCTGAAGCTAATCCTATCAGCGTATTAATTACTAATGATGAGCTGATGGAGCGAAACCCCCTCTTGCTTGCAAGCTAACGCCCAAGTAGACTTAATGAAATGCCAGCACTGGGCTGATGAAGGGGCTCCGACCCTACTTAAATTGCATTAGCCCAGAGACAGAGTGAACTTTGGAGGCAATTAATTGGACTGCTAGGACAGAGAGACAGATAGAGGAAGAGAGGGATGGGAAGCAGAAAGTAACACAGACTGAGAGAAAGGAGGAGGGTGAGATAAAGCTGGAAAAGAGTTGGGGAGAATGGAAAAAACAAAAGGATTATAGGTGGAGAATGAACACTGAACAGAATGCTAAAGAGGAAATGGGAACGGAAGAAAAGAGAAAGGTAAGGAAGAAAATGAGAGAACACAAGTTAAATAACCAATTGTTGCTAATTTAACACCTCTAAATGAAGATAAAAAAGAGGGCTTCCCCACCTCTACACGAGCCTTTAGTAGACAGTCTCAGTCAATCTACCTCCAATCAGAAGCAAACCATGTCACAGAGATAACAAATCACAAAACTTTTTCACCTCAAAATTACAAAGCTGCCTCGATAACAAGTGTTATATTGATCCTAACAAAGTTACTTTGAAGCAAACTACTACAAATTTGTGTGTTTTTTTTCTTATTACAAGTGGATAGAATGACACTGGCTAAATATGTCTCAGTCTCACTGTGCAGTATCTACACTAATTATCAAGTATAACAGATCAAATTGAGAAAGATTTCATTTTCAAAAGACTTTTTTTCAAAAAAGTGTCTTAGTTTAGTTTATTTTTATGCAACCAACGTATTACAATTACATAAGAGCAACATCTTGTTTAATTTAAGTCACTTTACTTTTAGTGTTAATCTTCACATGTTTCAAGTCAATTACAATCACCCACACTGCACTCCCCAGCTAGTTGCCCAGCATCAAATGTTTCAAATATAGTAGGGAATCGTGCAATCATGCAAAGTTATAATCCTTATTTAACTCTTATTTTACAGATGCCTACATCTCAGGTAGCTAATATACTAAATGTTGAATTTGCACCATAAAAAAGGTTACAGATGGTGATAGTTTTAGTAGCAATAGTCTGTCTCCCAACAGTAATGTTCAATGTACTGTAATAATGTGTCATAACTGCATTTTTATGGGTACAACTTTGTACCATAGCCTTTCCTCTTTCCTAAAATGAACACGTCTGATAAATTTAAAATAACGGAAGACAGATGTTTTGTTTGATACAAAAGTTATTCACTCTTACCTGTGTGTGACCAGACAGCATATCACACTTGCAAAGTGAAAAATAGAGGGCAATAGAAGTAAGGACAATGAAAACAGGAATTAGTCAAAGGAATTGGATTACAAACAAGGCAAAAGGACAGAAATGACTGTGTTGCAAATAGTAATAATAGTGACTAAACAATTAAATTACACAGAGTGAAGGAGAGGTACACAAAAGACAAAGAAAAAATAAGTGATACAGAGATGAAGAGGTCCCTCTGTCACAGCTAGCTTAGAAATGATGAACAGCAGCATCGTCACAGCTACCAAAAGAAAGAACTGCCTCTGACCCGGAGCGTCACATCAGTGCAAGACAGCAGCTATCCACAAGAGACGAAAATAAACAAATTCATTGGCCTGCAATATTAATTAGGGATGGACCTGGGAGCCCGGTTACAAATGGGAGGCAGTTCTAATTTAGTAAAAACCTGAAGCGTTGAAACATCTGACACAACGGTCTCAATACAAACAAATATAATGTCAACATACTTTTTCCCCCTCTCAGCATCTTTAATTTTGGCAACATCTAGTACCAGATAGAAACATACTCATGTCTCTTTCCACATTTCCTTCTTTTTATGAAAAGATCTGGTCAAAAACCTGATACTTACATATTGCATTCTCTTAGCAAGTGTTGACTGAACTTGATAACTTGCCAAAATGTCCACGCTAAATTAGTTCAGTGAATTTCCATTGTAACTTCCACTAAAAGGTTAAGAGAGTTGATGGCGAAACAGGAGAGGAGGAAATGAACTGCCTGAATACACTAAAAATCAATAGTCATGGGTGAATCTGTGAAGCAGTGGATAAAACGAGGGGTGGTATGTAAAGATGTGAGACAAATGGCTCTTCACACCAGATAAGCCCAAGTGTGTGCGTGTTTGGGTGCACACATGCGTGAGTTTGAGTGCACATGCAAAGCCCACATCTCTCTCAAGGGCCGCCCTGACAAAGACAATCATTTCCACCACAACTATTCAATGTAATTCTATCAATCAGCCAATCTCCTTCTGCACTTAAGTAGCTTGGGTCTCGTCCCAAACTTAAATCAGTCCACTGGGCTGAGAGCTAAGTTCTATTAAAAAAGGAGAAAAGCTTCATCGAGGTCTGCCTTTGCAATTCATTACCAGCACTCCCATTTATTTCTTCCAAACCAAATGTTCCGATGTCACCCTTTGTGCTTAGAGAAGGCGCATACTCATCCTCCATTCTGTCCATTAGGGCCCTAACACCAACAAATCAGTGCAATTAAGAGAGCATCACTCAAAGCTCTGCAGGTGAGCACTTGTTGCTGGATTAACTCGGCAGTCAATTGGCTAAAATTAAAGAAATAAATATCACTTCATTTTGTCTTCTCTTGTTTCCATCCGCTTCCCTTCTTATTAAGTCATCTTAAGCAGCTGAGAGAACAATCTCAACAATTTGTTCCTTTCTCAAGGCTTTATTGAAATCGGCTGTTTTCCCACTAAATCCCTTGGCCGGTGTCTTGTCACAAAACATATTGACTGATATCCCTTGCTGCTCGCTTGAAGTTAAAGCCCAAAGTGTCCTTGGCCATCAAAGTGGTTGTTCTGTATGCACACTGTATTGATTGTGTTCCAGAAACTTCAATAACCTTCACAAGTTCTGACAGAGCTTCAGTCACAACTACTCCCGCAGCACTGAACTACCACTAACCAGTGGGGGTTCCCACCTGGAGCGTACCACATCTCTTCAGGCTTTTGAAGGATATCTTGTTGATAGGGGAAAGGAAGATGTGCCTGTATGTTCACTGAAACCCATGTTATTTCTCCCTGTATCCTTTTTGGATGTGAAAACATTTAAATTTAATATTATTGGTGTATTTACTGTTTTAAACAAAGATGAAATTGTGTTTTTTTATGGATACTACCCTTTAAGAAAATGCATGCTTTAATTTTCATTTCTATGAGATACTCAGCATATCAGTGAATATGTTGAAAAGGCAAGGATTTAACTGAATAGCAAAAGAGAAGACAAAGCAGATTAAACATCGACCACTGACAATAATAATATTAAATTATCTCTTCAGTTAAATGTCAAGTTTCTCTATATTGTTGCTCACTGAGACTGCAGTGAATAGTCTCGTAACTAGACCGTAAATAATGTTAAGTTAATACATGTCGATCTTCAAAGAGTTGCACCTCTGCACTAACCTCATATGAGATATAAAGTTGAAGCCATGATAGTGTTTACAGTACAGGACATTATATTGAGGGTGCAACACAGAGTCATAAAATGTAGCAACAAGTCATGGAAATTACTGCAAAAGCATACAGTAAATCAGCAGTTGATTAAGGCTCCAGTGATTTTCATGTAGTAGATATGGGTGGGGTGAGGGGCGGGGGTGTGCGTAGCTGAGAAAGAAGAGATTTTGTGACACTATGGAGATGGTAGACTTCACTGCGCTCCAGCGATATGTAAATATGACAGCGCTTTGGAGGGCAGAATAAATGTGACACATTGATTAAAATGTTGGGCAAGAACAACGTAGCGATGTCTGCGCTTCATATCTAATTAAAAGAGATCATTGTCTTCGGGCTGCTCTCTGGCAGTTCAATTCGCCTCATTTTCCCTCCGTCGATGAGCCAAGAGAAGGCACTGAATATTTAAGCCACTTGGATACTTATATATTTTAGGCAAAAACATAACACCCCTCCTTTGTCTTGGTTAATCTAGAGCAACGAAATGATTCATTTATGAAGTGAGTTTAGGCTAAGCTATAGGCTCTCTTCTGAATCAAAAGGAGAGAGGAGAGCAAGAATGTGATAAGGAATATATAAAACATATATAGAAAAGAATACTAGAATTTTTGGTAGAAATGGATGTAAACAACGTGTTAAACGTTATCCCTAAAGTCCAGGAAAATCAAAGTACCACAGAGAGAGAGAGGACTTAAGAGTTTAGTGCCACAAAGCAGGGACAGGTACCTAAACTTCAATTTGATCAAAGTTTCCTTTTTTAAATATTACTCTTTATTTGGAGTCCACATCAAAAAAAGGGCAGCCCTCATTGCACGCTTTCTTATTCCTTGCTACAGTAGAAAATGCTAACGTGAACAAATTCGAGTTCAAAGTTTCTATGATCTAGGAATCAGCGCTGTCAGAAGGCAGATAGTCAGCATTTATCCATATTTTTGAATACAGGCTCAAAGTTCCTTGTCTGCAGAGAGGAAGCCACTCATTAAAAGTGTCATTTGCACTCTGGTCACACACTCGCAGCAGACAACGGACATAGCGAGCAGTCACCCAGCCACAAATCCTTGCAGAATGCGCAAAAGGCGAGCTAATTAACAAACTCGCACGCCTCAAACCAAACAGCCGACAAGGTCAAAGGGTGATGGACGTCAGTAGCTAGAGACAATGAGCCAAATATACATCAAATTACACTCCTGCTAGGCAGTCTTAATGAAGAATGCATGGTGAGGTTTATGAACTGTGACCTTTCATGAACTATATTACCCAATTACCTGTTAAGTATTGTGACTTCCATCTCATTAATGATTCAAAGGAAAACTTTGAATTAAATTTGTTGCTTCTTGGTTGGCACCTAATGCTGTTCTGACTAACATTTTAACTCCGAGAACATAACATTAAACTTGCCAGGCTTGTGTGACGCTACTATACTGCATTATTTTGAAGAGGAAAGGCAAACAAATTAAACATTTATGGATACATTTATGTTCCAGTCACTGTGATTTCTTTGATAAAACAAGCTACTTTGAAGAACAGTATAGTTCCTGATAGAAAATGAAAACATGGCAGTCATAGATAGCGATAGGCGGTAGTAAAGCATGCAGTGGTATACATTTATAAATGTAAATTCAGTAATGGTGTGAATAATCAATAGATATAGTCACACACATTCTACAGAAACTTAAAAGATTGTTCAGTGGCATTAAAACACTCCTTCCAGCATCAATACCACTGATTACCATCTAGTCTTTTATGCATTGAATCAATACATCCACGCTGAAATAAACAGCCAGTAGAAGCGTCTCCAGCGTTTCTGAACAGGGATTAGAACCATTACATGAATCTTGACTTACAAAACCTTGTTTACTTACTCCCCATTCTAAGCCTGCCGGGGCCTCAGTCACACAATGATGAACGGTTTCTCTGCCGAGGCCTTGTAACTGGACGCACCCGTGTTTCTGTCGGCTCTTGCATCTGTCGGCTGGTATGTCATGCAGAAAGGTCAACCTGATTTCCCCTACCTCTCAAAAGTGGCGGGGGGACAACTCCTACCAAGAGGTTTCTGCACATGTACATGTACATGTTAAAATGCAGTCTACTTCTGTTCAAGCCTTTCATACCAGTTATAGAAGTATAACTTTTAAATTGCATATTTTGCAAGCAATAGTGATCTTTTTGGAAATAAAAAAGAAGTTACAGTAGGTAAAACACACGCATGATAAGGACTAACAAAGATCGTAAGCAAATTTTGACCGATGTGGTGTAGGTTCCTGCCCCTTTGAGGGTCTTAAGACGTGAGATAAGAACAGACTCAGTAGCCATTAAAATTTAACAGAGCCACTGTGGGAGTGGTAGGGATTTAATTTCTCTCATTGCTGATATGCGACTCTCTAGGACAGAGTGGGCTAAACGAAGGGGGTGAAAGGGAGTGAGGGAGTTGTGAGAGAAAAAGAAAGCAAGATAATGAGATTAAGAAGGAAATTACAAGGAGCAAGAGGGGTATGCACAAGGTATTGGGAAACTGAGAGACTGCAATACAAAGCAGGAACAGTGCTGAAGAAGGAAAGAGCAAGGGAAATGGAAATGGAGAGTGGGAGAGAAAGACTAAAGCACAAGCAAGAGATGAGAGAAATGGCAAGAGGGAGGGTGTGATGGACGAGGGGCCTCATATTGATACAATCGGTCAGGAAATAATAACACGAGTGAGTGAATAAGAAAACCTCATTTCACTTAATGAGTATTCTAATCAAGAGATTACATTATCTCACATCGCAGAGACAGGGGAGTGGAGTGGAGCCCCTGGCAACTGGGTGTTGGCAGTGATCGCATGCTGGGGAATGGCTTAATGCCTTCTATAACTACGCTGGTACAGCAGAGCTATTACAGTACATGCCTATGCACAATCACACGCAGGAAATACACACAAAACCACCTAAACACTCCTGTATTTATGCATACCGGTATGACAGCTGAAAAAAAAGTTACTGGAAACAGAAGAGCCACAATGCTCAAGTTAGAAATAGACGGGCTTTCCTTTTTTTTTTATCAAATCCACCAAAAAAACCCAACATATTTGATTACTGATCTTGCTATCCATTACCATGGCAACAATCAAAGCCTTCAGGTCTACTCTGAGAAAATTAGCTTTCTGCTGTACTTTTCTGCCAAAAAAGAAACAAGTTCTGAGCTCTCAGATATTCAGTATATTCAGATATAGCACATCTAAGGAATGGATAGGTGAGAAAAGCATGTTAAAATGGAGGAAGAAGCACTGTGTCCTCTTTAACAAATTCAAGCTGGTTAAAATTACACATACGGGAAAGGATTCAGAAAGACAAAAATGAAAATTACTGTCCCAGTTAAGGCGCGTCATGAAAAATGTGGTTTCCCTGGGTATTAGCACACGTAGGGAGACACACACACACACACCCGATCACTTTGAGAGCAACAACTGCCATAGATTTTCCTCTGAGATTCACCATAGGTCAGCTTAACAGCTGCTCATCCTGTCAGCCAATGAAACAGGAGCAGGGAGCAAGAACCCAGCATAAATACACGCCAATTAAAGAACCTAAATTAATCCAAGCAATCAAGCTTCCCCTGTCTTTTTTTTCTTGCTACTTCTTCTTGCTGACAGATTGAACGCCACTCATCACATCACTGCCAGTTTCTCTACTGATTAATTTACTGTAAGAGAAGGTGAATTAAATCAGTCTTGTAAGAAAAGTGCTGGGTGGAAAATAAATCAAGGATGAACAAATCTCCATGGCAGTGGATGAAAAATAAAAGCCTGGGGATATGCCAGCAAGGAGAGTTCACCATGAAAGCATCTTGTGATATGGCGGAGTGCTACAATATGGCCTTTTAGTTGAAGTAGCGATGGGAAATGCATTGGACACTAAAAGCTGTTTATGTTTAAAGCTTCATTTTAATTAACCTCTATGTCAATACTTCGTTTTTAGTGTCCTTTTTGTGGTGTGTGCATAGGTAACAAGTCAGACAAACATTTGCCACTAAGTTCTCATAACTTTAAATTATACTAGTCACATATGTCTGAGGTCTTGGAATATTTCTTCTATCACTGTTGCTCATATCTGACCTGCAGCACCGTCTGGATCTTGGCAGAGACGTCGGCCTGCTCATAGAGTTTGATGCCCTCTTCGTGTGCCTTGCCCGGGCACTGCACTGCGATCCGCTGCAGGTGGGCCAACACCACACTGTGAGCCTGTGCCACTGCCTTGAACTTGTCAAACAGAAGCTCCAGCAGCTCCAGCAGCAGCCTGTAGAGGGAGCCAGAGAGTGCAGAAAGGCAGGGAGAATATGAGAAACAAGTGGGATGGAGAGCAGGAGAGTGGGGAGTAAATACATGAAGAGGAGAGGGAAAAGGGGAGGGGATCAAGAGACTTATGAGAAGTCACACTTAATAAAACTAAAACAAAATAAGAGACATTTTTTTGGAAAAACAAAACTATAACTGAACATTTCTTTGCTAAGCACTTTTTCCCATGGTGTTGTCTAACGCAATCTGCTAGAGGAGCTAAAAAGCACAGCCAGGATGACATTCACTAAACAGTTTATTGGTTAGTTTAAAGTTAGCCTTGGGTTTCTACATAAATAAGCAGAGAGAGACCAAGGAAGCTTCTTTTTTAATATTAGAACGAGGCAAAAATTAGACCTAGGGTGTGGTGTGATTGCTGGCGTCAGCCGGCAAACCAGTTGCCAGGTTTCTTTTTTTCCCCCTAAAAAAAGCCTGGCAACAACTATAAAAAGGTTTACACACCTCAGACTTTCCCTTCAAATTCATCCATTAAAACAGCTAAGAAATACTAATGCCTTTGATATTCTAAATGATGCAAGTGCCATTTTTTTCTAACATGAATTTATAACAAAACAGTCCTGAGTACACTAATGAGATAAGATTATAGTGCATCCCCAGCGTCTACCATGCCTTAAATGTAGTTTTACCTCTCCACTGCCACCAGAAGGATGTATATGTGCACAGATGCTAAAGGGTAATTGTAAGCAACTTGTAATTTATTAAAACTGCTATGCATAAATCCGATGTATCACTTAAAATTAGTAAAAATAAAAGCAAAACTGTAGCTGCTCTGAAGAAAATGAGGGAAATAACAGAGAGCAACATCTAGTCAAAAATCCTTACTGAGTGCATTTCACAATACCAATTAGGTATTGCAGTTCCCTGTTTTCACTCACATTTCATATTCAACAGATACTCACAGCTATTTGACCAACAGTAATATCACAGCACCTGGGCTGGCTATTGAAAAAGGAGCAGAGCTGCCCAACCTGGACTCAAATGAGCAGCTACTCTCATTAGTTCTAAATGGCTCTGGCTGAAGAAGAGAGCGCCGCCAGAACCAAACAGACCTTCCACTTGATCAGAGTGCTACGCTTTGGATGGGAAACTCACAGTCGCCTCATCTACGCTAATGCTTTCATACAGACTTTGCTATACCAGCTTTCTGCACAAGGACAGAGCTTTAAAAGTAAAGAGGGAACACAGGTTACATTAGTTGAGTTTGACTGAGTACCCAGGGCATCGATGCTTGTGAGTGCCCACTTTATTTTAGTTGAGATTTTACAGTTAATGTTTGTTTAACACTGGTCTTTTGGTACTCTATTGGCATTTAAACTGGATTTAATTTAATTAGCAGAAAGTGAAACTTTTTGTTTTGGCAATTTTAAGTTCCAGTTGAACCTTGATTTATATTATATACAGTTCTGTGCAAGAGTTTTATGCAGGTGTGGAAAAAAAGCAATAAAATTGAAGAATGCTAATAGACTATATTTATCAATTAACAAAATGCAAAGTGAATTAAAATCAAATCAATATTTGGTGTGAGCACCCTTTGCCTTCAGAACAGAACCAATTATTCGAGGTACACTTGCACAATCTTTTGAAGGTATGTGGCCCAAACATCTTTGGAGAACTACTCAGTTCTTCTGTGGATTTCAGCAGCCTCAGTCTTCATGTAATCCCAGACAGACTGCAGGGATAATGCTGAGATCAGTGCTCTGTGGGAGCTATACTATGCCTTCAAGGACTCCTTGTTCTTCTTTACAGTGGAGAAAGTTCACTATATGTTTGCGGCCGTTGTCATGCTGCAGAATAAATTTGGGGTCAATCAGATGCTTTCTTGATGGTATGGCATGATAAATAATTCTGTCCTACTCAGCATTGAGAAGACCATTCATTCTGACCAAATTCCTAACTCTGTTTTGCAGAAATGCAGCCCCAAACTTGCAAGGAAACTCTTGCACAGTACTGTATGTATGCCGAGACACTGTGTCTATCCACTTACCCTTAGATCTAACTGATTCTTTCCTGCACCTCACCAATCACCAAATTTAGTAACAATTACATGATGCAAATTAAGACCTGTTGCATCGACCTGTGCAGCTAACCAGAACAAAAGTTATGATTCCAAACCAGAAAAGCTATGACCACCAAAAGCAAACCATCTATAAAAAAGAATACTAAAAGCACCTGAACCCACACCTCATTAATGCCAAGTCAATATAATTAGCACAGATTTAAATGCATCAAGAAAAGAAAGTGTGGTAACGGTTTTGGGAAGTGGCCAGAGTTTGCTGGGAAGGTATAACAATAATGTAGAGGCAAGATGTATGTTTCACTTGGGGGCATTCTGGTTGGCTGTCTGTCACTACACTGGCAGTAACAGCGAGTAAATGTTATTAATGGAGAGGAAAGCAGGCACAAATCACTATGAGCTATAACTCAGTGAATGGAAGATGTTCCTGAGATGAACGAAGGAGCTGTGAAATGCCAACGAGTCAAGGAATTCTCTCTTCTCCTCCTCCTCCTCCCCTGTCTCATGCATAAACATGAAGGACTGACAAGAAAAAGGATACGTAGCGAACACCAACTTTCCGAAAACGGACAAACAATGAAATGACTGTGCATGCATGCGCAGAGGCAGACACATACAAAATGTATGGCTCTGACCTTGGTCACTTTGTTCAATTTGTTAGCACACTCTAACCCTTACAAACACACGCGCACACACACACACACACACACACGTTGGAAAACATGCACACACAAAAGTGTAGACAGCCCAGTCCTCCTCATTATCTCCCAGTGGAGGCCATCCTAATCCATATCGTCTGTTCTTTGAGGCCTCACTTCTTATTTCCCCTCAGGATCGAAGCTGACAAACACATGGCTGTTGGGAGACAGCAAGGAGCACACACGTAGACATCCACTCCCTGACTAACTGACCGACAGTCCATCTGGGTGTGTGTGTGTGTGTGTGTGTGTGTGTGTGTGTGTGTTTTCTTGCTTTTGTTGGGAGGATAATCATAGTTTCTACATTAAATTCATTAGGTTTGTTGTCAGCCACAGATAAATAAATTCTTATAAATAAGAGACTACAAAGTGTTTAAAACACCCCTTTGAAATATCAAATGTTGCAGGTCATATACAACTGGGCATAGAGTAGAAACACAATCACACAAAATTTCCAATGACCACTCTACTACATTCTACATGAAGGGGAAAAAACAGCTCAAAAGAGACAAGCAATCAATCTTGTGATCAGTGTGCCTTTCTTGTTTTTAAATTGGCTTTAAAATACATTTAGCTGGATGAGTCAAGCATTTCTTCTTTAAATAAGCTCTCTTTCTGACGGATTCAGATTAGATTCAGAATCTCCTATATATCAAAAAACAAAGCAAAAAAGAATTAAGGCTCTACTTTTGTAAAGCAAAATGAAAAAAATGGAATATGAGTTCAACAAGTCTAATTTGATGTAAATTAAACTGAGCTACTCACAGATCAGTGGTGCGTGCTAATAACTTTGGTGCAGTACTAAAGCTGTAAAGCAGTACTAAAACTATGGTGTACTAAAATTGAAATTTAGATTTAAATGAAAACGCACTTCCAATGTGGCTGATAACAGAGGATGTGAACGGGAACTTACACCTTCAAGAGGATGTGTGACTTGCTGTATATGCTGCAAAGTGCTTAAGTGTGGCCTGCTAGTCTGCAGTGCTATAAAATATTGTGTGCAATATGCAAGACTATTGTTCCCTACAAGTGGTACACTAGTAGGAGTTTCCATAGCAACAAGCCTTCACTTTAAATTGAAGTGAACATAGGCAGAACTGTGTGTGTGTGCATCCAAACAGAAACACGCACGCACACACACACACACACACACACACACACACACCTCTAAGTGTTCACCCAAATGCGAATGCATTGACACAAATACAGTGTTAAGCACTCCCAAGCAGGCAAACTTTAAACAATCTGTAAGGAACAGAGCTGGAAATGAGCTACACAGTGGTCTATTACATTGAGGTCAGATGAGATTCAGCAGGCAACAGGAGAAGGGAGGCAGACCAGGCCAGAGAGAACATCCCTGACAGAAAACAAGACGTTCCTCTTAAATGGTTCAGGATCAATGGACTGAGACCTGTGTTTCCCAAGTCGGCTCCGTCTATGTGTTATGTCTACAGGAGCTGATGTGACCGCTTTTAAAATGTAGCAGTCCTCTCTCGGCAGGTGCGAAGTTGTTTGTGTGTGTATGGGTGTGTTTAACCATGACTTGTCTAGGTTTAAAGCAGGAGAGTATCTGTTTTCATGGTCTGAGGCAGGTGTGACTCCAGTCCTAGCCTTTACTGTGTTTCATACCTGGTTGACTGTCTGACTATGAACGTCCTGGGACTGCATTCAAAAACGTGTTGTCTACAGCCTTTACTGTCAGCTCTAAATATGCCAAAAAGCCTCACAGCATTTTAACACCAAAAATGACTGGTGACTAATCCAAGCCATATTAGCATTTATAAATAGATGTTCCGTATTTGTAAGAATCTGCAGGAACGGTAGATAAATTCCTAACCTTCACCAACCTCTAGATAGTGTCCACCTTGTACTTAATGACACTGGGGAACTGATTCTAATAGGAATACCTACAGAAGAATAAGCAGGCAGCTTTAATCAAACTCTTGCATAGATACAGCACTGAGGGGATTACAAGTGACAGCTTTATTAAGATATTTTTAGTGGTAACAAGTAGTAGCTGCATACTGCTGTTTACACTGATGATATTTTGAAACTATTGCTGATGTTACTTATTTTTTCTGATCAGGCAAACATTATCATTTCAAAAGACGCTTTCATCTTTCCACAGAACTGATTACAGTTTCCTCCTCATGGCTCCTCTACTCACTATGTCTTTGCAATTTATCATTAACCTCCAGTTTGTCCATTTTTTCCGCTGATCTGTCGCTCTTCAGGAAATTGTTCTCCACTCTCACAAAGCCATAATATTTAAAAATAGTGTCTTTCTCCTTCAGTGTGCCATGCTTATCCTGTTTATTACTGTACCTTGGCTGACTCTCCTGGGCAAGGTTTTCTCCTCTTTGGTAAGCGTGGTCTGCTATCTGAGTGGTGGACCTCTTGACGATCTGTTTCAACTCAGGTTCCAGCCGCTCCATTATGGCTTTGATGGTCTCAGGGATTTTCTTCAACTTGGCCAAAGCCTGAAGTACAAGGACAATACAAACACTTGGCTTGAAGCATGTACACAGAGACACTGAAATAACAGCACGTAACATAATTGAGGTTCCCAAATTTTCAATTTACAGTATGTGTAGTGTTCAGTAATGTTCATGCATGTACCCTGATGAGGATGCCCATGAACTCTGCACTGTTCTCCTCTGGATCCACCTCAGGGAGGTCCACTTGGTTCAACTCCCGCACATCCGGCTGCAGCTCACGCACTAAATAAAGTATATACATACTTATAGGTTAGCATATACTATAAAATATGCTTACAGAATATTTACAGGCATGGGAATAAAATTATGTCAGTAATAGACAATTATGAACAAAAAAGAGAAATAAAAAGTCCACACACTGTTTTGCTTATACTTGCACATTTATAAACCAATTTTCATGTCATCTTTATGCTGGGTGTTTTGAGGCATCATGCTCTAAGACACGAAAGCCCTTGGAGTCAAGTCATGTCAAACAAATATAATATTTATTTTATATGGCATACATAAAATGACCACTTTGTCTTCTCTTTGACACATTTTCAAACTCTGAAAGCATGTTACCTTTTCAGCAGTTACCCAAAAATAATAGCTACATACGTATGTACAAACCTAACAACCAAGATTCACCTTTTTAATAACTAAATAAAAAACAAATAAAACTAGAACTGCGAGCAGTTGTAAACGGGGTCCAAGCCCCCCGGCGCCAGTCGCCCCCCTCGCTCCGCGGAGGGCTCGCGCGTCGTCCCGGGCCCGCCATGATTAATTGTGCCATAATCAACAGGCCCCCGACACAGGCGAGGCCCGTGGAGCAGAAAAGACCATAGTTGTAAATGAAAGTTGCTTGCGGTTATGGAGATCTGAAATGAATGTAAGTCTATGGGAGTGTTCATTGATTTCGAAGTAATAGCGTCACCTACAGGCCGATTGACACGAATTTTGACAGAGGGCTTCGCAAGTCGTAGTCGCATAAGGTCACCAAGTTTGGTGTTGATCGGCCTTTCCAAGCCTGAGATATGTTATACTCGTGTTTTTAGCGTTTTCAGAAAGATTTGTTAGCTTGTCATGAGGCCGCTTTTTGTCGGATCAAAATTCCCTCTACAAACTTTCTTCGCTCGGTCCAGAGATGGTCTGTGCAAAGTTTCGTGTCGATCGGACTTGCGGCTTCGGAGGAGTTAATTAAAATAGGTTTTCCAGTTTTTGCGAATTCGCAAAATTAAAACGTCATCGCACAGAGGCGTGTCCTATACCGTCGAATCGTCAGAATCCCCAAACACGTAGACATAAGATTTATGAATGTGCGATGTAGTTTGCCGTAGTTATGAGGCTAAATGTGCTTTGGTTGAAATTCCCATTGAAATGAATGGGGCATTTGCGCTTAGATTACAGCGCCACCTTTAGGCCGAAGTTTACCAAATTTTTGTGGTGTCATCAGGGCCCCATCAAAACAATTGACCCAAATTTGGTTAGAATCAGACTTGTGGTTATGGAGATATGAGATGAATGTAAGTCAATGGGAATTTTTTGGGTAGCGCCAACTAGCGCTGAAATGAACCAAATTTTACAGAGGCCTTCTAGGGGACAGGGCAGATAAGGTCGTCAAGTTTTGTGTTGATCGGCCTTTCCAAGCCAGAGTTATGTTATACTTTGTGTTTTAAGCGTTTCTAGAAATATTTGTTAGCCTGTAATTCGGCCGTTTTTGTCGAATCAAAATTCCCTCTACAAACTTTCTTCGGCTTGGTCCAGAGATGCTCTGTGCAAAGTTTCGTGTCGATCGGACTTAGCGGCTTCGGAGGAGTTAATTAAAATAGGTTTTCCAGTTTTTGCGATTTTGCAAAATGAAATCGTCATCGCACAGAGGCGTGTCCTATACCATCGAATCGGCAGCATCCCCAAACACGTGACATAAGAATTATGATTGTGCGATGTGTTAGGCCAGTAGTTATGAGGCAAAATGTGCTTTGGCTGAAATTCCCATTGAAATGAATGGGGCATTTGAGCTTAGATAACAGCGCCACCGTTTGGCCGAACTGGCAAAGATTTGTTAGCCTGTAATTCGGGCGTTTTTTGTCGGATCAAAATTCCCTCTACAAACTTTCTTCGGCTCGGTCCAGAGATGGTCTGTGCAAAGTTTCGTGGTCGATCGGACTTAGCGGCTTCGGAGGAGTTAATTAAAATAGGTTTTCCAGTTTTTGCAATTTCGCGAAAATGAAAACGTGATCGCATCAAAGGCGTGTCATATACCATAGGAATCGGCTGCATCCCCAAATACGCAGACATAAGACTTATGAACGTGCGATGTATTACACCGTAGTTATGAGGCAAAATGTGCTTTGGTTGAAAATCCCATTGAAATGAATGGGACATTTAAGCTTCGATTGTAGCGCCACCGTTAGGCCAAACTGCACAAAATTTTATGGTGTCATCAGGGGCCTATGGGTAACAATTGACCCAAATTTGGTTTGATTCGGACCTGTGGTTGAGGAGATATAAAATGAATGTAAGTCAATGGGTTTTTTATGGGTAGCGCCAACTAGCGGCAAATTGCACCAAATTTTGCACAGACCTTCAGGGGGTGTCCTAGATAAGGTACTCAAGTTTGGTGTTGATCGGCCACTCCTAACCTAAGATCTGACATGACTTTATTTTCTTAGCGCTTTTTGCAAACGCTTGTTAGCGTATAATAGCGAAATTTTTAGTCGTATCAAAATTCCCTCTACAAACTTTGTAGAGCTCGGTCCAGAGATTATCCGTGCCAAGTTTCGTGTCGATCGGACTTGCGGCTCGGAGGAGTTAATTAAAATAGGTTTTCCATTTGTTGCGATTTCACGAAAATGAAATCGTTATCGCACAGAGGCGTGTCCTATACCATCGGAATCGGCAGCATCCCCAAACACGTAGACATAAGATTTATGAATGTGCGATGTAATGTGGCAGAGTTATGAGGCAAAATGTGCTTTGGTTGAAATTCCCATTGAAATGAATGGGGCATTTGAGCTTAGATTACAGCGCCACCGCTTGGCCGAACTGCACCAAATTTTTGTGGTGTCATCAGGGGCCCATGGGTAACAATTGACCCAAATTTGGTGTCAATCGGATTAGTGGTTATGGAGATATAAATTGCATGTAAGTCAATGGGATTTTTGAAAACATTTTTAATTTGCAATAACAGCGCCACCTATGGGCACATTAGGTTCCCCTTTGGTGCCTGGCATCAGGGGACCATGCTGAACAATTTGGCACTGGTTTCATGTCAATGTGACTTTTGGTTATAGAGGAACTAATTTTCTGGATTAAAGAGCCACCTAGGGGCGAAGTTGCACCAAATTTTGCACAGGCCCTCAGGGGCCCATCCCAACTTAGTGGTCCAAGTTTGGTGTCGATCGGCCCTTTTAAACCGAAGTTATGACCTCACTTCCCTTATTAGCGTTTTGCAAAGCGTTTGTTAGCGTATAATTGCGACATTTTTTGTGATGTCAAAATTCCCTCTACAAACTTTGTAGAGCTCGGTCCAGAGATTATCCGTGCCAAGTTTCGTGGTGATCGGACTTTTCGGCTTCGGAGGAGTTGATTAAAATAGGTTTTTCAGTTTTCGCGATGTAGCTCGAAAAAAAGTCTAGGCGGAAATGGGCGTGGCCTATACCAGGAGATTCAGCTCGATCCCCGAACACGTGGATATAAGGTTTTGATATAGCCCTCATAGGCGGGAGATCCAAGCCAAAACGCGTTGACCTTGCTTATAGCGCCTAGCAGTAGAAGTGTGCGGATTTTTGCGCCTGAGGTGCGTGCAGTGAATGTGACCTACCCTGTGAGTTTCGGCGTCCCTAGCATTTACCGTCTAGGCTGCAGTAGTGGAATTAGCGGCGGAAGAATAATAATAAAAATCCAAGCGAATACAATAGGGTTCCCAGCCACTTCGTGGTATGGGAACCGCGTTGCCTTGCAAACGCGGGTTCCCAGCCCACTTCGGGCTTGGACCCCTAATGATAGCTTTAACCATATTAATATCCTACATTGTTATCTTCCAAACATGCGCACCTGCACCTATCCTGTTATCCCCCCCTTACGCTCTTTCCATCTGACTTAGCCACATTAGCGGCTAAATTGAGAGTGGCAGCATCGAATGATGCTCTAATTTCCATTAGATGGGGCCTCCCAATTCCCCATCAAAGCACGTTAAGAGAGTTAATGTTTATGGCAAGTTAATGGACTTTGGGTGTATTTCCTCTTTTCCCCCATTCCAACTGTAGTTTGTATAATAATTATGACAATTACTAGCTACAAATGAGGTGCTCTAATGCTATTAGACAAAATGGCAAGCTAGGCCACTGATGGAAGATGGCTGCTGTGTCGTGACCACAGTTGTTAGTATGACGGTGCATAGGCACTTAACGGCCTGGCGGTAGCTAATTGCCAGTGTTCTCTTTGCATAATGTGGGGAAAACTGTGGTTTAGCTTTTACTTTTAGGCCCACAGGGTGGGTGTATTGAGCACATATTTATTATGTATTAGTGGTAATTCGTGCATTTGTGTGCTTGAGGTTGTGGCATACGCATTCATGATAATGAGCTGACTGAATAAAAAGAGGCGGAGTAAAAGACACATAGCTGAAATGACAGCTGTGGCTGACATAAGCCCTTTGCGAAGTAAGAGCTAAACAAAAAAGAGAAAGGGACAGAGATAGACGACGACGGACAGAACTGCAACAGCTTAATTAAACAACCACTGGATGGCTTTCAGGCAAGCTTTTCAGGAGCCAATCATATGCAAATGTTAATCTGTCACTGCCACACTAGTAAGGGAGCAGCAGCAATAAGCTAATACTTCTGTGGATACTAAGTGTTATGTATAGTACAGTGTTTCGTTGCCTGGTATCCACAGAGTTAAAAAGAGTCGCTAAGTTAGAATGCCAATAGTGGGTGGTGAAAAAAGTGCCAGGCTTTATATAAAAACTCTGAAACACCATGGGAACACCAAGTTATTGCAGGATTAACTTTTTTCATTATCTTCTTGTTTGCGTTCCTGTGTGCTGTGCCTGGAAGGAATGCAGCTCTGACTCTACGCCCCTACAACCAAGAGAGAATTCATACATTCCTGAATACAGTTATAGTCCGCATTATCGGTCCCTGTTAAAGCGCTGGTAACCGGTTTCAGCGAAATGAATGCCGTTTCCCTGCTGTGATGACAGAGACGCTGGATGACTGATGGTACAGATAGGGGGGACAAGATGATTATAATGTTAGCGAGGGAAATGTATATTATGATCATAGTTGAGGGTGTTATGACATATACCGCAAGGAAAGAAATGTGGGTGTGTGTTTAGATCAGCAGTTTCTGCCTGCATTCAGTACTGTGTGTGTGTGTGTGTGTGTGTGTGTGTGTGTGTGTGTGTGTGTGTGTGTGTGTGTGTGTGTGTGTGTGAGAGAGAGAGAGAGAGAGAGAGAGAGAGAGATAGAAGGGTTAGCAATACACACCCTTAATGACATGCAAATGGATGTAAGCCAGAGTGATGCTAATGACTTCATTATAACAAAGAATATCTGCACAGTGAAAATAAAATTGCAAACTGAAATCGACACACTTTGTTATCCAGAGAGACCCAACAACACTGCTTTGTTGTTGTGTTTATCGCTATAGTACTTTAATGTTTGCAATTTTAAGGGAGAGCAAACCATAGGGTTTTTCATGAAACACCCACTTAAAATTCCCACTCCTTTTTGTTTCTTATTTCCTTCAATATCACCCTCTCGCCTTCTTTTTACCAAGCCACCATCCTTTTTTTTGGTGCATTATTCCCTCTTCCCCTATCTAATATGATCTAAGTACCATACCACTGCTGGATCCAGGTGTGCTGAACTGTGATGAATCCAAAAGCTTGCGCGGGGTTGACAGGCTGCTGACATCCAACATTGGAGATGTGTCTTTGGCTGTGGAGCTGTGAAGGGGGAAAAAGCAAAACAAAAGGAACGGTGCTTATCAGGATAAGTCATGATATTGAATGTTATTTTTTTTGTCTCACATAAAACATGTTAATGCATCAATATGAGAGGAATAGGCTCAAATGAATCTGGAGTAATAGCTTATACACATATAAAAGTTTAGCATGCACTAAGAGAAATGCACACACTAACCTGCCCTTCTCAAATGAAAACAATCTACTGTTATAACAAAAAGTCTTGCATCTCAGGGTGGGATTGGTGCTGCTTTCCAATGAGCCATTTATCAAGCCTTAAGCCGGAGGTGGAAGCAATTCAGGTCTTTTACGTTGGGCGGTATAAACACAGTGTGCCTGCTAAGTGAGTGGGGTGTATGGAGGCTGGCTTGTTGTTAGAGGCGACCCAGTACAGGAAGGCCAGGACCTGTCACTGGCTGACCCTCAGTAATAAATCACTGTACCTCACCAACCCACCGCTGCCATAAGTACTGCCCCCCCCCCACACACACACACACACATAAAAGTGCAAACATCACTTACACAACAGCATCAACAGTGTGGTCGAAGCCATTGTGTCACATTTTCCCTAATAAGTTACACAGCTACATCATGAAACTAAGATACTGGCCCTCTGAGTCGCAGAGGCATAGCTGCAGTTATTTTACTAGAGTCTGCAAAACCTACTACATCATTTGAAACATCCCTGGTGCCACACGGAAACTGTGTTGAATTTTGTCATCTTTTTTTATTGCAAGCAATTGGCAACTGACACTATCTTCCAGGTTTAAAAAATGGTTTGTTCCCTGGAAACTAAACAATACGGTGTGTACAGTGGCACCAATCATGACACGAAGTGCATATCTCCTAATTTCCTGTGACTGAGTTAGTGATGTTTGCCTCTTTACAATAAATGATGTGGTGTGTTTTTCGTCCGATTCTTTGGAACTTCGCAGCAAAAAGTACAAACATAAAAAAGTGGAGCAACAACATCTAATTGTTTTTGTCAGTAATTGGCTGGGTTTCCTTATAGTAAATAATGTTGTCCCAGCAATGGAATAACTTATAATGAAGGCACATCTATACAGTCTAAACTTTTCAAAGAAGAAAGCACTTTTACTTTGAAGGCTACATTTCTGTTGACTACTTTAAAATAAAAGCTTTTGGTATCTTGGATTTTATATAAGTCTGACTTTTTTCAACCTAATTGACAAATCAGAATTTCTTCAAACATGCACCATGAAGTAAGTGGGCAACCATTCCCCAGATGACGTTGACATTTCTACATTTCTATTGTTCTTGTCAGGATAATACAAGAAATACAAAAAAAGTGCCCCTTACCCTGCAGGGCGAGCAGCATTTTTATCCTTGTTCTTGTGTCCCAGGCGACTTGTGGACTTGATGTAGAGGTGTCGGTGTAGCTCATCAATCAGTACAAGGTGGATGTTGAGCTTTTTGCTGTGGAGCTCCAGACGCAGATCTCCAAGGCCTTCCACCTGCAACAGGGGCCCTGCCAAGGACTCCACGGCTGACACCTGGGTATTACAACATACCAGCCGATCACCAGTTATCTTCCTTAGCTGTGCCATTCGAGTTTGTTAGTGTCTGGCCTTACGCGTTTTGCAGCCAGACCACCTGTTGTACTGTTCTACTGAGATAACTTTTTGGTGAGTGATGATACTCTTTTGTGGTTTGTTCTGGCATTTATGTTTACTGGACAGCCAACAGTTTAGAGCCAAAGAAAATGCATGTACTGTAGAGAAAGAGGGGGGTACAACACATGACAAAGATACCTGGCTCTGAAATGAACCAAGGAAAATCTACCAAATGGTGAAAATCTAAATCCAACTCATTCTGTAGCAAATTTACATAAAACTTTCATAGCCAGTGAAAACCACGCCTAACACAAACAACATTGGGAAGGTGGAGGTGGAGGGGGCCACATTTATTGTCGCTGGACACTCCTACAAAACTACAAAAACTACAAAAATCCAGGACAATTACATATAGGAAAATCACTGTGGAGGACCTATATATGGTCATATTGAGTTCTTACCCACCGATACCTGCAAAAACTATACAAATAAAGGAAATGAAATGTATCCTCCCACTAGCCTGTGGTTAGTGTCCCTCTGTTGATGAAAAATCCCAAATCTCATAAGGTGTCTAATGAAAATATGACTGTAATGACAGTCAAATTGGCCCGTCAAGACTCCAAGCTTTAGATCATTCTGTTTGAATTGACACCTTATACGGTGTACATCAAGAAGACCACTTGTCAGGGAGGGTTTTCCCTTCAATCAGAACAAAAGCTGTTCAGGCAAAGTTTTATTCATCCCTATCATTTCCTTATTAGGTTGGGCAGTGTTCAAGATTCTTCTATTCATGACACTTAGAAAAAAATGGGAGCTTCTTCACACAATCTCCAACTCCAAGAAAGACTGCAATGACAACGCCTTACTCTGCGTTTACAATAAGATGAACAACCACAGTGGCATTTCATTTCTAATCAATTGAATAATGTGTAAATTCATTTGTTTTGTTTATTAACACATTTTTTAATTTGTCTACAGATATACATAATATTATGTACAATATATGAAGAATATATTTCCCTCCAAAAACTGATCTTAAGTCTCTTCATGCCCTCCTGAGTCACGCTCTTTATTTTTCCCAATCAACCAATCTCCCTCCTTCCTTCCCTCTTTACTTAGATTTTATTAGGAGGAGCAGACTGTGGCATGTTAGCAATTAATAAATTGGCATGCTATTAAATGAAATGTGCCAATCTGTAATGTGTGTATTTGTGAGAATATAATTTTGTGTGTATTTCAAGGTCACTAATGGCCAGATGATAGTGCTGCGACAAATATTTCAGGTCAGGCCAAAAGGGAATGGGTCACGGGGTGAGCTGGGGGACACTGGGCAGGGGGCACAGGTCAAGTGTGTGTTGATGCAAATGAGAGCCACATCAGTGACAAGATGAGCTAATGAGTAGCATGATCAGCCCCCTTTGCTTTACTGAATAACTCTGCATGCCGGCGAGGCTTTGCATGTCCTGTATGTGTGTGTGTGTATGATTATGTTTGTGAGATTATATGACTGTAAATCATTTAACACTTATGTGTGTGTGTCTGTGTGTGGGGGGTGTATGTCATTACCATTGGGCTGGGATAACAGAGGAAAGCTGGTTAACATCATTAGGGGGCCAGGCCTGTCAGCTTAATGAGGGATATGAAGCCTCTAGTGAATTTGCTTGGGAACAAGAGAAATGGTGAGGTCAGAGAAGAGAAGAGAAGAGAGGAGAAAGAGAGTATGGCAGTTTATCACTAAATTCTCTGGGGGTAGCAGTTGAATGTGTGTGCATACTGTACTTTGTATGTGTATATTGTGATACTAAGACAGAGGAGAGGACTTTTTCTGGAACTAAAGCCAGTCTCGTTTTTTTAACCAACCCCATGGGGTCTAAGACTGCCATTCAATAGCAGACAGAGAGCATAGTCTGAATTCTAATTGTCAACCTTTAGAGATAAGCATCACATAAACACACACACACAATTATATGGAGAGTGAGAGACAGTGAAGGGGAGGGAGAGAGAGCGAGAGAGAGAGGCTAGCTGGTTTATTCCTGGCAGGTCTAATTTCGCCGCACTGCACAACAAAACCAAAAAGTACATACTACATGTGCCTGGAAGTGCAAAACATTACAACTTTGGTTCACAAAAGAAGAAAATGGTGTGAAATAGTGTAAAAGGAGAGGAGAAGCAACAGAAGGCATATGTAAAACCCGGGGAGACGTTAATCTGACAGATGAGTGCTCTAATGAGTGACAGCATGATGGGAACCAACACATCAGGGAATCTCTCTGGTAGTATGACGTTAACGGCGGAGAGACACAGATTGAGTATGTCTTGGCACTATACAGTATATCAGCAAATTAAAGTCTTGAAAAATTTCAAATAACCCTAATTGTCATATTCTGTCTGACAATGGTATTTTTCTAAAAATCTAGAGAGCAAGCCTTTCAGTGGGTGGGTATTGTGTTAGAGATTTCTTTTCACACTTGCACAAATATCTGCACATTTCATATACATTTAAGTTCAAGTTGATATGCACCAGAAACAAGCAGGCAACCTTTTATTTAATTGTTTAAAGAATGAAAATAATTTGTTGTTGTTTACATTGAATCACATGGCTGTAATCAGTAAACAAAACATCAACTTTCTTCACAAAGCCCTTAATCAATTAGCTCAACAGTAACGTGCAGTGGATGGGCTGTTTGATCTTTGGGTCTCCAGCATGTTTGTACTGTAATTTACTTCACTACAAGCTATTATTTTAGCTAGCAAAGGTCATGTAGTTCATCATTTTAAAAGTGTGGAAACCTGGAAATAATTGTGAACTTTGGTGGAATCATTCTCAAACTAATGAAATATGCTATTTCAAGGAAGCCATTCTAGCATTTTATAATCATACCTAACATCCTCTACTTTGGCTTTAGAGTGGACTTCTCATACATTATTTATTCATAAACTTCATAAATATGTCACCATATTGAAAGGTAGAACGAATGCATCCAACAGCATTTTGATCTGTAGAGGCAAATAAAATGTGCTTTAAAGTGTGCTTTTTACATACCAATGAAACTGCACCATCCTGATTAAGCAAAACGTATTTGAAGTTTGCAAGACAGAGGCGAAGCGTCCAACTGACTTTGAACTTTACACAACCTTTCAAAACACGCCGTACTGACGGAGCACAGGTTGAATGAAGTTCCACTTCTTTCCACCCCCACAAAGAGGTTTTTTTTTCATGCTCCTTTGGGCACACCATCATCCCTCCTTTTCCCATCCTCTTCAGATAACCCCATTCTAGCAAACTAATTATTACCAAAGTCTGAAGGAAGATGCGTGGGAGTGACAGAGGAAGGGCGAGAGGAAAGGGAAGGAAAGGAAAGGAAGAGAGAGATCACAGAGCCTGGTCGTTTAGTCCTCAATGCCATCCACCAGCTCCCCTGCCGAGCGCACCACAAAAAAAAAAAAAGCATCAAAAGAACAGGAGTGCACACATACATGCACACCTGCAACGCCCTAACTGCACTTAGATGATGTTCACTTGAAGTAAAGGAGCTGCATCCACTGGACTGTTCAAGGCTAGAAAATGATTCTTTAAAAGGGATGACAAACGCCAGGCAATCAATCTTAGCAGTAACACTTCATAGATGCTGGTGCTTATGTGTACTGTTCACAGCATGGGTCTCAGAAGCACTGTACCGCCCCAGCATTGCCTCATATGCATTTACATATGTCAATAGGTTTTCCCACAACTTCAAAAACAGGACAACAAGCTGTTCCATTTTCCATTTCTCACTTTCTTGTTTCTTCACCTTACCATCACTTCACTTACCATCCAACCCAACAGGACAAAACATATTTGGAAGACCAACTGTCATGCAATCTATTTCTTTTTTTTCTCTGTTTCTTTCAGTCTGCCTGCCTCTCTATCTAACTGCAACACTGAACAGCTCTCACATAATCAAGACACACAACAATGCTCCTATACAACCACATCTTTGGCCATTATTCTACTCACCAGCATATCCGTGGCATGAAGGTAGTGCTTGCTTGCCATATAAGCCTCCAGCCGTTGAGGCACCTGCTTGATGCTTTCAATTTCATCCAGCAGCTGGAGGACATGTTTGTGCTCGATGCCCTCGATCCACAGTTTCCTCAGCTCATCCCTTTTGCAGTGGAGAAGCATCTTGCAAGACAGGAGGTTCTCCTTCACCTGCAGGAAAGAGTGTGATGGAATCCAAAATAGTATGGCAAAGTACTTGTCCATAGGTATATTTTAGATAAAGTAGCACCTATAAACAAAAGAGTTTTAGTTCAAGCCATTACTACAAAAACTGAAAAGGTACCGTACTGATTATAAAAACTACAAAAAGTAATTCAGTCCCTACTTCTGACTGCTTGAGACATACATGTGTCTTTACAGAATAAAGCTCAAAAAATATGCAGAGTTGTTATCTAGGTCAAGAATGTGAAATGTTAAATCATGAGGGTTGACACACTACTGAATGCCAGAGCCAAAAAGAAAGGTTGAGGACAGCTAAATCATTAACCTTGCCCTTCTCATCCTACAACAAACGATCTGATCTGGGCCTGCTTTCATCAAAGAAATAAAACTTCGGGTGACAAAAAACAATGGGTAACAGAAATAAAGATGAAATATTGGCAGTGAAAATGCATGTGAACTACAGACAGGAAATAAGGGATTGTATCCTTTGGAACCTTCTGAAACACTTTACTGGTGCAGGAGACATTCATATTTTTATTTTTCAGCTTTAGTACATAAGCGTGTTGAAACTACTAGCAATTTGGCCCTGCACACCTACACGGGTGTTTCCACTTCTGGCTGATTAAAATCTCTTGACTTGACTAGATTAGACCTCAGGTTGCAGACCTATGCTGGGAGCTTGCAGACAGTAAAGCAGAGGAAAAATGGTACAAACACACACACACGCCTTTTTGTAGATGACATATTAACATGTTACAGCATGAAAAGCACAGGTATAAATAATAAAATGAATGATGGCAGCATCCCAGTCAACTGCAAAAGCCCCTCAGCTTTGTAACTCCCTGGCTGAGAATCTGAGGATTAGAAAATCTTTTAAAATATGATTTTTTAATGCTTGCACACTATTTTATTTCCAACACGTCATTATTGTTGGGTATTTTATTCCAATTTATTTTAGTATTATTTTGTTTGATTTTTATTTACCTCATTGCAGTCTGAAATATTTTAATACCTTGTTTTGAAAAGAGCTGTATAAATAAAGATGATTATTATTATCATTATCATTATTATTAGTAGTAGTAGTATTTTATTATTATTATTATTAAGCTGCTTTAGTTTCAGGCTCCTGGCTCATTGTCACACATCATGGCTCTTACTCGGATACTTGAATCAGATCAGAGTCATCGTAAATGTTATAAGCAACACCTGTGCTTTTCCTACAATGAAAAGCTAAAATATCTGCTAGGACAAAGGCCTTTGCAACAGTGAAAAGTAAAATGAATTTCTTAAGCCATCATTTCAAGGCAGAACTGTGCCAGCATGGCTTGTTTTTACCCTGATAAGAAAAAGCACTAGGACACTGGATGTCTTTTTTGCCAAATCTGTATTTGCTTGGTCATCGAAGGGGCCGAGAGACTGACCTCCAGATTTTTAATATTTATTTTGATAGAGAAAAGTATGTCCAGGAGGCCAAGGACTTTAGCCGACAATTGTGAAGTATGCAGTTTTCCTCTTAGGTTAAGAGGATTTCTTTTAATTAAGTAAATCTTTCAGTCTTAAAACCTAAAAACTGAGACAAGTCACCCTTTTAATGTATGATGTAACAAATGAAAATGAATGTTTTTATTACACAGCTTAGAATTACTAATCCAAATTCATTTTGTCCAGTGTCCATTTTTTTCACAATTCTCTCTTTCCTACCTGTTTGATCTTGTTGCGGGAGGTGGTAATGCTCTCAGTGATGCTCTGGTAGGTCCTGATGGCAGTGGTAAGTTCGGCATAATGCTGAACAATCAGCTCATCTAAATCCCTGTCACATGTCTCAAAGGCCTCTTCCAAGCGCCCCTTCTCTGTCTCCCTGTCCTGCACATCATCGCTGCTGGACAGAGTCCTGTGTCGGAGAAGAGGGAAAGGAAAGGTACAATTCAACTCAATATCTAAATCCACATAATGAGTCTGAAAGATACGGAAGCGTCTTGCTGCTATGGCAGAAAGAAAAAGACGGATCAGTATCATGTTATAACATGATATTTTTCACATTATAACATGATATTTTCACGTTATAACATGATAATTTCACGTTATAACATGAAATTTTTCACGTTATAACATGATATTTTCACGTTATAACATGATATTTTCACGTTATAACATGATATTTTCACGTTATAACATGATATTTTTCATGTTATAACATAATAACTTATGTTGTTATAACGTGATAACTCTGTCTGCATTGTTAATATGAAACTTATGTTTGAATGAGGAAAGGTGTGCGCAGAACAGACAAATAAAGGAATATGGCTCATTTCCAGGATTTGATTAAGTGCTTGGATTGAGACATGGCAAGATTTTGCAGTTACTGAGCACTGTGGATAATATTGCAATAAGCATGCGCACTCTCAGAAGGATTTTGAAATGCATGGGGCTATACAGAAGGAAGAATGAGTCCGACCCTCTGGCAGTAGCATCATTTCACATTGATCAGCTGGAGGGAAACGGAAGGTTCCACGGATACAAGCTACACCATCTCTGCTGGCATCCAAGTTGTGTATGATGTGATCCAAAGTACAGTGAGGCATTTGTTAAAGTTTCTAGACCTCTGTGGTGTTGAGCAGAGATGGAGAAATCGCCTGATGCGATGCCTATATGTTAACCCTGGGCCTAATTTTATGTGGCATTTTGACCCATACGACAAACTAAAGCCTTTTGATATTTGTATAAATCGAGCGATTGATGGATTTTCAAGAATCATGGTATGGCTTCATGTATACTCAACAAACAGCAATCCCAAAATCATCCCTGGCTATTTCAGATTATGGCTATTGACAGATTTGGGAACAGAAAATGTCATAAGTAAATGTTGTATTTCTGTGTCCATTAATTACAATCAGAGGATTGAAAGCTCATCAATGAGAAATGATGCTACTGCCAGAGGGTCAGACTCATTCTTAAAATAAATATCTTAAAAAAATATCATGTTATAACATGAAAATATCATGTTATAACGTCATGTTATAACATGAAAATTTCATGTAATAACGTGAAAAATATCATGTTATAACATGAAAATATCATGTCTAACGCTTCCGTAGAAAGACGCATCAATACAAATTCATTACAAACTGTGTTTTAGGCCAAGCAGGAGTAAGCAAAAATAAAAACAGGGGTATGAACATACCAATAAAGTAGTACATTTTTTTCAATAACAATACAACCAATATTCAATAAATATTCAATAAATGATCTAATTCACTTAAATCATACACAAATTAGAACGTAATTATTGTATTAAGATGTTTATTTTGTAGAGGAAAAGGGACCGGAAAAAAGCTTTTACTTAATTTTACTCATGCATATTTGTTGACAAAAGATTTTATCACAATTGTTTTGAATGTTCTAAATCAGATTTGTGAAGCGATTCACTGTTTGGCATCAAGTGTTGACAAAAAAATCAGCTTTAAACTCAGAAGAAATAACGATTTGATTCTTATCGTTATAATTATCGATATTGAAAGATATGAAACTTTTTATTGCAGACTGACTTGGATTCCATCATTTACATCTAACGTTACATTACTGTTAGATACACTGAGGTCACAGTGGTGGTAGTGTGTGCCTCTCATGTAATTTATGTAGCCTATATAGTTCATCTTTTACATGAATTATTATATATTTTAGTGCATATTACTTCCTAGCCTAGACATAAACCTCTGTATCCCTACAGACAAGGCGTTTCACAAAATATAACTGTTGCTAAGAGAGGCTCCATCTCCGAAATCCAAGCTTGTTGCACAGCGTTGTGCACATTAGGCAAATATATCGTCCAGCTGATTTTTTTAGTAAAACATTGGCGTTTGTAACACGAATAATCGATGAGCTTCAAATTGGGGAAGCCACACACGGTGACCAACATGCAACATTTTCCTTCTACTTCTTTCATATAATCAACAATACAGGAAGAATGTTGCTAACGTGTAGCTTTAGCATAGAAGCTAGCTGTCGGTCCGTTTCTGGGCGTAACTGCGAGCACACATCAAGAGCTGTCTAACTTCTTGCCAGCGCCGTTAACGTAATACAAAGGATGTGAGAAACCTTACCTTATGACAGAGATAAGGAGGCCAGAAGGGTCTTTGTTTTTACTAACTGCACTCCTGTATCTCCCTGTGTCAGCTGCCATTTTTCCAGCTGCGGCACCCAAACAGGAAGACGGACGCCCGACGTTACTAGGGGGAATTATGGGAGTTGTAGTATGAAGAAATTTTGAAATTCTGTCAAAGGTGTTGCACATGTTCTCTGACTTCAACTTTTTAGTCACAGTCACAAATGTGAAACGCATGGTGTAACAACATTGATATACACTATGCTATAGAAAAAAGAGCCTAGGAAATTGTTTAAAAATTCTCTGTGGGGTTTCTCTATTTGAATGGAAGCAGGTATTTTACACCTATGTTTCAAATTTGAGAGTGTTTTACTCAGAAACTTGACTCAAAACTTAAACATGGTTCAATAATTGCTTTATAGGTCTATTATTTTATTATAAAATATTCTATAAACAAATCAGCCATTCAAATAATCACATAGGTTTGTTTGAACGTAGGGATCTCAATAATCCGGATGTTGTTTGGCACAGATCCAGTGTCTTGTGCTCAATGATAACGATAATGATTCAGATTCTATTTGCTCTGTGGTGGGCGATGAGGACTAAGATGGTATTTCAACGCAATGCTGATGTTTTAAGTAATTTTAAGTCAACATTTGAAATCCAGTCCTCTTGAAACTGATAAAAGAAAGGCCGAGCAAAGAAGGAAAGAGTGTGTCCGTGAGTAAATAACGTCCCCCGTTTAAAACATAGTGCTGGATTTGGGGGGGCTCTCCTGCCCTGTATCTCTGAAAATCTCTGCTGTACCAATGAGAATGAAAGAGGGCATTGATTCTGGATCAGAGGTCGATTCCCAGCAGCCTGGGCCCTGATTGATGCACTGGTGGACTGACGAGATAACATTGTGGGTGATCTTTGTGTCCCTTCTAGAAACACAAAGAAAAGAGAAACAATCACTGTGTCACACAGGAGTCACTGTTTTTTCTTTTGAAGGTGCCCATAGCTTCCCACGTCCAAGTTTAATTTTGAAGTTCTTATCACCTCACCCTGCAGCCCATCAGTCCAACTAATCTACAGGGATTCTTTTCTCCAATAACGCCACACCAAGGTTATTTCTTTCAGCTTGATGTGTGTTTGGACACTAAATGATTGCTTTGACTGGCTGACCTGTGTGTGGATTGAGTACATGGACAATAAGGTCTTTGTGGGATATGCATTTATGATCTGTTAATGTATAGCTCTAAATGCAAATGCTACATCTCAATCACTCTGTATCCTCTGGCTAATTTTCAGAAAATATAATATAAATACTGTAGGAGTTGACTTTTAAAACCCGCTGAATAATTGTGCAGCAATTTTACTAAAATAACACAATTTACATGTGGCTATTGAAGAAACAGCAGCTGATATGGATTAGAATTTGCAAAACAAGCATGCATTTAGGCATCTTCTTTCCCTTAGATATGGTTCTTGGTATCATTAAATAATCCATGTTCTTGGTTTTAGGAATCAATTTTGATGTAATTCTGGGGCTCTAATTAACTGATGAGTCACTGTTAATGCATGATAATAGCTTTAATAATCATCATGAGAGAAATACCAAGGAAAGAGAAGAGAGTGGTGTAAATGACACCCCTTGGAAACCTGTAACAAAATGTCACACCTTGGTGATTAAGAAAAATACACTACTTTGCTCATCTCCATGGAAATGTGGTTACAGGAAACAGGAAAACATTGCATCTATTATATGCCTTCTGGATTTTTCACATATAAAAATTGGATCAAACAAAATGTGTCTCATATCTCCAACTTAATGCACCACCTGCATTAGAAAACAGCACAGCAAAGCTTATATTTTAGGTTTCATTCCATTCCCATTCCACACATACATAATTTGAAATGAAACAAAAATGAAATTAGGTATAGATTGATGGACATCTGAAATGGAATCAACTCAAAATAAGACATATTGCCAAACAGTAGTAACAATAAAGGTTAAGAGGATTAGAGAGACTGGGAGGTAGAAAGCAACAAAAAATGTCAAAAGTTAACTGACGCTAAACATATTTGTATGAACTGATACAAGCAGGACAAGCAAGATGTGAAAACAAGATGGTGATAAGTGATGACGCAAATTATCGTCACATCATCAGGTATTAACCAAACAAAGAAAAAGTAAGGACACTGTAGGACACTGACCTAGTTTTCTCTCCCCTGCACATTATCATTGAATGACATATTACCAATAGATTAACAGCATCACCTTGCAGCGCAATTGACAGGTATCACAGTTAATCAGTTTTAACAATGATGTTAAAACTGATTAACTTGTTTACTATACTAATTCTGTCATAAACAACAAATAAAACTGAATTGCACACTACTACTGTACCTTCTACTATACAGTCATGTCTCTCTTCAATAAGCACTGCATTTAATACAGCCTGGGGCTTTTAGAGAGCCCTCAGGGCATTACTGCACATTCTAATTCTTTATTACATAATCTATTCATATAGCTCTCGTGGCGGTGAAGGATTCCCTTGGGGAAATCTGTTCATGACAATGTACCAACACTTGAACAACTGAATACCTATTATCTCAGGGAACTACAGAAAATGATAAATGAATGAGACCTCGGGATCTGCATGTATTTTACTCTGTTGTATGTTAATCTATATACATGTATTAAATACATGTATATTGTATAGTTGTCAGGGTGTGGTGAGCTCAAAGCAGGAGAGAGCCCAAACTAGACATAACTAAGGCAGAGAACAAGACAAGACACAAAACTCGGAAACAGAAAACATGGACCAACTGTTACAAAGAGTAACAGACTAAATAACAGATACTGAACTGATCAATAAGTAAACACACAGTGGACTAAACTCAACAGATGACAGAACTAAAAAGTAGATACAAAACCCAAACCTCAGAATCAAGAACCAAAACCCAGAAACAGAGAAACCTAAATCAGAACACAGAGAAGGCATGGCCAAAATAATATAACACAGACAACCTCAGGACAGAATCATGACAATATGGAGGTATGTCCAAACCTGGCCGTTGCCTTGTCCAAACAATTACCTTCTTTGTTCTCATTGTTGGACAACCTACTTCATGTCATCTGTTGTGAACTGAGTTCTTTTCAAATATCTTCTACTTCTCTTCCAGTTTTTCATATGAAGTTAATATGTTTTTCTTTAGCACATACAGCACTGTCAGCCATAATGGTGCGTAGGTTTATATTACAAATGTGTGTATTTAATTACTATAATAACACAAGAACAATGAATTCTTAAAAAGGTTTTGATTGATTTGTTTGCACAGCACTGCACACAATACTGAAAACACAAAAGTCAGCAGAAAAAAGCATGATAGAAAACTGCATTAAGTTATTGTATGTGCATAATACATCAAGTTTAGAGGGTGATTCTTATGAACTGTCACTCATTATAATATCTCCAAGAGGCATATCAAATATCAAGCTGCAATTTTATGTCCTGCAAGGACTGTATTTATTTTTTTAAATGGATATGGTATGAAGTATATTAAAACAAAGAATGTTATAATTATACAGAAAATGTTCTCTTAACACACTTACAGTTCAATGTTTTCCATTTATTTATAGATCAATACACATCTTTAAAATGGCAAATTTATTGACTGATAAAAATACTGCTGATGATGGAGGTTAAGATGAATGTTCAGCAAGTACACTTGACCTTTTCTGTATTCTGCATGATTCACAATTATTGATGAAAGTGTATTTTATTTTATATTTTTCATATTTTTTTCATCTTGAATCTCGCTCTGAAACATGCTTTTTGTCATACGTTTTTGTCAGTCCGTGACTGTTTTGTATCAGATATCTCTGAAGTCTTGATCAAGACATGTGTTATAGAAGCTCCTTCTCTTTCCCCTTCCTCACCTGCTGTCTACTGCAACAGCATATTTACCTCTGGGGTTTTGTTTGCTTAACGTTTGGTCATTCCAGACCATGTTTATTACTTCTACTGATCATCCTACAGTTTGCCTGTTGCTGCTGCTTAATAGTTCCCCAGAATTCCTCACCAAAAAAGAAAATTTGTTAGATCACGTTTGATCTGTCTTCTGTCTTTGACGACCTGCTAGCCTTGCCCTTTTGGATTTGTTTGTCTGTTCTGATTGGTTGCCTATAACTGAATGTAAGCTTCCTCACTACTAAGTAAAGCCATCCATCCGTCCATCGTCAACCGTTTATCCTGTGTACAGGGTCGTGGGGGGCTGGAGCCTATCCCAGCTGACATCGGGCGAAAGGCGGGTACACCCTGGACAGGTCGCCAGTACATCGCAGGGCCACTAAGTAAAGCTTCTTTTATTATATCAGTTCTGCTTCATGAGTCCACTTTGTGGCCTCATAATAATCCTACTGTCCACACCTGTGGTGCGGACTGTAGGAATTCTTTTGTATATTCTATCTACTGAGAGCAGAAGGCAGATTTAGATAATAAATAGCAATACTTATCATGGAAAATGAAAATCAATATTTGTTGTTCACACACTAATTCTCAGGATTAGATGTTCTGCGATACAAATAACAAAAAACACGCACTGGGAGAAATGGCAATAAAGTGTCTGACTGTTTGAAAAATGTCTGAAACAAAGTGAGGAAAGACAAGGAAGATGAGCAGAGATAGAACCCCTTCAAAAGTGGTTTAGACACAATATCAGTATGATGAATGGAAAATACTGGTGAGAGCTCAGCAGACAAGTCATCAATTGATGGCAGAGAAAGACAGCAGGATATGGAAATTGTAGATGAACTTCAGAGGTAATGGTAGTGGCTTGCATGGATTGTAACAATTTTGAAGAGTCAAGTGATGCAAAAAAACCAACAATTATTTAAATTCACATCAACATTTACTCATTTGGCAGATGCTTTTATCCAAAGTGGCTTACATTTGAGGAAATAATTTTAAATAATAACATGTAAAAAAAAGTTGTTTATTTGTCCAGAACAATCATTAGATGATACATGAAGAGGAAAATAATAGCAGGACACAAACATTATCCAACTGCTAACCTGTTCTACACCATGAGAGATGTTGGACCAGTTCTGAAAGTTCTTATTTGGAATTTGGCCATGTAAAGGGTTTCTCTATTTCCAACTCTATTCCCTTTCCTATTGCAGCTCAATTTCCATTTCAGGAGCTGTCTTTGTTTTCCATGATGGGTTTGGCAACTCATTCTGCATATTCAGAATCAATCAGATGTTATTGTCCCATCAGTAGGACTGCATATTTTACCCATCCTATTCTCCTCTTCTCCCTGTCTTTCCATCTCTCATATTCTTGCTAGTTTTGCTCCTTTCATTTTCTTTTTTGTCAGTTCAGATAAAAAAAGAAGACCAGTGTTTGTGAGTTGAGATCAAACACTAACTTTATAATTTATCACATTTTCCCCCTGTCTTCTGACAGCTCAAAACTGCTCAAATAATGAGTACAGAAACTGTCAGGTACTAAACTGAATAGCCACACTAAATGCATAGTCAGATTTTTGCCTGATTTAAGTCATAACACAGTATTTTTTTTCATTGAGGCAAAATCCTTATACAGCTGTGTTAAATGGTGATGCATTTTAAATTATGTAGCCTTTTTTCTGAATGAAAAAAATAGCTTTTAGTGTATATATTTATATTCAAGAAGTTGAAAACTATGGTAAGTCTTAACCCAAATCAGAAGTCCTGCAGAAGAAGAACAGGTAATCATATTCTTACTAACTTAGAGCAAAATTGCACTGGTTCAACATAATGGGCATAGCTAACATGCGATTTGTCATGTAAAATATTTTATTTTGAAAAAAACATTAGCAGTCCTGTTCATAATATTTTGTCACCTTTGTGCATGGCATCCACGTGTTGGGGTGGCGATGGCGCTATGCCTTTGGTGTGAGAGACCCGGGGTCAATCCCCCACTGTGACCCATCTACCAATGTGTCCCTGAGCAAGATAGTTAACCCCTAGTTGCTCCAGAGGCGTGCGACCTCTGACATATATAGCAATTGTAAGTCGCTTTGGATAAAAGCGTCAGCTAAATGAATAAATGTAAATGTAAATGTGTTCATTCAAAGTACATGTCTTATCACAATTTTACTGTAGCATTCTTCAGAGTAATAGAATTAACATAATGTCATAACGTGGCAATGCATCTATGGGATTAAACAAGAATAACATCATTATTTATTTCTGGATAGTGCTATTAAAAAGCCATACATTAAAAATTGAACGTGCTTAATGCCAATGTGTCATACACTTGAAATCGAAGAAAGTAACGCACGTTTTACGTCACACTCCCACTCTACTGCTTGCAAACAATAACCAATAAAAAATCGCTGATGCAAGGACAGGCGAGACTTCTGTCCAATCGACTCGCCCGTTCTTCAAGTACGTCATGCTAAGGAAGTAAAGACGTGCCGAAGCAGTGGCGTGTGGGCCCCCGCTAGTTGGTTCTAACGCAAATAAACTGTACATAAACCAAAAGTGGATGTCAGTCTTCCATATTACATGTAGATTACTGACACTTTGACAAACTGCGGTCCAACAATGGGAGCGAACAACAGCACCCGTCGCGTGTCATTTGAGTCAGATGAGAACGAGAATATAACAGTGGTGAAGGGCATACGGGTAAGTGACAGTATGCAAACCTGCTGAGTGATGAGTAAACAGGTGTTTCGTGGATCCTTAAAGCGATAAAGGTTAATACAACAGCGTGTTCCTAATGCTATACTAACAAGAGTGCTGTAGTGCCATATAACGTTAGCTAATAGCAGCTATGCTAAGTTGTTGTTGTAAGCAGACTCTTGCAGACTTCATTCATTCTAAAAGCTACACAGTAACTCAGGTTAATCTAAAGTAGTAACGGAGTAATCATAGCATAGGTAATAGCCACTGCAGTAGTAATGAAATTTAGAGACAGTAAACTTTTGAATGTCCTTGCGGGAATGTTGACATTGACGTCACAAACCTCGTGGTCTATTTTCTGTCACTCAGTGTAAGAATGAAACTGACTCAAACTGGACAGGCTGTTGCATTCTTGGTTATAAATAATGTTATCCTTCAGGGGGTTTTCTTTAAAGGTGGTTAACTTGGATGATTTTTAAGTGGAGTGACTCCCAGCTTCTGTTATCAGGTGGGAGCTGTTCTTCTATGCCAGGATCAGCTGATGTTAAATATAGATTGAAAGGCTTTAGTCGGTCATATAAGACTTTAGTTGGCATGGCTCTGTCTATTATTACTCAGCTTGGCAAGCCAACCAAGCAGGGCTATGTTTTCTTTTAGTAAACAGTCTGAAACTGAAAACAAAGGGTAGTTTTCCATAGGAAGAATTTTGGGAAATACCCTTTTTGTTTGCTTACTGAGAGTTAGATTGGAATATCAGTCACACATCTGTCTGTTAAGTATCAAGGTAAAGCCACGAGATGATTAGCTTGAGATGACTTAATTATCTTTATTTTTCTTTCACTCCCCTTTCCAGCTTTCTGAGAATGTCATCAACCGCATGAGGGAACCTGAAGCTCCTCCTAAACATCAACATGCTGCCACTCCACCACCTTCCCGGGCGCCTACCCTCACTCCTTCTCCTCTCCTGCAGCCAGTGCCTCCCACCTTTGACCCAATCACCTCCTTGCCTCCTCTCCCTCCACTTTTAGAATCCGTTGCACCTGCAGCTCCTCCTCCACCAGCTCCATCTGCCACAGAGACTGTGGCTGCATCTCCACAACCACCTCAAGCACCTACAGAACAGGTAGTCGGGCCAACCCTAATTGACATGGTGCTCCCATCCTCATCACCCCCAGCTGGTGCTAATGCTGTCGCTGCTCCTGCTTTTGAGCCTGTGGCAGCACCTCCTCCTCCTGCTCCTGCCTCTGTTGAGCCAGACATTTTGCCTAAATCTCCCCCTCCTCCTGCTCCCATTGCTCCCCTGATTCCTGCTCCCTGCACTGCTCCGGCGCTGGAAGCAATCACTTCGCTTGCTTCTCCTCCCCTTGTAATTGAACCATCTCCTCCTCCCATAAATCAATCTATTGCTTCCTCTCCACCAGTTACTGAACCCATTGCTTCTTCACCACCTCCTCCTGCTGTCAAGATTGAACCCATCATTGCTCCCCTTCTTCCTGAATCAGAACCCCTCTCTTCCCCTCCTGTTTTTGAGCCTGTCACAACCATGCCATCACCCCTGCGTCCTTCAGCTCCTGCTGAGCCATTTGCTGCCCCTCCCCTACCTGTTACTGCTCCTTGTGAACCAGTTGCACCTCCTCCTCAGCCCCCTGTGAAGCCAGTATCTTCTGCTCCTGTCCCCGAGCCAGTGGTAGTGCCCGAGTTGAGTTCGGTCCCACCACCTCCTGCTGCACCACCTGGTGAGTTTTATCCCAGTATATTTAAAATCAGTATTTGTAATACATTTCACAAACAAATGAAGACGGATGTCAGGTGGTCAACGGTAGCTTAACCAATGTCAAGGCATAGACAAGCTTACCAAGATCTCTCTTCTGTATGTAAAATGGATGATGGAGTAGTTGTGTTAGGATATACTAAATGATTTTTGAGTTTCAGCTTTGCAGTTTCCATCTTGAAATTGCCACCTAGTTTTACTGGTTCAGGTGATTTTGACCTAGAAGACTGGACAAACTTGCTCTAACAAGACAGAGGAATCTCTTTATTAAAATCTAAAGAAATGAATTGTTCTTCGTAATGGCAAATTTTAACCTAAAATGTATGGGGTGCTTCTTCAGTAGCATGGCTAATTAGAAGGCAAAGGTTATGAGGGAATGAACTGTCTGAGGATTCCAGCTACATTCAATTTTAATTATGTTTATTGTGTGGGTGTTTACTTTGAGCCACCTTAAGCTCTTTGTCTCTAACTTTTCTTGCAATTTGTAATTAGTCTTCATTTTAAAAATGGACCTCACAATAGCTGTGGTCATATTATGATTCATTGCCATTCCCTAACTGTTAATGAAATGATTAATTCTTTCTTGTAATAATGTTAATAAATTGATGCTGTAATTAGTGGCCCTCCATTGTGCCCTTGTCACTGTGGAGCTTAAGCTGTCATGATAACCCTTCTCTTTCCAGCAGTTTGTGAGATCACTTAAAAATAGTGAGGCTAAAACTTAATTTTTTATCTAAGTTTTTTTTCTCAGTTTTTAATTTTTGTTAATTTCCCTTTCAGTAAAGCAGCTATAATCAATATTTTTCAATATTTTTATTTTAACAAGGGATTAAATGACCACCCATATGTGAAAGGGAGAACCAACAGAGAACTATCACCTGAGTCTGCAGCTCCTCTCGGCTTTACAGGGCTTTACAGCATCCTTCAGATGCTTTTGTTTTAGCTCACTCACACAGTTCTCATCAGCGACAGTTTTGGCCATAGCACACAGCTGTTTTCAGCAAAGACAACTCTAAAAACCCACTGCACATTACCTGTCCAGCACCAGACGACAGACAAAGTTTGTGACTAGCTGTTGACATAACATAGTGAGCATTTAAGAGCCAGATATTTCCCTCAAGGTTTGTTGGAGACTAAAAACTGACCTGTGAATATTGACCTTTGCCAGGTTCAGAGTAGATAATAGCCCGACCCAACAGATATAGGGCGGCAGGAACAAAACTGTCTTTTAAAAAAAAAGTTGATAGTTTTATCCTGTGTAGTGTTTCATAGTGGACGACAACTGATGACATATCTGGGATGCCTCATGACATTCTGACAAACTGAGTAGATGCCCTTAGTCTGCCCCTAGCACCTCTTTCCCCATTGCATCACGCTGGTCATGAAAGAAAGCAAGCTATGATTGGTTGCTGACCAACGTGTAGTCTTATTGTGGAAACAACGTGGAAGCTACTGAGAAGATGTGTCTTATTTTATTGCTCAGAACGTTTAAACAACACATATGAAAGCTGTTTCTAATATGTGAGCAAAAAGGTACATGCAATATGCAAAAAAAGGGTTTTAACATTAACCCAACATTTACTGTTTCTGCATAATAAGACTTCAACTCGGCAAGTTGTGTACCAAAACCTTTGCAGACTTTCTGAGTTGTTGTTCTGACTTAAAGTTAATGTGAATTTTCCCAGTTGGGAGCTAATTCTTCACATTATTTCGACACCAGATGAATACAGAGTATGTCAAGTCTCTACCAATTTTAATAAGCAGTACTAAAGAGCAGAAACATAAGGGGAAAACTTTTTATAAAAGGTTAAGTCTTGTTATAAAGAGAATCTTTATAAACCCTATAGACCCAATCACAGTGTTTGTTTACAATAACTTCTGGATAGAAAAACCCCTGCATACAATTTAATGGCAGCAACAAGAATTTTTTCTTTTTTGATGGTGGTATTTCAAAGGGTATACATCTCATTCATCAAAATGCATGTTTTATCCTTTCATATCTTATTAAAAACAGCACTTTCTCTAATGTTAGGTTACCTAATTGACCTGTGGGGCCACAGAGAATGAACGCTTGAACTTTCCTAAAACTAGTTCGACCAACAGTGAGACTGTTGGGTAGATTTGGTTTATCAAACACAGCAGAAGTTTCAGATAGGTTGGGCCACTGTGTTAAACTATACACTGTTGCTGAAAATGACAACAGAAATATACAAATTTGCAGAGATTACATATCTTGGCTATTTAAATCAAATGTCAGTTGTCTATCCGGAAATAACTGTTGTTGTTACCGTGACATCACTGTGATTCGGTCTTATAAAAAGTGCAAGGGGGGTGCCAGTTAGCTCACTGCTAGAGCGTGCGCCCTATGTACCAAAGCTGAGCTGTTGCACCTGCGGCCCTTTGCACGTCAACTCGTCTCTCTCTCCCCCACGTTTCCTGTCTATCTGAACTGTCCTGTCGTAAATAAAGACTGAAATAGCCCCTAAAAGAAGTGCAAAGGAATTTATAAGCAAAAAGTTTCAGGGTAGATAAAAATTGTATGTGACCCCAGTCACCATAGATAATATAGTAGTAATATTGCAGGGTTAATTGAGTTATATTGTTTTAGTAAAAAAGAAAAAAAAAAGTTTATCTTATGACTATGTCCCACTTCTCTCTCTCTTAAATAAAAGTTTTTAGCCTCATTGATTCTCTAGTGTTGGTGCGCGTCCCTTATCTCTTGACATATCCAGCAGAGGACATTTGAATGTTACCTATTCATTACACAGTACAGAACAGGGCGTGGGTGCCAGTTCTTCAGAGGGCGGTTTGTGGTGGTGTGGGCAGGCTTCCCCATCCTTGACTGTGCTCAGTCAGTAAGGTAATTAAAAAAGGCCAACTTATGCCACGCCACACTGACTCCAGTGATTAAAACGACACCTCCGCAGTTTCACACAACAAACCACTAGGCCTCATTAAGGGAAGGAAGTGTGTATGTGTGTTAAATTTTTATTTGGCCATAGTGCTTCTGTGAGATGAACACTGCATTTTTGTGTGAGCCACCTGCCTTTTTGTTTGAGCACACTTAGTAACACAATTGGACAATTAATAGAATGTATTTATGTAAATTCCACAGAAACACTTCTTTGTCTGTCTGTTTTTCCATTTGCTCTGGGGTCACTTTCACTGCAGAGTTTTTCTCCATGTTGAATGAAGTTATTCCTTCTTTGTTTGCGCTAATTGGTTTTCAGATTGAAATATAAATACATTAATGTCTCTCAATTTTGTAACAAGTGTGGAGTGTGCTGAGTGTAGTTATTGTGACGATCTGCCTGCTGCTTTCATATCCCATGAAAGATTACAAATCTCCTGATCTGTTTCCTCCTGAAGTGGTCAGTTGTGGATATAAGCTGACTGATTAGGCTTTCCCTTTCCATTCTTGACGCTTTTAGTAAAGAAATTCAGATGGAAATGTTCCTTTCTCTACTCCATCTTTTTGTGTGCACAGTATATCAGCTGTGTTACATGTTGTGAATGTTTGTTTGTATAGGCTGTATTTTTATGGTTGCTCCTGAGTCACCACAGTTTTATCCAGGGCTGACTCCTGCCTAGGAGTGGCCCTTATATTTACAGTACCCCACAACAATAGTGAATGTTCACATTTTCACAAGTATTTTGTATATACTCTCTTTGCAAGGTCACCTAGCAGGTTAATATGTACCAAGCTCAACAAGTATTATGAAGGAGAGAAAATAAAGTCAACTTGGACCGTTGATCAAGCATACTCTTTTTAAGCAAAAAAAAAGAAGATACGATGAAAGTAAATCTTGTTACAAAGTTGTAAATTTCAGCCTAATCCTGGAAGGGTACGACCTTAATGAGGCGAACATTGATTATGTGTGTCCACGAGAGTTGGGTATCGAGTGAGGCTCTCAGCAGGGTCGGCTGTCTCTAAATCATGGCCTGAGTCAGTATGTGTGCTGATTACACCATAGTCAAGGTTGAACCTCCTACACCGTCTCCAATGTGCTATAAATATTCATATGCCATAGCCCACACACTGCACTGGACTAATAGCCTGCTTAAAAGATGTCTCCCAGGTACAGCAGAAAGAATGGAAAAAACTCGAGAGACAAAGGAGACAACAAGAAACAACAAGAGAAATGTGGGGAACTTTGTGTGTGTGTGCATAAATGTGAGCGTGAAACTTGTGAAATATGTCTGTGTCCTTTTGAAACAGACTTTTCTTGTTATCTTGTGAAAATGTGAAATGATCAGTTGGGTCCTATATGGGATTGAATTAACAGGAAAGAGTGCGAATGAAAGAGAAATTATGAAATGGCACCTGGCTGCCAGGCCTGGAAGCTTGCTCTTGGCGCTTTTCTTTTTTTCTTTCCTATTTTGAATGTAGTGAAAGGTGTGCGGTGACTCGACTAAGTGCGAGCTAGAAACGTGAGGAAGTGGTAATGTTACAGATTATGCCCTCCACGCGGGTCCTGGGGTTAATGAAACTTCTGATGAGAAATGCAATTTGCCTTCGTCTATTATCTCCACTGCCAATAGCCCATGGTCCTCCGCCTCTCCGCCTCCTCTATGGGTTTTTTCCACAGGGTTTAGTGATTGGTGGGAAAGGAAAGGAGGGGGACACATCTAAAAAGATGATGAGTTTTTAATCTTTTTAACATTTACATGTCCTACTCAGGATTGACACAGGCTCTGTTGATCTGGAATTGTCTCTGACCCTAACCAGCCTCCCTCAAGGACCCCAGACAGTGTTTATCATATCAGAACCTGTTCTCTAGCTGACCCTGTGGGCCCCTAGCTATCTGAAGCCTCTCTTTGCAGGGCTGGAGAGGATATGGTGATAAATGAGGAGTTGCTTAGGCTTGCCTGAACTTTTTAAATGTTACTTTTCATTGTGCACTGCTAAAGGGTATGGAAGCCCATTGCTGACACTGTGATGAAAAAAAAATCCTCTAATTCATTATAATGAGAGACCTTCTCAAAATAAAGAGCATCTCAAACTCAGTATCTTAAAATTTTGACTTAGCATCTCAAAATAAGAGTTAGTCTCAAAAATAATTATTTTGAGACTTAATGTCTCAAAATAATGACTTAAGATACTAGTGATATACTAAGTAAATACTTTGAGATACTAAGCAAATATTTTAAAATATATATAAAATATATAATTTTGGGATACTATAAGCCTTATTTTGAGATGCTAAGTTGTTTTTTTTAGATACTAAGCCGTTATTTGAAGATAAGTCATTATTTGGAGATAAGTCATTATTCTGAGATACTATAAGTCTTTATTTTGAGATCTTAGGAGGGAATAGTAAGACATTAAGGAGGTTTTATTAAAGGGATTCTGCACTGCTCTACAACTGCTAGTTTTATTGTGGCTCCAGGCTGCGTGCCCAAAGTGTCCTTGGGCAAGACACTGGCTGTTCCGCCAGTATGAATGTGTGTGAATGTTAGTTTTTGTTTGAGCACTTAGGCTCAGTGTGTGAATGGTGAATGCAGAAGTAGTGTAAAAAAGTAGTGGTCGAAAAGACTAGAAAGGTGCTATACAAATACGGAGCATTTACATTTACATCCAGCACACAGTCACATTCATGATGGATTTAAGTCCATGCTAATGTTAGCTCAGTTTTGGTTTCCAATAACTTATAACTAAGTGAAATACCTGTATCTTTTGCTGCTAAATGCTTCACTATGTTCAACCGCTAGCTCCCAATTGTGTCTGCCGTTTAGAGCTGAGTGGTGTATCGTGGGTTTATCAGAGCTTTTTCAACAAAAAAAAAACTGCCTGCTGGTGTGACTGAAAACTACGCTTATGAGAGCACTGAGACTGAACCAAAAATTGTAGGCTGTAAAACAAATAAAAAATAGCTGAAAGACACTGTAGAGCTAAAGGGAGACTGCTGAGTGGGGTGAAAATTATCTCTGGGTTTGTCGTCTTGTCCCCTTCACATTAAACCAAGTCATTTGATTATTATATGAAAATATTGAGTAGTGCAGCTTTAGCTATATGGATATAATGATATCTATGAGGAATTTTCGTTATGATACACTGCCACAGCATTAATTTTTAGACAGAAGGCAATCATGGCATAATCTGATGTTTTTTATATATATATTTGTAAAATAGCATTATTACGGCAGAGTTAGGAGTTTCCACGACACTCTACAGGTTATTTTTCTGTCGTACTTCTGAACAGAATTGTAATTAGACTCTCCTCTGCAGTGAGATCAATGGTGTTACTAAGGGCTGTCAGACATGATGGATATTATTTTCTCACGCTATGGACAGTAGGTGACAGCAGTCACTGTCTTTGAGGATACACCATGCAGAAAAAAGTTGTCAACTGTCAATCAGCGCCTCTGTTTGCACCAGTGTTTCTTCTGAAGCCCTGTCATACTAAACCTCCCTCTACCTGATGCTTATTCATTCTTTTTACTGTAGCAAGTAGTAGTCATGCTGTGAGTTCTTGTTAAGTGCCATTTCCTGCAAAGAAGAACAAGGCTATGGAGGTTGGAAAATCAGAGAAAGGATCACGTTAACTGTGATCTGGGTTTGTGTGTTTAAGCACGATTGTCACTTTAGAGCAATTTGGTAATGGTGTGGGTGTGACAAAGTTGCTAAAGGAGGTGAAGGAAAAAAATGGCAAGAGATGCAGGGAGCGATACATGTTAATGAGCACAGATTTGATGTATCTGTGTATCCATTAGTAACTAGTACCCATCAGTTCACAGCAGTGGTTCCCATACATTCATTTGTTTGTGGCGCCTCACCACATTATCAGCGCCGCCACGTATTGATTTCCACTTTTTTTTTTTTTTTACTATTTAAGATGGGAAAACTTGTATTTGATTGCAGAGCTGCACGCACCACATATTCGCTAAGGAACCTCCTTTCACTCGCTCCCTCTCTCTATATATTTTTTATTATATATATTTATCTATATATATTTTTATTGAACTGTTAAAATCTCAATATCAAAAACTTATGAGATTGACAGATAATAACATTCAGACCAATTAACAACTTAAGAGATTCAAACTTTTGTGTCCCTAAAATTAATGACAGGTCATGGGACAGGATTTTATGCATTGCATTAGTTACACTACAAGTGGATTATATTTCAGTCTTCACAAAGAGCCGGATACATCGAAGGCGCTAAGGTTTAGACCACTGCAATGGCCTACACTGAAATGAAGCTGTTTTTTAGCTAGAGAAATTATCAATATGAAGCCCAGAATCATAGACCGAGTGTTTTCATTCTCCGAAAGAGGATTGCAGTTTGTCATTATGTCTTTCTGTCCACAAGGTGTCCCAGAAACCTTTTAATTTTTTTTTTTTCAGCACAACAGGTGAACAGGCTTTGGATCAAGTAACATTTAATTATGCTTTGATGTTGATCTGGAATTGGGGCTTCTGCTTTTAGAAAATTTCACTCAAAACAATGACATATAGATGTGATTTCAAATCCTGAGGGTACCTAATGAAACACTAATTTAACATCAAATTAATTTTTTATTTTTTTGGCAGTCGAACCAAGTTGAAAATTGATCATTATTGGTTTGTCCTTCCTACGCTTTCAAGTTATAATTACTGAAATCAAAGAACTTGATTGAGATGTAAATCAACCCCATATGTTGGACTTTAACAGACACAGATGGAATCGTGATTAATAACCAATCACCCTCAAGCTAGGGCTGTGCAGTTAATCCCATTTTATTTTCAATTATGATTTTGGCTTCCAGCGATTATTAAAACAAGATAATCGAGATAGTATTGTGCCACATTCCGTTCCTAAGTGATGCATTCGTTCTGTCTTGTGTTATAAATCCAGTGCACTCCTTTTCCTTTACAGTTGTGGCTCTCGGCTGTGCCTAAAAAGCCAAATTCAGCTGTTAAGCCCACATTTAAAAAATTCATTCATACATTCAGTTTGTTGAACATTCAATTTTAAAAGTTCAATAAATGCATCATGTGTCCTAAGTTGGTGAGAAATTATGTTAAATAATCATGATCTTAATATTGACCAAAATAATCATGATAATGATTTTTAATAATTATCGAGCACCACACTTTTTGTAAAATCACAGCCACTGTATCTAAACATGGAGCGTAAGTCACTTTTGCCGTAGGAATAGGTGTTTTATGCCTTTGCCTTTATTCATTTAACCGTAGCTACAACACCAAGATGATAAGAAAGAAATTGCTTTCCACATTTTAGTTCTTATAGTTAATCTGATTTAGCTGGAATTAGGGTTTTTGTGTGTGTCCACCAGCCTGCTGTTACCACATGTTACCAGGTAATAATAGACTCTGACAATAGGGATTATCCCATCTAACTAATGCAGTGGGAGAGTAATCTCGACACACGCAGACACTCCCCAATCACTGTAGTGTTGAGGCATACCTGCATGGCACCTCTGTCTGGCCAGGCCAAAACGAAGCACGTTTTGGCCTGGTCGCAGGCTGGCATCTTTACTTTCATGCTTCATTACCTGCCAAGATAGACCATTGGAGATGTGGAATCATACATGTGTGATGTCTCTGACATGAATTAATGTAGACAAGGTGGTGTGGTATTGTGATTTAAAGATGGATGATGTTTACACCTCTTTGTGTATGTGTGTTTACGCAATATAGGCATTTTTCTCTTTGTGTGTTGTGTGTGATATTATGCTATAATACCTTTTGACACCTACACACACTCCTCATATAGCAGGGGAGCCTGGGGGCCAAAATTTTTGTCCCACCTCGCGTCACTCGCAGAGAAAATGCACGATCAACTCAACAAACACGCAATAACAGTTTATGGTATAAATGGTATGTAAATGTAACAATCACAGCTGCCACTTTGTTATTGATTATTTTCCCTATGGATTAATCTGTAATTTTTTTCTCAATTGGTTTGGTCTATAAAATATCTGAAAAATGGCATAACGTCATAAAGCCCAAGGTGATGTCATCAAATTGCCTGTTTTGTTCAAAATCTGAAGTTAAGTTCAGTTTACTGTCACATTAAACTAAACATATCAGCAAATCCCCACAAATGATTGACTGGAACTGAGCAATGCTGAGCCAAAACAATCTGCTCAGACAAAAAATTGACTTCTCACAGAATCATAATAATTTAAATGTTCATTTTGAACACCACATTATCTGATCAATGCTACACCAATGCCTGTAGGACAAACACTCACCTCTTTTACTGTTTCGACAGTATAACTCTACTCAGTATCCCAGCGCAAACAATATACCTGTTAGCAAACAATAGCTGTTTACTTGAAAGCCTCTCTCTCTAAAACTCTCTCTCCCTCTCTCTTTTTGTCCCCAGTTGATGAAGAGGCCTTGAGGAAGAAGATCACTGATGAGCTGTATAAAGGCTTGGAGCAAGAAAGAGCCAAGGCGGAGCAAGAGCTGCAAGCCTGGTTAGAGACATGCACACATACACACACACACATAAACACACTATTTTGGCATGGAATGGAAAACCAGTTTTTGTTTAACAAAAACGTTTGCTTTGTCAAACTATATGATTTATTTCAAAAGTGAACTGATTGTTGTATTGTGTGTTTTGGAGATGAAATTAAGATTTGGGGTATGCTGAAAGTCAGAATCTCTGGTGTGGCGTGCATTAATTTACTCTGCTCTATGCCCCTTTTCTCATTCTCTCCCCTACCATCCTCTTATGGATCACTATAGATTGAATCAGGTGTACTGCACTAGTGTCAATTCCTGTTCCAGGATTTCATTAGAAACCAAAGACATTTTCAGATGTGACCATTTTCCGCTTTCATTAATAGTCAAAAAGGTCAGCAACGGTCTTTCCGATCCCCACTGGGTTTCCAATCTACCGCTTTTCCGAAGCACATCAGCACTTTTTTTCTCCCTCTATCTGTGCTTCTTCTCTCCTTCACTTGTTCTCTCCGGATCAATTAATCACGCCTGAGAAAGGAGGGTGCCATCCTGAGGTAATTTCCTGGGTGTTGAGTGGGTGATACATTAGCCCTGCCTGATGACGAAACACACTCTTCGTGTAGGGAGTACATTTCTCCTTTTCTCTCTCCTCTTCTTTTTGACCCTGTAGAAGCAGGTGCATGTGCCATAATGTACGATAATCGTGTTGTCACCCTCCCCCCTTTAATAGGCCTGGATGATCTCCAGCAGACCCTGGTGAATGAACAACTGATTAGCCACTAAACACACTCTTGTACTGTATGTAAGGGGGGCAACAACATAAACACACACACACACAACCTTTCTATATCCAGGATGAGGTAGTGTTAGCCAAGTGATTAGCCTCGTTTTTGAGGCTCATTCAAGAAGAGAGAAATTGACTTCGGTTTTGAGAAATAATTTGTCTATTGATTTTTTTTTCTTTCCCTGGGTGTTTTATTTTTTGGTGTTACCGCTTCCTGCAGCTCACTCAATGATGTCTGTTCAGAGGAGTAAGTGCTTCAAAATTATGCCCTCCTTGCAAATAATTGAAATCACGGTGGCTTTCAAGCCCACAGTTTTTGTTTGTGCTTGGCATGGACTGCATTTTCACTTAAGAAGACTTAACTGAACATCAAATGGTAAATAAGCAATCACCAGTTAACCAACACTTGTGTGTATGTATGTGTTTGTGTGTAATTGCATATACACCTTACAGTCTCCTAATATATAAAGCTTTGGACAGAAAACACCTTTCTTACATTAAGTAAAGACATCTGCAGTTTAGGTTACCTAAAACTGAGTTTTAGGTAAATCATATTGTTGTTTTAGATCATCTAATGAGTGTATTGGTGCATATAAATGTCCTAATGTAGGAACACCCCTTTCCACCTGTTACTTCCAAATAAATGGTTGTTTGTCAGTGGTTAGCTTTGGATTTAGCCAAATACTTGAGGGTTTATTTAAGTAAGGGTCAACGTCTGTCAGCCCTGCAATTTGCCCTATGTTCTCTGAAAGTGAAATATAATTGCATGAGCCTTCATATGTTTAACTGTTTTTTTTTTCTTTTGCTCAGTTTGTCACATTATTTTTTGTTTTGTTTGTGTGAGTGTGCATTTGTGCATGTGTGTCCATTTTCCTAGCTAATAGTTTGGCAAGCAGTAATGCACGAGACAGCCATCAATGGGCATTCTGGGATTTAAGGAGAGCTTAAAAGGTAGTCTAGAATCAGCATGTATTAGAAAACAAATCAAAATGTAATGATTGGGAAACAGAAAACACTAAAACATTTACTAATATTTACATAAAGCTTAAACAAACATTTAAATCTTACACAGCGAAAGCAGCACATTAGTTTCAGTGTTCCGTCTGTGCCTACACAGGATGCGTTCAGGCACAGTGCTGAGGGTAGGTAAACCCTTTGTAAAAACATGAAAAAATGGATTAGCTTTAGACCACTGAGAAACATACCTGCAACACCTCCTGTGCACACATGCTGTTACACCTGCTGGGTTAGTGTTTTATTATATTCATATTCAGTGAAGTAAGATATATGGGCAGTGGAAGTTATAGGCTTAGGCACTTTATCACCTCATTAAAATGTCTAAATCCCTGTCAGTGTGAGCTGAGTCAGGGTCAGCTCTATAAATTTATCCTTTTGAGCTGAACAGGAGCATGACACAGAGACTTTGTGTTTGTCTCAGTTTGTTTGTAAAGAGAGTCGTATAAAATATAAAGAGTATAATAAAAACTTACACAATAATAAATGAAGAGTCTTGGATTGATAACTGCAAGAACACAATAAAGCACACTTTGCTCTCACATCATTCATACATGGAAGTTTCTGCTTACATTAACACACCTCAATCCTTCAGGACTGAAAATTTCTTCCTCACCACATTTACACTTTTCTATTCATTTCATCTATTCATGTAGGTATTGCAGATAGAGGCGACTGATGGTTTCTTGAAATTGAAATAGATGAGAAGAACACAGTGCCTGTCTCATCTGGGCTGTCAAACCATAATTAAATTGCAATGGTATTTCACCTTTGCACGGTGCAGGCAGTAATTACAGTGAGGTTTTTTTGGTTGTTGAAGTCAAACAAAGTGGAGTCATTGAGGCTTTCACTGTATTGGAAGATACAGCAAGGAGACTATTGCTGCAAAATTGAAGGAAGAGGTAAAATATTTTTTTCTGTACGCGCGAGTGTATCAAAGCTCAGCTAACAAGACTGCACAGTGCCTCGCTAGTTATAGAACCATGCAGTGAAACTGCTGCACAGCTTGAACACCAGGACATGGAGGAATAGTTGAACCCCCAGGTCGTTGGAAAAGAACACACATACGTATACACGCCTGAGATACATGGGGCCACAGTCTCAAGGGCATGTTCAACCAGAATCAACAACAATTGCTCCTGTAGTTTGTATGTTGTTAAAATGTCCTCAAGGAGTACACTAAATTCTTACCTGCTCATTGACTGTAAGCCACCCAAATTGTCTGATTACAAAACAAAGATCTGTGAAAATTATAGATAAGCAGTTTTTAAACACAACAGTAGGGTAATGACATGCAACAAAGGCCAACAGTCATAGGTTAAACCCCACGGCTAAAAGGATGACCCCCCCCCACCCCAATTATGTTCAGACTTCTGCCAAGCTCTTAATACTAGCCCAAATATTTTGGGGAATGAATTTTTGAAAAAAAGAATAATTCATGCATGAAAAGCAGTAAAAGGGAGCTAGCTGCTAATATAACCCCCAAAATTATGTCTTGTTAAAGGATATTAGACCCCCATACACACCAGAACACGTTCATTTATACCAATACCAATTTTTATTTGACTTGTCTGTTTGACATAGATTGCCTTAAAGCACTTTGTTGCCTGTACTGAAACGTGCTATACAAGTTCCATTCTAACCTATACAATATTGCTGTGTAAAATACACGGAACTAGGGAATTTTGAGGAAATGTGGTGTTTAGATTAGGCTAGTATTTCTTCTGTTTGGCTTTAGGGCCATAAATGAACTCGGGAGATCTGGCTTTGCATGTTTTGCTCTGGTAGGAGTGAAGTAAGGGCTCTGCGAGGAGTTCATTTGGGTGCAGCCTAAACTCATTTGTAGCAAGCAGTGGCTGCAGGGAGCAGATTTGCCTCTGCTGCTTCTCTGTGAGGCATCAGAGCAGAACGACTCAGAGAAAATGATGAGAGAGAAGGAAAGGCGGGGGGGGGGTTCTTCCACCATCCTGCCTGTCCTCCCTCAAACTAACTCGTCCTGTGTTACCATCCGATCCAGTTCTTTTTCTCTGGGCTATTCTCTCAGGTTTTCCTCCACCTTGCCTTCCCTGTCTTGGCTTTTATACTCCCCTCCCTTATCTCCTTGCTTTCTGTTTCTCTATATGTCCTTTGTTTCTCCAGCCATCACTTTTTTCTGTTCCTTCCCTCCTTTTCATGTCTTCTTCCTACCTCAGCCTCTACTCACGTGCATGAAATGCATGTGTTTGAGTGTCCCACTCTAAAATTAAAAGGTTAGTTGTTGTTGTGAAACGTCTGCCCATTATTTCAGCATGTAGTCAGCTTGCATTGGCTTGTGCAATGTAATTGCATGTCAGACTTTTGAGTGAGAATACTGACCTTCTCTCAAAGCTTCTGTCTCCTCTCCCTGCTAACCAGCCAGTCTGTTCTTTATTGCACCCAGGTCAGACAAACACAGATACAGATTTTTAACAGTTTGTTTTTTTATTATTTATCTTTGTTCACACAGAAAATACACTGACGCATGCACGAAGCCTCCAACTCATTTTAACAGAGTTAGAAAGTTGGAAGGTTATTAAAAAACAATAAGTTCCTTAATCCAACCTGATTTAGTCAGGACTGTCTCTGGGGAGTTGTGATTGTTCTTTAAAATGTGTCTGAATCAGCAATATTGGCAGTCTTTGATCAAATTCTCTGACAGCATATGCATTTAGTTTTTCTTCATGATATTCTACCTGCGACTGCTGCACCACTGTGAATCCAACCTTCCCAAACACCCTAGCTGTCACCCGAATAAAATATTCTATTAACCATCCAGCAAACCCCTAATGTCCCACCAACCATCTGATAAACGATACTATACCATCCACTCACTGCCCATCTAAAACCACCCTAGCAAACGCGGAAAACACACTAGCAAACACCTGGAAAGACTTCTACGCCAGTAACACAGCAACTTAAAACCGGAAGTAATTGCATAGAGTTACATAAGAAAAATCTCTCAACATCCTACAAAAACCCAGGTCATGATAGAAACCACCTAGTAGCAACCTACTAGGTTTTGGGCTAGGTAGTAAGTGTCCGACCGCCATAGCAATGTAGCAACTAACTGGCAAGACCCTCCGAGCTAAGCAACATCTCAGTGTGCCATCCATTTTGCTCAGGCAGCAAGCACACATGAACTTCCTTCAGAAAATAAGGCTTTGTACATTTTTCAAAAATAACCATTAGGTTACAGGTGAACCTGCGCACAAACACACACGCAATCCTGGGACCCTGAGACTTAAGCATTGAGAAAGTTTCACACTGCATACACTTTTGTGTGTTGCTTTTCTTTCTGAGGATATATGTATATATGTGTGTTCACTACCTGCATGAATAGATGGAATTCCCACCAAAGCACTTTGTTCCAATTGAACCAGGTTCTATTGTTGTAAAAGTGCTCCTATCCCCGGTGTATAAAGTCATTTCATGTGTTAGAATAACAGTCACTGAATTGTAAATACGCATTTTTTGTGGTTTTCCATCTTTCTGTACTGTAGACCGCTGCAGACAGTCATTAGTCAGTCATGTTATTGACTGTCCAATCTTCTCGGAAATCTACTGAACCAATGGAATCTGTTGGAAGAAGTTCAATACAAACTTCAAGTGATTTCTGATATTACCCCATTGTTTAAGATCAAAAGACACCCTGGTAGCTATATAGAATAAGAACCATCAGACCTCTAAACTTAGACCACACTACTGAGTAGAAGGACTATATGCTCTTCTTCCAGTGTATTAAATGGCTTTGTGTTGGGAGTTTGAGCTTTACTTACTGGGAATGCTATTTGAATAAACAACTGAGCTGAGAGTGACAATGGTATCCACTTTTGATTGTGGGATTGTTTGTAGCACTAAGATCATTGCTGTTTTGTCTTCATAGTACTGGGCAAAGCAAAGTGGGACTACAAAATAGCTTTTATGTTCCTTCTGCAGAGTGGGAGGATCTTCTAAATGAATCTTCTCACTGCACTGTCCTTTGTTTCAAATACACTTGATTTTAACTCTGCCCCAGCATTTCGTAGCATCCGCAGTCAGGTGTGGTGTATGTGTGTTGCACGTGTGTGTCAGTGAACGTGCACAGCTGCATAAAATATTTATAGGAAGCATTCAGCAACATTATTCCTAACATCAATATTGCATTGGGCCTTTAAATGCCTTTGTTTCGAGGCAGTTGGGTCGAGCCTGCACTGTTATGCAGGTCTGTCAGAATCCATCCTGCCAGGCAGACTGTATTGAGACACATCTTATGGAGGAGACAGGTAAACATCAGGAAGCATTAATGGGTGAAGAGCTGAGAAGAGAGACAGAAGGTGAAGAGGAAAAGCTAGAAGACATGAATTTGTAATTTATTTTGTTTTGAAATTTGTACAAGGGTAATGATATTTAAAACGGTTCTCTGTGGAGTACTAGGCGATGATGGCTTACTGGATTTGAGTCGGCTGATGTGCAGTATTGACCGCACATAATTTTTGTCTGTTTCACCCTTTGCTATTAGAAAGTTGTATATGCACACACATTCACACACGGAAAGCTTGCCCTGACTATAGTCAGCTAAAGTTGCCTAAATCGCAGTATCTCAGCCACTCAACCTATACATTTTTCATATAAACTGCCACAGATCTAATCTTTGTCAGTTTTAAAAATAGTGTCCTGAAAGAACTGAAGTATTCCCAAGTATATTCTGTTTAATGTCATCTCCTGAAAAGAGTTTTCTGGAAAGTCCGACGGTGCACGGCACTCCACTCCTTTTCAGATAGCCTCACTGGTCTTTCCATCTCTCTGTTTTCAACTGAGCCATTAAAGCACAGGCTACTGGGCCAAGATTATCCTCTCTTTCTATCCAGGCCAAACATCATCCACTTATCCTCCGAAGACATAATATTTTTTTCTTGCCCCTACATATAGCCACTGTCTTTTCCCTCTCTCTGTCTGACTCAACCATTCTCTACCTTTAAAGCTCCCATTTCCTACCCAGTGCCAATCTTCAACGGTCGAATGAAAAATGTGTCCAATATCCCAGGGACAGGGCAATAATGACTGGAAAGCAATAGAGGTGAAGCAGACAGATAGCATCCAGCTAGTGATAGCAGTCTTTGCTTGGGTTGGCACTTGTGAGGAAGTCAGTAGAAGGACTTTTTTTGCAAGGCTGTCTATTTTCTTGGCCCCCTTTCTTTTACTTGTCCATTTGTAGCTTTTGGTCACCATTACGCTACCTTTTAGTTAGTAAGTAAAGCTTATCATTTTTTTTGTTTTTCATTAAAAAATACCTTTACTATTTATTTACACCCTTAAAAAGAACATCATACATGTATTAATTCATTAATTTATTGCATTAATTTGGTTAAATGTCCATGCCCGTAGAAGACCTTACTTATTTAAAAGGGTGTACCCTTTTATGGAAACAAAAACGGGTAGGCTACAGCAGCAGTCCTGAGTGTCAGTGTTCCTGATAGGTGCATTTAGGAGAATGCTAGTTTTCCTTAAAACATCTGCACACTTTTAACACTTGCACATTAAATAATTTAAAGAGTGCATGCTAAGTATTTGTAACAAAGCGTCATCAGGTACAGTATATTTAAATTTGCCTTGGCAGACTTGTTTTATTCTAGTTGGCTTTATTAGCTACAGTACTTGTTAACTACTACAGTAATTGTTTAAGGACACTGTACATTTGCCCCAAGCAACAAGGGTCCAGATGTCAAGCTACTGATTGCTAATGTTGGCCCACATGAGTACTGTCAGATATGTTTTCAAAAACCCCTGCATACCATACCTTCTCTGTCACAGTTGTAGCAAGAGCAACAGCTGAAGCTTCTTGCACAAAGGTAGCTTAGGTGCATTAGCAGCATAGGCAGGCGAGCGTTGTAGGGAAATGGTGAATGTAAAAGGCCATTAGGAGGCTCCCTCCATGTGTCTGTGTGTGCGCGCAAGTTAGAGCCAGATGATGGATGGAGTGTGCTGACGTGTGCAGCGCAGTGGACTGTGAGACTGGACATGGCTGGTCTCTCTCCGTCTCCCTCCATCTCTTTCTCCCACTCTCTGCCTCACTCCCTCTTTGCTTCACTTCCTCAGGGCCAAACATGTCAAGTCGCCACTGCTCACTCTCGCTCCCTCCACACTCTGTTTTTCGCCGTCTTGTCGTGCTCTCCCTTGCTCTCTGACATTTAGTGGTGTTGCAGGGCAAATGGCAGCTTTACGACATCAGACGTATTTTTATTAGACCTACTTGTCATCTGCTCAAAGCCAAAGGCATGGGATGGTGAGCAGTTAGACTACTCTGTCAATCCTTACTGTCTAAATTTTGGCTATATTCACAGGTAAGTAAAGATTATTATTATAAAGATGCATTAGATTTTTTAAATTGAATAAAAGATAAAACCCCTTTCGCATTGACTGATCAGTGGGAGCTTGTAACATTAAGAAAAAGCCACACACTGTATCTATGCCTGTTACCTCACACTTGACAACCAGGATGATGCTTTTACATTTTACATTATCATAATGAGTAATGCACACATCACCATTTAACTTTAGTGATTGAGTAAAACAAAAATGTCATGCCTTTTAAAGAACAACAATGAAAATAACAAACTGTTTTCTTCTAATATTTCAACATTTAAAAACAATTATAGTGCTTCCACTATAGGTATTGTACAAAAATGAATAGATTTGACAACTGATAGACAACTGATAGATCATAGATAGTGTATTTGAACATGAAGGAATTTTGTCAGTGGAGTAGGTCACTAAACCAGTCAATAGCCACCACCAGTCTCAGTATAGGCAGCCTACTTCTCATCAAGACTGTCTTAGGATTTTTCTTAGGTACAAGTTTATTAAGATCCTCGCTGTCTTCATTCAGCCAGTCATAATTCACTCACACCTGCTCTTGCTCCTGCTTTGTGTTTATTTTACCTTGCCACCACTGTTTGATGTCAAGCAGAGGAAGACTTTCAGGGACGTTCCTCCTCTTCTCCAATCAAGCACACTGTCGCCTAGTAGGGAGTGCGTTGCTAGGCAACTATGAGAACCCAGTGACAGGGTTCAAATGGTGGTCTTGTGCCTGCAGAGCGCACACTGCCGCTGTCTATATTGCTGCTTAATTGGATTGATGATTCTTATTTTGGGGAAAGGGTAGTGTCTTCTAACGCTATTACATATTGATAGTGTCAAATCACTCTTAAATGTGAATTATTTGGAAATGACTGTCATTAGAATTGTCTGACAGATGTTAATTGACTGTGGTACATAAGGGTTTTTTTTCACACCACACTGGGGCTGTCAGAGTTCAACTTTCAACAAACTTTCTTCTCAATGTTGCCCCCTCTTTGCAATCTGCGCAATTGCAAGGGGATGTGTATGGATGCATCTGACATTAGGGTTAGTAAATCAATATGCAAGTATACTTTGCTAAATCTATGCTTCATTAGCACTCTAATCGCATTTGTGACCTTTTAATTCTTTTGGGACACTGCAACAGTGCAGCATGTAGCACAACAGGCATATGAACGTGGGTGGTGATATAAACACCAAACATACTCAGATAGTTTACAAAAAGATGTTTGAAAAAAATTACACTTAGTATCATATAACCACTGTCTGTGCTTAACAAGATGATCGTTTTATTTTTCAATGATCATTTTTTTATTAGCCATCGATACCTGGAAGGTTTTTAGTTTCAAAGTAGCCTAATTTTGGTTTGAAATTAAGAAACATGTAAAAGACAGAGTATGATTCCCCTTATATATAGACATGTTTTACTACAGCATCACAAAGGAACCTTGGTATGCAGTAGACATTGCAAGTAGCCAGTCATGTATTATAGAGATAGCTATAGGGGATGGAATTATATATCGTAGACCTGTACTATGACCTGCACTGTTATTATACCCTGAGTGCAGTTTAGATACCCTACTTCCTCCATTGCTTTTGCACATCATGTACATGTAACATTTTGAAAAGGACTAAGAAGTGTATTTATCATGTAAAATGTTGATGCTCCACAGGATGGAATCAGAGAAGGCCCGGGCAGCAGCCAAGGCTCGGTCTGAGGCCCAGTCCCAGGTTCAGCATGATGTGTCCAGGATCCTGTCTGTAGAGCGGGCCGTGGCCCAGGAGAACCTCCAGCAAGCCATCATAAGAGAGAGGATCACCACTGAGGATGAGAGGCTGCGTGCTCAACTCTTTGTAAGTCTGTACACAAACAGCATCGATGTATGGCAGCTACTTTGAAATTTACCATTACGCACGCACGCACGCACGCACGCACGCACGCACGCACGCACGCACGCACGCACGCGCACGCACGCACACTATAAATGTAGCACTTTTTTCATAGTTATTTCAAGACCTCAAATCTTTATCTACAACCAACCGTTGTCTTTGAAGAATTTATTTAACAAAAGAAAATAAACAGAGAAGTACTAAAACACATATACAGTTGGTCCAGAGACCTGCCGCTTAAGGCAGCATCGAGCATCTGGCCCCGAGCAAAGGGACGCATTATCATTTACACAGTCTAGGTTTCTATGTTTTGGGGAACAGAGATCCTCTCTCAGCCTTGAATGAACAGCCTTGAATGAATGAAGGGCCTGCAGACATAGTAAATGTGGACAGACTAACATAAGGAGTATAGGAGAGGAAAGGTTAAGGATAAAAACACAATACATATCTATAACAATAATAGTAATAATAATGATAATATTAGAAGAACATACATAAAAGATTAAAAGTAAGAGGACACAATTTTCTGCCATAACACCAAACGGTATGTAAACCCCTCTATGCTGTATCCACTGCATTTTGTAGTTTGATATTTTTGTTTGTGTTCATCTTGCTATATCACAAAAGCTACCTTCATTTCGGGCAGCCAGTGTCTTTATTTCCTATAAATTGCCCTTGTAAACATTGTCAGATGAGCATTCCTTACCACGCACGCACATACAGAGACGGCGTATTGTTTTCAAAAAGAAAACACATTTTCCCTGGAGTGCGGCTGCTGTTTACAAACCTATGCTATTGATTATATAGCTCATTTCACACGCTCATCGCCGTAATAGAAAAATGAATCATTTTGTTGAGAGAGAGGAGGAAGGAGGGCGTTGACGTGATTCCACGCCGCAGGACAAGTGTATGAGGGATCCCTCATTTGGAACGGCGATCAAATCAAAAGAAAAAAGACAGAGAGGAAGAGAGAGCGAGAGATGGCAACAGAGGGAGACACATGATGTGATGTTTTTCCCTTCAGCATCTGTGAAGAAAGCCATTTCAGTTGTAGCTTTTCTGTAATTTAATATCTGTTGTTTTTCATAGGAGGAGGCAGGAGGAGTAGAGAAAGGCCAAGAATGTAACACCTGCTTTGAATCTGTTATATAGGAGCAGGATCGTGGGTGGTGGGTCTTAACTGCCACAAAGGAGAGCCCTTGTAAGAGAGTCCTTGTCATTGCCTGCATGCTCTCGAACTACTAACTCCCTATACTTAAGATAACTTTTCCTTCTATACGGTATGAAGCTTTTGCTTGTGGCCCCAAGGCTAACCTAGGGCCATTAGCAGCCTTTGAAACTACACATAGCAACACTGCAGTGGCAGTACATTCAGTATGAGACTGAGTATACACACGCAGTCATGTCCTTGTTTCGTTCTTTGTCTGTAACTTATATTTTCAGCATAAATCCAGTTGATAGTTTTTCTTCCTTCATTTTGTCTTTACATCCTCAAAGCACGTATATTACAGCAAAAGAATCAGCGTCTGAGGGTTTCTATGTGTGTATTTGTGTGCCTGTGTGATAATTTCCTCAGTTTGAGCATTCTTTCGGAGTGCTGGAATTTTAATAGAATCCGACGGGTTATCAGTGGAGGCGCAGTGCCGTTCGCACCACTCATGTAATTGTCAAGTCAGACGCTTCTATACAGCCACTGTTCTTTTCAACGGGAAATGGACTTTTCCGTTTTAAAAGGCAGCCTGCACAAGACATCTCCCACCCGTTGTCATTTCACTCTGTTTGTCAAACTCCAGCATTGTCCCCTACCTACAGTGAACTCATCTTTGATGAAACATAAAACATGTTTTTTAGGTTCTTTGTGCGTGTGTCCCTGTCTTCTGCCTGTCTGTCTTTCAGCTTCTATGAAAAAGGCAGAAAGACTTTTAGATATTGAACTTGAAATATGTGCATATGACCATATACTGTAGATTATTTTTGCTCATTTTCAAGAGGTGCTTTTAACTACCCCTCTTATTAAGTACAAGGCCTCCTCAACAATTGTTGTAAAGCACATACCCATCAGTAATTGGGAAGTGAAATTGGTTCTGATTACTGGGCAAAGTCAATAAAGTTGATTGAGAAAGAGCTCCAGAAGAGATTGTGGTTTGCTGCACTAAGCACATAATCTGGTGGAGCTTTCAGAGGTGATTTGTTCAGTCCTTTTACCCAGTAAACCTGTTAAAACCTCATGTATTACCTCGCACTGTTATGTCCTTGGATATAAGATTTTTTCAATAGCTTTTATTCAGACTGTCTCTTCATTTTTGCTTTCAGAAAATATTTAGCTTGTTGGTTGAATCTCACTACACAAAATATTATTATTATTATTATTATTATTATTATTATTATTATTATTATTATTATTATTATTATTATTATTATTATATAATGATGTGATGATATGATGATTGTTAGGAAAACCTGTCCTTTGACTGCAAAAAAGTTATATTCTCTGCCTTCACTACAATCTAGTGTTGATTTTGTTAGTGAATGATGCATATTATTCTGCTGTGTTCCCAGAAAATTACTTGTTTTTTTAAATAACTAAAAGAAATGAGTGTGTTTTGAAAACTGCTGGATTTATCTCAGCCCACTGGAGGTTTTGGTGTCAAGAGAAATGATATTGTTTTTTTAGTATTGGGGGAGAGTGAAAAAGTTAGGAGAGGTTCAACTACACAAGTAAACACTGCATTTGTCGTCAATCAATCCGTCTGTCCAACTGTGGAGGACTTTTTGTTTCTCTGTTGGTTTGTTATAGACACAGAAAACATGGGGAAAAACAGGGATGTCATGCACCAAATGTCCCCAACTAGGCTTGAACCGGGGACTTTGCAGTGACAGCATGTCTAGGCCACCAGGATTCCCTAAACTGCTGTTACAGTATGTGAGCAGTAAGAAAAGGCATAATTAAACGGGGCTATTTTAAAACTATAAGATGATCTATAGAATCTAATAAAAATATTACTTTCCTGTAAGCTGGACTGAGAAAGGAAAAGCTGTGTATATATGAAGTTTAAATATTTAGTCAGAAATTAGATGTTGTTATTGCATCAGTGATTTTATTACACTTCAGATCGTTTTAATTGAATGTGAAGTGAACTGAACCCTGCTCTCATGTTCAATGCCACTGAAAAAACATTTGTCCGTGGAAGCTGCAGTTCTTGTGTTCTTTGTCCAGCGTGGTATTGATTTGTCCTTCTCATTAAGATACAGGTCACGGGGAGCAGCGCAGCCTCATACATTCCCTCCTCTCCTTCACACACAATGAGAGCAATGCTGTGAGCAGTTATGCCTCTCCACGCTCACCTATAATGACCATAACCTCAGCAACCATAGCTGCACCGATTACAGTGACACCCATTGTGGAGAATTGCCCCGAGGCGTGGGGTTAGACAAGGCTTGGGTATCGTTTAGATTTTATTGATTTACATCATGATTATAGATTTCTTATTGTATGTCTGCATGCATATTAACTACTAAAATAAACTAAATTGGAAAGCTAAACCACCTTTAATCTCAGAATAGTGTAGGAATCTATTAACAGTAACTTGTCGTAAAGGATGTGCATTTTGTTATTATTTTTAATAAAAATAGATAAAATTAAGAGGCTTGCTATGTGTTTTACCAGTATTTGCTTAAGTTGAATGCCCCTTATACTCCTTGTCCTTTTATACACGCTGGTATAACTATTATAGCTGTGTTCTGTAGAGTTATCATCACCATACTGTCAACTTGCAGACTTCTACATTAAGCTAGAAGTATGTTGCAGCAAACAATTTTTCTATTCTTGTAGAACAAAGTTTTGGCCATCTACACTTGTAATTTAATGCAACGTATTATGTTTTTATATGAATTGCAATGGTGTCAAGTGTACCCTGTGCCTTAGATGGTTCCTACCACCCTGTTGGGTCGGTTTGTTCTTCAGGCTTTTCCACCGGCAGTCACTCACTTCCCTGACAGGCTGACTGGCATTAGCCAGCCACAAAGTATACCAGTAATTGAAACTTCACAGCAGTGTAGGTAGGGGTGTGTGTTGTCATTGTCAGTGTTGCTGGGTTCCTGGGGTTCTGTTGTCTGAGGGGAACACGTTCAGTGTCAGTGCTCACACATGTTATGCCACTCATGGGGAACCACAGTGAAGGAAAGGGGAATGCCACAGTACACAGGAGGTTTATGGTAGTTAAAGGCACAGCAGTATATTTGAGTTTTCTTTAAAGACATGTGTTGCATGGTGTTTACACCTTTTTGTGGTCTTTGATCAGCTTTTGGGAAGCTGGAAAGCGGGCAGACATAAGTACTGTTTAAATAATTGACATTTAAACAAGACTTTCATGAGTTTTTGGAAGTTGTATTTGTCATTTTAAATGTTGCTCTTTGTGCTGATTATACCTGCTTGTTCAGAGCTTGTTGATCACAGTGGCTACAAATAACTAATGACTAGTAATCTGTTCAGATTCTCACTGAACGCAACACTTGTCTCTGCTTTGGTTGTCTTCGACATGTTTGGCAACCTTTTAGGTTGACAGACTATATTTTCCCATCTTGTGATCATTCTGAATCATGTCTAGGTGAGTGTGATTTAATCAGTAGACAGCTTCGTGTGGGAGAGCTCTGATTGGTGGCTTTATGTGGTCAAGATGGCCTCGTCAAGAATCTACTTAGTAGACTCATTACACACAAATAAACTCTTAATTAGATAACAGGGCAATTAGTGCTTAAACACATTAATTAGGAATATGTGATTCTTGTGAAGTGGATTCTAACTGTAGAAAAGACTGAAGGAGATGAATATTAACATAATCTTATTGACAAATGATGAGTTTTGACAGATATAGTAGCACACGGCATAAACGGATCATGTAACTCTTATTCACAGTCTCTGTCCATCTGTCAGTCCACACATCTGTGTTTTAATGAAAACATAGACTTCCGCCGTCCCCTCTTTTGATTTTCAACGATGCTGCTCTTTGCAGAGCCAAACTGGCCCAGTGGCCAATCAATCACTGGCCACAGAGTTTCACCCAGACACAGGCCCTAACCCCCGAGGCAGACTTTTCAATCAAACACAGAGTCATCAATCTTTCTGAGCTCCAAACAGTGGCGTGGGTGGGGTCTGCCTGGCGGCAATGGTTTTGTCTACTGTTGGCAACTGGTCTAAAACACTCAGATCTTACATTTACTTATTTTCTCTCTTTTATATGAGGCCTGAAGCTGACACTGATTGAGAGACAAGGCAACAGTATTTAAATATGCAACAGAAGGCTACGCACATATTTTATTAAATGGACATGCTCAAAAACAAATAAATTAATCTTTCTACAATGAAATGAATAGGACATAATTCACAAATCACATGCTACATTCACATGTAACAGTAAAAGTATCCACACAAAATAGTTGGTAAAATCATCTGTGCATGATTTTACCTGAGCAAGCAGGATTATTACACTGGGTACAGTTACTCTTACACAGGTGGTTCTTGTTTATCCAAGCATAAATCAGTAAAAAGATTGCCTTGGTCTTTCTTAAAGGAGGGTTTTCTTGATGGAAAATAAGCATTTTTGTACATCTTAGCAGATCATAATTGAAGACATCGGCATTTTATGGACCTCGGAACAGTGTTAAAAAGATTGCCAACATAGATTAAGTTGTCCAGTTTTAGACACTGTTTTCACTAGTTTCTCACTGTTTTTCAAAGCAGTGGGTACTATGTCTGTCATCTCCTCTTAATGCTGGCATTAGTTCAATATGACAGTGAAAGAAATGTTTGCGGATATGGAGATGAGGCCCAGTGAAAACAGAGTGCGACATGTGTTGATTCGGCTCAATCCAGAGCCTTGTTCCACCTTTCAGCCTTGAGGTAGTTTATCATGCTTTTGTCGCTCCCTGTTTCCGTCTTTATCTCGCTCTCATACACACAGACACATACACACACATACCAGTAGCTAATGTGATTTTCCCACCACCTCTGCTTTCACAGCAAGGGATAATACAGCATACCAAGAATGTTTGTTTGCTCCCTACACATGGACACAAACACACACACACACACACCATGTCCATCCTGTCAGAGCTCCTGGAGACAATCAGTACCTACTCTTTCCTTAAACTGTGTTCCATTTGATGCTTGGCTGGCTTGAAAATGACTTTGGGTAAGGCTTAACATTTTTAATGCAACAAGCCCTCCCCCACTGCTCGCCCCGGTACTCCTCTCCTTTCCACCCCTCTAAAACTGCAGTCTCCTGCAAATGTCCCGCTTTTAAATTTTTTTATTTTTATTTTTTGAAAACCTTGTGAACTTCAGTTGCATGCTGTTGCATTTTAGATACAGCCGACTGGACCTGGCTGATAATAGAGCGACAATTTAATTTCCCAGGTATTAAAGGAGACTTGCTGGGTTTTGAATTGGTGCCCGTTGGTGGTATTTAAAAAAAAAAAACATTTCTTGTTCTCTCTACTTATTATTCTTTCTCCCCATATCACAATGTATAAGGAAGATTGGGGGGAGAAAAGGTCCTCATGTCTTTTACTTTTGAATCAGAGAGAGAGAGAGGTGTAGTAGTACACTGTGATTTACATATATTTTGGAGTTGCTCAGCTCACCAAGGACAAATTGCATCCTATCTTTGACTCCAGTTCTCTGAGCTGTTGTTAGAGTAACCCCTGCCAGCCTTGATGTAACTGAATTTAAGAGAAGTGCCAGTCTGTTTGATTAGTATGCTCTGCAGGTTTATTATGGAAGGAGTTAGGTTGATGTGGCATAGATCACAGGTTGGGTTTAGACCTAAAACTGAGGGGACCTGAAATGCATATGATCACCAGCATGCCAGAGGAGCTGAATGAGATTGTTTCATCCAGTTAGTGATAAGCAAAATGTTGCACTGTTAGGGCATGATTTATATGTAGGCCACATACTTTAATTAGTTCCACATTACCTTCACTATTTTACATGGTGATATCAAAAGTCTCCATGTGTTAAAGCCAAAAAGAAAAAAAAAAACAATTCTCTTGCAGGTTGAAATTTGGATCTTGGTGATTCGTTGATTTGTCATGCAACTTCATCACCATCCTACCTCAGATTCTTCATAACTGTTTATGCGCTCGAGAAAGTAATTTCTCAAGTATTTACTTATTTAGCTGTTGTCATGGGGTTTTATTACACTAACATGCATGGTTCGTCCGATCGGCTACCAAAACAAAGAACAGAGAAGCTCTGATGACAGCATACACGGGGGGAGTGTGACGTCATTCTCTGCTCAGGATCTAATTACTATATCTTTACTGTATGTAGCAAATAGTTGTTTGCTGCTGAATTAATGTTCAGAATCTCCGACTTGTTATTCAGTTGGACTACTGCTCTCCAGTAATATCTGAATTTTATTGACTGACCCAAAGGGGGAGCTACAATTTCAGATCTAACAAACAGGCACTTGTAATGTATCAGTCAATGTGGATATATTATTAAGTTTACAAGGGACCTTACAAACTAAATACCCTCCACAATGAGGACTTATTAAAGCCAATGAAAAAATACAAATTGACAACATCAGCAAACAATTAGCTGTTTCCCTGTTTTTTTCCTGATTGGATGCAATGTAATTAAATGATTGTGTACTTTGACAGCTGAACTTAAATGAGCAGATATTCTTTCTGATTCCTGTCTTTGCTCTGCTCTCCCTTTTAATGTCTTGAAGGGTATCCACTCAACCGTCCATACATATTGGCGGCCGTACCTCACCCCTGCCCAGGGTGTGGTGCCCACACACTGTGCCAGTATTAGGGTTAGATGAGAGGTCAGGCTCTAATTGGCAGGGCCCGTTGCTGGCACTCTGTGCCAGGCCAGTAGCCTGTTAGCTAATTGGCACTGCGAGCGGCCAACACTGGGGCTGGAATACAACAGTGCTCCGATTGATGGATGGATACCGGTGTCAGGAAAGCTTTCTGACATGAGACCTTGTACAGTCAATTTACTGCCTCAGCCTCTTTGGGTGGTGTATGTAGATATGTATGTATTCCTTGTCATTTGTTCTAAACGTTTTGGAAAACTGACTATTTGTATGTGATTGTAAATTATTTGTGCGCTTTCCAGCCAAGCAAGAAAAATGCTAAAGTTTGACTTTTATTTCTCGTCTATAAATTCCACCTTCCAATTAGTGAGTTTTACAGCCACTGTCATTACAGCCACAAACACTAATATAGCAACTTTATTTACAGCTGTTTTATATTTCATTTAGTGAAAAATCTATTTATTTTCTGCTCAAAGTGATTGCAGCAGTTATCATTTTAGTGTGTTTAAGAGTGGTGCTAGCAGGTTGTAACTGATTAAGGTTTGGTGGATTTTCCTGAGGGTGAGAAGGCATCTTTGCCATGGTGTTAATTTGTATGGTTGCATATTTTTCAGTTTTACTGATTATAGGGCCTTTAGATGAAAACTTACTTCTGTGTATTGTTTAAGGGTTTATTTATTTGTTATCAAAAATCATGAAAAATAGGATTGCAACAAGAATTGGACAGTCAGTAAAGGGTGCATATAATTTCCTGTGAACTTGGTGAACTGTAGCTGGGAGTTTAATAGTCACAACCTCTTTGCAGGCTATAGTATTATTGAGAATAGTTTTGGAATATTTTCTTTCTTCCTTACCCTCTCTTTCACTTGTCCAAGCAGAGACTTAATTGGCCAGATATTGAAGTGCAAAGGTTAGAAAAGCAAGCACCCTGTGTTAACTTTGACGAAGCATTGTATGTGTGTGTGTGGCTCAGCACAGTAGATATGTTGGATGTGTAATATGACATGTATTTTCTTTTTGGGCTCATCCCTTTCCCTTTTCTTGGTCTTCCTCTGTGTTTTCTCTCTTGGCTCTGACAGGAGAGTGGTATTAATGAGGTACTATAGAAGTGAACAGTCTGCTCAGCTAATGGTGCTAGAGGTAGAGATTTTGATTGAACGATGGAAAGAACTATGGAGGGAACGAGGGCGAGAGGGGAGTCAAGAAAGCAGTGAACAGCAGAAAATCTGGATGAGAGCTAGCAAGACTGGAGCAGTGACATAAAGAAAAGGGGATAAAAGATAGGGGAATAAATAGAGATGCATGGAAAGAGATATTGATTCACAAAGCAGTTTTCAAAACAAGGTTACAAACTCCAATTAGGAAACAAACAAATCCAAAACAGCACTTTAAATACATAGAAAAGTGTAAACTTTAAACAAAGGTAAGTTAACCCGAGAGGAATAGAAAGAGCATAGCACTGTATCTGCAAGCAAGAATTCTTTTAAGTGAATAATTTACTCATTGGTGCACTTGACTTGTAGACATGTAGGTAGAAAGGATCATAAAGCTTTATGAAGGCATAGAATTAACAGGCTAACTTGTGATTTAAGAGATGCAAACATGAAATTGGCTCTTTCTGTGCATCCCTTTAAAAGTTAGATTTTGGTGACAGCTAACACTAGGTAAGTAGGGCATCAAGAAGGCATGCATTGAGCTAAAGAGGTTGGTGGATTAGAGGTGACCCTGAATCTGCTGGTGTGGGCTTGATGGACAGAAGCTGAAGGTGCACTGGGGCCCCCTCCTAGTTTCATCAGGCATGGGACGACCACATGCTGCTGAGCGGAATGAATATGCATTACACAGCGTGAGTGCACGTGCACTGAAAAATGTACAGTGTGCCCACAGCCATAATCACACAAGGATCCGGTCACTTATGCATACACTAGGAAGTTCTTAAACATGCAGATGTATCGAGGTGATGCTGCAGGCACACACTGACAGGTCAGGCTCATGCAGCTTGAGTTGTCCATAAGTTCTGATGTCAGCATTACATCTGCAGGCTGTCGCTTTTTCTCCCTGCATGTCTTCCCCTATTATCTTCCTTTCTACATTCCTCTCACCTTCTTTCTGCTATAGGTTGTTCCACCTCTCTTCTCTCCTCCACCAACTCTCTCTCATTGACTTTGCTCCCTCGGGACATCCGTTGTCTAAAGACAATATGCCTCTCCCCACTCTTGGGTCATTCACTGTGTCCTCTGCCGTCAAGTAAAGGAATTTTCCACCATCAGTTTACGTGTCTGACTAGCATGCCCCACACTTGTTTTGATCTGCCACCTTTTTCTCCCTGTATCCCATTACTCTGACTGCTCGCTGTTGCAAAGGGATGTGGTCAGGAATTATAAATGTGGAGTGGAGGTTGTATGCCCCCCAACAAAAAAAACCTAGATCCTGAAAACAAAGAAGAAAATAACCACAGCTAGTACTAATTCCAACTAAAGTAGTCAATTTTTCACGACAGTCTAGCTCTCCCAATTATTTTTAAATCACCTCTATGTTGCTTTTTTTGGATTGGCCACATTCCTTATTCCTTCTGCATTCATGTATATCTGTTTCTGTCTTTCCCTACAACCACCAGAGTACATTTTCTCTTACTTTCATCCTCAACTCCTTTGTCACCATGTCCCCATTGTTCTCTCAGCATGCCCCCTGTCTCCATCTTGGTTGAGACTTTTTCCATACATGCCCCCCATGTCTTGGTAATGAACCCACAGCTCTTCATCTCTCCTTCGTCTTCCCCTGTGTGTTGGACATGACAGATGACTGGGGACCTCCAGAGCTTCTCTCCCCAGGGCTCTAGATAAAGGCAGCTCCAACTGCGAGATGATCAATCAATCAGTTTACTCCGCGGGCGCCTGATCAGCCAATTAATCAATCTCTAAGCCAGCAGATGTTGTTGCTGTCCCTCAGCAAAGGAGTTGGCAGTAGAGTGGTGGAGGTGGTGTCTCCAACAAAGGCTGAGGGGCTTGAAGTGTCTGGTAGTAGAAAGGAAAGTGATTTTTCATGTTTCTACCAGGATTTCAACCTTTGTAAGCTTACTAGTCCCATTCGTTTTCAGGGGGGGAACGTTTCTCTTCTAGCTTTTCCCATGTTATTCCCTGCTTTTCAATCCTGAGAACATCTTAAAGGAATCAGGGTTATACTTATCTTTGATAAGCTTATGATTACTATAAAATAAATCATTTGCTAAAATAAATGAGTGTTTTTTCAATTTCATCTGCAAATTTGGGAGAAGTGCAAAAGAGATGTAAATGTGTGAGTGAGCAGACACCCCTGTCTCAGAATCATTAAGACCAGCTGGTTCAGATCAAGACCTTTGTTGACCCCTGTTCACAGTCAATGAGCTACAGACTCCACAAGGACACTTCATTCTAATGTGCCCTTAAACAGCCAGTAGTTAAGATACACGCACAAACATTGAGACACCCACACTCACCACCTACATCTCCTGGCCCTTGGTCCCTGTCCTGGCCTCTTGGTCCCTGTCCTGGGCAGGTCAGTCCTTTGACCCACCAGGTCGCTGCATCATTACTCAATGTGCTAAGAGATCCCTAAGGGAGAGTAATTCTATCTGCAGCCTGTGGCTTGGTTGTCTTTTTTTTATCTGGATGTTCCATGCTTCTGTCATTTATTTGTCCTAGATTAAGTCAAGTTACCAAATTTATATAGGAGTGTCTAAAGTAGTGACATACCTGGAATTGTGTTCTTCTGCAGGAATTGCCAAAACAGGATTTTGCATCAGCTAAAATTACCTTTTTTGAAAAGTGATTTTGTTTGTTTGATTCAGGCTAGAATCAGATTGAAACCAATGAAAACTCATAGATAACTAATTTATTGGACCGTTTTGATGATCTGCCACATAACTACGTGGTCATATTTTATGCCAGCAGGCACCTGGTAAGCAGCATCTGCACAGTGATGTTGTTGCTGGCATATGCACTGGATTATTTTGAGATTTTGCATAGCATAAGCATGCAAATAAGTGGCACTGGTCATACTTCATGCCCAACAGGCAAAAGGACAAAACAATGTATGGTGGAAAAAATACACTAATTCTTACAGCACAGTGGTCAGAAAGGAAATGCTTCAGTCAGAGCTTCTTAGCCAGAGCCAGCTTGTTCTCAGTGATTAATGATACCACTGCTTCTTTTGACTTTATTGTGACCGTTCCCAGCTCCACTGAAATAAATCCCCGTGAACAGGTGCCCAGGATGCTACAAAATGATGTTGTGACAGGGCGGCCATGCTGTCCAGTTTATTTTGGTGCGTCCTTGTGGCCCAGTGGTCTTGAAGACACATGTAACTGCTTCGAAATCAGTCAGCAAGCTTTGTTGCAAGTCTCCCCATGCTGTCTATAGTGAACTGTCAAACAAAAGACAACTTAACTGACCTCATAGGGTTTATTTTTTTCTTTGATACTCAGAAAGTCAACACTGCAACTGAACTTAGCGCATGATTAGATGACAGATTTTACAAACTACTTGTTTCAAGAACATGCAGCCAACAAAACAGGACAGAGGCTAATGTTTTAATGCAGTCCCAGCGAAAAGATACCAAAGATATGGGCAGTGTCGGCAGTTGGTTAAGTAAAGGCTCATTTGTAAGAGATGGCAAACTTAAGTTTCAATATATGAGGGCATATGCATAGGTCTTTCATATGTATACAAACAAGTATAAAAATATTCAATGCTAAACCCTGTTGCAGGAAAAAAAGTTTTTTCTCAGCTGTCCGTATGTGTCTGAATAATTGTTTGGCAGTGTGTTTGTCCTAGAGTTATCAGTCAAGGTTAAGCCCATTAAGTGACCACACTATATCTGATACGATTAAATCGCCCATAACCCCACTAACCTCTGTGGAGACTAAAACCTAGCCTTGAACCTTGAAATGTTATTGCCGCTCAGTAAAACCCCATGATGCTAATTAACCAGCCCAAGTGAATGGTTTCTAATGGAGTTTTACAGCCACTGCTAGCAGGACTTATGTTTTATTAGTCACTCTAAGGGTAATGCGTAATACTCCCAGTGAGGTCTATGTTAGGTGATATCATTTTACACTCCATCACTTAGATTTGATCTGCCAGTGATAGCTTTTAAAGATAGAGTTGCAATGGTTTTAGAGGCAGTTCCAGGATGTGCCAAGATTTGCAGGAGGGACGTGTGTCTGAAACAGTGTGTGTATGTGTGTGTGTGTGAGTGCGAGAGCTTTGTATGTATTCATTTGACGCTGCAAAAGGTAAGAAACTGTATTTTTTGTCAAAGCTCCTTTTTAAAATATTCTCCTTTCTCCACGCTTGATATGACAGTTCTCCCAACAACTGTAAAAAACAATTCTCCCTCTTAACTATCTTGTCATCTATATTCAATCCACACATTGATCCATCTCTCTCTCCCTCCCTTTCATATTCTCTACCACATGAACTTCTCCCCCCTTCCCTCCATCCATCTGTAACCTCCCACAGGCCACCTAAACCTCAGCCGTGCCAATTAACACCAGAGCACAGTCGTATTGTGCTGCCCTTTGACCCCCCCCCCCCGCACGCCCGTCGGAGCACACACGACCTGAGGCCCGCGGCGTCAGTATTACTTTGACACAGGGCCTTGTCGCACAGGTCTGTGATAGATGGGGCCTGGTGAGCAGTGCTGACCCACTGTGCTGCAGCACTCACTTGGCTGGTGTGAGCAAGCATTGATTATGATGCTACCCGTGACAGGGGTGAATCAGGGCTGAGCTGATGGTGGCAGGGGAAGACAAAAGAGACCACGTAATGGATGAGGTGCTGTTAGTTAATGTGATGAGATTTGATTTGTGCTCTATCGATCACAGCATTTTGCAAGATTATTTTCATGTTGCATGATTTATAAACATATAGTGGGCATACAGTGTATAAGTGAGTCACCTCATTGTTACAACACAGAGTTCTCCATCATTGAGGTGTGAACTGAAAAATGTAATATTTACAGAATTGCTCAAAGCCATAATTAGTTTTATTTTCTTCTTAAGCAATGAGAAATTGTCCAATCTCTACTGTCCTCCCCTCTACTAATTTAGCCCAGCCTAAATTTATGCTGTTGGCAACTAGTATTGTAAACCTGTCATAAAATGAATTCTATCATAAGAAGATCCATTTGTTAAAGTCAGTGGTTCTCAACCTCAGGTCAGGACTCCACAAAGGGGTCGCAATATATATGTGAGTCGTTACAAGATGATGAATGGGACAGGAGAGAATCAGAAACATATTTCTTGTCAATTTCATATTTTTAAAACCGTAATATACTTATTCTTGTAAAACACTGACAGCAGTTTAAGAACAGAAAATTACTTTGGCTAAACTGCTACACATGTATGTAGATATGTTAGTGGGGCACAAGCCAAAAAAGGCAGGACTCTATATAACGTATTGAAGTGTTTAATTATTGTGTTTTTTTGTTTCTCCATTGTGCCTTGAAAGCTTACAATGTCTCTTCAAAAAGGCGAGCAGGAAAGTATGCAAATATGACGTAGTTGTATTATCCCCTATACCAAAGATTCTCGCATGTAGCCCCACACACAGTACAAGTACATACGCACACATGCCCTAAGCCTGCTGAACGCTGCAGGCAGGAGTTATTTTTACTCAAGCCCCTTTGGAATACTTTAAAAGAAAAAAGCGAACAGAGTGAACACTTTAAACAACAAAAAAAAGCAGACGTGAAAGAAAATAGACTGTATGGGAGCAAATCAGTGAGAGAACAGGAGGTGGGGGTGGGGGCTGACACAGCAAAATCCACCTGTTTTCATTCCTCTTCCATCTTCCCCTCCTCTTCTCCTCCGCCCTCGTTCCCAGCTCAAACTGCGGCAGTCGGCTAATTAAAAAACATGGCTGTCCTTAATTATTCAGCGGCTGGCTAATTGATATTCACAGAGGCGTTCACCTCGCCTAAACGATCCATTTAATCTGACCACCACGGTCTCACTCTCAACCGCCTGTCACCCTCAGCCCCTGTGCTACTGTACTTAATAAGAGACCAGAGGGAGATGGATACAGGAAGGGGAATGTTGAAGTTTTCTGCTGATGTTAATGTGGTTTCTTGGGCTACAAACAGCAGTGTGTCGACTCGGACGGATTGTTTTGAGAATTTTCAGTTTTACTGGGCTAATTTTTTGGGGTTGAATTAGCCAAAATTAATTACATCATCCTCTGGAAGTTTTGAAATATCTCAGAAAATCAGGAAAACGGTCCCATTATGACAGTGATTTGTCATTTTACACTTACAGCAAAATATCATTATCTTTAAGCACTTCACTTGTCCCCTTTATTCCTGTTTCCTCAACTTTAACTTTTTTCTGTACTCTGTAATCATTTTCTGTCTCTAACTTCTTTCTAAAGTTATAGAGACGCACTTGGCCCAGGCTCCATGTCCCAGCTAAAAGCCAGTTCTCTGTTTTTGACACCTCCAAAGATATATCACCTTTTATTGTCCTCTTCCTCTCTATGTCTCTTATCTCTCTGTTCTTTCCACCCTCAAGATTTTTCCATATTCTCGTATAATTCTGCCCTTCTCTTCCTCCCCCCAACCTTACCCCAGTTCTCCTCCCCCACCGTGACCGCCTACTCATTAGGGGAACAAAAGGTGTACGGGCAGTGGTGAAGTCTGCCCCATTGTTTGGCCTTTAGTATGATTAGATTATCTTTAAAGTCTGCTGAATGGGGTTAATCAGTCGGAAGTAATCCTGACATTGTTTGTGTGTGTGTGCGCGCGTGTGTGTTTGCACGTGTGCACGGATGTGTGTGTTGTCAAAGAGGAGGGCCAACCTGCTCGTATTGAAACTGAACACATGCCCTACTGCATGTACGCATACACATACACATAGACACACACAAAAGAGAGCAAAAACAGAAAATCCCTAGGTACACATTTCTGTCACAATCTCTCCTCTTTTAATGACCCCTTTAGTCTCGCCTTCAGCACACATTTATCTCTCCACCCGTTCTCTGTGGGTACAGCTGCTCCGGCTGGTGTGTGTGTGTGTGTGTGGATGTGCTGATGTGTGCGTTTCAGATCAGTGTCTGAGCCGTTGTTTGTGTCTCGGCGTCTGTGTGCATCTTTTGTCTTTTTCTCTTTCTCAAAGCTTAAGTCTTTAGTCTCCACCTATCAGCGTAACATTGAGCTTGGACACACTTGTGACAGTACACAACCCCCTGCCAACCTTCTCCCCTGTGTTTCCCTCTATCCCATCATCCCTTTTCTCCTCCTCTTAAATTGAGCTGTTGGTGGGAGACAGATTTTTGGCACCTCTGCCAAGTAATCCCTCAAAAACTTTGCCAATCTATCGTAGAAGCCTTGATTGCATGCTTGGAATCGATAAAACATTTAAAGGTCATAATGGCGCTACTTCTCGTGTACTTACAGCATACTTTTAAGGGTGTACTTCAGGGTACATTGACTCTTCACTAACATTTAATTTTAAGTTCAGCTTGATTCCATCTTAAGTGCAGGCGGCTTTAGCTGTTGTATAACACTAACCACACAATAACACTTCAGACTTGCAAGGGGACAACACAGAGACACTTGTCTAACTGCAACAATAACAAAAAGGGTGGTTAATGTTAGGTTGTGCTGAGGACAGCAGCAGCTTGGTCATAGTGTTGCTGTCAGGAATGTGATTAAGTGGTGTTATGGAGGGTCATTTTTTTTCTCAGGATCTCTGGATGAGATTTTCTGTGGTAGTGGTGGTAGGTTTCTGTCTTGTGTGTAGAGGGTAAGCTTGGAGTATCCCCTTGACTTTGAAACTTCCCTGTCTCATCTCTTGTGAGGAGAGCCCCTCAGTGTCACTCCTCACCACTCCTCATCACAATGCATAGAGTGCGCAGTTCCGCCTGCAGTGCATAGAGTAGCCAAACACAGATGGTTATCAGTGTAGTAGAGATTGGATGGGGTAATGCAATTTCTTTTCTCCATATGTAGTATTTTCTTCATACTCACTCTTGCAACATTCTACAAAGCTTAAAGCAAAGGCTTCTCTGCGTGGCAAACCCAACCCAGGTCAAACCAGATGGCCGCCCACCTAGGTTAGGTTCCTGTGTCTAGGTTCTACTCACAGGGTAGAACAGACTGCGACCTGTTTTTTTGAGACAGTGCAAGTATTGTACGACCTGCAAATTTGACGATTTTGTTTTTTTTAATTTCATGTTGAAAAACGAGGACGGAGCAAGTCTGCCAAAGTTGCCCTGTGTGTTTGAGAGGAGGTGGGTCTGTGAGTGATTAGTCAACTGCGTGGGTAACATTATTTACACTCATGTCTCTCGCTTTTGTGTCATGTGTCTCACCGTCCGTAAAAGTCAACCATGGCTATACATACTCCTCCTGTACCAGAGCCAGGCCCTTCACAGCAGCAAATTGCATAGGTCGATGAGTTATAGTCAGAAGAGGCAATGGCGAAAAAGGCAAGACACACGGTTTCTAACATGAATGGCCGAGGGAGTTTAGATGGCTTAGATTTAGCAAAAACACTAGCACCATGCATGAACTGTATCTACTGCACTAGATGTGGTTCACAACATGTGGGGAAAGTCAAGTGTGCCGAGGCAACAGACACCACACTGTTTAAACATGAGGCACAACAATAGCTTAAAACATAACTTATGCCGAGACAGATATACAAATGAAACGGCATTGTTGCTTTCAGTAGCATTTTGCAGGCAGTAAGCTACCATTATATCATCCGATGATGGTACTTACGTCATGTTTAGATTTAATGTATTTGTTTTAGTTTGTTTTTTTCACTGTTATGACATTGTGTTTACATTTCTGAATGTGCATTTGTTAAGCACCATTCAATCTAAATAATTACCAAAGCATCAGTAATCAGTAATGCAGTTAAAAAGGGTGAAAATGTGAAAAAAATTGCGTTGCAGGTCGTTTTAAGGCCCCTACATTTTCTGCCTGCTCCCCTTTTTGAATCTTCAGTTTACAGGAAGGAAAAAAGTTAGTCTAGGGCCCTGACTGTTAAGAGAGTTTTTCCCTTGCCACTTTGGCCAAGTGCTTTCTCATGGTGAGAATTGTTGGATCTTCATAAATAACATAAGAAAGAATTTGTTGCCATTGAAGTAATCCATAATCCAGGACACAAATGGAATGTTCACCTGCATGGACCAAAGCTTGTGTCCCACTAGCATGGTATAATGATAAAGCACTGGAGAAATCAAAGATCGTGATCCTCACTATACTCCAGGCCTTGTCAAGGTTGAAATAAGCTCGATGTAGTGGATAAATGATAGCATCACCCACTCCGATTTTATTCTAGTAGGCAAACTACAGGGGCTTCAGTACGGCTCTGACCAGGGGCCTGAGGTGGGAGAGTATTAGTCTCTCAAGGGTCTTCATCAAGTCGGATGTCAGGGCCACTGGTCTGTAGCAAGTCTTTGGGGTGCCCATTCTTGGGTACTGTGTCAGTCTCAAGTTGGTTGATTATAGCCAGTGATGCTCCAAATGCATCTCTACACTTCCCTGGTATTGTCCTTTGGCCTCTGGTCTCCATCTTTCTTCTGTAGATTTCTTTGCCCTCCTTGATCTTGCTCCTAAGCTCTCCCTGAATAAGTTTGGAATGCTCTTTGTCCCTGGTCCCTTCCCTTCCCTGCTATGCTTCCCTGTTGGTGTAGGACTTATTATAGAGGAAACAGGCTACAGTCCAGGCTAACACACACACACACACGTATGTCAGTGTGCTTATATGTGTTTTAATGTATGTAACTGTGCATATGTTCATACAAATATGGTCTATGGTTATGTAACATACATGTATTGTGTGCGATGGTTACAATGTGTCTATATGCCAATGAGAGAAGAGATTGAGAGGATAGAGTGTGAGTATTCAAGCAGAAACATGTGGTAACCAGTCACCCCTAGCTTCTGAATACTAAATTTTTCCAAATGTCACTTTGAAGAAGTTCATGGATAAATCAGTGCCTCTTTACACTCTTTCTCTTTCTTGTTTTCCTTCAATGCTCCCCTCATTCAGGAGATTGGACGGAAGGTAAGTCTATAGGTCTTTACCTTCTCCTCGAGTCTACAGGTCTGTCTCACTGTTTCTGCATGATAGAATCAAGGATTTCTTTCCACTTTCAGCTTCTTTGACATGTTACATTTTTCTTTCCACCAGGTATTGCAGCTCCTCCATATTTTGATGATCCCTTTTTATAGCTCTCTTGCTTCAAATGCTGTGTGGATTTATAGAGATGACGATTTCAGCTTGTTTCTAAAGACTTATTAACAGAACGGAACAGTAATACAAAATGCTTTTGGTTGGGTCCTAAAGTTCTCTCCAATGTCCAATTTCACAAGTCTATAAATCCTGTTTTAATATTACTGTCCATAGCAATTGGCATACATATATAATTCCACAATTAAAAATATGTGGTCCTCAAAACAGCGTTGTCGTATCTGTAAAGAGAGTTAAACTTCTATGATTATTAAAAAAAATTTAAATTTCTGTTTTGATATATAAGTCATTGAACCTGTATCCCATTGTGGAGGTCTGCTTTTTCCTCTCTGGGAGCTGATACATCCACATCTTATTCGTTCTGTATATCACCTAGAGAGTCAGCCGTATGTTTACTGAAGGTCACAGTAGAGGGGAGGACAGTGGAGATTGGTAGGCCGGGTAAATATATATATGCCAGACTACGGTGCTTGTTTGCACTGAGAACTGATGTTATCCCCTTTGGCCTGAGAGATTTGGCTGAAGATTGAATACAAGAGGACTAAGAAGCGCATATAATACATGCCAAGACATAATTGCTCTTGCACACAGGTGCATTTTCCATACACTAACAAAAATGTGCACATACAGGCAGGCCTCAATATGGCCTCTCTCATCTGTATGTAAACTTGTATATCTGTGTTTGTTTTTTATAATTGTCAATGCTCCACTGAGCACATAAGTAATGGTGTTTCTTCTCTTGTGTGTATGCTGCATGTGATGCGTGTGTGTGTGTGTGTGTGTGTTTAGGCCAAGCAGCTGGAGGCCAGAGAAGCAGACATAAAGAAGCAGGATGCTTTCTACAGAGAGCAGGTGGCCCGGCTTGAAGAGAGGGTAAGAAACAGTTTGCAACATACACAAACCTAGAAAAAAATGTCTTAATTAATATAGCTTTTATAACCCTTCATAAGCTCAATTATCTTGTTTTTTCCCCCTCAAATTTCTCAAACGATAAATCAGAAATGTGTCCTTGATCGCAGGGTGGTGTTCTTAACATTAGGAATGCATATTTTTAAAAAGCAGAAACAAACTGACAGGCCCCGGCAAATGTACTCTACATACTCTATGTAGAGCTATACATAGAGTACTGGTTGTGTGTATTAAACTACATACTCATGGAAGGTGGCTTATTGCACACAAACTTGCTTTTAACAAAACCGCCTTAAACATTTTGTTTTCATGATGACTAAGCAAAACAGAGAAAACAATAGTTCTGGTCTTACAAGAATGATATATAAAGATAAATAATAGCATAAAAACAAACACAACTAATGAGAATATCCAAGGTTGAAGATACAGTATCTAAATTTGTAGCAAAAGATATCTTTCCATTTTACAACAGAAGGCAAAGTAAAAACTAAATGCTGCAGTCACCAAGCTAGATGACATCATTGCTATTTTCAAGAACGTACATCACGCACTGCAGCTCTAGTTTTTGCCTGGGGAAAAGTTTTCATAACATAACTCTATTAATGTATAATGCCCTTGTCGACACACAGAAGCACACACACCAGTGGACACACAAACAAGTGCACAGATTCATGCTGCACAATTCAGCCAGCATTCGCAGTGGGCTTGGTCACCACTGGGCTCAGCTAAAGTACAGTCACATTTATTCTTTTTCTTCATCTCTCTACCCCACTGTTTTTGTTATCATCCTTCAACTTAAACTCTGCATGCTTTCCCCAGTGTGGCGTTCATCGTGCTCTCTCTCTCTCTCTCTCATGTCCCATGCTTCTCCTTAATTGTCACGATGCCGCTCTTTTGCTCTCTGGCTCTCTTTTTTTTGCCTTTACTTTCCACCCTCCATTCCTCCATCTGAAGGATAAAGGGTTACATCTCATTCATCCCTGTGTGTGTCCTCGTGTCCCTGAAAATGACACTATCCTGATCTTCATTGTCAAACCAGTATCCTATGGAGGGGGACGAGGGTCAGCTGCCGTGCTTAGCAAACTTCAATTGGCAGCTCCATGCTGGTCCCAGTGAGAAAGAGGGAACCAGGGTCAAATGCCCTGTTAAACTGTGTTTAAAAGGGATGCTTCATGCTGCTTTCAAATCATAACTGTATCACAGGAAGGATACAATGCCCTAATAAACGTGCTTAAAGTGATGCCTTCATACTGGGAAGGGTTTTTTTTCCCCTTTGGAGGGTTCAAAAAGTTAAATGCCCTCTGTAGAGGAAGCTACATCGAAATGTATTCTTTGAAGAATAGAAATTCTTAGAAACTCATGTGAATACTAGGATGGCATACTCAGTGGGCACACTGACCTCAATGTCAAATCATTTTCTTGGTGAAAAGATAGTGTCTTATCTTGTGTATGCTTACCCGTGCATGTGCACGTCATTACTACAGAAATTGCCTTGAATACACTCTTTGGCCATCTCTAAATGTTTTTCTTAGCTGATTAAACAAGCAGCAAAATTGTAATTGTTTACTGTTACAATAACCATGCCGGTTTAATATTTTTAGTCTGGGTTTGTTACTTAGCATTAAACACAAGAAAATATTTTCTTTGGGTCAATAGGTAAAAATATTCCTTCCTTCACTAAGGTTGAATTCTTAAGCCAAGCCAGTGGGTACTGAGTAGTAGTCGATCAGTTATTGAAGGGGCCTTGGTCTGTACCTCTTGTTGCACTTGAACTGCACCGATCCAGTCATATTCTCTCTTTCAATTTCTGTACTATTCCTATCATTCCTATATCATTATTACATCTTTAGACAGTGTAACTCTACTGCATCGCCCTGTATAGGAGCAAATGTGAGTGCTGAAAGTAGAAATTATGAGTCCTAACTAACACAGGCTTTATTGACTTCAGGCACTGGCCATCCATCAGCCATGTTGGCCTCTGGTCAATATTCCTTAGATCAAAGTGTCAACAGATCACCTTCACACCTCAACCTCAGAGAGAGAGAGAGCGAGAGAGAGATGGACAGACAGCTGTGAAAGGGAAGAGATACTGTATTGAAGAAAGAAAAAAGAGAAAGTACAGATTAAACACGAGAAAAGACAAGATAGGGAAAAAAGTCTGGAAACTTGGAGGCGCACTGGAATTTAAGAGATTCTTCCTGAGGTATCACATGAAATTATGATAAAATGACATTTATGAGTGAGTGATAGAGGATAAGAAGGAGAAAAAGATGAAAGCAAAAGGAGACAGGTGAGTAGTAACAATATCAAATGTCACTGAATGATAAAGACCAAGAGAGCATGGTAAAGAAAAGGCTGCAAGAGCACTACATCATGAGAAACAGGGAGCATTAGATGCAGGAGGGGTCAAAAATCTGCTGATTTTATTTATTGATTTATGCACAGGAATTAAATGATAAATTAATTATATGTCCAAATCACTTGCACACAAACACCCCACCACTTCAGTTTGCAAATTAAACACAACAGTAGCCACCATGTGTGCATTTTCTGTGATGGTGTGTGATCCTGTGTGTATCTAAGGTTCAATGGTGAGCATATTGCATGTTGTCTTATTGTGCAGCAAGTGGTTTGGGACTCCATAGGGGGTGCTGTGTGTTTGGACTGTGTTAATAGCACTCCCTTTTCTTGTTCTGGCCACAGTGCCCCGTTTGGAACTCAGTCCAGCCTCTCTTCACTACCTGTTCTCTAAACCCAATGTCAGCCCGGCAGTATACCAAGCAAAATCATTTTTGGCATGTTCTGTTCCTGTGTACTCACCGTAACTCCTGCTTTGTTAATAGTGCCCACTCCAGAGTTCAATATGGATGGTACAGAGAACAAATTTACCGGAATATAACAATACAGGCAGAGCTAAACAAAGATAAGCAATCATGAATGTAAGAGTATATAAAAATAGATGTGAAACAGCTGGACAACAAGCATACAGCATTCACATCCGGGTCACATTAGACCTGTATATTGTGGTTCTTCCTTACAGTGCATGACAGTTCAAAGACCACCAAATACTCTATGGATAATTAAACAAGTTAATCTATGTACCAAGGTGGTGTAGGTATCTTTTGAGGGAAAGATTCAATGTATTATACATGCAGTCTGCTTAGACACATAGACAAGAACAAAAATACCAAGCTTTCTCTGGTTCCAGATGCTCAATGTGAGAAATTGCTGCTTTTGTAGATTTAAAATATATGTACATTAATTATCTTTGGCTTGTAGACTGTTGGTGGGACAAAATAAGAAATTTGAAGACGCTACCTTGAGCTCTATTTTTTATATGGACAAATAATTGCTGGAAAATAATCAACAGATTAATTGAAAATAAAAATTACTAGCTGCAGCACTGTTATGAACATGTTATTATGCCGTGTCTACATATTACACCGTAATATGTATGTGTCCAGCAAGATGATGTGGTATTGCAGGCCTAATGCTCAGGGTTTATTTTGAAGTATCACATGGCTGATTGAAATGTTTATGGCATTAGGGAAAAAAACTGTCTAGCATAGTGGTTTATAACACCTACCACAAGTGCTTGAGTTGAAATAAGATATGCCCAAGTAGCAAACCCATTTGTAAACTCATTCAAGGGAAAAAAATGTGTGTCCCAGAATCACATGACATTGTTGATCAGTCGCAAGTCATGGTGTAATGGTGGGCTGCAGTTCCTCTAACCAGTCTGTGCACACTGTAGATATCAATGCCCAGTGCAGCGCTTCTTTTTGGTTGCAAACCCTCTATTTTGCCAGTGTGAATGCACAGAATTTGATTTCACTTCGAGTATACTGCTAGCTTAATATTATCTCCCATCACATTCTTCACCCTCCCTCTGTCTGCCCTCCGGTCCTCCCGTCACCTCAGGATTCCCCCAGCATCTTGAACACTAGCGGAAAGAGGCACCAAAAGAGTGAGGGAGAGAATATAAGTCTGATATATATTACATGTCTGTTCCAATCTAACATGGCCATTCATCAGAAGGGCTTTCAGTGACAGGCCATCACCAGGCTCCCAGGCAGCTCAGCCTGCTGCCTCTGCTGCTGCCGCTCATTGTGGCCACAGCTACCAAATAGCCCCTGAAAACAATATCTATATATTTATTACATTTTCACTCAATACCTGCCCTGCTGTAAAACAATCTCATATTTAACAATCAACTTGCCCATTTTTTATTTTATTTTTTTTCTCCTGCCATGTCTCTTTCCAGCCCTCCTTCCCACCACACACCACATCTGTCTCTCTCTATTGCTCTCCTTTTTCTGTTTTTTTCTTCATGCCTCATTTTTTTTGCAGAAGGGATTTTTCTTCTCTTTTTTTTTTCTTTTCACCTTGTATATCGATGAAATTGGATTTTTCTGCTCTCCCATGGAGGACAATCACTGCAGCAATTGCCATCTCATAGCAAAGTTCCACAGCACTGTGAAAGGAAGAAATACAGAGGAAAGAGCATTAAAAACAGTAATAGCTTCTATCTCTATCTCTCTTTCTGACTTGCTATCTTCATCTCTCCCTTGGTCTGTCATTTCTCTAGGTTTTTGCCGTCTGTCTCTTTCTGGAGACTGGAGCTAAAGTTTTACGTACATTTTTCTTGTTGTGTGTTAAAAACTGTAATTTGAAAAAAGTAAAAATTAGAACCGTTGTTGCTTTTTTTGTTGCTCTGTTGTAGCAGCAAATGTGTTTTTGAATTTCTCTTTCACCATGAAGCGATCAATGTAGTGTAGTCTCTAGCTCTGCTAGTTGTATAACAAGAGACACAGTAATCCGGAGTGAAGACATGACAGTGTGCTGCAGTGTTGAATTATTGTGTCTGAGAGTGTTTGCTGTTATAACCGCATGATGGGATTCACAGGGATTTAACGGGAAGTCTTTTCAAGGAATGGTGATTTCACAACAACAGAGCGACACGTTTGTTCATGTAAAAAGAAAACATCCTACAACAGTAATGTTTCACATGCCAAAATAATAATGCTGTGATACAACTTTTCAAATGTCAGCTCACATGAGTCAGCTCAGAAAAGTCACATAGATGTTCATTCAACTAATGGCGAGTTCATAGTTATGGTTGGTATTGTATTAGATTGCATTATATTGAAAATGAGGGTAGAACACATTTCATTTAGCCATAAAGATAGCTAGTTTTGCATTGCCTAAATACTTGATATCTTTAAAACTCAAATTTGTCTAGGTATACATAGTTTGACATTTGGGGAAATATACTTTCTTGCCAACAGTCAGTTGGGAAGAATGATACTACTCATGTCGATATGGTAAATATGCAACCTATTAGCTTAGCTTAGCACAAAGACTACAAACTGTTAGGCCAGGTTTGTCCAAAGGTATCATAATCTTTGAGTTTGCCAGCCAACTAGAGGAGACACTGGGAAGTGACTGAGCCTGGCCAAGAAATAGTCCGGCACATTACCCTGCTAAAGCTACAATGTGTCTTTTTACACTTAGGTTTTTGCCTCAAATTTGATGGCTAGACATTTGTGTTTATTCTCTCAAAACCGCCAATGTATTGACTGCACTGCTATAACGTTAGCTATAAGCTAACTAGTCAACCCTTTGTGTGGGAGTGTGCCTGTGTGACTTAATCTCAGCCTCTGACTGATCTCAGAACTAAATCGCTGATCGCAGAAACTCCAGTTCTTTCTGTTATATCCCTACAGTCTCTCCTTTTTCCTCTTGTCTTTGTATGTTTATGCAATAGAATTATAAAGCCCTAGGATAAGTGCAAATCTTTTGCACAAATAGAAACAATTTAAGCCCAGGGATGAGTCTTTGAGTCAGGTCACGCCACCCTGACCAAATCACATCTTTCGATTGACTACATATGCAATCACCAGCTCAAAAATCTGCCTTGCGTTCTGTCTGAACACATGGGTAGAGTTAAAGGGAGGCGGATTTACAGTGGTGTGAAAAAGTGTTTGCCCCCTTCCTGATTTCTTATTTGTTGTTTGTCACACTGAAACACTTCAGATCATCAAACAAATTTAAATATTGGACAAAGATAACACAAGTAAATACAAAATGAGGTTTTTAAATAAAGCTTTTTATTATTAAGTGGGAAAAAATCTAAATCTACACGGCCCTGTGTGAAAAAGTGATTGCCCCCCCCCTTTTAAAACATAACTGTGGTTTATCACATCTTTGGAAAGAGTTCAATTTCTCGAGCCACACTCATGCCCTGATTACTGTCACACTTTTCTCAATCAATAAATCACTTAAATAAAACCTACCTGAAAAAGTTAAGTAGACCAAAGAAAAGAAAATACTCTGTGGACTAACAAGACAAAAGCTTTTGGAAGGTGTGTGTCCCATTACATCTGGCATAAAAGTAACACAACATTTCTGAAAAGGAACATCATACCAACAGTAAAATATGGTGGTGGTAGTGTGATGGTCTGGGGCTGTTTTGCTGCTTCAGGACCTTGAAGACTTTCTGTGGTAAATGGAACCATGAATTCTGCTGTCTACCAAAAACTCCTGAAGGAGAATGTCTGGCCATCTGTTCGTGACCTCAAACAGAAGCGCACTTGGGTTCTGCAGCAGGCCAATGATCCAAAACACACCAGCAAGTCCACCTCTGAATGGCTTAAGAAAAACAAAAAGAAGATGTGGAGTGGCCTAGTCAAAGTCCTGACCTGAATCCGATCGAAATGTTGTGGCATCATCTTACAAAAGAGGTTAAGGCTCAAACCCTTCAATGTGGCAATTCTGCAAAGATGAGTGGGCCAGAATTCCTGTACAGTGCTGTAAAAGACTCGATGCCAGTTATTGAAGTTGCTGCTGTGTGGGGTGGCCCAAACAGTTAAGTTTAGAGGGGCAATCACTTTTTCACACAGGGCCATGTAGGTTTGGATTGTTTTCCATTAATAATAAAAACCTTGATTTAAAAACTGCATTTTGTGTTTGCTTGAGGCATCTTTGTCTAATATTTTAATTTGTTTGATCTGAAACATTTCAGTGTGACAAACGTGACAAAAAAAAAAAGAAATCAGGAAGGGGGCAAACACTTTCACACCACTGTAGCTACCTTTGGCTAAAAATAAATTCTTGTATGAACATGATAAAGATGGTCAGTTCTGGTTGTCTCTTCTGTTTCATCATCTCTGCCCCAGGATATTTTCTTGCCAAATCTTGAAATGCTTCACCAATTCTGTGTATGCAGGATAGGTTCAGTAGCAGTTTACCAGACTCTTTGCTCTCCTTATGAGCAAGTTGCACTGAGTCACACAGCAGAAGTCTCATTTTCTCTAGCTCTGCAGAACCGTAATGTTGGACATGGTGGGGTTTCTCACCTCCTGCTCAGCAGCAGATAAGAGAAAGAATCAGTGCAGGGAGTTATTTGTTTTATTCATTAAAAATTTCAGGCCTTTTCTTTAAATTGAGGTAGAATCCGTGTTGGGGTGCACCTTCTATCTTCTCCATATCGCAGCAGTGCATTAGCAGTAATGACTTAATTTGTCTGTGACACCCCCACCAGCAATTTGTTTGGCTCCAAATGAGCTAAAAACCTAGTGGAAAACAAACAGAGCACATAAATGAATGACAATGAACAGAAACACTGTTTAAGAGGTAGATAACTCGATTGTACATGGGGTGTACACAGTGAAAGGTTCTTGAAGCTACACAATTCTGTGTGAAAAAGAATTACTTAACAGCAATCTCAAAGAAAACATCTTTCTGTGAGATTTAAAACAAGGTTGTGTTTTGCAGCTCCTAAATTATTTATTTATTTGGTTCAGGGAGGAATGTTTTCAACCAAACCGAGCAAAGTCTCTCTTCTGTGGGCTAACAAAAGGTCAGGGCCACTCTCTAAATCAGTTGGGGCAACAGCTGGAAATCACAATTTGAGACCACTCAGTAATCACACAAATTACACTCTTCTCTGTCTGGTGGTGAGCGAGGGTGTTTTTTTTTTCTTCTTTTTTGTATCTAGCCAGCAGGGTATGTGTAGACACTTTTGGCAGCATGTCCACACATGTACCCATGCTGTGTGCGATAGTACCTTGTGCATGTTAGGTGTCAGCTTGAATGCAAGTGCATTGTTTGTGTATGTGTATTGTAAGTGGTCCTGCAATCATTGTCACACACGGCCTTTTGTCTTCCCAGGTGGATTAGTGCACTGATTAGTGCCAGCTTTGCCATTTAGGCAGGTATTATTACCTTATACTTAGTATTCTAGACAGAGACCAAAATCCAGCTCTTTCAGACTGTCTCTTTCTCTTCCAATGGCTCAATCTCCACACCCAGGAGAAGTCTTATTGTTGCCTCTTTAGCAGCCCCAAAAATCTCTTTTTAGTCTTTTTATCTGTGAATAAGCTTATCTTTTAAATCCTTTTCCTTAGCTCTTGACAGTTTCTTTGTCTACGCTGAAAACCACTTGATTCAAGGCCAAGAGGTCACAGATACAGCATGAGCTTACAAGTAAACTCCTAAACTTTGGGCATACTTCTTTATTGTGTTTTACATACAAACTAATGTCTGCCTAAGGAACAACTGAAATGGGTCTGTAAAGGATTCAGACCACTTAATTTTTACACATTTCATAATATTTTATTTCATTAATTTTAGACCCATTTGAAATTATTAAAAACTTCTCTAACAGTCACTTACTCCCTTCTGGAAATGTATTAGAAATTTATATAATTTATAGATATATTATAGAAATTTAGTAGTCATTACCAATACCAGTAAAATTTCATACAGCGGTAAATAACAAAAGCAAAACAATAAATCCCATGTACTTCAGCACACACTCCTTTACTTAAAATGTTTTTTAACATTACAAAAAAACAGGACAGACAAGAATTGGTTTGATGTCAAGATATTCTTAAATGAGCAAGCTGTTAAAATTACATCCTTGCAAAGTGCATAATTAATTAAGTTTTCTACAAACTCGCAGATGTGAAATGTTTAAGGGTAAGTCACTAGTCTATTGTCAGTGGTTTGAGACGTCTATGTTGAAAAACAAAAAGTTATTGAAGATTGAAATATATTGCACTTTTAAGAGTTTAACTCTGGCTGTAGTGACAGGTGAATTAGACAGAAATTCAGTTCTTTGCGCTCTCAACTGCATCAGAATATCTGGTGATTTTGAGTAGATCGAAACTGTGAAGCGTCTGCCTAAATTAGCTTTCCAACATATCCCAAAACTGGGAGAAATAGAGGCTTTGACATGGAGCTATTGGAGGTTACAGCCATGAAAACAGACGAATGTTCAATATTAAGCTAACTTCCCGCCAGTTTACATACACAACTCTTACTGTTTTTCTTTTTGATGAGTCAAGGCAAAGCTGTCGCTGCAACTGCACTTGTAGCCATCTTCAACGTGTTGGATCATCTGCTACCTACTATCTAGAAAAACGAGTACCATCATGTTTGCAGAATTATGGCATCAATTTGGTACCAAATTATCGGTTCTTGTGACATCCCTTATATCTTGGACATGTAAGGAGGTTCTTGTGGAGGTCAGGACTTAATTTTTACTCATAAGACATGGAACCTTACATAGACACAAATCCTCCCTAGAAATGACGTTTGACATGCATGGACTCGAAGAATGATGAAAGGAAACAAAATGTATCTTAAGTTGGAAGTGTCCCAGCAAAGGGTCTGATTATATGTAAATAAGGCTGTTCTTTTGTCTCAGTTCAATACATGTACTATCTGTGAAGTATATACTATAGATACTATATAAAGATATAAAACTGTTCAAAAGCATGTTTTTTGTGTTTTTAATGTTGATTTCAATTAACATAATGAAAAAATGAGTGAATACATTGCAAACCCTCAGTCTAAGTTTCCATCTTAGCTGTCAGCGTTGTCATGTCCCATCTTCTTTTAGCTCTACAACACATGACTATTGATCTTTTCAGCAGTGCAGTTCATTCCTATTGATCTTTTCTGAACTATGATGAATGTCTTTCCTGCTTGGAGGTTACGTTAGGGCAGATGGGACCAAGAGGCTTACATTTGTCACATTTCAAGTGTATCTATAATTTATGCAAGATGATGTACGTGTTCTTTTGAGTGTAATGTTAACGGGTTAGCTGGTCACTGACTCTGTGTGCGTTTTGCACAAAAAATTCTTTGCCTAACATTATTGTCGGGCCTTGGTTAAGACATATGCGGCTTGAGGGTTCTTTTTATTCTTAACGTTGCATAGATTGATAGAACTAAGTTTGAAAATGCCATTGTTAACCTTTGTGACCAGCTCGCTCTACACTAAATTAAAAGCCTTTTTTCCTAAATGCTGGATTTTTTGTGATTTGAGTGAGATTTTATAATATATAATATAATAATTTTAATACAATAACATTTTGTCTTGCAGTTAGAAAATGCAAATAAGTGAGAGCACACACGAAGTCATACAGTACTGATTGTGTGAATTTTGTTGTTCAACATTAACATAATGGGTAATGGCACAAAACCACTAATCTGTCTGTGTGTTATCATTGTTTTTCAGTTAAAGTATTAGTAATAGTATTACTATTATTAAAGTGAAGTCCTTCACAGGAAGACATCGTTGCTTAGTTTTGCCCCTGGATCAAACCTCATATGATTTTCAATCAAGCCATCCATCACACTTTAAAACCTCTCACCATTTGATCATAAATGTGCAGAACAGCCGCTGAGGGCTGACAAAACAGATCTTCCTCAAGTAGTATAAATGGTGTAGGAGTTAGGTTATATGGCTGTGTTTGAGGAGGTAATTCAGGTTGAGGGGTGCTGCTGTGGCTTCAATGGCTATGGGTCACTGGGGGATTATGATCGGTGGTGTGTACGTTGTTGACTGGAGACCTGCTGACCTTACAACATTGCTGCCTGTTATTACAGCAGTCGTTTGTGAGAGGATAAACACAAACGCCCACATAAACACACAAATACCTGTAATTCACACACTCACTCGGGGAGACACACACACACACACACACACACACACACACACACACACACACACACACACACACACACACACACAACAAAATAGAAAAGCTATCCTTGTTGCAGATTTCTTACTTACAAACATACTCCCTACTTACTGTACTATGTACATATGGATTAAAGAGTTAGTTTCTGGTAATAGACCTGTGGCTTAAATGTCCCTGTTCATATAGATTTAATGGAGTTTGTGTAATGTAGATAAAGCAGTGCGGTGTAGACTTTGGCTGCACTGTAGGTAGAACGATGTCAGATCTGAACTGTTAAGGGGTGTCACTTGCTGAAATGTTTCCTTATGCCTAAACAGCTTCATCCTGAACGCAGGGAAGATGTGAATAAATTGGATGGAGTTTTTATGTAGGCGATTGCAATCACATTTTCATGCATTTATCTCACCCGCTGGCGTGTCTGCCTTTCTCTCCGTCTCTCTACAGAGTGCTCAGTTCTACAAGGTCACCACAGAGAACTACCATAAAGCTGCCGACCAAGTGAATGCCAAGTTCAAGTAAGTTACAGTAGACACAGTAGAATCAAAGTAGATCAATGTTTTTAACCTATTATTTACAGTGTCCTCCAAAAAAGAACTTCCATGGTTCCTTTCTTTTTTCTTTTAATTTTCTCATCATAATATAAGTATATTATTTACTTATTTATTTTATTCTGCATCTATTGTAGATTAGTTGTCCTTGTGGACCACTGAACACATTATTGAATTATGCAAGCCACATCCTTAACTACGCCTTTCAATCAGAACCACATTAGCCCGTCCCATTAGCTGATGTTGATGATGTGGTTCACTGATAAGCCTGATCGCATGTTGATGACAGCTTTTCTCGTACTCTTTTAATTTAAATGTTAGTTTAAGAGTATCAGTTATTCTATAAAACTTTATCTCTATTAACTATATCAGCTAGACCGGGGTCGACCAGGATTAACAAATAAGTTGAAGCAGGTTTATAACATGGGTTGTGTTTTTCCACATCAAGACACAGAGTATAAGATAACCTCTGTGATACAGAAACAAACTTACATAGGCTTACAACAATAGTTTGACTCTTTTGTCCTCCCATAACCATTAGTCTTGTACTCCAACAAAACGTAATAAGATTTTTGGCGCCTATTTTTATCCAAAGTGCAGTATAGTACAATGAGTGCATGGGAGGTCCTCGCTCTGATAGTGCTGCACTGTAAATAGAAGTTACAGCTACACCTTGCAGTGAAAAGAATGGTAACAGAGGAGGTAATATTAGGGATCAAAGCTGCCATGGATGTAGCACATATCTGACACATATATGTAACTCAAGAAGATGCAGAATCCCACCCCATCCGCGTTCCATCTGTCTTCTTAATAAGAGGCCATTAGGCTCCATAGTAATGTAGGGAAAGTGGATGAAGAGCCTGCGGGAGGTGGGGCAAGAATGGGCCCTGGCTCTGAACTCTTCTCCAGGGAGGCTAGGCTAATTGTGTTAGCTTGTCATTAGCCAACGCTAACACTGGGATCATTGTCTCCCTCAGAAATGCTGGAAACTGATTAGCCTAGCCCACCGGGGGTTTAGCGCTAGACTTGTGGAAGCCGAAGCTGAGACTTCCCAAATCACATTAAAGGAAAAAAAATCCACTGGAATAACATTAGTGCCAAATGACAGTGCTAACTGCAAGTGAACGTTAGGCTAACGTGCGGGTAGTCATGTGACGCAGACCTTTGCTTGAAGAGCAGTGATTGGCGGATTGAATTATAGAAGGTGCATTAGCAGGGCTGCGACTGGATTACAATTGTGGAAAGGTAGAGGAGGATGGGTCTGTCTGTGCATGTATGGATGTGTGTGTGTGCTAATGAAATGGCGGGGAGGTCTGGTGTTACAAGACAGGGGCAGGGATACATTGAGGGGATCAGAGCAGAAGGTTAATTGGATTTAACAGGGCGTGTTTGGCCCATCCTTGTTTATGTGTGATGGTGTATGTTTGTATGCGCTCATATGTTGAACATCTTTCTGTGAACATTATGCATATGCCTTTCCTCAAAGCTCTCTATCCCCCTCTCTCTTATGACTGAGACCCTACAGAGATAAGATGCTATCTGTGGCCTCTGTTGAATAATAACAGGAAATATTTTTTGTCTCACACAGGCTTTTGATTTCCTCAAAGTAAGAAATGTCCCCCAGAGATTAAAAAAGAAAGAAAAGCTGGGGCCTTATCCATACTTGATAGAATTAACATTTGATATGTTAATGTGAGGATGTTATAAAGTGTGGGAGATGACATCTTTCTTATTAGAATGTCTTCATTTCCCCCCTCTAGCTCATGTCAGTGCCACAGTGAAGAGAGTGAGAGTACTTCAGGGATTGATTAGCTGATATTAGGCTGTGGTTTGTTAGATAGTGGTGAAGACGATGTGTGAGACCAGAGGAGGCTGCCTGTCAAGGGTTATAACATCGGTATAATGTGGTTTTTGTTTTAATTAGGACTGTTGGTTGGAATTTGTGCAGTTTGAGGATGGAACTATCATGTCTCAAGAGTTGATAGGATTTGGGAGGAATGTATGTGTCATGGGTAAATGCAGCATCTGTTGTTATGCATGTTCTTTGGGTTGTATGTGATACACACAAGTTATCAATGTAATTTTCGAAATAGGTCATGCAAATAGGCTTAAGCAAGTAGACCGTGTGAGTATGTCCAATTCATTGCAGTGGTAAAGTGTAGTCATTTTTCTTGGTGATGTTATGAGAAATAAATTAAAGTGTAAGAGGTCGGAACTCAAGGGAGGGAAGGGTGTGTGTATAGTTGTTTGCATACATGTGCAGTACAGCTGTTCCCTGCCGTTCTACTGCAGTATTCCCGCCAGGGTGTTCTGGGAATGATGGAGCTCTCCCAACCAGAACACTACTGCATCACTGTGACCTCATTCAGCCACAATACACACAAAAAACACACACACTTATATACACACATGCACACATATATATGACGAGAGCCTCACACTTCACACTAGGGGCGGCTGTGACTACTGATACTGAACCCCGAATTGCCCCTGGCGGCTGTTCCGCCAGTGTATGAATGTGTATGAATGTTAGTTTCTGTTTGAGCACTTAGGCTCAGTGTATGAATGTGTGTGAATTGTGAATGCAGGTGTAGAGTAAATGTGCTTTGAGTGGTCGAAAAGACTAGAAAGGCTCTCTACAAATAAGGAGCATTTACATTTGCATTTTACTTTCTCAGCTATTATTTTCTACATAAAGCCAGAGAAACACTAATACGAGAGAAAAAACAACATTCATTTTTTGGCATTACTACCTCATGCTTCAAAAACCCACTTTGTTTTTCCCCACAATATTAATGGACACAAGAACAATATTATGTGAAGTGAATGTGAACAAATACTGCTGAAATTCTAAAAGGGTCTTCAAGTGTTGCTATGAATCATAAACTGTTTGGTGTCAACTTGCTCATGAACACCAAGACATTTGGTGTACAGTTCTTCCACATAAGCATAAATAAACAGTAAGTAACAGATAATGTAAAAATACAGTATGTTAGACACGCGCATACACATAGGACCAAAGCTTTTATATACTTCCTTGAGACACTGACTGTAGATAAGAGTTTCCAGTTGCCTGTGGAAAGGAGGCTTTCTCCCCGCGCCTGATTTATATCCTGCCACGTTCACCACTAGTTGTTTATCCGAGTCTGATGCATTGTCACACTGTCCAGCACTGAGTGTGTGACCTTTACTGCACCACGTGTACATCAGAGTGCGTACGCGTTTGTGCGCTATTGTATGTGACGATGAATGAGGTCGAGTGTGCTCACATACACACATGTATGTGGATATCTGCTTTGGAGCGGGTGTGTGCAGTGGCTCGACTGGCTGCATTGACCCAATGGAGCTTTAGTTTGAAATGCAAGATGACAGGCATGAAGGAAGATGATAGATGTGAGATTATGCGAAAAGGTGGGATGGGGAATGAAAGAATGGTGGCGTACTCCTAATCCTCCTGTCAGTGCTAACCTTTGGTGTGGCCTTGAGCTTCTTTGTTGGAGCTGGTCACTCTGTGTTTGTTCGGGGTCCCTGCAGAATTGAGATGGGACAGGGATGTCTTATATTGGTGAATGGGTGGGTCTGACAAAGCTGTGTAACACTGAAGGATTAAGACCCATCATCTCAAATGTCTCCATTCTCAGGTCTCAAAATCTTGGATTCCTCTAAGCTTTAAGCCTTGATGGTGACATTTGTGATAAGATCAGAAGAGGCAATGTAGTTTCACACCTTTGGGTTTGTGACTGAGGCTGCATTTGAGTGTCTTAAGCCAAGCATTTTTGGTTTCTCCTCTATACAGTCGGCCATAGAGAGTAAAATCTAATTTTTGTCTGTCACTTCACTGTCACTTCTCTCCTCCCTCCGGCTACACACTCACTGCCTTTGTCTGCTGTTGTTTGTTTTTTTTTTTAGCTCTTTGGAATAAATCTTTTTTTAATTTAATCCAGTTGACAATAACAGCAGCCGCGGTCCTCGCTTAGTCTCCCCGCGCGCACACACGCTAAGGTGGAATGAGGAGGCGTGGAGAAAAACTTGTTGAATGTAAATGGCTTGTTGTTTTTCTTCATAACACTGTAGAACTGCGCTGCGTCGGTCAAGAGACCACTCCTGACGTGGGAGAAAGTAGAGCCCACTCATCCCTCTTTCAGCCCCTTATAACCCAAATCATTTTGCAGTAAACAACTTAAGCAACCCCTCATCTGCTTTATTTATGTGTCTTCGTTGCGCAATATTACCAGCAAACACTTTTGTAATCAAGTTACTGCTTGTTAAGTTTTCAGTGCAGCATGTTTTAAAACAATTAATTGCCTACTGAATTGTGATGCTTTGGTCTAATTGCAGTAAACAAAGACTGGTCAGGTCCACTTAACACACGTGATTCTGCAAACCATTGTGTCGTGGGGGGGGAAAGTTGTGGACACAAAATACAGAAATCCTGTGCAACCTAATGCAATCCAAAACATAGCCCTAATGCGTTGTGTATTTCTTTTATCTTTCACATTACTGAAGAGGATAAATATGCTGGAGAAAATCCAGCAGCTTTCCTGCTAAATCCACGTGCTCCTACAAAATGTAAATAAGGTATAGAGGCATTCTATTTTCTTGGCAGTGCTCCTGTTAGTTTAAGGGAGTAATACTGATGTCCCAAAATTAATGAAGTAATGATTTATTGATGCTTAAATGCGCCAAGCAGCACTTTTTAATTACTAAAGATGACAGGAATTAATTTAGCAGGCAAGTTATTGCAAAGTGCTTTAGTTGTGATCGGAGAGGTGTTTTCCTCTGAAGTAGTCTTTGCAGGCTGAGCAACGCGTTGACCCTCCTGTCAGGTGAGGGTGAACCACAATTCCGTAGCTAGGCAACCCGGGCGAAAGGACAAGATGGTGGTCAGCCGAGGAGACAGAAGTCAATAACTGCTTTAAAAGCTCTTCTTTTGGCCTTAAGAGCTTCGCTGTGCTGGCTGTAAAAAGCACACCCAATTCGAGGGACCTGCGTGGGTGCACACATGGACACACGATGCACATACACACCTTTTAGTGGCTGATTTAGTGACTTTGGTGCATTGGAAATGGTTGGGAAAGCCACTCAAAGCTTTTATAGCTTTTCTGTATTATTTGGTTGTTTTTCTTGAACAGTACAGTGACATGAATGATGGAACAGAAAATAAGCATTTTTTGGATGCAGAAAATGTGGATTGGATATTTACCAATCACTAAGCACCACCACACACACCGTTTTGGATGAACTTCTAATTTCAAGGTTTCTTTCACAAACAAGGATTCCTGAATTGGTGAACATCTTTCAGCTGCATGATTCAATAATAATAATAATAATAATAATAATAATAACAATGCTTGTGAAAGATCTCAAACGTGTTCGTCTTATTCTGCTTGAGACCAGTAACCAGACCTCTTGTAAGAGTGTGTGTAAAGAGGGGTCAGATAGGACATACACTCCCTTTCTTCTTCCTCTCACATACTCATCCTTCTTTGTATCCTTCACTGCTCACTTAGGATCCGTGTTTTCTGTCTTAATTTAAATCTCTCTCTCTAATCGCTTTATCGTCCCATTTTGCCTCCCTCGCTCGCTTATACTCTCTTGCGCTCTCTCTCTCTCTCTCTCTCTCTCTCCATTCTTTGGCTGTCTTTCTTGATTCAGTCTTTTTTTCTGTCCTGTCGTCCCTCTTTCGCTCTCTCTGTCTCTCTCATTGGATCTCTTATCCATGCTGATGGATTTCTCTGCAGGGGGTCACTCAGGTCTGCTTTTAAAAAGCAGCGTGAGCAAAATGTGTGTCATTTTTCTCCTTAACTGGATCATTTGTATTTATTTACCTCCCTCGGTACAGACGCCTGCCTTAACTAGAGAGAACATGAGGGCTTTTTAAGGGGGAACCAGCACCCACCCCTTAACCCTATTAACCCCTGAGTGGACCCAAATGATGATAAATAGACAATGTGGTGATTGGGAACTCAATCTGGTGGCAAGCGAGGGTAATCCATACTGTCGATGGAGCTACACGAGTTAGGGATTGGGGAGGGGACAAAAACTGGCAACATGTGTGAAATCTGACCAAATCAGACCATAAAACGGCTTCTTCCTGTTCTTGGTCAAGTGCTTTTTAATCATAATGGAATGATAAGTCCATTAGTAAAGTCATGTGATGGCACACCAAATGGGTTCTTCGAGGGATAGGGTTGCTTGGCAAATAATAACCTTTACATTCAGAACATTCACACAACAAGAGGAAAGCAGCAACTTCCCAGCAACAACTTCAAAAATACAGTGTATTGTTTAAAAAATACATCAAGATAAATGCATTTGACACCTTTGTCTCTGTCAAAAGCTTAAGTAGTGTAGAGAATGTAGAGAAGGGTATTGAACCTCAATGTTTTTGGTGCCTAACAAATTCACAATATCACAAATCACAAATTAACCTCAAGGGGCTTCGCAATCTGTACAGTATATGTCACACTCTATCCTTAGACCCTCAGTTTTGCAAAGTACCAAAAGCTGGTGTTCAAATACCTGATCAGACTTGTAACCTTATTTATCTATTCTTTGATCAAGTTTGATCAGGTTGGCAAGAGTCTGTGTTTTATATAGAAACAATTCTAGCTTGCTGTGATTTATATATGGGTTTGTTTTTCTGTTAAAAGATCACCACGAGCACTAAAGTGACACCAAACTGCTCCTGTTTTGAAGAAACTGTAAAGTTAAGGTATTAAAAATGTATGGTTTGGGTATTTGTACCAAACCTTGCAGTATTGTTTTGGCATTAATTTCAAATGTTTTCAAATGATATCCATAGACAAATACACATTCTGCTATCCACCAATGATAGTGATCAGCACCAGATGTGAGTCTTTTTAAAAAATATTATTTTGCAGTTTTTGCATTCATCTAAACACACTTTTATTTATCTTCCATTAATTTTTGTTTTGTTTTGCTGGTTGCGGCCATTACATATTTATGAATGCACATCCACTTAGTATTTGTATGTTAGTATTGCAGGAGTTGGAGTAAAAACTTTCCTGGAGCCAGTTTGTGCAATCAATAATTCTTTTTACAGGGGACAGTTTAATGCTATCCAGTATTGGAATGGATAATGTCTTTCTGTCTATACGCCTGTGTATCCCTCTTGGGCACTTGTGTATCTGCGTGTCTTTGTTCGTAGTTCTCTAATTATGAAAGATGAACGTACATGTTTCCAGATGTGTCCCACACTTTGTTCAACTATTGAAGCATGTTGTATCCTTAACAGAGATCTATGAATGTAATTTTAGTGCAAAGCTCCACATTGTTACAGCAGATGGTAGCCGTGGTCAATATATGTTGCATTGAAAAATGTACTGAACACTGTTCCTCGCTCAGTTCATTGGCGTAGCACATGCATATTATATGAAAATCCTGACATCGATCTGAATACGTCCCCCCAGCTTGCAGTCAATATGTTCTTTGAAGAATGTAGCCGTAGCCATAAACCTATCAGAATATGTCCCCTCCATGGAAATGTGCTGACTTGTGCAGCGGGAGGCTTGAAAGAAAGGATTGTATTAAATGATATAGGGACACCTTGAGGAGGGAGACGGGCAGTGAGAGGGAGTGGTAATCTGTTCTGCTTTATTACATGTTAAATGGGACACATTCACCCTCTCGTATCATTTCTGCCCTTCCTCTCAACCTCATTTTCTGTTCTCTCCTTAAAGAAAACTTTAGAAAGGGAGTGAACAGAGAGCTTCAGGAGTGTTTCGTGGAGGGTCGTCATCTCCACTCTTCTTTCTATACAGACACCCCTCTTCTTCTCTCCACTTTTTTTTGCATGTCCTCGAACGCAAATACGCATTCTGTCTCAGTTTCTCTAAAAAAGCCTCTTTTCTCAAAGGAGTGTCCCTCTCTGTCTGTCACATCTGTCCCCCTCCTCTTTGTCCTATTCTCTCTTTCCCTCTCTTTGCTTTGTGATTTATGACGCGGAGCAGAGAAAATGTAATGTGGATCTATAAACGAACCTTACATTCCTATCAGTGGATCAAGGCAAGGTTTTCGTGTGTATGATTGTGGGGGTGGGGTTGATAAGGTGTTGTTATAGAGACCTTTACTGCTACTGATGGCACAAGGCAAGACCCCTATATGACTTTAGATTTACTGTCTCTGGGGTAGAGGGGTGTAGCACACACACACACACAATAACCAACTTTATCGGGCTGGATGTCTCTATTTGTTTCAGTGTCTCCAACCACATGGAATTTTATTAAATAGCCAATGAACCTCGGGGGATTGAGTGAGGGAGTAAAGGAGAGATGAATATGGGGAAAAGAGAGAAGGGGGGAAGAGGGGGTTATGGGACATTTATTGGCAATAGCTGCTTTTATATAACCTGTAGAATAATCTCTATGTGTGTGTGTGTGTGTGTAGGGATTTATACTGCAGCGTTATAATTTTTGCCTGTGCGTGAGTGTGGATAGCAAGCGTGTGTTTATCTGTCCATGTTGTGCGATGTGTGTGTGTGATGGCTATACAGGTAGAGCAGCACTGTCACCAGAAGGACTTATTTTCCTAAATGGGGTCACCCGAAGGGGTCAGGAAATTTAAAAAAAAATCACAAAAAAAAACCAGCTAAATTCTGCCACAAAAGAAACATGTTTTGTTAGATTTCGTTTGGTTTTACATCATCAACACTCTAAAAATTATTCAAATTAAACAGTCTGAGAAGGAATAACACTCATCATTTGAACTGCTCACAGCTCAGGGACATGCACTCTCTGATGAGGGGTCATAAGTAGACATTTGCTTTATTTAAAGGGGTCAAAAGCAAAAGAGTTTGGGAACCACTGGCCAATACAAAGAGCACTGTGTCGTCTTCTAATGATAACAGAACCAAATACATCCCAACCTGTTATACAAAACTCAGTTTCTAAACAAATGTCAAAATGCCTTTTTTCATTTCCTGTAAATCATAACTAAAAATTAGGTTTTGCTTTGGGAATGCAATGCAGTCTCAATGTTTATGAATGCCTTACTGCTCAGGTTACATGGGAACTTGATGATTCATAGTTGTTTTTGACTATATTTATAATTATACCCTATGATTCCCACAGTGGAAGCATCTAGAGTGAATCCACTGTGCAGTGGGTTTTTTGTTATGTTATTTGAAATAGCTATACAGGGAGGAATTGTTGGTGCAAATTGTAATTAAATTAATTAAAGGATCATGATGCCCCCTAGCCTGCATAAAGCTGAGTGCAATAACTGCGTACTTCCATTACTAGCCTGAAAGAATTTGGTGATTACCTGAGGCCAATGACTGACTTGAACAAAAAAGGCTTCTCTTTCCAGATAGTATCTGTCAGTTTTGAAATGACCTCATTCAAGTGTGTTAAATTAATATATTATGAGCTCTGCAATATTTTATCATGACTATCATGACTTTATGTTACTGTGCTAAAAATGTAGGTACATCTCATATATTAAGGTCAAAATAGGGTACTATTCTAGCGGTTATGGTTTATAGTGTATTCGTGTTATGACATGTCTGTCGTTTTTTTCCATCTGCTCACCCCGTTGCATAGCAGTGCAGTCATGCTTTAGTAAATGACACGAGGGCCCCTAATGTAAAACTGAGGAGGAGGGAGGGTTGTAGTCTTTCCCTACCAGGTCTGTTTGGTTGGTGGCAGGAATTTAATGTTAATGTTAATGATAGATGATAGAGGATGGAGCTCGCCCAGTGTGTGTGACAGTGTTATTGTCTCCATGATTAACTCAACCAGTGTCTAAGCCCCTTCTCCAGAAAGAGAGCAGGCAAAAATAGAAGTTCCACTGTCTGCTCATCAAGAAATGCTCTTGTTTTCTATCCCCATCCCCACAATCCTCTTTCTCCTTCTCCTCCTCTCTCTCTCTCTCTCTCTCTCTCTCTCTCTCTCTCTCTCTCTCTCTCTCTCACTCTCTCTCTCAGGCCATTACTGGTGATAAACACTGTGGTTTGTATCAGCAGGATGCACCTGGCATTAACGCGAACGCTTAAGAAAGTAATTAGTGGGTGTATGTGGCTCCCCTCATCCCTGTAGATGCCCATAGGCGGTGTAATAAATGAGCACCAGGATCCATAGGAATAGGCTGGCAGTGATTTCTGCTAGTACTGCTGTCATCGTTCAATACCCTGACGCAGAGCAATGGCCTTGTCATGCCTCCTAGCAAATGACTGAATTTCTCCCCTGTGGATCCACAAATGCAGAACCTTCTCCACACCCAACAGCATAATGTTTCAGTCTCTGCTCAAAGTGGTAAGGCCCACTGTGGAATAAACAAAAATTAGAAGAAATTGTTCCACATTTTTGTATGCAAATATGCTTATTAATTTGCTTGAGTTTGATAAGAAGATGGTACCAATCCCATGTCAGCACATTCAATTTAGAAGGTACAACCAGCAACCAGTTAGCTTAGCATAAAGACTGGCAACAGGGGGAAAGAGCTACACTGACTCTGTCAGAAAGGTGACAAAATTCCCCTAACTGCACCAGTAAAGCTCACTAATCTTGTTTGTTTAATCTGTACTGAAACTGAGGTGTAAAAATTACAAGATGCATTAATGACAACACTCGAGGAAGCCACGTTGCCCGACCAAGAAATAATCCTGCTTCTAGTCTCTGGCTAAGTTAAGCTAATGCTCTCCCAGATGTATCTTCATATTTACCATAGAAAACTATTTCTTTAAGTGTCAAAATTGACAATTTTCATTCTTTGAAGTATTCCACGTTACATTTTAAATAGAATTTGTCTTACTGTCTGGCCTCTGAGCGAGCACTGGATTGGATGGCGAATGATTAACTGTATTGATTCATCACACTGCTGTGGAAGTTGTTGAAGATGTGGAGAGCACCTCTCATGTTGTCACAAATTGTCACTGACCTGCACTTACAAGGACTATAGATTTTTCCATCCTACCTAACAAATATGACCATGTGGTGATGCACATATGTACACATCTCCACTGCACCAGTTTCCTGCTGCATTTCACCCTGGGTAATGACCCATACGACCAATCCCCTGCTTTGTATCCAACGGGGGGGGGGTTAATTTCTCACTCCAGGGGGCAAATCAAACATCTGATTCTGACTGCAGGGGCTCGGCGTCACCCACAATACTCCTTTGAGATCTCCAGAGTTGCTGAATGGCAAAAATCTCTTTCTCTTTCACACCCGTGCAAGGCGTTCAGTGAGGCAGATGGGTTGTCCTGAGCACTGGTGTGAACAAAACGATGACACCACCATTAGCATAATAGCCCTAGCATGTGCATGTGTCATCATTATGGGTTTTTATGGGCTGTGTGAAGAGACAGACAAAAGCAGTTAACGTCCAGCAAGACACCAGGGCTGGAGGTACATCCCACTACTTAGATTGGCTGAAGGATCCAACTCTTGCATACATCTAACGTGAGTAAGAGTCCCATTTAAATGCACTGAAGTATAGCGTTTACCATTAGAAGTGCTAGAATCTGGATCATACCAGCTAAGATGGCAGCACCAAAGATGTAGTAGACCTCAAGGACACACTTGTGCAAAACTAGTGATGTGTACCATATAAGCATATTAGCATTCACAGTCTACAACAACAGCTTTCTCTGGATGCTAAAAGATTGAATGTCTATTTAGACCAGTCCGGTCCAAGGTGACAGCTACCCAGTATTTAATGGTTGACACTCTCAGGGATCCTTCCTGCATCAATGGACGGATTCACTGGTGCCCAGTAGAGTGATCAATACTCTCCTGTGAGGCCTTAAAGGATTTTTAGGGGTAAGACCTAAGAACCAGTTTACCAGGACGGTATGCTTAGCTTGCCAGTAATTTTGTCTTCATTATCATCATCACAAGTAAGCCTTATTGTTTGTCTACATTAAACTGATGCCATTTACGAATTGATTTTCTCTGTTAGCTTCTCTTCCATGCGGTCCTATAGCACTGATGAATGTCCCTTTAAGAGGATGAAGCCATTGTTGGAAGCTTTATTTGACACCTTTAATTGTCCCTTTTTCAGAAAGTCTGCTGGCCTTTCTGTCGATATCTTTTAATGCAAATGTTGGCAGGGTCATCACAGCAGGTTGTGGGGGATGGTTTGACCTTTGACCTTTTTTCTAGCCGATACAGTATATTTGATTCTTGCTTCAGGTGTTTTGTACCAGAATGACAGTAGTAATAGAAAAGGCAGGGGAGTGTACACAAACTGCTGATTGCAGTATAGCTCAGTTGGCTCTCTTGAGATAAAGAGGACCATCAATGTGCTCATTTTCCAGAAATGTCTTTATCCATCTTTTGTTTTAGATTTCTATATCTCATGCTAATTTTTGTCGACTCTGCATTGCCCATCTTCTGTGTCCTCTCTGTACACCTCAGACTCTTTCACTCAGGCATTTGTCACTCAGTTCTTTTTTTAATACTTGTATCCCTTTCTCTTGACTCTCTTCCCTCACACTGTTCCTCCTGCCCCACTTCCACTTTTACACCAAATGTTCCCCCATTTTCACACAGTTTCTCTCCCCTTCTCACCCCCACAGGCGGTATGAGATGTACCCTGTGTGCGCAGACCTGCAGGGCGAGATCCTCACATGCTACAGAGAGAACGTTGGAAAAACCCTTAACTGCTCCAACATAGCAGCCCTTTACCTGCAGTGTGTCAACAACACCAAACAGGTGCGTATTTACTGAACTAAGCTATGTGTCACTTTTCAGTCTCATTTTTTTTCATTTGGACATAATTTGCTACACTTACTAGCATCGTTTGCTTGTGAATATTATGTATATGAGTACTGCATGCTTGTTAAGTGAAATAAATGAGCATTTCCATGTTGCATAGATACTCTTAGCACCATGGAACCCTTACAATTTTTTTCTCCTTTGTAAAGAATGACAAGTATGTGCATGCTCCCTCATGGACAGATGATATGTAAGTTGCAGAGCATCCTAATCCTGTATTGTGGCTTTCAGTTGAATTGATTGTGTGTATTACAAAGTAGCCCTGTGTGTGTTAGCTAACGAATGCGTATTTGGCCTCATAGATGTGTATGTAAGTTACAGTACAGCAGCCCTTCCCTTTTTGAATGTCTGAATGAATTAATATAATATATACACACTAGCATCCATTTACATGCGCCGGCTTTTTGCTTTTAGACAGGAGAATATAATTTCCACTGGGCTACTGGCGCCTGAATAAAGCTCACTCTAAATAGCCAGTTTAAACCTTACAATCTATTTCCATAATACCTGCTGACACAGGCGTTACCCGACTGTCTGTGTGTGTGTGTGTTTTAATGTAATAAGACCATGGGAGTAGCCGCTGCTAGTTGGATACCATTGTCCTCTCTGGAGCTCTCTCCTTTCATTGCCAAGTGCAAATGTTTTTCCGCCCTCTGTCTCCCACAGTCACACACTGTATGGTAATAGTAACGTCACTCAGGTTGCTATTAACTTGATTCCCCCTCTCTCACTTTGCAGTATGTAACATCCATTGGCCCCAACAAGGCTCAATTTACATTCATGGAGCCTTTTTATTAGATTTTTTTTTTACATTTGCATTGTTTTGCCAGAGTTTTGTGGCTCTCACTCACTCTCGTGGGTATTAGTATAAGATCTAAAAGTCAGATGCTGGCAGATTTTTAAGCTATACATCATGTAAATTGCGCAATGTTTTATTCATTGTGTGGAGATGTGTGCGCGCATTTAAGAAAGCTACCTGTAGCCTCGTCAAGATTCAGCAAGGGTACGTTCACAGTCCGGATGCTGTTATGATGTTGTAAATTGTTTGGAAGCAAGCCTGAGACGATATGGTAATCCGCTTGTGTTTATCACCCCACGGCAATCACAGCGCACTCCTGTTCGTCTGTGCTTATCTGTCTAAGACTTGCTTTTAAAGTCATTAGGTGCAAAAAAAAACAGTTCTGTGATAAGGGTTTAAAGGAATAATATGCAGAATTACACAGCCAGAAAAAAATAGGGGGAAGGAATGAAGTAGGATTGATATGATCTGATGCAGCTTTGTGATTAGGATGTTTACACAGCTTTATCAGAGCCGAGCAGGAAGCTGCACCGAAAGGAAATGTCAGAGGACATGGCTTTGACCTCTGGAGGTCAGAAGATCCCCGCGTGCCCTCTAACAGCCGTCTGTCATCTCCCTGCCCTTTCTGCCGAAGACGCTTGATAGCCTAGCATAGCTCAGACACTTTTCATACAGCAAAATCTCTTTCCTCTACTTCGTCCTTCCCCTTCAAATCTTAAATTCCACTAAAAACTGATGCACTGTGGGTATAGATAGGGATGTCCGAGATGCCATCTTACTGAGGATAAAAACCAAATCCCCTAAATCTCAGTTTTACAATATTGACCCCTCAACTGGAGTCAGCCAAGACAGAGCCGTTGTCAGCAGCCCGGTCTTTGTCACTGATAATTAGCACTCTTATCGCCACAGCCAGTGATAACATTTAGACCCACTTTCGCTCTCTTTTGTGGCCTCTATGCCCTGCCACCATTCCTCCTTCACTCCCTCCATCCACCATCCCTTCATCCCTAGTCACATTTCTAATGCATTCAGCACTTAACAGGTCCAGATAGCAAACTGTGAGGAAGAGGCAGTCGAAGGACAGATAAAGTCGCTTTCTCTCTCGTTCTATGAAAAAGAGTTTATCATGGAAGCCGATCTCTCCATCCACTGCTTGCCTCCTTATTCCATATTCTCGCCGCATGACTGCCTCTTGCTCCCTATCTTTTTCTTCTCTACTTCATTTTTTAGACTGACCCTTCCATCTCACTTTTACTCTCAAAGGGCCAAAATAGATCCTTGCTTGTGGTTTCAGTGGGTGTTATGTTTGCAAGGATCGAAATAAAAAATGGAGCTGGCTCATGTAACTGCTTCAACATCACCTTTAATATTGACATTTTAACATAAATCACTCTTAATAAAGTATTTTAATTTGATTTAATTTGTCCTTTCAATATTTTTTAGTCCTCAGTAAATTTTATCTAAGTATTGTTGCTTTACATATATATGTTTTGGCCATTACATTTAAGTTCTACTAAGATCTGAGAACTTGTTGGTATTGCAATAAGAAACACAAGCAGACAAACAGCCATCAAGGTGTTAAAGGCCCAGATTAGCCACACTTACTTGAAAGAAAAATCAAATGTCAAATACAAACTTTAATGTCTTAACAAAACAAAGAAAAGCCTATTTTCATAGATGTAAAATCTTCCCCACAAGACTGGTAGTCGCAAACTGCAAGAGCCTCCCTTATATAACTGTGCAATGAGGAGAGGTGCACCTTGTTAACACTTGCACAAATGATCTTATAAATTCAGCCCTTGTTTGAGGCAGAATGCGTCACTTCTCAGTAAATCCGGCCCTCAGTGTTTCTGCTTTTCATTCCATCATAGTGGGCCCCAGTTTTTAGTGCCACAGCAATCTCTGGCCTCATGTTACCTTACATAGACATGAGCAGCAAGATCCTCGGATTTTAAATTTGAAATCCAGTCGGTATCTGCTGATATCCTGAGCTGAGGTATCAGAATCAGCATTGGGGGGGAAAAAATGTATGGATGCAATCCCTTAAAGACATGAGAGGATAAGTTGTAAACAAGCCAGCAGTTTAGCCAGTTTACCAAAACAACATTATTTAGAGGTATAAAATGAAAGTGAGGAAACCTGAAATGTCAATAATACGTGTTAGTGTACGTGTGTGCAACAGCAAGTATTGGAGTTTAAATTTTAACCAGTAGAATCACTATTGTTTTTCGCCCTAGAATTCATCGTAGTAATGAAGCAATGTTCCCAGATCCCAGAAGTTACTTGGGTACTGTAGATAAATTTTTATTATTATAACCTCCCAAAAAATAAGGTCAGAGTTACTGACGTGGACTTATCTAATTTACAACACCATTCTTAAGCTGCTCAGCGAGGAAGAAGACATTTTTCTTTCTTTGTTTCTGTCTACCTAATTCCCTTCCTTATGTCGCTTACTTCTTGTCTTTTTTTCTTTCACTCTTCTCCTCTTTGGCAGTTTTCATCCAGGGGCGTCAGCTGCAATAGGCTGGTTCAAATGGTTATTGACAGGGAGTGCTGGGGATTTGTGGTTGCACTTATCGCTAACATGGAATCCACTGCCCTCTGGTCTTTTCTCCACTTCTCAAACTCACTTCATCCTCTTCCCTTTTTATTGCACTCTCAAGCCTTCCTCTGTCTGTGTTGTTTCTCCTGTGTGACATAATATCTTTCTCTCTGTTTGTTTGTCTATTTAGATCTTTTTTTAGTTGCCCCTCCATCTCTCTAATGCACCTTTCTCTCTGTTTTTGTCTGCAGAACAAGTTGAGAGCCGGGAGTTAAGGAAGAAAGAGGAAGAAAGAGGGAGCAATGACGAGTTTATGGTGTGGGGTTACTTATTATCGACCGACTAGATAGACCAAACCGGAGTGGAGAAATTGAGGAATGACTCAGCACCACGACACACACCCTCCAAACCCTGTGGTGAACCGAACCAGACCAGAGACACCGAACACAGCATCCTGAGAGAGAAATAGACATGTTTTCCCCCTAATTCTTATCTCCTTCCCTACCTCTCTTACCTTTTGTCTATTTCTCCTGTAAGTATGTAGAGAGGCAGTGAAGCTGTCTGCTGTTTTGGAGAGACAACAGGTGCCGACCGCACCCAGCACGGCTGAGCTTAGCCTGCTAGAAGGACAGTAAAAATCAGCCAGAACAACCACAGGAAAGAATTCCACATCTGTCACAGGTCACCTGGGTCCATCCCCTCTCACTCCAACACCGTTAGGAAAATAAAAGTCTATTTTTACGAATAAAGTCAGTCCTATTTTGTTTTCGATAATTTACTGTTTTGCTGCTTCTAATGCACTATCCTGCACACAAATACACATGTACACATCTTTTTCTTGTTTGCATCTGTTGTGTGAGTTTGTGTGATGTTAATAATGTAACGATCTGCGTGTTGCGTATTCACCCAGACCAACACTTGTGACAATGTCTGATCAGAGGAAATAAAAGACAAAACGATGCAGGAACTGTTGTTGAACTTTTCTCCATAAATATTCAGTGGGCTCTGCATCTCTTTTATGCTAATTACAGCTAGCGTTGTACATCTTTGATGGATACGCGGCCCCTGTGTTGTCACAACGACATTTTTGCCAAACACAGTGAATGAGCCCAAGAGAGAGGGGACTGGAGCACAGGGGAAATATTTGTCCCAGATGTTCTGGTTCATAATCTATCTTTCTCTCTGTTTCCCTATCTGTCTCTTTCTTTATATAGCATTGTTGTGTGAATCCTCAGTGCATTCTAGCTATTCAGGGAAAGAGCAGGGAGCTCTACCTCTTCTTTATCCCCTCATTGTCCCTTTTTTCTTTTACTTATCTACTTCTTTCAGTCTTTCTCTTCCTCTCTTCATCTCCCTTCGTAGAGTGTGTTTCTTCTCTGCTCAGTCTCCCAGGCTAATGTTGCCTTGGAGGAGACGGCTTCTCTACGCTGTCTGCACTCTGCCAGACTCTGGGTTGGGCTTAACTGGATAGACAGTATGTATGAGTGCAGCCATCCACACACTTTGTATGCTCTGTGTGTGTGTGGATGTCATAGGGACACCTCCTGGGTTTGATGTGGAGGCAGGTGACCGCAGAGGAGACGTTATCTCTGCATCAGAAGAAGAAAGTGTTTGATGGACAAAGCAAGAATGAGTGAGAAAGCCTGTGTGTGTGTGTGTGTGTGTGTGTGTGTGTGTGTGTGTGTGTGTGTGTGTGTGTGTGTGTGTGTGTGTGTGTGTGTGTGTGTGTGTGTGTGTGTGTGTGTGTGTGTGTGTGTGTGTGTGTGTGTGTGTGTGTGTGTGTGTGTGTGCGTGTGTGTGTGTGTGTGTGTGTGTGTGCAAGCATGTGATTCATTGTGACTAATTCCCCTATGTCTGTCAGTCAGCTGTCCTTGCTTTCTGACTTTAGGAGGCTCGAAGGGGTGAGGGCTTGACTTCTGTTATAATGTGTGTGTGTGTGCGCGAGGGGTTTTCTAAAGGTTGGGGATAATGGTTGTTGGGTTTCATGGCAGGTGTTTCTCCACTGAAGAGTGTATTTTTCTCCGCTTGTTTTTCCCTCTGTGACTCTGAGACAAGCTGCACCCCGACTCTATCTGACCCAGCTACCTCCGAGCCAAGATAAGTGATTTAACGGTGTATTCTGTCTGTAATGAGATTATATCCCCTCTGATATAATTAAAGGATGATTATAAAATCATGAGACTCAAACATGGGGCTTACCTTTTCCTTTTAAAGGCTTCTACCATGACCTCAACGACCTTTTAAAGTTGCAAAGCTGCTTTGAAAATACTCCATCAACAATAGCTGAGAGTAGCTAGTGTTCTTTCCTCTTCAAAAGCCACAAAGAAATGTGTTGGGTTTTTTCAGTGCATTTTTCTTCTTTAGTTTAATGCATTTCCTGAGAAACTGTATGTTAGGGAAGGACATAATGCAATTTAAAATTAATGTAGTTCTGTATTAGCTCACTAAAGTCACTTAAAATCTACCATTTATCACTCACTGTTTGAGGGAGCTGAATGGACAAAAGATACATGATTTTTTACATATGAGTGTGACTTCAGCAGACATGGGTGGTATTTAGGGTTACTTTTTGGATCCGAATTAATGTGTTAACTAATCGATCGAGGTAGCGATAGACCACCGACTTCTGTTTTCTATGATTTAAAATTACTGTTTCGGTCAAAGAAGTCTGGTGTCTTTGAAGAGAATATTGGTAGATAAGACAACAAGGCTGCATGCACACTGTTCTTTATGCATTTACTATATAGCTAGCTAAACAGCATGACAACATGAAAGTTAAAAAAAGTGATGAAGCAGAATATTTAATGTATTAAATGGCAATGATCATCAAGGTCAGTCATTGTTCTTCTGGTAAATGAATGGGAAAGTACCTTACAGTCCCCTGGCTCTGGGGTGTTACTGAGCCATAGTTCACTGGTCACACTGACAATACAGCCAGCACAGAGAGGTGGAGGTATGCAAAAGAAGTGGCCAGACATGGACAATATTGGAATGCGGGACTAAACAGCTTGATAACAGTTTTAACCTAGGCCTTCATGTCAGCAGTAAATAAAATGACTAGTAATAAAATCAGAATATTCAAATTAAAATGATCGTGAAGGTCAGGCATTTGTCTCCTGATAAAATAAATATATCTTGTCACAATGCAATTGTCTAATTGGTAAGTGTCAGTAAACAGTAAGCAGCTGGCCTTAAAATGCCAGAAAAAATATGTTCTCAGTTGCAAATTTACATATATAAATATCATAGAATAGTGGGAAATGCATTTCTTTAATCTCACGGAAGGCTCTCATTTGGAACACCCTTGTTAAAAAGTGTAACTGAGATGGCCTTGAGCACTGAGATCTGCCTAAACACGGAAGTTAAGCTGCACAGTGACAGCAAGCAGTGTACAAATGAATTCTGAGTTCCTGAGGGGTCGAAGATAGACGGTTTAGAGTGAGGAGAACAAAATTTGAAATACAGTACCAGGTATTTCATGTGAAGGTGAATCAGATCTTCATAGAACAGAAAGGTGAAAATAAAGATACATAGGGTTATAAAATAAACTGATGCAAAACACAAATCTCATTGACCTTTGAACAGCTATTCAAATGTTTTCACGTTACTTGAGCGATCTGCTCTCCATTTGATTTCACTAGTGAAGCATATATCTTTTAAAAACATTTTCTTTCCCATCTTTATAATTTCTATAACATTAGGAAAATCTTACCGTGCAGTTCAAAGTATTCTGCTCCTATTGTTTCTTCAGTCTGTAATGCATACTGTAAATAATGTGGCCAACACTATCAGGACTCATACATTTACCCACTGAAAAGACTACATTATTTCCTGCCAACTTTCTTTATCATCATCGGTGCTCATGACAATGCAAATGGTTATGATAATTCTTTAAGTTTGTTAGATAAGGGCATATGTAGGAAGACTTTTAAGGGTTGGGCACTGTTGTCACACATGGAGGTCAGGTCTGTCTTGTTATTAGCCACTGATTTGACACGCCAGGAGACTTTTTACATTATAACGAAACACCGTCATGCACAGTGTAGGAAGGAAATCAGCAGTGATGAAACCACTTGTTCTCTCCGCTCTGTATTTTCCAGCTTTTTTTGTCCTCTGTCTGATGGTTAAAGAATCTGCACTACATAGTCAATTCAGACTTATCCCTTCACGCATTGTAAAGCCTCGGGAAGTACAGTATGTTAGTGTTCTGTGATGCTGTGAATAATTCCATACTGATCTTTCTGTTCATTTTTCAACTGTGTTGTTAATGTACAAGACCTTTTACTCTGCGCCTCTACTCATACTGTAGGGTATTTATTTAAATCAGCTTCAGTCACTATGGCTTCGCTGTCTCTGTAAGTGCTCTGTACCATCTGTCTATGTATTAACTTTGTCACTGCCGCTAACACCAGTTCCTGTACTGGACTGTGTAAAGCAATTAGGATAAAGCTACAATTTCATTTCAGTGCTTTTATAATATTTCAGGCCTATAGTGCCTCTGTTCCCCCCTTCCCCCAAAAAAGCATCAGAATGCACTCAACTCTGCAATATAAAGGACCTCGATGACTAATGACATTTGATTTAATGACCTTCTCTGAAGAAAAAAGTAGCTTTTCCCTTTAAAGTTTTCCCACACTCTCTTTCTCCGACTTTTTATCCGCCTTTGTGCCTTTCAGTGTTTATCCACAGTCACACAGTTTATCCTCATTCTTGTGTTTGCATTTAGTCTCCCTTTTTTGTTCGTTTGTTCTGCCTCACTCTCCTTCTGTTCTTTTTCTTACTTTTCCCCACTTCTTTCATTCTCTCATTCTCGAACTCATCAAGGATACTGAGGAATAGACCGGCAGCCTGAGGGGCGGATCTGTTGGCGGTGATTGGCTCTCCTTGCTTGCCAATGAGGTGTGAAACGTCTGCCACGCTGCTGTAACTCTTCTCTGAGGGCCACCCTTGCCTTCTTGCGCGTGCACACACACACACACACACACACACACAGCATCACAAGATATGTTTCAAATAGATACAAGCACCTTACAAATGTATTCACCCGCAAAAATTAAAAACACAACAGAAGACAATGTGAAAATGTGGTTATAGTCCTGTCTAGGCAAGACGACCTCGTCCCGTTTGGACTTGTGCACACACACATACACACACAGAATTGTTCTTGGTTACCAGCAATGCCAGTGGGGCCTGCAGATGAGAGAAGACCGTCACACACTCTATTCTAGTAATGGGCAGGCAGATGGCAGGCTGCTCTGTAGCCTCTGCTTAGGCTGATGGCTCTATTCATCAGGCTGCTCGCCCTCCCGGCAGCCATGCACTGGGCCGCAATTTATAGAGCTCTTTCTTCCTCACACTCCCCTCTGCTATTCTCTATTGCTGTTATTTATTTGTACTTTTTTGTTTTAGTCTGCGCCTCTTCTCTTATTTTTTCAAAGTCTGTGCTGTTGTCTGTCTGCTTGGCACCATAAAAGGCTGTTTCATTCCAGCTAGAAGTTCTGCTGCTGGGGGAGTGAGTTATTGGCTCTATGTTAGAAAGTGCTGTTACCTTTCCTGCATTTTTTTCATTTGGCAGACTGAAGTTTTGGTGATCCAAACACTTTTTGGAGGCAGAAGTGCTTGGTGCAGAGGTAGTCTCATTGGACTGACTGAGGCCCCATCCACACTACTGTGTTTTCATTTTAAAATGAAGGCTGTTTGCTATGTTTGCACCTCCTATCCAGACTAAAACGGCGAAAATGAAGACCTAAAATGGAGAAATTTGAAAATGCTGCTGACCCCGTTTTTTGTTTTAAAACTCCATGTTTTGTTTTAGTGTGGACGGGCAAAACCAGAGGACTTTAGAAACGATGATGCAGATGCTCATGTTTGGCTCTCTGGGTCTCATGCAAAGTAGAGACAAGATGCTACTGATATTTGACTTGGTATTTTTATTTAAATATTTTGTACTGTGCAAATAACACATGTACACTTTTACTGTGTATTTTGCTTTGTGATGACTCACATTCTGTTTTCCGCCACCACAGTCGCTTTAAGCGACCGTGTTACGTTCAGTAACAGTCCCAGCTCGTTATTGATCCATGCAAAATAAAATCTGGTGTGGTTCTTCATTTGTAGTACTTTTGCCAAATCTTCTGTAACTACGGAATAAACCATCTGCTTCAGGTTTACACCGGCACACACATGCGCAGCGTATGTCTACAGCCACTAGATGTGCATTTCTCAGTCATTGTAGAATAAAGGAGATCAACTCTGATACGCAGCTAAAACGCTGGTGTGGATGGAGATCTTATTCATTTTAAAACTCCATTTTTATACAAAAACAGAATAGTGAGGATGGGGCCTGAGTCAAAAATGAGTAGTTATTGAGCTAAAGCTAGTTCACTGTAGTCTTAAGTTTATCTACTTTGGAATCAAAAAACAAGGAAGTCTTAAAGTTTAGTATTTTGGGAACTAGGCTCTTAGTTGTTTGCGTTTTTACAGAGAATAAGCAGCTGATTAGCTTAGCTAGCTTACCATAAAGACTGGAAACGGGTAAACAGCTAGTCTTGCTCTGTCTGAAGGTATCAAAATCCACCTACCAGCACCTCTAAAGGTGCACCGCTTCTTGGCTGGGAGCAGGAGTTTCTGTCTTCACTGGTAACCTAACAGTGACTACAAGACAAGAAGAAGATACTGCTCCCAGCCAAGAAATAGTCTGGCACATAACCCACTGTGAAACCAAAACTTTTTTTTGTAACAAACACACAACATATAACATGTTATTTAGTGAGCTGTAGAGGTACTTGTAGGCAAATTTACCAGGCTAGCTGTTTCCCCCTTTTTCCAGGCTTTATGTTAAGCTAAGCTAACTGGCAGCTTCTCTATATGTATAATTATCAGAGATTTGAGAGTGGTATCAATCTTCCTATCTTACTCTTGGATCGAAGGGGAATAAGCATGTTTCCCAAAATGTCAAACTATCTAAAAGAAACAAATGATGGAAAGTCAGCAGTGAACAAAGCAGGAGTGGATAGCCATGAACTAATGCTGCTAGTTTTTGGATGAAAGACTAGAAAAAGCGGGAAACAAAGAGCTATACATCCCTCTGTAATATAAAATGTCTGTAGCTTAGCAACTACATATGAACATCATATATCAATGAAAAAACTCAGCACATTGCATAAGTAAGTTTAAGTGTTTTTCTTTTCTCACCAGAGGTTAATTTGACCCTGCAACAGCTTTTTTAATTGGTAACAGTTATGTTATGAGGATAACAAATACACTATGCCAGTTAAATTAATTTTAATTACATTTAAATCACAGGCTTTCTGTCCTGGTGTGGAAAAGCTACAGAGGTAAAGGACTATCTGTTGAATAAGTGATAGAATGCGAGCAAAGGAAAGAAGAGGAAGAGAAGGAAGATAAAAACAAAAGATGTGAGGGGAAAAATGTAACAAATACAGTACATGGTTGATCTGTATCATGAAAGCTGTTTGAAAGATTTGACATCAGCTATGGTGTTGGTAGTGGTGCGATGGATGGCCTTGCATGTATCTGAGGCTATGTTTGTATGGAGGGAGACAGATGCAGTGAGTGAGAGCTTGGCTTTGACTCTCAGTTTCCCTCCAGAGATAAAGTGAGCGGTAATGAGGCCCTGGGCTGCTGCGCTGGGTATGACCTTGAAGACCATGAACACACACTCCCATTCACAAACCTTTAGCAATCCAACTATTTTTTTGTTTAAAAGATCATCTGAAACTGGCTGTTTTATTCCATATGTATGTTATTACCTCGAACTGGGGGGGAGGGAGCATTTCACTTACGAAAAATGCGCCATGGTGCTGTGATGGTAATGGATTTAAATTAGCCTGGGAACCAGACGAATCTGCAGAGCTCATGTTTCATTTGCTCTGGCAGATATGTCAAATTTAAAGCATTACATTTGTTTTGAAACTTTTAGAGAGATATTGATTCCACATAATGGGAAGTTTTGAAGAGGTCATCGTCACTTCAACATAAATGTATGTGGTTTGGGGGAACTCGCCGAAATGACTGATGCTTCTGTTCTTCTTAAGAGGTTAGTCTCATCATAACAAATGCTGATGCCTCCCTACAGGGCACGAGGTTTGATGAGGGTGAAAAGTAGATGAATTATATGTTATGGCCTTCCCAGTAAATGTAGATCTCAACCCAATTAAACACCTGTTGTGGGCTGATGTGTTAAGACATCGCTCTCTATCAGCATCCCTACAGCAGAGTTACATTTAACCAGGTCCAGGTCACAATGGCAGCAGGCTAAGCAAAGTAGTCACTCTCCCCAGCATTGTTTTCAAGCCTCCTCCCAGATGAGATTAATAATCTCTGTAGCATGGTCTAGGTCTCCGACAAGTTGAACCCGGAAAAACTCAGTTTTAACTAATGTAATAATTTTAATGACTAGAAATACAGGTCCATTGTTACATTGACAGTCCTTTAAATACAGTATTGCAATAGTAAAAAGAAAAATCTCCACCACTTTAATGAACTTCATGGTGTATACTGTCTTATGTTAGGGTTGTTTTATGTTTATGTTTGTATAACCCGATATGTTTTGTAAAGAGAAAGTAAGAAAAGCACTTTCACGTGTACAACAAGTTTCTATGTATTCTTTATGAGCTGAATCAGACTGAAAGGACGGGCTTAAGAGAGATGTCCAGAAGTGAGAAGTTACACATATGTGAAGGTTAGATACTCCCTACATGTTAGAGAAGCATATGACTATGCCATAAGCCAGTGGCTACTAAACCTGTTACATGGCCCCACATAAGCCTATCCATCCGTGACCTGCAAGAAGCCCGTTTAGACTAATCCCCACAACTGTAAAAAATGTTTTCTCATCCTTCAGAAGAGGATTTAAATTACTTTACACTTACAACTTGGGCTGTTGCTTGCCTTCGCTGTGGTGTGCAGCTGGTGCCTGGAGCATTTCTGTTGTTAATTTTGTCCACAAGCCCAATAGACTTGGGTGACCAGGGCCCATTTATATACAGTGTGCTCACATTGTCCCTTATGATACCGAAATGTACTTTATAGTAGCCTTTTTATTGTCATGTGAGATGTTTTAGCACATAAACACTTGCAGTTGAGGTAAAACACCACACACCTATTCACACGAATAATATACACGGACAGAAGAAGAATACAGGGTTTATTATTTATTATTTACAATATAACTGCAGCTCATGCACATCCACACTCACATTATAAGCAAAGGGCTGGAGGGCAAACAGGAGATATTACACATTAAACACACATACATACACAAACTGTGTTTGAGACCTCATTATCCCTAACACTTGCATAAGGTGCCTGGAGGCATTCAAAACACAGACACACACTCAAACATGATTATGTGACTGCATCATTTTGGGACCAATGACATCATGGAATCATCAGTAATGCACACACACACACACACACGGGCTAAATGGGCTGTACATGTATATTGCCTTTCTAGTCTTCTGACCACTTAAAGCTCTCTACAGTACATGTCACATTCACCCCATTCACACAGATTCATACACTGATGGCAGTGGATGCCATGCAAGGTGCTCATCCGAAACAGAAACAAATACGTTCAGACACTCACACAATTTGTGGTTAAGTATCTTACCCAAGGACACTACACTACATGCAGACTGGAGGAGCCGGGGATCGATTCACCAACCTTCTGATTAGCTCTACCTCCTGACCTACCGCCCTAGGTATAACCCATGCGGACAACACATGGTCAACACCCAATCCATCTACAAGACTTGGAGTATTGTCACTTGGCATTGAACTTTGGTGCTGTATTGATTTTTGTGTTTGTTTGCATGTGTACATGCATGTGTGACCATTAGAACTGATGGCACATGTTTTCAAGAATGATTCTTGATTCTTCTTCCAAATAAGTCATCTATATCCAGAAGATACATCGGGCCAGAACCATCTGAAACACCGTTATGCAGCAATTTAATATTTAGTGTAAATGTTGTACATATAATAATGATGTTGATGATAATAAAATCAATTAATGGCAACGGGCTGATGTAACTTGTATCAGGGTTATATACTCAACAAATTAGTAAATAGTACCATTCCATGACCTGCCTCACCCACACATGCTGTCTAGGTTAGGTCTTGTTCAAAGTTGTCAATTTAACAACTCTTCTCTAACAAGCTATTAATTAGTCATACAGTATAGTAACAAAAGGAAATGTAAAAATATCTTTTATCTGTTATATCTGTTATATACATATATAGAAAATATCTGTTTCTATATATGTAGACAATTCAATAGTGCAGAAAATACAGATGAGTTTCCCTTATTCAATTTACAAATTAAAAGAAATCAGCACCTCATTTTTCAAAACTCATATTCAAGTCTGTATCCTGTTTCATAGGATGTATATTGTATTATTTTGTATATGTATATTTGTTTATTCCTTTTTAGGATGATACAGGGAGTCGACGTACAAGTTGTCACCACTCCAATGCAAGGCTATAGGAAAACTTTCACACTCCAGAGTTTCTGCTTTACCTGACATGCATGGCATTAGACTGTAAGATGAAATCAAAAACTCTATATAAAGAGACAAACTTCATAAAGAGGAGTCTGGGATTTGATCTGTAAACCTCCATGCTGTGTGGTGACAGTGCCAACCACTGAGCTCTGTGATGTCCACAGACTAACAGTTGTTAATATGATGGTAAAAGGGTCTGCTCACTGTTGAAAGCAATTTTGCCAGTATTTTGAACTCCTGCATTTTGAACTCCTGCATCATGAGTGTGTCTTGATACTTTTGATGGGGAAAAGACACAGTAAAGAAGTGCTACTTCTGAGTATTGCATTGTGCATTTATTTCTATACATAAATGTTTTAGAAATTAAGAAAGTACCCAGAAATTGCTTCTTCTGTTTATTTTAATGTGTCCTGTTTCAGGGATGATGGAAGAGCCAATGCATCCTAATGCATGCCAGTAGTATAACCAAAACAATGATTAAAACACATCCTTTCAAAACAATTTCACCCATTAAGAAATACCCACTACCTACATCCTATTACCTGATGACTTTTGGATGGAGACGTGGTATATTCTGCCAGAAAATATGTTGTCGTAACTAAGGTTAGGCTGCTGGCATGGAGACCATTCCGATCAATTTCATAATTCAGATTTACTATATGATCCATATTTTGCCTGGTTTTAGTTAAAACAAACATCACCCTGTCATCCCCTAGCCCACACACATTCTCTCCTCAACAGCTTCCCCATCAGGCCCTGCAGAGTTGCTCTTCAGTGGAGTGAAGGGTCCTGAGTGTTGACTAATCAAAGGCCCTTTTGTGGGGCAAAGACTGATGGCTTAATTAGGACTGCTAATGTTAATCATACTTAAATATTTATAAGGAGGAATTCTTTTGTTTAGCCTTGACCTTTCACTGGAGCTCATTAACATGGTTATTGTTGCTGCTGGTATTGTGCTGTTCCTCTTAAACATAGCCACAACACTTGCCCCGGGGGCCACTATTGATTTTGATGGAGCAGACATGGTGTTGTGTTAACTCTTTGTGTTAATGACTTATTAGCATTTGGAAGAGTTTAAGCATAGAGGTGAGTGTGTGAGTGTGTGTGTGTATGTATATATGTGGACGTCCCCAAGGGATGTTGGGTAATATCTTATCAATGTGGTGAGCTTATTGTGTTTATGGCAGTGAAAGTAATAGAAGTAGATCCATGAACTCTAAAGGATGTTTCTTGGCTTGTGTCAGCTCATCCCTTTGACTGAATAGCATGATCAAAATGGAATTATTTGTAACATGCACATACACACACACAAAGCTAAGCTGGCCATCATTTTCATGGTGGCCATCAAGTACAGTAAGTGTGATTTTCTGGTATATTAACAATAGTGTGAAAAGGCCATTTTAACCACTTGTTGAGGCAGTTAGTACTTGGATTGATTCTGAAAAAATTACAATGACAAACTATTATGTTTTATGGGTGAGTGATTTATATATGAGCATCTATTTCTTTCCACAGGATTAAATATGCTGTTGCAACATACATGTGAAGCCACGCACAAACTGACTTTTTAGATTATTTCCTCAAGCTTCTCCTTTCAATCCACTTTTGACTCCATTTTTTTCTAGCTTTTCTTGCACAGAGACAATGAAAAGTGTAACTGCAATGTAGGTTGTATTTGAACTACAGTACATATTTTCCTGCCATAGTTAATATGACAAGCCTAGAGGAAGTCGCCATGACAACATACTGAATGAATACTACACATCACATTTTTATGGACTGTAATATAATACTGAGAATCATGAGGACTATATTTTGTGTGCGTTTATGAATTGAATTATGATGACAATGAGGTCTGTTGAGTTTTGAACACTCCTACTGGCAATTGACACATCCCTGCAAAGACATTCCTGTCACAATGTGCATAATTTTGTCTCTTCTGGTATGACTGTTTGTGACAGAAAGATGAAAAAGTGTGTAGTTGTGTGACTGTCAAAGGCAAGCCACCGTTGACATATCACACTGCAGGGATCTAACTTAGCATGGTACCATGAGTAATGTAACCTGTATTATGCATGTGATTGTGTGAGTGAACAGGACATAGGAATTATGTATGTGTTTATGCATATGAGAGTCATAATTCTTAAATGTACGTGTTCCAGAATGTGCTTCTGTGGGTGAGAAAGATTTGTGTTTTTAAAAAGAGGTAGACTTATTGAATAACCATGTTACCTGATTGAAAGCAGGCACTCCGTCTCGTCGCTTTGTAATCACTAAATGACATTTGGGAAGTGACCGTAAGCACTTCAAACCACCTACTTGTTTCATAATCAGACCAATGAATAAAATATTTGAGTTTTAAGTGCCTACATTTGGAATTTAAAATCAGTGGATATGTGGAGATGTGGGACCGTGGAACAAAGCCAAAAAGGACCAAATAGAGTTTGAGGCGACTCCAGCCGCCCCTCCTCATACTTCATACCACTTGCGGAGGCGAAATTGAAAAGCTGCTATCAGTGAATGGCTCACTGTCTCTTTCTTTAAGAGTGAGACGAGAGAGCAGGTGCAAAAGTATTTCCAATCTCAAGTTGTCTGTCTTATGTTTTAGTCACTGCCTCAGAGGTTTGTGCGTGACAGTTTTTTTTTTTTTCATGCAATCCCGCTCCCCACAAGATTTCCAACCATTGCCGCCTGATCCCACAGAGGTTGTGATCACCCCTGGCTGCTACACTGTTTTCTGATTACCACAGAGAAAATAACACACAGGTAGCCCTTTCTGATTTCTGTAATCTAAAGAAATGCAAATGCAGTTCCTCAGCTGTTTTAATAAGCCACTTTTTGAAGATGTGAGCCTTTAAAAGCAAAGAAAAAGAAACAACCTCAGGGCTTAAGGAAAGTGGATAAAAACATTATGGATCTCGCTTTGTTTTTTGTGATTTACATTTTTGTAGCAACAGATACAAAAACAGATGCAGCAATGTCAGACTTCATAGTGCCATAGTTTATTGATCAGGTTATATTATGGATGTCTTTAATGCCACCGATGATTAAATGAAATGCATTTTATAGACTGCGTCACTTGTTTTCAAAAGAACATTAAAGAAAAAGTCTGCAAGTAGGCTAGCAAGAAACTCCAACTTTATTTAGTGCTGTTTATGGAAAGACAGTGTATTTACATGCATATTTAAGCCCAGTGAGCCCTTTCATATATTTTTACATTTGAAATTTTACATCATCTGGCGATACTGACTGCCTGGTCCTGCACTCATTAGAGTAAATATGTCTTGTGCCTGCAGCATTTGGGTTGGGTCCTGTCAGAAGTCTACATTAGTCTACATTACTTCCAACGTCCATCTGACACTCGACTTATGAGTTTGATTTTTCACTGGTATAAAAGATTCAGTATTTCCCACCAGGACTGTATTTGTTGAGGGTTTAAAACTGATCTTTATGTTGGGGGATTCACTTATTTCAAGAATGGAAAAAAAGAGAAAACATTGAAAGACCCTGACCTGCTGGTGAATGCTCATTACACACAGAGACAGAGTGATAGCTCCTACAAGATAGACCTGTGGACGTAGCTGGGCTTATTCAGTATTATCTCCTTATTTATCTTTTTTTCACAAGCAATTGAGTGCAACTTTGCTGTCGCAGGTGTTGAGTGGGATACCTCTTCATCCCTAATAACTGCTGCAGGGGACACACACTGTTGAGTGACGCACTCCCATGCCAGAACAGCAGGTGGCTTCCCCTAACAGTTACAATGTTCTGTCATCCCTGGAACTCAGGTGTGGATGTTTAACACAGGGGCTGACGTGAGATGCATTTTCAGTTTTTTTCTCTCCCTTTTTTTTTATTTTTCATCTCTCTTATAATTGTGACTCAATATTTTTTTAGCTCATTTCCAAAATTGAGAAGTGTGAATGAGACAAAGGAGAGTAAGGCAGCAGGTACAGTAGAGATGGTAGGTTTGACTACAGGCCAGCAGGGGTCCATATGGTTACATAAGCAAATGGATTAAATGCTACTTAATGTATGGCAACTTCAATCCCTCTTCCCTTGTCTCCAATTTTGTTCTTTCATTTCCTGTCTTCCTTCAACCACCAATCTCTTAGATATATCTTCTATCATTTATTATGACCATACAGGCAAGATTGGCATTTCCTAAAGCAATAGCCACTTGTGAAAGTACGTGAAGGTAAAAGAGAGGGAGATGTATTGCTTCTACATTTGAGCAGAAGAACCTGAAGCTCCATATATGGGCTGTATGTGCAGTTTTCTTTTCGGTGATGCACTGAAACTCACTTAAACTCTGTAGCAACTCTACACAGACATTATAGGCCATAGAACGGTTGTGTGGACATGCGTATGCATCCCTTATCTGTTTTTAAAGGCATAATGTCAACGAAGAATTGGAGGGACATGTTCCCCTCATTTTTTAAAATCCCAGATAAGGTTGAGGCTATAGGCAACTAAAACACTTGTTAGAACGTGAACACTGACGACAGGTCGGACACACTTCATGCCTATTCAACACCCCAACCTTACTTCCCATTTTACTACTTACAGTAAAAGGGATACTCCCTGCATTGAAACTAAACGTTAGCATTGGACCTAAATCCGTAGGTGTATAATTGTCCAATATAAACATAATTACATGGATGTTTGAAAAAAAAAATATTTTGATTTAGAGGTGACCATGTATAATTTTAAGATCCTTGTAACAAAAAAAGGACAGAATTGGAATTAACCATCAGAAAAATCTTGGGCTTGGGGATCCTATTCCTGTATTTTTGTCATATTTTATTTTTATTATATATTTTGTAACTAAAGATGTACACACAGCTATGTGAGACTTGAAAGGAATTGTTTCACCATTTTGGGAAATACGCATATCTGCTTTCTTGTCAAGAGAAATCTCGTGTCTGTAGTGTAAATGTGAAGCTACAGCCAAAGGCCAGTTAGCTTAGCTTAGCACAAAGACCAACAAAAAGGGGAAATAACCAGCCTGGCACTGCCCAAAGGTAACTTAATGTGCCTACCAGTACCTCTGAGGCTTACTAATTAAATTGTTATATGTCATTGGTTTAATCCATCAAAAAATGGAGGTATAAAAATTGTGGTTTTATGAGGCCACACTATTTCTCTCCACTGGTTGCATGGTAACCTCATGACGCCAACAAGACTCCCAAGTTACTGCTCACAGCCAATGAATAGTCAGGCCAAACTACAGTGCAACTTAGCTATAACGTGTTAATTATTGTGATGTATAGCTGTAGTTTCTGGCTGAGTGCTTTTAAATGTAGAAAATAGCATTTTAAAGAAACATTGACTCCACTGTGTCACCCGCACAAGTGCTTTTTTTTAAGCTGTTTTAGCATTTCATTGTGTGGTACAAGTAGCTGTTTTTGCTCATAAGTGTGTGTGGCTGTGCATGAAAGCTACATTTGCGTGGGTCTGCACCGTCAAGTGTGTTAACTTGCAGTAGGTTCAATATCCTTGCTGATGACATGGGAGGGCTTGAAAGGAAAGAGAGGACTGAGCAAAAGAGAGAAAGAAGGTGAGAGAGATGAGAAAGATTAAGGATTGATTATCGATTGCTGAGGAGTTGTCAGGAGGCTGAGGAAAGATGGAGGGCCACAGCCTATTTTCCTTTTGTTTGTTTTTTTTCCCCCCACTACGTTGTTCATCGACTGAGAGGGAGATTGGTGGAGAAAGTGCTGCACAAAAGATTCATGTCATTTCTCCTTCATTTACCCTCTCTCTTTTCACTGTCTGGTTTTATTAAGATCTTTTTTTCTGTGTGTTTAGAAATATTGAATAAAGTATGAAAAAGGAAACAACGCAAGTCAGGGGGATAACGGTTTATTACTAAACAGAGCAAATCAGCGTGAAGAAAAGACCTTCCAGTTTCCAATTCCCAAATCAAACAAGCATTCATTAAAACATTGTTGTCTCCAGTCGTCTCACAAATCACTTCCACAAATTCTATTTCATGGAAACACACACATTTCACCCCAAGACAGTAACCAAACATAATCAAGTGTTTCATTTCCATTCAAATAACATAAATCCAAGGGATGCTTGTCAATGATCACAGCGAAAGCAGTCCACAGATTTCGCCGTCCATCAGCATTTATCAGAGTGTGCATGTGTGTGTTTCATTTTACATGCATGCATATGTCAATAGACTCAACTATTCCATTAAAGGGACAGTGCACAGTAGCATCCAGTGACTAAATCAACACCCTCTCACATACACAAGTCTGCTTTCACAGTCAATAAGCCATTTCCAGCTAAGGGTGAGAGTGAGTGTGTGTGTGTGTGTGTGTGTGTGTGTGTGTGTGTGTGTGTGTGTGTTTGAGTCATTCTGAACAATGGGGGTTCTATTCTTTGGTTGAATTTGTCCCTTTTCCCAAAGCTTGTCTCCTTGAGCAGTAGGGGACATAAATCCACGTCAGCCTTTGTAAGTTTTGTGTGTGTGTGTGTGTGTGTGTACTTGTGTATGTTTTGGTCAGTGTGTTTCTCTCTGCACTTTTGGGTGTGTGAGAGAATGTGAGTGAGAGGCAAAAAAAACAGTACATGTTTTTTGTAACTGTGATTTGGATGTGTGTATCTCTTCTACACAACACACACACACACACACACACACACAGGTTCCTGTGTGTGACTGGCATGCTGAGTGCAGACTGCAGCACAGTGTCCTGCTCTCCTTATTCTTTTACGGAAGGACTACACATTTAATGAGCTGTCCTGGGACTTGAGGCTGTTTAACACACACACACACACACACTGCACAGCACACACACACACACACACACACACACACACACACACACACATTTTTTACTTCTATACTTGTGAGGACTCAGGACCACATAAATTCCCTATAGCCTCTAATCTTTATCTTATCCATCCTGACTACAAGCTGAACTCGACCCTTTCCCTAACTTAATTAACACTAAAGTCTTACCCCTCAGAGAACCCTTTTGAGAACTGAAGGCCAGAGAAAATAGCCCCACTTTCCAAAAATGTTTTTTTCAAGGTCTAAAGCTTACAATGGCCTTTGTGCACTGCAGCTGTTTTTTTTATTTTACTATACAGCAAATATACAGAATTTTACAAACTCCAACTGTGCTGCTTTAGAGGTTAACCTGACCTTTGACCTTTCTAGGTCGAAACACTAACACAAAGTATTGTTTAAGATTGTTTCTCTCTCTCACATCAAAAAAGCTATTTAGTTGGAATATGGTGCTTCAGAACATTTCAAAGAACCTTAAACTTCCAATTAACCAACTTGTTTTTCAGGACAGTGCTTTGGCCAGGGTGATTGTAGAAATGTATTTAATTAGTCAACATGAAGGTTGATCAGGGACATTTTTTTATTGTGAGGCAAGACAGCTAAAAACTGATCACAATGCCACCCGGGTGAGCAGATCTGCACAAGCACACACTTGAGGAGAAGTAATGAAAGACTGAAGAAGTTGTAAGGGAGTGACATCGTACACCTTCCCTTACACATCGTCTGAACCTCAATAAAATCTCAAAAATACTTGATACAAGCATGTTAATGATCTAAAGACAAAAAAACGTACAGAAAAATATAGACTAAAGATTCTTTCTCTCTCTCCCTCATTTTTACACACCTACGCATATCCTGATATATAGCTATTTTAAGGCTGTGTGATGTTTCCAGGAGCAGGTGATAAACAGCATTTAAAGAAGCCATAGCCTCAGTGTGTGAAACTGTCCCCTAAATGTCACCATGTGGAAATGCTGCACAGACCCTGGCTAACAAGCACTGTTGTATGGAGATACACACACACACACACACATACACACACAGCTGTATAAAGTATGGAGTGTAAGGACTACATGGAAGAACACAGAAGGCACAAGTTCCCTATTCTTTATCAGTGCTTTATTATATTGCATATGAACCTTTTATATTGCAAAATAAGCACATTTTTTGAATTGCTTACTCTGCCTGTCAAACACACATAACTTCAAAATTTCCTTGAAACTAGTCAGAGTAAATCAAAACTGTAGTTCATGAAACAGGAACACAGCCATCCCTCACAAACATTTATTGAATTTAGAGTAAATTGACGCAGAGCCAACACAAGCATGAAAAAAAAAATAATTTTTCCTATTAACACACAAAATTCAACAAAATACTATTAAGTGTCAAAAACATCCTCAGTCCTGCAACAGTTACTTAAGAAATGGAGAGAGAGGATGATATCCTCTGATCAATTAGAAAGTTAAAGGCTTCAGTTACTGCCAGTAAAGTACCAGCAACCTGTAGACAGGAACTTACAGATCCCAGCACTGGTATTCTGTAAATATGTGTACAATATGTAGAAGAAGAGAGTGAGGATCAAAATGGGGAGATCGCTCACACCATCTCTCCTCTTTCAATCAATAACCCTGTAATTCTAATAGACATTGATTGCATCTGAATCCCAGATCCCAAGTCACAAATGTGATTATAAAATGGCCACTCTTGACACTTTATTGAAAACAATGAGGCTGGAAAGAGAAATGGGAGGAGGGAGGGAGTGGGAGTGACTGACTGGGAAAGATGGATTAATCTTCCGTTTGTCAGCTGCTGAGGTCTTCTCCTTCATCCACTTCTTCTTTTGTGTGTTTGTGTGCAAGCAAATGCACATGCTCTTTGCACAATGTTAGGACTGGTGTGTGTACTATGGGGTGTTGAACTACTGAAATAGCAACGATATTGAAGAGTCACAAATACAGTATTTCCATTGTAGCAGGGCTGTAGCGTAAACCCTAGCTTATCTCAGCTGCTCTATCCTGGGCCTGATAAGACCCTGATGGATAGATTGATGAATGAGTCTATATATATGTATTGTATCTCAAAAACAATCTCAAATCAAGAAAAATTTATATTTCGTTTACACTTAAAGCCAAAATATAGGCACATCAACCCTCTCTCACAAAAATTACATTTACATGCTACTAATTGTTTTTTTATAATTATGTCCTACTGAGGAATGTAATCATTGCCTGGATAATGCTGGTTGTTTTTTTCCCAGGTGAATGAGGCACTACATTTATGTACCACACACAAATTGTCAGTGAGTTGTTTGGGGTGAATGATGACCATACAAAGTATGGGACTTTGACACAACGATCCAGAATTCGTGTCCTAATACCTGGGTGAGGTTTAGGCAACAAAAGTATTTTGGTTAAGGTCGGGGAAAGATAGTCATTTCAATTAAACGATGTGTCTCATACATTGACCAAGACCATGATCTTTCACTAACCTTAACAAAGTCCTGCAGTCCTGAACATGACCATAAAAATGTTTAGTAATGCTGTTATAATGCAGATATTTTATTGCAAGACCTCATATTTTTGTATTATTACCCTGAGTTAAATCTGTACAGTTTAAATTCCCTCCAGACCTCAGGTTTTCTGATAGCTACTTCTTTCTGGGGTGAGTTATGTAAACTGTACATAACTTCTCTATGTCTGTGACATTCTCTGTGATCTGCTTACACCTTAGGTAAGCTGAAGGATCTCATCTGGTAGCAATTTTATTTAGCTAAACCTATGAGACAGCATGTTTAAACGAAGCTTTACCCTTCATCTATTTGTGTGCCTGTGAGTAAGAGAGAGTGTATGTGTGTGTGTGTGTGTGTGTGTGTGCGTGACTGTTTGTGTGTGCGTGTGTGTGTCAGATGGACCACTATTGTGCCAAGAAATAGTCCGTCTGACTACTGATCCATGGCGCCCTCCATCACACAAGCAACACACACACACACACACACACACACACACTAAGATGTGCACAATTCACTTTCAAACTTGTGTCCTGTCTCCATAAATAAGTTTCCCATTTCCCATTTTCATAAAAACTGTCTGTTTTGGAAACTCTCCAACCTTATACCCAAATGAGCCATCTGAGGGCTCTTCTGCTTTTAGATGCCTGTTTAAGCCAACCACAGAGTGAGCGAGATGCAGAACACCAAAGGAAGAGCTTGAGCATCAAAGCCCTGCTGGTCAAATGTTCTTACAAACACACATATTTACTTCTGATTACACTTGTACAAATATACTGTCAGGAGTGCAAGAAGCAGTGTAACATTTCTAGGATGAGAGATTAGTTCAAGGGCAAATCATGTTGGGCAGGTCAGTGTGGCATTAAGATGAATGGTAGACAAAAAATGTAGCACCTAGAATAATAGAATAACAGATAATATTCCAATGAAAACTGGCTAAACTGAAAAATGTAATTGTTCTTAAATCAAATGTACAGTTTATTGTCTTGTTAAGTGCAAGAGTCCTTGTCACTTTGTTTATAGTAGCTGGGGTTCGGTGTTCTCTGTCATTTTGTTAAGGCATCCGCAGGGCATTCTAAAAGAGAGAGACTTTTTTCCCCAGCACTCTGACTGAATTGTGCTCAAAATTCAGTTTGAATGCACTAGCTGTCACCCAGTAGATTAAACTTTCCCCTTGTATGGCGCCCTGGGGATTGTTTCGAAAACCAGTCACGATGATTAGGATTGACGAAAAAAATAATATTTACGTAATCGTTCTCAGTGAGTGTCGTTTTAACTTTAAACAACACACAAAGAAACACAACCAAGAAACTTAGCCCTCACATAACGGCTGACAGCTGGTTACTTATTTTGGGGTCTTTCATTCATATGCTCCATGGACACAAATTTTGTGTGGGGGGGTTCACTGCCACAAATTCCAGCGTAACACTAGTGGGAGCTGGGTTGATGGCTGCTCTGTGTTCACAGGATACAGTGGAGAACAAAGCGAACAATCGTATAATTTGCATAAGAAACTCTGAGAGGTAAACCAGTTTGAGCGCACTAACAGGTGTACAGTATGCGTAAATGCTCATGAAGTGTTGCGTTAATGCTATTTGAGAAGTGGTTAAACAACCTTTACATGCATTTACCCCTCACAACAGATCTGCATTGTAGTGGATATCCTTCATGTGTGACTGCTTTCCTTTGTACGGTGATGACATTTCCATTGGGTACCACGGATTTGCACGCGTGTCCATGTGTTTGTATGCATGTCTCTTGTCTGTGTAGGTGTATCAATTATGGGCCTGTATTTTCGTTGAGTGAGGTGCCAGTATCATCAGATGCCCATGACTAAACTGCTGTGTGGTTTGGATGGTTCTGGCAGGTATTTTACACTAGTTTACATAATTCCTTCTGCAATGAAAGCTGTGATGAAGCTATTTTCTAACCCCTTATTTGTGAGACAGCTGGAGATTGAAATATTGGTTTCACCTCTACTTGCAAGTAAAAATGCTTAAAAACATGAATCTATGTCTGTTTTTGAGCTATTGGAATTCAAAAGCAATAGTTTGATAATGCAGGGAAGGCTCAGCTTTTATGTCACAATATACTAATTTGCTTCTACTCTATCCACCAAAGGCTTAAACACTGTTGGAACAGTTTGTTCCTACTGCAATGTCATTGTGTAATGATCAGAGTGGATTGCCGACCCATGACCTTTATTTAGACAGGGAAGCTTGTACATATAGAGTATAGTATTTTGGTTTGTGTGCTTTGTACTTTTTCTTGCATTTATTCATTTGATTTATTTTATCACAGAAACATCACAAGCAATGCAGAGTGGGATTATAAAGTATTACTACAACTACAGTACAAACGAGTCAATGAAGGATTATCAAAGGCAGGGTAGATCCAGGACGTACGCATTAAAAGGGATTTCTTCAGTGACTGTGACTGCATCTTGGGCATCCATTGAAATTTTTTAATAAAGATGCTCTCTTGCACATTGTTTAGCAAACAGGCCTGGATGTGTTGTTTTGGTGCATTTTACTATGTGCACTCACTCAGCTTTTGTAAATCAAAGATGTGTTTTGTCTGCTTACTATGTTTGTGTTCTTGTTTATTCAGTGCTGACAGATTATGGCAATATGATGTTTTGTTTTGTCTTCATTCATATATTCGTAGCTTTGGTGCAAAATATTGTCAAATATAGCAACATTTTAGTGTATTCTCTACATGCCAGAGCATTCTGGGTTATTGTTTGTCAACAAAGTGCTGCAGTCTCTGTCAAAACCTGTATGCAAAATTAATATGATATAGTCTGTCACTCATTGCTTATGATAACACATACAGCACTTTCTGGCAGAGTGCAGTGACACTGTGTATTTATGACATGTATTCACATGCATGCATAATTACATCATTTACAGCTCTTCCGTCAGACTTGGAAGACAATGATCAATTTAAAATGTAAATGTGTTCCCTCCGTACTCAATCAATTAACAGTGACAATAACATTTGTGGGTAATTTAATGTCTTGCTTTCCTATTCCTCCCTACTCATCTTATTACTGGTGCTCATCGAATACCATCAGGGATGGACCGAATCAAGATTAAATGCCATAGACATAGTAAAATGCATGTATTTTAAACAATGAAGGTATGGTAGACATACATGACATTTTCAGCACCATGGTTAGTGAAGTAGATGCAATTGAGGCCCAAGGATGTGAGGAATTGTGGGAAGGGAAGATTAATCATTCCATTTCTCCATCCATGTGTTTCAAGCAGCACATTTGGATGCATATGGTTCTGTGATTTGCTTGTGTCTTGAAGTCTAAGTGACATGTGTTTGTTTGTGCAGACTGCAGTTTGCTTCAGAAGGCTACATCTGCCTTTTGAATATTGTCTTACTGCAGGTCACGTGACCCAAAATAAACACAAAAATATACTTAGAAATACTTGTTCAGTTGAGCCAAGAATATCAGGACAGATACATATCACACGACAAGAAAATTTGAAGAAATGGGCCTACAAAATAAAGCTAAGGACAGAGGATGTGAACACACACATACATTTGGCCAATGGATGCCTTCCAAAGGGGAAATGGAAAGAGGAATAGTGATAGTGTGCATTGTGGAATGGTGCCAGTCGATATTGTGCTGAAAGCTCCTGGTCAAGTTGGTGAAAATACTGTCGATAGATTGTATCCGCAAACCACAGCAATGGATTCCCAGAACTGTCAGTCTGTTTGTGTGTGTGTGTGTGTGTGTGTGTGTGTGTGTGTGTGTGTGTGTGTGTGTGTGTGTGTGTGTGTGTGTTTGCTTGTGTGTGATGAAAAGAGAGAGCATAGATAAGTAAAATATAAGTGCTCTCTGACACTGGACAGTCTGGCTTCCTCCGTACCAGTCTACCTTTCTTTGTGAAAGAGACAAAGACACTTCAATCATTTTGTTGGCAGGAAAAAGGACTTGAGGCCATAACACACCAAGCCAACAGTAGGCTGCCTGCCGCCACTGGGCCATAACTGAGCATCTGTGGCTGACCATTGCCTGTAGTTTTGCAGTTTGTCCACTACTGTTGGCTCTGGTCGGCCATCAGCAGCAGCTGTTTGGACGTTTGAGCATGTTGCATTTGCAGCGGAGGCAACTGTTTAGAGGGAGCTCTCCAACTCATGATATTAATGTCATCTTGTCCACTTTTTCAACATGCAAAAGACAGCCAGTGGACAAAGCAGCATAAAGCAAAGCTAAATATTACAGAGCTGGTTCAATCATTTTAGCACACATATTTTAAAAGAGTATTTTAAACAAGTGTTCATTCAAAAGTACAGTGACGATGTTCTTTTGATTACAAATGCATACTGACTAGTTATTTTCTGACACACTGGCGCAGAACACACCTGCATGTCAGTGATCAGCATGCCATCATTTGTAGTCTTTGCAGTAGAAGACTGAAATAGGATGAAAGAAAGATATAGGAGATGGCTACACAAAATGTTGTCAGTATCCCTTGAAATTGAATGATTCTGCAAAACTCACATTTCGTTTACACTTACACTTACATTCAATGATAAACCAATTTTTAAAATTCTAATATAAAAGTTTTTTAAACTATGGTTAAGGTTTCGCAGGGAAAACACTTGGTTTAGTGAAAGATTGTGGTTCATAAAAGGGTGAGCGCTAATTGCATGTTTGTGATTCAGTGATTCAGAAGTGATTCAGAGCCATCCACCTCCCCGACCTCCACACCCTAACTTTCTGCTTCCTGAATTGGCACTGGACATTGGCAGTGGAATAAAGTGATGCTACAGTGGAGAGGGATGTTAACAGAGGAATTGTGGGCTTCTTTTGAGTCTGATTCCATGTTATCACTTTATTTTTAGTTGTCTTGGCTCTTTACGTGTATAATGTGTATCCGCAGATTCCAACCCCCTGACCATCTGCACTGCCCATCCCAACGGAAGAGTTTAATTCTGGGGGGACAGAAAGAGGCATGGAGGGGGTGGCTTGGTTTGGATCTCCATGGACATGAGCTTGGCTCTCTGGAGAAATGGCTGGCAAAACATTGACTCACCTGGCCTTGGAGTGTGTTGGTACAAACACACACACATGCACACAGCTATATGGACAGACAGACAGGCAGCTGCTAGCCTGATGGGGAGGCTGATGGAGATGATACATGGATGAATAAATACACACACACGACATGATGGAATAAAGACTGAAACACACATTTACACAAAAATCAGTAAGTCATCAATATGCAAACTATCTAATTATATGACTGAGTGACATATTCAACACACGCGTCCATCCACCCACATGCACACACACACAAGATATACAGAAATGTCAGCTTCAATATAATTTACTATCCAGTAGCTCACAAAACAGATAGAAAATTGAAAACCTATTTAAAATCCAAATCAATGGGATATCAGTGTGTCATTCATTGCGTCCATACAGCACATAAAACTTCATTAGCTTACCAACACACTAATAGATTTTCTACAAAAATGAGATATCATGGATGAGGCTGACATATCCAGTGTTTCAGTGTGATTTAAGCCAGGAGGGAATAAGCCTTTGAGAGAGTGAAGGGAATGGGCAGACACTTTTATGAAGATGGACACACTAAATCCAGCGTCACCATTGGCAGCTCATAAATATTATCATCTCCAGGATAGAAATGACTTGTAAATTGACCATAAAGCGGATATATACGCGCTTTGTATGCGTGATTTAGCTGCCTGCTGCACTGAGGGATATACAGTGACAGATGTGTGATGAATGTCTATTATGTGGATGATACAGTGTGTATGTAGGGTGTGTGTGTTGGGGCAAGCAGGGGAAAGGGGGAAGACCCTGAGGGAACAGTGTACCACTGTGGGGTGATTCTGTATCCCCACAGGCTTAAGATAAACCATGTTCAGCTGTATTTAGATGGGTTCACAGAGTTAATTCAAAAGGACACCGGGATGCAATGCAGGCTTATGTGTAGCCACACACGCACGCGGTTTTCGGCAAGACAAGGAGAGCTGCTGAAATAACACTGCCAGCTGGCAACAGGATCCACACAGACACACAGACACACGCGGCACCTCCCTCCAACCCACTTGACTGCATTAAAAAGGAGGCTTCATCAAAGCTATTCATGTTGCCTCCATAAGTCATCATCTCATTTGCAAGACAAATGGGGAAGTCAGATTGGTCAGTGCATTTTAATAAAGAGCCATGCACCGAGCTAGCATCCTCTTCTCCTCCTCTGCCCTCAAAGACACAGACTTTCACACAGCAAAAAAGATTTACTGAACTCTTAATATACCAATGTATACTTTAACACCTGTATAACAATAGCCTGGCATGTCCTCCAGGCCATTTGTCACTATGCTTTTATTTCAATGAAATAAACAGATTTTTTTTTGTTTCATTGTCAGTCAAAAACCTGAAGTGGGATGAAATCTATGTTTAGGCTTAACCTACACCAAGTATACATACGTATATTACAAGTATATGCCCAAAACATCCGGAACAACTATGAGAATTAACTTTTAATCTCAATGTCTAAGATAACATGGAAAAGATGTTCAGACAAATGGAAATTTGAACATGTACAATTCCGTGACAACTAGATAACATGGGCTAGAAGTCTTTAAAATGCCTTGAGGTTAAATTGTTTTGCCAACATCTCTCACTCACATTTCTGGCATTGGATGAGAAGCAAAGATGGGAAGGAAACGTTGTTGAAAACATTCTAGAGAGCAAACAAACATTGTTTAGTGATGCACCTCCAAGCAACAAATAAATGTCAACTACTTTACAATGCCTTTTTTCTTTTAATGTGGCAACAAACTGACAGATCGTTCTGCTGAGTACCCCTTGTGTGTGGTCTTTTATGACCAAAAAGTTGACCTTACCTAAAGTGTCATTCACACCAATGTGATTTTAATTTGTTTTTACCATCAAAAAGAGTAATGAACATGAACAATGAATATTTTTGTTTAATGCTAGGCTTAACCTGCATGTACATTCTCTACTTATTCCGATCTATATATTTTTAACCAAGTGTAAAGTCTTAAAAAGTCTTGTGTTTAAGCTTTCAAGACAAACCTTTGTGTCCTTGGATTTAATTAATTTATGCTCATGCAGCACACAGATAGGATGGAACTCCGATGATAAAAAAATAATTATACAGACCCATTATCATGTGTGATCTAAACATGGACTGGTGACCTTAACATTAATTTCATAAGGTCATGCGATACTGACCCTCCATGGAATGACTATTGTCACTGTAGATTGCAGCACTATTGATTTGCTGTGCTTTGAAAGCTATCTGATATTGAGATTCACAGACTGTTGATTTAGCTCCTCGCCTGTGTTGTAATTAAATGAAGCCAGTAGGTTTGTTGATATCTCTGCATTTTCATCCTTGAAATGACTTGAAGAGATGCCCTCACAGTCTGTCAAAAGCATAATAAATGAGCACAGATCTGACTGAAATCAATTGGTTGTCAAATAGATTTGGGCAAATAGCAACCACCCTTAAACATACAGCTATTGTTGATTTACTGTGTGAGTTGATTTACAAGGGGTCAGTCTTCCTATGAGGTGACATTGGATTGTTAGATCTAAAAGCCTTTTTTGTCTGTTTTTATGTGTTTATTTGTTTACGAAAGGGCATCTTAGCCCATTCTTTCTATTGATTTTTAAAAAGCTACCAAGTGTTACCCTTCTCAGAAACAGAGTGCCCCACCAGTCCCACCAGTGGGCCCATCTTTCTAGACGTATCTTGTCTGGCCGAACATTTCAAACCCACAGAACTTTATTTAAAATTCTGGCAGAGGCCCTGAAGTTTCCAATCATATATTGAATTTTAGATAATGTGTATAGATACACAGGAGTTTATATCTCTATTTGATTCAACACTGAAGACATGAATAGACATTACAGCTTCAATGAAGTCGTCAGCAGCCAGATACAGAATAACTACATACACTGTATAAAGTGTTCTAAACAATTAATGAAACTAAAGGCCAAATTAAAACTTTCAAAGTTGTGTCTGCACTTATAGGCATAATAAATATAAAATGTTATTCTACAAATCAATAGGCTATATGCCTTAACTATACCTCAATTAGGTATACTCATTATTTTGTCACATGTTCCACTGTCATCATTTTAAAGTGTATTCAAAGAGTGAGCTTTTAGTCACTGAAGCTAAAAGAACACACAGGCAAGATTTCAGTCACGCGACTCCAAACTGGCGGTAGTGCTACGACAGTTCCTATGGTTAACAATCATTTAAGTTGCTTAATTGTTTATTTTCACACTTTAACTCCAGTTTAAATTAATACTAGAGATGCAGTTGAACTCTGGAGTTTACTTATTTGCCAGTTGGCTGTGGGAAATTTTCGAGGTAAGATTAAAAAAGTTATGTTCATGGTTGTTTTCTGGTTCTTTCCATGGCTATTATCCTTAATTTAGCGCTACTTTGGTCAGGATTAGTTTACATGCTAACAAAATTAGCTGTGAAAATGCCAGTTTTAGTGGGCTGGCTGTCACTTTTCGCCTTTTAAAAATGTTAAAACTTCCACTTCCACTCGTTTTTGACTTTTGGTTCTTGTTCCTCATCCAACAGACGAGCGGTCAGTAGGCTATGGCATAACCACAATTCCTATACTAATATTCTGAGGGATGTTCTGTTTCATTTTGAACAGGCACGGTCTCCACCATGTTTCTTCTTAGTCATTAGGCCGACTGTCACTAGCGTTGATGATAGGCTACTCAATGAGTCTGTAACTGTAATGTAGCACTTCTCTGGCTTTCTGTGATGTTTGTATACTTCTGACATTTGTATTATGTTAGGGTTTGCACAGTTGCCCTTGCACGTTAAAAACCTTGGATTAAAATCCAAGGAAGTGGTTACACTGAATTGTGGTCATAAGTGGTTACAGAACACTGCAGGGCCAGTGATGCATTTTGCCTCGCTTTTTATTTGTCACTGTCAGTGGCTGTAAAGTTTATTTGGCCTGTAGGTGGGGCTCTGATGCAGTGTTTCAAAGCGAGGAACCCCTCAGGAAGTGACAGCGGAGCAGGGAGGGAGTGAGAGGGAGAGAGGGAGAGGATGAGCACGGATGCCTTCCCAAAAAATCTCCCCCCTCCCACCCGGAGCTTTCTCTGCCTCTCTGAGGTTCAAGGATATAGGCTAAACGGTCAGTGGGCGCATGTTCATTTTTTCATTAAGTTTGATGATTTTTTCTTCTTCATCAGTTAGTTGTCTTTATTGAATTCATTATGAAATCCTTAAACCTTCCACCCTGCCATTGACTGTTTGAAATAGCCTACTAATATTACAAGCCAGCATGGCTCATCATTTGGAAGTTATCTCATGATGCAAATAAAAGAAAGCTCAGCACAGACTCAATATTGTGCGCAATATTTAGTCGATGTTGATGGATTTGTTTTGAATTGTCTTCATATGAAGATAAGGAGTAGGCTTAATAGCCGATTTTCTGGAAAGGGCATTATTCCTGTACCCCCACATCGCTTATTTCGTTAAAGACATGATTACATAATTAGACCTTTTAGAATATTAATTGCCTAAGATGTGTGGGGGGAGGATACACTCCTGAATGTTAAAAGATCATCAAAGAACAAAAATGCAGATTCTAATCCCCTACAACTATGCAAGTGTCGTAATTATGTTGCCGTGTTGCTTAATCTCTGTCTTTAAATGATCCTGCGATTAGATATTCAAATCCGATGATCTGATCATTTCACCCTGGTATTGTAGTGTATTTGTGTAAATTCCCCTTTGGCAATGCCAAATCCCATTCTCAACGGGATGAATGCATTACATAAACCTCTGTTTTAACAAAGCATAAGCTCTTTTTAATCTCATATCCCCTGTCATGTTCTTATTTTCTTAGGAAAAAATGTCCGTCAAAGGGTGGAATTAAACCTGAAAACCAACTTTTAATGATTTTTGTCAAAAGTGGTCTACACGTTTGTTTAAAGGTGCTGACGCCAAAAAAACACATGAAACTGCATTGGACACCTATGGTGGAAGGAGATCAAACGTGATTATAGCCTAATAAATGGTTTGTTGTTTTGTGTTGTGCTCAGGGAGTTACCCTGAACTTGAACCCCCCTCCAGTTGCGGGCGAGTCAGGATCCTTGGTAAAAACAAACAAAAATACCCAGTGGCTTTTTGCAACGGGCGAAGCGCCATCTACTTAGTCCCTCCGAGCCTCGAGATCCGCGGCGAAGCTGCAAACTCCGAGGCAGCACACCACTCTCTCTCTCTCTCCGTCCCTCCCGCGCTGCCTCTCTTCCTTTCGCACTTCGCTGCAGCACCCTCAGCACCTCAGTTGAGCAGGAGCACCGCACTGAGTCACATCTATACACACACGCTCTCTACACGCACACACACACATACACGCACACACACGCACACAAGCACAGCCTCCTGCGGTATCCCATACGGCGCAGCGGGTTTTCCAACGGCATACCAAGTGCGTCCTCGCCGGGGGATGGGAAGTGCAGCTCCCGGGTCTCAGAGCGTTCAGAGCGGCATAGTAGAGTCCTGCTGATCGGGGATGCTGCTGGAAGTCTGCTGCGATTTATTTTTGCCGTGCAGGAATCGCTTTTTAGCTACACCTCTACCGGGGATTTAAATTGGACAAGCCGTTTGATCAGGATATAACGCGAATCTAAGCATTTCTCGTTTTTGGGGGGAGTAAAAGGAGTTGGGGATTGCTCTGGACGTGCCTCTTATCCGCAGTGTCGATGCGGCTGCGGCTCTGAAGTGATAGCCTATCTGCATAGATTACAGGTAAGGAAAGAGGCTTGTCACGGCGTTAGTTCCCACAACCAGGGTGTTTTTAGGGTGCTTCGGTTCCATTATAGCCAGGTTTTGGGTGTGAGTTTGCCACTGCACCAGCCAGGTGACGGAGGCGTGTTGCACCTGCGCCATGCCCGCTGTGCGCACTCCGGCAATCGGGCGGGTTTCATTTCGAACCTGTCCATTTGGATCGTATAACTAGCCACGGGGAGAAATACAGAACATTTTCATGACGTGCCATTTCTCTCAACTTGGGACCTTATATTGACTGGATTCCCTCCGCTGGCGCTTCATATCATTCATGTCCTTCATCCACTGTAAGCCAGAGAGAGCTGCATGCCCAAACTGTGCTTGTTCGTCTTGCAGCTTTAAACTCTGAAGGTTAAAAACTGAAATATTTGTCGGGGATTCCGAAACGGATTTACGCAGTGTCTTCGGGCACAAACCCAGTACGTAGGACAAGCATTTAGTGGCGCGTAGACTCCTGGACTGCATTTGGGATTTCATCCGTGGCTCGGCTCTAAATCATTGAAATAGACAAAACTATCTGATATTCTACTGCGCGGTTTTGCCAGGATGCTTAACAGCTGTAACATGTTAGAATTAAAAGGCTGATGGGGAAATATTGTGGGAGTTGTTAACGACGAACACAGCGTGGTTCTTTTTGAAAAGTTCTTTAATCCATGCAGTTTTGGAGCGTGCCCTGCATCTTTAGGGATCCAAGTTGGAAGGATTTTATGTAGCCTAGCCTGAAACTATTCAAGCCTGGTACCAGAACATTTCTGAACTTATTGTTTAAGATTATATTATCAGGGTTGTAACTACAACCCCTGGATTATTTTTTTGTACAGCTCCTTGTAGTCTGTGGATGGCTATATTTTTTAGAACTCGCAATATAGCCGCACATTTGTCATTTTAAGAGTAGCTGTGTGTTGTAATTCGCTGAAAACGCACGTCGCGTGACGCAAAATTAACTTTTAACCGGCGCATTTCTCCCCGCGTGGCATCCAGAATCGCTGGGTTATGCCAGTCTCCTCTAAAAGCGTTTGAACTTGACGAAGGGCTGGACTTTAGGGATAGTCAGGTGAACAGAAAGCATTGTACTAAAATATCTACAGGGGCTTACTCTCTGTATTGTAGTAGGCTTGATGTGACTTTAATGTGATTTTTTTTAGTAAAAGTATCCCTGATATCAGTCTGTAATTTAATGTAAAACAGTCTCTCTTTTTTAACAAGTTATTGAAAAAACATTTTCTAAAAGATTTTTGCTTTGATGTGCATGTGTAGGCTATTCAACTGTTTTCATAAATGTTCACATTCAAGTTCTGTACTGAGTAGATTATAAACCTGGCTGTAGTGGTCTGTCAATGTTGTTCAGAGTGTTGAGTCATACTGAGAACAAATTCAAACAAATTCACTCACTCTGCTATATTTTACCAAAATACAGTTAAACAAATTTTGTTGTCTTTTTATTTACTGGTACGATTTCAAGGTCTTTTGAGAATTCACGTAGATCACCTTCCTCTTGATTGCTCCGCACTTTTCCCCATGTTGTAGTTGTGCAACATAAGGTGAGCCAAGAGATGGGGTGATGAGTCATTTGTCCTCAGTGCTGAATGTTTAAGTTAGTATCACTGTCTTTAAACAAAGCATTTGTTTTGTATACAGTATGTCACTTTGTTATCAGCAGATTTGGTTTTGCCTACGTTCTAGTTAGACACAAGTTTAATCATCCCCACAGCATATTTGTGTGTCAGTCTCTGGCATCAGTGTAGTCTATACTTGAATGGGAAGGTTTGTTGGAGCTTGAGCCGATTTCTAGACATTTAAGCAAGGGAAGTAACCGTGCAGGCTGCTCAGTACACTCTGTAGTCTTAACCATGTAGTGTGATGTAAGTCCCTGGCTCCAAATGTGACTTTATACTTTGTCTCTCTCCTGCTCCGTCGCTCCCCCCATCCTCATCTCCCTTCCTCCCACCCTCTCTTACACCTCATGCACAAAAAGCAGCTGCTCCAGCCTATGCAAAGTGCAGATCCCCAGTACAGCAGTCACACTGAATACTCTGAGCCCCTCTGCCGGTTTTTCCCTCCCTCTATCCACCTGCACTTCAGACTCAATGCATCAATTCAGAGTGACCCCTTCAAACACTGTCTGATATAACTCCATACGTAATGTATACCATTGTGTTATTGTTATTGCACAGATAGCTTGCAAGCACTGTGATGATACATTTTAAGTGGTGTGGGTTATTTTTTTGTCTAACAAAAGCCTTTCATACTTGTGGTTACTGCACACTCAACAGAGCATTGCTCAAGGGACAAGGCTGTATCCCGGAAAACCATGAGGGGCAGTGTGGCTTCACAGGCTGTTGCAGTGGATAGATTGATCCCATATTAAGCTGTCGTTGACATCAATTTTGATTTAGATTCAAAAGCACAATATAATGATGTGTGGTTCATTTATTGCATAATTAATCAAAAGAGCCACATGTTTATTAACATGTATAATATATTTTAGTCAGGAAATTATAAAAGCATCTTTCTAAAGCATGGCATTTACATACCCTTAGATGGGCTTGGGGAATATTGGATAACATACTTCTTTTGTTCAGGGAATCTGCAGGGCTGAAAACAAACTTGACAAACATGAGATACTGCTGCTTTGATGTGTGGCTTTTTTAGTTTGTTTAACTGTGCAGCTTGTAATTGTGAGGTACACTTAAGGAAAGTAGCTCACTCACAGGGCAAAGTGTTTTTCACTGGAGATACTCTGCTTGTCTGTGTCAATGTGACTGTGGATGCATGGCAGGCTAGCTCGGCTGTGCATTTGTGTGTGTGTGGCTTTCAGTGTTAATGTGTATCTCAACTCATGCCTGAATGTTGTAATTTGCTTGTCCTCTTAAACATGCCTTTGTGTGTTCTGCTGCTGTCAAGTTCTCAAGGGAAACATTTAGTCCCTTAGCAGTTTGATAATCCAATTTCATCTATGTCTTGCCTCCTTGTCATTTCACCAAATTCAAGCTCAATCTTAAACTCTGTAAAAGCAGTTACTACTCAGTCTTCCTCCCTCCCTTACGTGTCTCCCTCCCTATCTCCTAGTGTGCTATCTATCAAGGCCTGCATATAGGAATTGGAACAGCAGCCATTATCGGCCTGTAAGCACCTCACATTGACATACTACCCCCTGTCTGTCGGCCAATGTTATGGCTACGGGGCTGGAGTTTGGACCCGGAGAGCACGGCCCTGTCAATATTATGGCTTGCTAATAGATAAACTCTCACTCCAACCTTGGCAGTAAAGACATTCATTACACTTTGGGGGCGGTGCCTTTACAAGAAGAAGCTCCATAGAAAATCTTTTCAGTGTGTTCACGTCAAGGGGGAAACTGAATGAGTATGAATGGGGAATGGGGAAAGATTCTCCGTAGTGATATAAATGCCTGGTAGCAATGTAGGCAAGACTCAGCAAAAGTGCGTTTATGTGTCTGTGTGTGGGTGTGAATGATGCATCTGTGACTGGCCTGGAGAGGCCCTATACGAATATTCTGGTCACAGAGATGTATCGTCATGTCAGACTGAATGATGTGTCTGTGGATTGGACCTGAATGGAGCTCTCTGTTTGTTCTCATTCTCTTTCTATTGCTCTCTTTCTCACTTGATGTCTCTCTCTCTTTCTCTCTCTCTCACTCACTCACACACACTTACAGCCCTCTGGGCTGTGACAGGACTACCAGACGGAGGCTAGTGTCCAATTAGACCCCCCTCCTCTCCCATGTCACCAAACACAACAGCGAGGGTTGCAAATTTTATTTTCGTGTCACCAGCTGTTCTTCCCACCATATTTTAGGACAGTTAGACACATTATTCTTTAACAGTGCTGCAGGGCTAATATATTGGGGGCTGCTACTTCTCTTGTTTTTTTTTTTAGCTTCCACAATTAAATGTCATCTTTGTTTAGGATGAGGGCTGTAACAAGTAATAGTATCACTGGAGTTTAATTTTGAATAATAGTCATTCAATTACAGTTGTCTTAGGCCTTTCTTACCACACAAAACCTTTGTCTTTTTAGATAGTCTAAATGGCCTTGACCTTAGAGAAGGCTTCAAACTTGGTGAGCAATTCAGATAGTAAGATTCAATGTCTATTATGTTTTAGTTGACACTTCATTAGGACGATGGTATCTCTGGCTGACGGCTTGATGGTTTTGATCTAAATTCCAATTGGAGGGGAGGATTCTATGCTACATTAAGAGAGTAATTGCTTACAAGTATGTAATTAACTCTTTGGTAATGCACCACAGAGCTGCATATTGATGTTTGCCACAGCAATGACAGCAGAGATCTGAAGTGAGGATCTCCAAACAATAGACATTGTGAATTCTATGGGGAGAAATCAATTCACGTCACAGCGTCCAATTTAATGAGAACCTTTGTTCTCCTCTGCATAGTTTACACAGCATATCTATGATGCCTACAGAGGCGACATATATTAATGTATATATGTGTATGTCTGTGCACATATGCTGCTCTTCAGAATTTCTTTTTTTTATTTTGGCTGCCAGAGTCCTATTAAGCTGTCACGTGTCTTTTATAATGGGGCCCAATACATGTACATGCTACTATATCACAGTCGCACCAATTTTATTTTCTCCCTCCAGCCTTCTCTCATGCTTCCTTTCATCTTTTTTCTCAATCCTCTCTCTCTGCCTCCAGCTCTCCCGTCCCATATCTTTCTGCCTCACTCTAAGCTGTCAAGCACATAACTTTATCTGTGTGTGTGTGTTTGTGTGTTGGGTTGGGGAAAAAAAATGCTAACTGTTGTGACATTGGAATGACCTATGAGGCACGATATAATAAAGTGACAAGAAGACATGGGAGGCTGCTGTTTTAGATGGGAATCAGGGAGATGTGGAAAGTCACCAACATATCAGTGTATTTGCCAGACTGCTCCTTTTGATAAGTCCATATTAAGCGTTTCTCCCAGGTCTCTATGATTCATATGGAGCTGTGAGTCTGATATATAAACAGCTCTCTTTGATGCAGTGGCAGGTGACACGCTGTGCATATTGGCTCTTATGTTTGTGTGTGCCAAGCCAAGCATGACAAGCAGTAAATTAGTTTTGTTTCAGATGCATGAAATGATGAGAAAATTGCAGACGGTCTTGGGGCATTTTTTTCTCCTCTCGCTCTCTTTCATTTGCTCCAGCACTGACGCCTTAAGTCCGTGCAAGGATTAGGCCCCTAATTCTGTTTTCATCCTGTCTGTTGCCGAGAAGCATGGGCATGCATGCTTAATATGCATACATGCGTGCACACACGTTTTATTAATCCATATCAGACAAAACCTCAGAGCTCTCAATATTTATAATATAACCTACAACCAACATATGAACTGTACAGTTTTTTGGCTTGTAATTTATTCCAGTCTCTGTTCAGGCAGACACCTCCTTTAACATTTGGGATTTTTTATCCTTTCAATAGCAAGGGTTTCTTCAGGTGAGGCAGCAGGAACAAACTATGTTTTGATAGTATGTTGCTTAAGCCTGCAATTCTACTGTGTACTACAATATCACTGTGACCGTGAGTCAGCAGGTCAGCTAGTTGATCAGTAGGGCCTGCAGTGCTGTTGACCTGTTATAGTAGTGTTTATTGATGGTAGTACGCATGCTCTTGACACTCCACCCTGGTCCCAGCACTGCTTTAACCTTATTGGTTGTAGAGGCTCTGGAGTGACACTGATGAGTGCTGTTTTTCAGAAAAATTGAACTGGTTTCGACTTGAAAAGAGGATTAGTGCTTACCCTGCTAGGTGCTAAAATAGGTCAGTGACTTCTTTTTTGAGTTGTAAGCACTCAAAGCACCACCTCTCCTTTAGAAATAATAACAAAATGACACAAGCAATGCCTTTAAAAGGTTTTGGTAGATGCATGCTGAAAGCTTTTATCAGGCTGTCTGTAAGTTTTGCTGTGAAAAAAAGACATGGGTGACCAATACTAAAATATGGCATTAACGAAGTCTTTTCAGACCCCTGTAGAAATAGCCCTGTGAATGTGATTGCTACGTTTGATTAATACATTTTTATGGTATAATATTGTTTCCTAGCAGGAGAGATCCTCTGATGGGATGACCAGAGGATTTAAAGTTAATGAAATGTCACCCCCCCACACACACTGTTCCACTCTTGCTTGTCCCCTCTCTCACATCCTGTCTGCTCCAAGTGTCAGGGGGCATCAGTATGCAGTGTTACCACAGTAATTGTGAAACAGCGGGCTCAGGGAGGACCCCTGCCGCGTTTTAGCCAGAAGGCAGTGGGGCGAGGGGGAGGATCTGCTTTACTGTAATACTCTCCCTGCATCACCCCACCTTCTCCTGTCTCCCCCCCTCCCCTCAGGATAGATCATAGTCTAGCAGCAGAATGTTGGGGATGTTACTGAGAGATTTAACAAGGCTTACACTGGGTTTTCGTGTTATTCTTCTCTCTGTGCTACTCCCTTTTGAGTTTGGGATTTTGCCTTTCTTGAGTATTTTTCTCTTCTGTTGATGGGATTTGGAATGGCTTGTGTCTGCGTGAATGTAGTGATTGACTCTCAGCCAGGGCCCAACTCTCGCCAAGTGCTGGGGAGAAGTTTGTTGCTTTCCTGGAATAAAAAACGTGTTTCATTTGTTATTCTGGTTAAGCCTCGGACTTTCATCACTGACCGCTATTGATTTTTGATTGCTGTGATTAAACTGCAATGTGAAAGTTTTGCCATGTACCCCAGCAAATCTTTCTGTCTCTCCTCAAAGTGGTGAATCACCAATCTGGCTAATCTGCAGGATGTTTTTTACTCACATTTGATATCATCCCTCAAACCTGACACACATGTTTCATTTGTGTCATCCTTTCTCACTCCCTCCCCCAGAGATATTTAGGACTGAGAATTGTGTAAACTGAATGTTGAAAACTCATGGCCTTCTCAAGCTTGCAATCCTACTCAACATAGGGAGGACATATTAAATCTATCCACTATAGTGACACACACATGCCAGCCTTACCTGCCACCCACACAGTGTTCCTATGGCAACATGATTTGTCAACTGAGAACCCCTCAATTGTCCTTACTGCTGTGGTTCCCTTGAAAAATAGCAGGAGGCACTAAAGAGACGTGATGGGTTGATACTGTGATGGACTTGTGACCCTTGACATGATATGGCAGTAACGGGACTCACTATTCACTATTAACATTTGTATCTGCAATGAGAGAAAGGCAATACTTGTTGACGTTCATAGCACTGATTAACGTATAGATTGCCTGGATTTTGAGGTTCTCTGCCACACTGCAAGTCTTCTTTATTTGAAAACGGTGACTGCAGTATTTGTAGGTTTTTTTTTCAACCTTTCAGATTTCTGAGCAGAGTGCACCATAAGGCTGCAACTAAGAAAAAAATTCATTATTTATTAACCTGCCAGTTATTTTTATGATGAAACACATAGTTGATAATAGTTGATAAGAAGTGAAAACCCCCAAAGATAAACAATGATGATGACTATGTATCATAGATAAATGCTATAATCTGCCATTTGTGAATGCTGGAACCAGTCAGTGCACTTTTGCTTTATAAATGTAATTTAATTGGTGGTTCATAGTTAATTAATAGTTTGTTATAAAAAAAGTTGTTGATTAATTTTATGTTGATCAGCAAATCATTTAATCATTAATGAACCACATTAAGGGGAAAAACAGAAAGTGGAGATTAATAAAAAATAACAACATCCAAATGAAAAACTTTGCAGCAACAAAATATTCAGTTGCATCTATATGTTCTCTGTAAGTCTTTAGCTGTTACCTTTCTGTACTGAGCATAAATCTCATTCTGCCACCTCCCACACAGAGCACTGGGAGTTGCTGTAGACACCAGCACAACTCCAATTCCCAGATGACAGACTGTAAGAGGAAAGGTGAGCCACTTTGTTGTATTGCATCAAGCATCCTCCCTCTGATTTTTTTCTCTCTCTGTTGGCTCACAAAAAGACCATCTTCTCTTTCTGAGTCTACAAATGTAACTGTGGAAAAAGCGCAAGTTCTGACAGAGGTTTTCAACCCACCCCTCCACCCTCCCCTTTCTTTGTGTCCATCCGTTCTGCATTGTCATGGCAGTCCTTCCAGCTGAGCTTTGATTGGGTTGTTCTGGGCCCACCGGCAAATCTGGCAACCAGATAGTTATGTGGTGTGTGTGTGTGTGTGTGTGTTTGTCCATGTGTAAGTCGATGTGTGTAAGAGGTTTTTCTACATGTCTCTGGGAAAAGCAATGTGATGAGGTAAAGCTTGCAGAAAATCAAAGTAAAAAACAGCCATGACCAAATGTGGGGAGACGAAAGCAGGGTTGGAGAAGAGGGAAGACGAGAGAGGAGGGGTAAAACGCTGGATAACAATTTGCATCCTCTCACTTGCCACTGTGAACGACGGCTGGCTAGAAAGCCTGTCTGATGTGTTTATGCCATAGGCTTTGAGGGATGGAGTAAAAGGGAGAGGGAAAGTTTGAAGGGAGACAAACAGAGGGGAGGGAGGGAGGGGCGGTGGAAAGGCATGTAATGGAATGTAAACCTCCTGAACTCAGTTTACCCACCTCTGTTTGTTAAATGGCACACACACATATTTCCAGCTGATGTTCAATGATGTTTGTAATGTAAATTCAGAGTTTATATTACAGTTGATGTCAAACTGTCGCATTGCAATGTTTTTAAGCAATTGAATCTCCAACTGATAATAGTCTAAAATTGTAATGATGACATTGCCATAGATTACTGTCAGATACATTTAAAATATGTATCCCTAATTAAGTGTCTCAAACTTTACAAATTGATGGCATCTCTCTTTGCTGCACTTTTCTGCCTTGAAAGGGATCCCTGCTAAACCCAGTGTTTGACAGACTCTAATTTACATTGGCTTGGTTCCTATACAAAGAGGCATACCTCTTGAGAATAGTTCAGCTTTGGCAATGTTGCCTTCACTTCACATCAGAGTTGTCGTACTTATGAGTTTCTGATGGATCAACATCCATGTTGTAATTATGACAGGGAAATTTGGATTTTTCGGAAAGCTCTTGGCACTTAATAAAACAAAGTTCCCCGAAAAGGAAACAAATATGGATGATTGTCAATGAATTAATGAATCAATTAATTATTGTCAATACTGGTGATAAATTGTCAATGCACTGTATTTTTCCTCACACGACCAACTCTGCCACTTCAACCATGGATTACAAATGACATGAATGCAACTCAAAGGCCCGTTCTCAACCTTTCTTCTTCTTTGGCAGCCAAACATCCCAATTCCTCGTACTTTTGCTTGCTTAGTGGTTACTTTTTAGACAGAAAAGGGCACAAGCAAACTGTAAACTAAAAATGTAAGTAGTTGGCAACATTCTCTATAGCAAAACTAATAGCTGGGCACAACTCCTGCAGATGTTTTGTCTCCCTATGTAGTGATTCTCTCTCTAACCTCTACTAGTCCACTCACCATATTCAACAGCCAATGGCAGTATCCATTGAACAAAGTTGTTTTGCAATACTACTGAAGTTTCAAATGTGAAGTTTGTCCATTAGTGCTTCTTGCAGCAAAAAACTTGAAAACAAGTAACACCAAGTTTTGGTAGTGGCCAAAGGAGTCCTGTTGTAGAAAGGATTTTATATATTTGATAAAACATGTGCTGATAAATGTCTATGGCACTTGTCCCACTAGAACTCTTTCTCTTCCACCTCAGATGTCACTTTATGCTCTAGGACATCACAAACCAAGTATGATGCTGACATTAGACTTGTGGTGCAGATTTATAGCTGAAGAGACTGCTGTTCTCTCTCTTTCTCTTATATAATTGACTCGAACAGCACATACTGTTTGAAATGTTTGTTTTTACATCATGCAGTCAAGCACAGCAAGGGGTGCAGGAGAAACATATAGGGGCATATATAGGCAGTGTGGTAGTGAGTGCATAACCCTCAGCAACATCACTTTTATCTACAATGTGTAGGCTGCAGAATATCTATAAATGTATTTGAACATTTGTTTAAATTTAATGAAGACCAGTTTGCCATGCATCTGCTGCATTAATGACTACCATGATGCATCATTTGACTCAGCAATTAAATATTAACATTGTCAACATTTTCATAACAAACCCGAAGGAGACTCTTCACTATAATTATTGACAATTATGGGCAATTACTACCTTTTATGACATCATGCCAATATTAGTTTTAGTTGTTTAGATACATGCTTTCCTCATTAGAAAGTAGAAGAATGACATAAAAGGGGAGAAATTGTTTGGACGCATGTGAACATTAGTTGCATATTTAGAGATAATTGGAATGGAGAGACACTTTTTAGTCTAGTTAAATGTCACATTATTTAATCACCAATGACATTAGTTTTAGTTCACTTACTCAGCACTATGTGAAAGCATTGACCCTTGACAAGTTTTTTACTTTGACCTTTTAGGGAAATGACACGTCCACTTCTCCACTTCTGCCCATTTGTCGTGCCAGCTGTTTGTTCTTCTCTCTCTCTGTCTTTGCTCTTTCTCAGGCAGTAGTTATAGCCTAATACAGCACCGTTTGCTGAATGTGTTTAAAAATGGTATTTCTCAGCTGCTGGAAGGGCACTTTTGACACATCCTGTCAAACTGCTCATTTTTCAGTTTTCTGAGACCATTACCACAGGGCTGCAAGTCTATGCAGGTGTAGACATTCTGTCTTCACTAGCTTGTCCCACATTCGCCATCTATCCCACATACTTTGGTAATTTAAACTGGATGGGCATGTGAATGGGATGACAAAGTATGACATTTTTATGACTTTTTCTAAAAGGAGAATTGGAAGTAAGGCTGTATTTTTCTTTCTAATTGAGGCAGCTGCAAAGTTAAGGGTAAGACAGAGTCAGAGGTACATGAGAGATGAGAGACATGCTTGTATTGTGTAAGACAGTGCATCATCATCCCTGCTAGACTCTAGCACCGTGACTGAACTGATAGAAGCTGCATTCATGAGGTGTGAACACAATAGAGTACGACTAACACCAATAAAATCCAAAGTAGTGTTCTTTTTGCATTGATTCAACTTGGTGGTAATTTGTGTGGCGGTTTTATCAGATGACATTATATTTTTAGGTGTCCTTGTTGTTTTGTCTACCTGCCCCACTTATAAAGAAGATCACCAAGTATAAATTAAAATACATGCACCATTATGATTTTGGGTTTGAAAAAAAAATTTTGGGTTTCAAAACTTTGAAAAATTCTTTGATGAAGAATTAGTTTCTCCCTAAATTGAATGCACTTTCGTAATTATGAAATCAGAATAGTAGTGATTTCGTCTTGCTTCAGTGGATTAGTGTGAGTTTACTAAATTTAGAAGGCACTTAAACGTGAATTACAGAAACAAGGGAAGTAACAGTAGAATTGGGCACTACAGGCCAGTCGACTGACCTCATTCCAGTTGGGAGATCTTTAAGACTCCTTTTCATCACCACTATGGATTATAGGGGAAAGCTGTAATCCATGCGCTTCAAGCAAACCAAATCAACTACTGCACTGATGAGGCTCACAGATGTGCATGGTGCTCCTCTGTGGTGTGTGTTTGTGTGTAAGGGCATGAGACATAGAATGGATTAATAGGACTGTTGTTCTACAATTGTTTGTCCTTTTGTACGGTGTTCAGCTCTCCATACATGCACAGACATTTGGTTACAAACTTGCGCATCTCAAATACTTTGCGTATTTTCACAGACCGGCACACGCCTGATCCCTCACTCTGTTTCTACACTTTTTTTTAATGTAGAAAAAGAGTAAGGGATCAGAGAAAAATTAAAGCAGCAGTTTAACGTTTTATTATAATCACCGCAAAGCCTTCTAAATTATCAAGCTTTCATGTCTTAGAAGTTAATCTCAGAGGTCAAGTCTGCTTTAGCTCTGTTCAGCTACAGTAAGAGAGGATGACGGGGGAAAGCGACTTATACAGGCAGGTCACTGAAAAATTATTTAGAAGGAGAAACAAGGCTAACATGTATAGATATAGAGAATGAATAAAACGAAACCGTGAAACTGCCTGTGGGGTCAGTCATAGGTGATTTATAGCTTCATTTGTCATGACAAAACAGCAGGTCTGATCCTGTTTACAGTGATTCAGCCAGAAAACCTTATCTAAGCAATGGGTGAGTTCAGACGCAGTTTTTTTTGGCATGTGGAGATAATGTTTTTTTCTTTTCCTGGCGTCACACAAGCTGTTATCAATGTCTTTATGTGAATGATTAAGTATCACTGTTGATGACAGCGAGGGTTATTTTGCAAAACTCAGCGTGACTCATGCAAGTTAATATAATGATCAATTCACATATGGTAATTTGAAAGGGTGGACATTTTTTATATCAAGTCTCAAAAAGGGGATTACTTTGAGGAGATGTCAAGAAAATGGAATGGTGACTATAGCTGTCCTGGAATATTCTGGAAGTCAGTTTTAGTTAAACAATAGAAATATATCTGTTGTGCAAGATAGTGAGACTGGTGATGTTGTGGGGCATTTGACAGTTCTGTGGGCTCCTTTTCTGTCTGTGTGGCCACATTGAATTACAGCCATGCACATTTGTTTTTCATAGTTCAGTTTGCATGATGCCAGTGTCTTAGATCTAATGGTATTCAGATGTTATGGTGACCATTTACATGTGCTTTCCCTCAAGGCGCCAGTAGTATCTGGGCTTGTCTTAACCTGGACCACAGCTATCCAACTCTTCTGCACCCTTCCTTGAGGCTCTGAGCTTGTGTGAAAGTGTATTACTCTGTGTGTTTGTGGAAGGGGGATTTGTGTCTGCCATTATGTCTGCATGTGCTGCTATACAGCTAGGGCTAACCATTACAGCTTGCAAACAGCTGAATAAATATATTGACTAGCCTAGTTATTAATCTGCATTTGTGGTTTCCCTTCTGTTGTAGGCTCCTGATAATCACCAATCCCAGTTCATAGTGAAGTTATTTCCCCATTCCTCTTTGTAGGTGTGTGTTTGGAGGGCCACCCCAAATCTGAAATGATGGTAGGCACCAAGGGAAGACTTATGACAGAGCTTTAATTTCTACATTGATCGTACAATTTCCTTTCTCCTCCCCTTTTGGCTGGTTCCCTACATCCTTGGTCAAGTGCCTTCACTAGCTCACCCCCACCATGCACATAACGTCCACTGTATAGTCTTACGTAAGCTGTTTGTGATGATTGGAGGCCCAAAGTGTGCTGTGTGCAAAATGAAGTGTTCTAATTCCTGATTTATTACCTTCTTCAGTGGCACTGACATGCTTGGATGTTGCTGAGTGAGCGAGGCATGGAAAAGGGGAGAGCGACAGGGAAGAGAGAGGAAGAGTGAAGAGCTAATGTGAAAAAAGAGCTCTAAGGATGTCACCTCTGCTGGAAATCAAGCCTTACCAAACTTCAGTGAGCCTGACTGCATGAAGATTAAAGCCTCAGAGGTCACTCCATGCCTGTATATGTGTGAGGAAGCCTGCTTGGATGAGTTTCTTGGTTATGTTTGTGGTTGTGCCTGTGTGTGGGACGGTTGTCAGTGTTGAGCAAAGAAAGGTGTGTTGCTATCTCGCTGTTGATTCAGATTGGAGCCCAGACTCATTATCAGCCAACATATATGTTGATATTGTTTCTGTGGTAAGCTAAAATTTGCCAGTAATATGGCCATGTGGCTAGATCAGTCGGGCTCAGATCATAAGCACTTCCATAATGATTGTTGAGCAGCAGCACTGCAAAATCCTGCCTTGAAGGTAACAGACAGCAAAGCCATTTCTTTCTCTTTGGCCAAAACACACAGGCATACACAAAAGCACATAGAGCACACTACCCTGACGTGTCTTGTTGCAGTGTTTCTCACACTGCAGCAAAACATCCAGAGTCATACCAGCTTCAAGCAAAATACAAGTCATAATTAATTACTGTGTCAAGAGGAAAAAGGGATACTGGAAACCAGAGATGAGACAGAAAGAAAGGACAAGGCAGGCAAAGAGAGATAAGGAGAGGGAGAGAGTCTGGTGGGGTGGGGTGCCGAAATTTTGCACTCATGAAATAACACAAGAGCTAAGGGAGAGCTGGAAGGAGTAGAGGTACAGGAAAGTAAGAATGGATGGATGGAGAAAGAAAGAGAGGACGTGTTGGGACTTAAGATGGTGCCAGTCGGCAGCTGATGGAAGCGAGAGCTGATTTGTCTACACGGCCCTGCATTCCTGTCTGCCCGTTAGCGTGGGGAATAAGGGAATTGGGAAAGAGAGAGAAAGAGAGAAATGGAAAAGGAGGGAGAGCTAGAGGCTTTGAATTTGTTGTATGAAAGCAGCTGTCAGATAGTGCCTAGCAACACCATTTAAGAAGGATTCTTGGCCGCATTTATAGTAATTACAGCAAAATATCTCTGCCTTTTTGATTCTGAACAAGCTTAAGTGGCAAAACATGGCTATAACTAGCAGGCAGTTCAGAAGGATGATCGAGAGGATATCTTCTTTTGTCAACACAAAATATGTCGTGTTTTTCTTTTTAAATATAGATGAAAGGGAAATATTAATGCTCTGTCCCTGTCTTTTTATCCTCACATTTGAATTTTTAAGCTTTCTGAAAAGTGAGTGTTTATTGCTTTATTATCAAAAGGTGTCAAAATTAGGTGTGCAACGGCGGTCATCAGCTTAAACTGTTTTTAATTTGCTTTAAACTATTGGTTTGTTATTCTGCATTTGATGCAGCTAATTATTAAATCCACATGAAGCATTCAAACATAATCATTTTCTTAACATCATTTGTGTGATTATGGTCCCTAATGCTCACTGATGAGTTGCTTGTGTGTCTTTGTTGGAACTCACTCATCCTAATTGAATCCAGAGCTTCATTAAGTTCACCCTGTAAATAGTCCTCTCTCTGGTCACTGCTATGTGGTCTGTGTCAGACACAGAGAGCCCTCCTATTCAGGAAGTCAGCCGCAGTCTAACCCAATCAGAGCAAGGCGCTGACGGCAGGCCTGTGGGATCTTCAACAGTCCTCCTAATGACATTAGAGCCTCTTGATCTGCACTGATGATAACATGCCACCAATCTCAGTCTGCATCAGCACCCACTGCACAGAAGCCCAACCCAAGCCAAGTGTGTGTGTGTGTGTGTGTTTGATTGACCTTACTTTGGAACCAAGGACTCTTTGAGTGCATGTACTCCCTCAAGGACTGTTATTCCCCCTCTTTTGCTGTGTTGTAACACCCATAGTGATGTTGTACCAAAGATGCAATGCAGAGATGATATTTCTGTACTGAAAACATTATGGAGGGGCCTACCTCTGAGTGTGTGTTTAGAAAAATGAGTGTGTTTGAACCCTATCCTACTAAGGAGAGTAAGCAAGTCTCAGATGTGAAAGAGGGAAAGAGAAGGAGTGGCAGAAAATGAAAGAGATTGAGTGAGGAAAGGGGATGGGCAGATGTCAGCTATTTCTCTAAAATCCAGAGGGGTTGTCCAGTTGGATCTTTGCCTAGACCACTTCTTTGAAATGCTCTGACTCACTCGAGGAGAGCGAAAAGGAGAGACAGAAAGATAGACAAACAGCAAGAAAGCAAAGAAAATATGTGTTACACAGAACTTGTGTTTATGCTTGACACACTTATACCGAATCAGTGATTCACCATGCTTGGCTGTGTTTCTTTCATACAGTATCTTTTCAGGACACCTACTTTATTTGCTGCTAGCACCCACTGTTGTCATGGGAGTTTGTGGACAACCACATTACTTCTGATACACATGGAGTCACTTGCCACTTCTTTTTACCCGGCAGTGAGGAGGATGTAACACGGGTAAACTTTCATGCTATCCCAGCTAGATCACATCTCGTTCCGCTCAGAGGCCCCGACCAACCAGTAGGGGTTTGTGCTAGTGGAGCAACAAGGACATGGTCCGTCACTGGTACCATGCCAGATGTGTTCGAGGGGCACCTGGCCAAGCCAAAAGCAGTGTTTTCAACACTAACACTTTTCCTCTTCACCACCCCAGTGCCCCACCAATCACATTTTAACTGTGTTTGTGTTTTAAACAATGACATTAATCTTTCACTCACTGCAGTTGCCATGTTGGGCTGAAACATTAAAAATTGTTGGCAAGGAATGGTCTTAAACATTGCCATTTAAAGTTATCTGGGGCTTTGCAGAGTTGTCAGTATCATCATTCTGTTTAGTGTATCTACATTGAATATATTGCTTAAATTTCAAAGTCATTGTTTGCATGTAATTTACTAGCATAGGTCTATATGAGCCAAAATGTGGTTTGATAAAAAAAAACACTAGAAGATGTGCATTCCAGTTAAAGTTAGCACATATAGTTCAGGCATTGTTCATCCTCAATGTGGTAATTACAGCTGCTGTGCAGCTGCCATGAACTGCTATTTGGTGTAAAAAGGAAACACTCTTTGGCTGACTGAATATGGTTTTTCTTTGGCTGACTGAATATGTGGAGCTTCCCTTGGAAGTTGTAGGTGCAGATTTTAACTCAATACTTCCTTTAAAAATTAAACATAAATCATTATTTGCAGCATGTTGATGCTTGTAAACACTGTGGTGATTGTTACATCTGTAGTACGTAATGTCAGATTCTCTCAGTCAGTTTTCTGTCATTCATATGATATATACCCTGTTTACAGTACATTCCTAAGGCTTTCTTTGTAATATCAACAGCTCTGTGGTGGATTAGACCTCCTAACCCCGATCTAGACAGGGTATCTGGTGACAGTAATCCATGCTGCTAATCCACGAATTGATGTAACCAAGGACACCCCGCCTTCTCTCTCTATCCCTCTGTTCTTCTTGTTTTTTCTGCCGCTGCCTTCCTGAGAGAGATGAGTGTGCCATCTGTTTTATGTATCAGCAGGGGCTAGCTTAGCCTGATAGGCATGTTAGACCTGATCACTCCATCGTTACTTAAGTTTTGGTGTATTTGTCTGATCACAGGTTTGTGTGTGCACGTGTTTGAATGATAGGGCTGTACAATTATTCTTTAATCTCCATATTTTTCTTGCGGTGTGTATAATAATAAGTGGAATTCAACCAAATTGACGTGTTTGTTAATGTTTGTCATTCCACTGAAAAGGGTCGTAGCTGCCCCCAAAAGTAATAGATGTAATTGTTGTGTAAGAATGAAAACAACAGTTAGTGGCTGTTTCTTTACCACCAGAAAAAGTGTAAATATATGTTAAAGAACAAAGTGCAATTGCATAACTTTGTTCAGGTTCAGAATGGTAATAATGAGTCATGAATTCTCCTGCGCCCTGTCCTTTGCTGATTGTCTTATTGCAGCAGGCAGACAGGTTGTCTGTTGTTGGGGTTTTCTCTTAGCTACAGCTTTTCCTGAGCCGCATGATTGGATAGCATAGAGTCCCCCCTACACAACCACCCACAGCCACCAGTGAGTTGAAAAAGCCTCAGTTTACTTATCTCTAGTTTTAATTTGTTTTTTGCCAGTGTTGTAGTGGTGGGGCATAATATGCTGTTGTTGGTGCCAAGGTATAATGCCAGTTTGTGTGTGTTGGGGGTGGGGGTGGGCATTCCTGCTCTGGATGCTTGCTGTGTGTGTGTGTATTTTATGCAGAAGTGTCAATTTTGAGTGTGTGTCTTGCTGTGTTGTGGTCTGGATGTTTGTGTGTAGATTGGTGAGCTTGTGTGTGTGAGTGTGTGCATTTGTGATTGTGATTATACTGGGTGAGTGCAGGGACACTGTGTTTTCCTCCAGTCCCAGTGTGTGGCTGCGATGCAGAGTGACGCTTATTCCTCTGATCAGTGCCAGAGCTCAGCAGGAGGAGGCGGGTGGATGGAGGTTTGGGGGGGACTTCACTACTCCAGTCAGCACATCCACTGATCTGGGACACACATCTCTGTCTGCTTGTTTTCTTTTTCTTGTTCTGCCTCTCTGTCACTGTCTTTCTCTCTTCTTTTCTGTTTCTCTCTGGCTCCCTCTCTCTGTTTTTGCTTTCTTTTGTATCTCCCAGTGTCATACCAACACAACTTGCTGATCTACTACTACTACTCCTACTACTGCTACTACTACTCCTCTCACATCTCAAATCCCTCCCCCCAAAACACCATCATATCCCAGCCTCTACCATGGTTATATAAAGAGTCTCAATAACTACGCCTCAACAGTCCATGGTTATAACTGGTGCTGCCACTGCCCATGTTCACTAGTGAGTTGGCAAGCAGTAGGTTACAAGAGATGTAACCAAGCTGTCAAGCAGACCTCATAGTAGCAGTTTATCATCTTTTAAGAGCAGATGCATAGCCTGAAGCAGCGTTCACGAAAGCCTTAAAAGATCTACAACAGCAATCCACCACCCTGACCCTTGCCAGCTGATATCATGTCAACCAGAAAGACGCATCCCCCTGCAAAAGCAGTGACTGACAGCACCATTCCCAGTGGGGCAAATGCCACAGAGGTGCCCTACAGTCGATTCAATGAAAACAATAAAAAAATAATAAAGAAATAAGTATAAAAATACCTTTATAGAAAAAATCTCCACTATATAGGTAGTTGATCTAATTACTCCTTAAACAATTCAGTCACTAACCAAATAAAACCAGCCTGTAAAAGTGAGTCAAGCTATAACCTATGATTTACCTATAACCTCCCTACTATATGGGTACTGTAGGGGCCTGGCAATGAGGTTATTTAAAAGCAGTCAATACAATTTTAAAATACATTGTAAATGTTACTGGATGCAAGTGAGACTTTAGGGTTAGAGAGGTGAAATATCATCCAGTGAAAGTGCCAGCTACACCATTCTGTACAAGTATGAGAGGAGTTTCTGTGACTATCTTTCATCCATCTATGCATCCAGCCATCCCTCCTTCCATCTCCCAGTTCAAAGCACATGGACAGTACTAAGGGACCCTTTTGTAGCTGAGGCAAAACATGCTCTTTACATCTTGATTACTTCTCTGAAACCTCACTGATCTGCCTGGGTCCTATTAAACTTTACTTTCCTCCACATTCTGTTGTTCTATCTCTCTTAAATCTTTGTCATAAATGTGCTTCTCTGCTGCATTCAAGTCTGTCAACTTGTTATGCAGTTGTCGTAATTGCTGTCTGTGTGTGCTAGGTAGTCATTCATTCACCTCTGTTCACCCCATGACAGATTACCTTAGATAAGTGTGCAAAAATCATCTTTTTTCTTTATGAATATAAAGGATTATGTGTAATTACCCTACTTCTTACGCACTCATAATCTCCTAATCCCATTTTACTCATAGTGTTTTTATGAATGTGATAGTTATTTTTAAACATTTTTACACTGTTAGAAGTTAAGCTGTTTACCAAAGACTTTGACGGTTTGTTCATTTCCAAGTTGTTTCTTCAATAAATGCCTCCCCTCCTTCAGACTGTAAATAGCAGGAGATTATTTTGTCAAGGCTTGCTTTTTGTTATCTCCTCCAATTGTCATGTCTGGCCTCGGTTCTCCATTTCACAATCATTGCTAAAGCAAAATGGCTCCTGACATATCAATAATAGCTTTGCCTAACACTGTTGTCCCTGAAATTAGCTTGGCAGCATCAAAATACTTTGTCTTAAACGGGACAATTTGTACCAGTTGATCTTTGAACCTTACTCGGTGTTTGTGTTTTGTCTGAAATTTTAAGCAATATTTCTGACAGCCAGACTTAATGTATGTATAAGAGACATCTGTCCATCTGCCAACACATTTCTGGTGTGTAGCCATGACGATGCTACTTCACCTGATGGAGCTTAGACACATCCACAGAAACTAATCTTTCTTCTCTTCTCTTCTTTTCTCTTCTCTTCTCTTCCTCATTTGACTGTCTCCCCTGAAAGAAAGGAAAATGCCCTTAATTTATGTAGTCACACACTTAAAAAAGTAAATGCAGTTTATGTCTCCATTTTAAGGCTGTTGTTTTACAGTTATGTGATTCCTCCTGGCTGGCTGCTGACAGCGTTTGAGAACACAGAAACAAAATGGAAAAACAGAAACATCCCAATTATTTTAAGACTGTGTTCATACTCAGTGTCTGACAGATACAGGTAATGCACACAAACACACACACACAGTTTTGCCCACAGTTCCAGTGATACTGGAAGTGTATGTCGGGGAAAGAGTGTGGTGCTAATCATGTAAATTCATTAGCACTCTTTGATGTCTATGGGGCTGTGTGAGTTTTTTGATATTTGAGTAAATCTGGCAGCTAGCCCAGAGAAGCCAGCTACACATCCGGGTCACAGAACTTAAGCCCTCTCCACCTTTTGCATCTGATCTGCCACATTTGCTGTATAGTCTGTGGGTGGAACACGTTTTCACAACTACATAATAAACTATTTTGTCAATGTAATTGGAAGTTATTTTACTATGATAGTTTTAATTTACATCCTAAACATCATCACTTGCTATTCCTTTTACCACCAGTGTCACACCTTATTTTAATATGCATATATAAGAGCGGGCAAGGGAAAAGGCATGTACTACTGGCAGGCAACTAAAGATAAACTATGTGTTACAATAATCAGTCCGTGTGTGTATGTGCGTCTGATGTATAAATCCTCAGAACCAATAAAGCTTTAATTAATGGTGCTTGATGATCAGCAGGCAAAGGCAAACAGCAACTAAATGAGCTTGCCCCGCTGTCAGGGAGGATAATTGCATTTCACCAACATATCCATGTGCCAGACACATTGCCATTGGAGGACACGACTGCTGAGGGTGTTTTTTTTCTTCCTTTCAGAGCGTTTAGTGTTTTATGCTCGCCAGTTTTCAAGGGAGACTACTGTTATGTTTTGGATATCAGCTGTGTTTGAGTGTGGTAGTGTTTATAGTCATGAGGATAGGTGGATGTGAAGGTGGTATAACAGCTTCTCCCCCTGTCTCTCACTATGTCTCACGCCCTTCTTTTCCCTCTTGGTATCCTTTCGTCTTCCCTCTTTCCTCTCTGCCTTTTTTTCTATTAATAATAACTGGATATAATTGTCAGAGAACGTCAGAGGAGCACTTTCTTATGGGTGTCCCTCCTACAAGGTAAATGAGAGGTGGGCGCTTCAGTGCTGTTGCCTGTGTAAGATTAATATGCAGTTCCCCTTTTATTTTTAGAGGAACATTATGAACTTACTTCCCTGTCATTACTCTTCAAGCAGCAGCAGCAGAAGTTCCACTAGCTTCTCTCCAAACCTCTCTGGTGTCTCTTTAGTTAGGGGACACAATACCAGAAATACCTTTCAGTGTAATTGACCTGCCGGAACTAGCACTTTTTTTTCAGACTCCCAAATGTGTTGATGATTTTAACATTTGACTTTTGCGACAGTGTTTTTTGGGGTCTTTAGTTATTCACTAACGCCATATTTCCTGTATTATCACTGTCTCTCCCTTCACCCCTACGGCCTTTGTCATAGCTATGGTAATGATCTCTTAGACTCACACTCATCCAAGCACAAATGCACATCTGAACACACGTCACCTTTTCTATCTCTGTATCAGTTTTTATCCCTCTCATCATCCTCTCCAGTCCTCTTATCATGTGTTGAGAGGCTGTCTGCTGTGTTCTCTCTCTCTCTCTCTCTCTCTCTCTCTGTCTTTCTGCCTGCCAGGAGATGGAGAGGAGATTGGTGAGATTGCAGTGAGGTTGCATTTGACACTACCACAACTTGCGATTGCTTGGATATGAACCTGAGATGAGATCTGTGGCTGGATAATGTCAAGTAGCACTACCATGGGTGCAAGCGTTCAGTGGTGTTGGTAAAAAGCTTCCAAAGAAATATACTTATTTTTAGAGTCATAAAAAAGTTTTATGGGAAATTATAACAGAAAAAATGTTATGCCAAATGAAGTGAAAATGAATGACAACAATCAAAAAATGTTTAAGCTGTGTCACAGACATTTTTTTATATTACTTTTTTATTTTACATAGTTTTATGTTTTGCTGTGAAGTAAAACACAACCACGACATTGTTACAAAAACTGTCTACTTTGCTGAGGGAGATTTGTATTAAGTGTGACAGACAAGCTGCCTCATAGCTTTGAGTGACACTTAAAAGTTTTTCACCCTGTACCTCTCATGACAGCATGCAGATTGTTATAAATTGAGTTGGAAAAGAAAAGATGTACTATTTTTACATTCTAGGAAGCACTATGCAGAATACACAGGATTTGGATCAAGTTAATACCATGACTTTTTTTTTACTAATATTAAGTTGATGCTTGACTCCTTCTGTTTAGTTGGTATATGTAAGAAAAATATCTACTTATTTTATTTTCGCATAACAATGACAGTATTTTGGTTTCAGTATGATGTTGACCGCACCACAGTAGGACCCGGTAGCCACTGTGCAAGATTTGAGGTGGATTAGGACTTTTATTCAGGTGTGTGTTCCTGGAAAGCTAATATCTGGATACTACACAGGTGAAAATCCCTCCTTATAATAACTAGTAGCTTACCACTGGAGAGACCTAATGAGCAGGCGACCTACACGGGGGACCACCGTGTTTGCAGGAAACGTCATTTCCCCTTGATAATCTGTGTTGGTGTGTGGTTTTATATTGTGTGCTTGGTGCTTCGACAGTATAGATATAATGGTTCTACCCAGCACATGTAAAATGTTCACTAAATTGTGTGTGTGTGTGTGTGTGTGTGTGTGTCTGCTATGGCTGTATGTGTAATGCTGAGACCTGGTAAATGACCTAAGGACTATAGGGAAGCTTATTTCTGCAACTACTTGCATTTCCTCTCTAATTGTTCCTCTTCTGCCCATAAACCTCCTGCTTTGTGTGTGTGTGTGTGTGTAGGTATGTTAAAGAGAGAAAGAAGGTCCTTTTCTCTCTGTTAGCAGTGTCAGCAGGTGAGCTGCCCTATTGGGAGAAAAGAGAGAAATCGCCAAAGCATGCAAATTGCTACTCCAAGGGGAGAATCAATTAGGTGCATAGCGGCTGGAGCAGAAAGGCAAGGAGGGGTAGAGAGGGGCAGGGGTCCATGCAGAGAGATGGTGCAGAGCCATGCTGATCACCTCCTCTGAGACAATGCATTACTCCTCCTCTTCTGTTGCCTTGCTCAATCCATGGACTTATCCTATAGGCTGAAGCGCTGTCTGAACAGCGCCTTTTAAACCTCTACTGTGCCTCAGCCTCACTCCCTTTTTTGCTTAGCCCATTTCTTTTCTAAGTTTAGATTGTAGAGTCTCAAGTGTGTGGCCTCTTCACCTTTTTCCCTCATTATTCTTTGTAAAGATGCTAAGCTTTAATCTGTGCCAGATAAAATTAGAACATACAGTAGGTCACATGATAGAGTCTTCATATGAATTATGTATACAGTATCTATCAATACCATGTAACAGTTGCCTTGAATGTTTAGTAATTTCTTGGTAATGTCTGTCTTCACATTGCTGGTTTTCACTGGGTTTTCTCTCTTCCCTCTTTAGGTACATGATGTCCTCCATTTCAATAGAGGCTTGATCGTAATTTGCCGACAGTACTGGACTGTGCCTCCTTCCCTCTCCTCACCACTCCCAGCATCAGCACAGCCATGACGTCCCTCACAAGGACACGGACCTGCTTTTTTGTATGCTGCTTCCTGTCTAGTCTGGCGCTTCCTGTGTCTTCACAAACAGTGGTGCAAGCCCCACAGGCCCACAGTGGTGGCTCCCAGGTGATCACGGCGTCCCTTCAGGAGGAGGAGTATGCATCATTTCATGCTGAAAACCCAGAGTGGACATTCAACCATCTGGCGGTGGACTACCGCAATGGCAATGTTTATTTGGGAGCTGTCAACCGCATATACAAACTGTCCCCGGGTTTGGAGGTCCAGGTGTCCCATGAGACTGGACCGGACGAAGACAACCGCAAGTGCTACCCACCACGTATCGTCCAGCCATGCAGTGAGCCACTGACGCTCACCAACAATGTCAACAAGATGCTTCTAATGGACTATCGGGAGAACAGGCTCCTGGCATGCGGCAGCCTCTACCAGGGCATCTGCAAGCTCCTCCGCCTAGATGACCTCTTCAAACTAGGAGAGCCCTTCCACAAGAAGGAGCACTACCTCTCTGGTGTCAATGAGAGTGGCTCTGTGTTTGGTGTCATTGTGTCGTATGGCAATGCCTCTCCGGACATGCTGTTTGTAGCCACAGCAGTGGATGGCAAGCCAGAGTACTTTCCTACCATCTCTAGCCGTAAGTTGGCCAGAAACTCAGAGGAGGATGGCATGTTTGCCTATGTCTTCCATGATGAGTTTGTGGCCTCTATGATTAAGATCCCTTCAGACACTTTCACTGTCATCCCAGACTTTGACATATACTACATTTATGGCTTTGCCAGTGGGAACTTTGTCTACTTCCTGACTTTGCAGCCTGAAATGGGGGGTGGGCCAACCACTGGATCCTCCTCTGCTGGACGGGAACAGGTCTACACCTCAAAGATAGTCCGTCTTTGCAAGGCAGACACAGCTTTCAACTCCTATGTGGAGGTGCCTATTGGATGCATTAGTGGCAACGTGGAGTACCGATTACTCGAGGCGGCCTACCTGTCCAAAGCTGGTGCTATCCTGGCACGCTCACTAGATGTGGCACCAGATGATGATGTTCTGTTTGCTGTCTTCTCAAAAGGCCAAAAGAGGCGTCCACGCCAGGCATCGCAGGACTCTGCGCTGTGTGTTTTTTCTCTGCGGAAGATTAACGAGAAAATCAAGGAGAGGCTGCAGTCGTGCTACAAGGGTGAGGGCACACTGGACCTGGCTTGGCTGAAAGTCAAAGATATTCCCTGCAGCAGTGCAGTAAGTACAACTAGACCACACACACACACACACACACACACACACACACACACACACACATGCATAATGTGATCTTCAGTCAAATTTACACTGACTTTAATGACACAGAAGTTTTGAGACAGTACTCGGAAAAAAAGTAAGTTCTAATTTTACACACATTCTCTACTGTAAGTTGCAATACTGTGCTCCTAATTCACCAGAACAGCAGGCCTTAAGCAGTTCTATTTAAGGTAGAATGCATCACACCCTCTCATGTAGGAACAGGTTATTAAGAAAAACTAATCACCAATGATGTCTTATTGTTTTAATAATTTCTAACTGAGGGACACTACAGGTGAGTATCTCAGGATGAAAATCAGTTGTGAATCCTTTCCCACACGTTACTATAATGAGCTTGGGTGCGCTGCGGGAGCCTTTCACGAACACTGTGTTCTTGGGTAGGTTCATGCTCCATTCCATTACGATGAGATATTAACCATCCACTGCCTCTTTTAATCCACTCACCCTTTAAACAATGCAGCTGAATGCTCAGCCAAATTACCATAATTCCATTCTCTATAACAGCATTACAAATTCAGTGAATCAGTTCATTTGATTTCTCACTTTGTGCACATAAAAACAAGGTGAAATTGGGTGTTGCATGTTTAGACCACCGTCACCATCTTGCATTTTTATTTTCTTTATCCTATATTATGTCATTAATAAAAGCTGCCAACCTCAAGAAATACAAAATTACCTAGATCAGGTTGAATTTGTTAGCTACCATGTTCCTCTACATAGCAATCATGGCTAGATGAACCATGTGCTCATTTGTCAATTTTTAGTTCAGAGAGTTGTAGATAATGGATTATAAAGACATAAAGTCAGACTCTAAAGTCTGTTTTTAGCGGATAGATCAGTTACGAGAATTAACACTATTCATCATAACAATGATTATATTTCTTGATTATTAATAATTTTCAATAATCAATCACCCTTATCTACAAGAGCTAGAAATAAAAAAAATATACAGCCTCAATTTATACAGCTTCAAATACTTTTAACAAGAATTTGATCGCTTGGTCATGGCCATATTTAAGAAACATAAATTTGATCCTCTCACTGCTGCTCAGTCCATATTGTTCTGACCTTAGCCATGCACTATCTCGAGACAGTAAGGAATTGACCCTCACTTGTGTTTGGTTCTGGAATCACAGTGTTTATCTATTAATCCGTCTCTGGCACGGCACACGTTCCGGGGCGCCTTTGTCTGCTACTTGAGGGCCTGATAAATCATGCCTGAGGTGGAGCTGTCAGCAGGGATAGGAAGTGTGAGGGAGCATGCAGGGGTTAGCGCTGAGGAATGATGCCATTTCAGCATGCGCCACAGTATCGCCACTGCCACCGCATAAATTAGACCCTGCTGAACAAGTGACGGTGGACTCTGCAGGAGATAAATGAGTTCTGACACACATACACACACACGTGCCACCACACTTCTAAGTATGGCTAGTGCAGAGATGGAGGTGGTGGCTTTTAAAAGCAGAGGGGGGCTTTTGATAAAATAGAATGATAGCAATAAAATAAATTGTTGTATGAAAGACTTATTACGTGATGTATTAAAATGTAGACCAGATAATTCTAGGCTGCTTTAGAGTGTTTTAATACATGGGCACAAACAGACAAATAAATCAGAGGCCTATTGCTTGAGCATTAGTAAATGAGTAGATGTATAGGTCATATAAGTGTTTTCACAATGTGAAGATATAGAGTTGTGGGCAAACTCTCATCTCATGTGTGTCTGTGATGGATGGTTGTCTTTCTTAGTATCACACAGTGATTTTTTTAATGAATTGTTGGTTGGTAGTCTGTGATCAAGTTCTCTGCTGCTTTAAATGATGCATGACTGGGAGCGCAGTGTCTCCGACATAATCAGAATTGTAGTTTATACTCAATGTTCGCTTCTTCTCCACTCTGTGTTTCTCTTGGGTGTAGAGAGCCAACACAGACACACACCGTACACATACACACACATGGTCATACTCTTACTAAACAAGGTTGGTTCGAGGGTTCCTGCACTCATTAGACACACAACTACATGAATTTGAAAAAAGGGTGTTACCAACTCTCTTACTCTTGCACTTCTCTTACACAATCTAGCTGTATTTTATCTAATACTATGTCCAGTGCAAAACATAATTAACAGATTTTTAACTTGATATATTTTTGTCCAATCTTTTATTTATTATTGTTTTTTTATGAGGAGAAACCCTATATTATATTTAAAATTAAGTTGTTCATCCTCTACAATGATCAGTTTTCTAGCGATTGGGGAATGGATCTGAGACTGAAACATTCATATTTTGAGATATCAATGTTTCGGAATGGGAAAAGATTATATCATCAAAGTAGTTCTAATTATGTTCAAGGACACGGGTACATTTACAGGACACAGGCCCTAGTAGAACCATATAAACACTCACTCATGTTAGACCTCTTTTGCTTTATACCATCTTTAAAAGGCTTTCAGTCAGAGTGGGAGAGATGGAAAAAGTGAGAAGTTGCGAAGAAAAAGTACGTACAGAGAGTGGCATGATGGGCGAGGGAGCAGTAGAGAGGATAGATGGTTAAAGAAGGAGTGAGGGGGGGATGCTTCCTCTCTCCCCCAAATGGTCATGCTTGGCTGAGCCACATAATGCGTGCTCAACAGTATAAGTCTGCAAAGGGCCTGCATCCATAGATCATTGTGAAGTGGCATGTGACCTATAAAAAAAACGCTGCCTGCTCCCTCCATGTTCACTGTGTCAGCAGAAAAAAAACAGAACAACAAAACAGCGGGATCGCAATAAATTTACTCTGCTCTCTTCGCTCTCATCCTTGATTCATTGCACACTGCCTGTGTTGCTCTTTTCTCCTTTTGCCTGTCCTTCTCTTCATGTTCTTATAAAAATAGTTGCCACCATCCCGTCTTCTCATTCTGTTATTCTCCCCCTCCTTGAGCCTGTCTTTCTCTTCTCATTATTTCCTCTTACAATGCATTCCATAAGCACACAGTAAAGTACTGCCCCCCCAAACATGGATGAAAAAATTACAAGGTCGCCTGTAAGTCCCTGACAGGCCACGGCCATCCCCTCATCCCTTCTGCTAATGATCATTAATTACATGTCATTAACTAACATGCCATGGGCTATTCTTCCACATTTGTCATGTGCTATCGACTTCACATTCTGAATTCACTTCAATTAATTAGATTATTCTACTCGGCCGCCGCTGTTTCTGTGAGTCTTTCTCTTGATCTCACACGTGCTCATCCCTTCCCTGTTTAATCCCTCACTTGAAAGGAACTCTTCCAGTACGGCATTTTTCTGTCATCCCCCCGTGCTCATTTGTCATGTTATTGACTCATTTCTTTCTTCTGTTTTGTTCTGTGTTTGACCAACCATTGAATGGTGTCGTATTCTGTGCTGACCATCTCCACCCGTCCTCCGTCTGATTGTGGAGCTTAATCAGTGGCTGGCTGGCTGCTGCTGATGAGTCAGTCTAGGCCACATCCTCAGGAAGGGAAAGGCTAGCGCATTCATTAAGAACATCCAGACTGCCCACCCGCCACCCCACTCCCCACTTCACCCCACTCCATCCATATATCCGCTATCCTGCTTGCTGGCTGACTCGCTAATTAAATCTCCATACATGATACCACTTGCTAAAGGTCAAAATCCATCACAATATCATTATTCTGTGATTAAACAAATGTCTCCCTCTTCCTTCACTAAACTCTGCTGGCTGGCAACCACCTGAAAAACACCGATTCTATTGGGTGCATTCATTTCTTTCCCGTTGTTATTTGTCTTTTGTGTGCTCTGTCTCTCTTTTCCCACTATTGCACTATCAGTTATCTTACTCCCCAGTGAGCAGGACTCTGCAATATTTGAAAAGTAATTGAGTAAAATACCAGTTAAATTTATCAAGCTTTATCAAATGCAATCCAATGCAACAGCCAGTACCAAATAGTCATACTGTTAGGAAAATTATTATCATACATTTGGTTGATAAGGTCTTGGATCGCTGTATTGTTGTATTGTTGTCTGTAAAACATTCTGAAAGATGTCTGATATTTTGTCCACCAACATAAATGTGGCACCCTTTAAATGTATTGCAGTTCAATACATTTCCTGGTCCAACTTGACACATGACCACCTAGTTGAATCAACTTCTCTCTCAGTATCAACAAAAAGCAAATATAAATAAGCTGTTTGTTTGGATTGCGATTGATGTAATTAAGTATATTAAAATGAAAACTCTGTTCTGTAGTCAGTAATACAGGCAGACTTGTTTTTCTAACAAAAAGGCTAGTTTGATTTGTAAATTCTTCTTTTCTTTTATCTTTTGAACTCCCATCTTGCCTCTGACATTCTCCTACCATTTTCTCTCCTTGGTCTGCTTTACTGATGTCTCCTCGACATACTCCTGATGTGATTGTTTTCCCTAACCAATATTTATTGTCTGTTGGAGCTGCTCAGCTAATGGTTTGCAGGTGCAAGAATTCACAAACGTGAATTAACAAAATATCATAGGCTTATCAAAACCTGCCTCCGGGTCCTTTTGCAGTGTGGCTGACAGGGTGTCCGTTGTTGATAAATCAATTTTGCGAAAATTAAGGCTAGTATTAATTCTTAATCGCCATTTAAAAAGGTATTAAATTTTGAAGCTATTTTTTTCAATGTGAAAATCCTGTTTGTCCCAAAGTTTGTTTGCTAAAAATGTAGGTGAACGTATTTATTTATAGTGCACAGCCAAAAACACAGAGAGTAGCGACTGTGTGATTCGTCTCTGTAACGTTAGACGTAGGGATCTACCGTGCGCCTATTTCACTCTTAAATAGATCCATGCAAACCAGAAAATGATTTACGAGTTCAACCGACCGTAATCTCCCACTCCGCCGGACCCGCAATGCTGATCGTCCAAAACATTTGGGGTGGAGATCAGAAGTAACAGGATTAATCTGGTTAGCCGCTCGTTCTGTGGCCCCTTGAACAGCCCCGTTCTTGAAAAAAGAGAGCGAGATGCGCCACCAGCTGAATCGGTAAGACAGAAGACAACAGGAAAAATTCAAGGATTTGGCTATTAATATTATACTAGTAGTAAGTTATATGCTATTATATGATATTATATTGAATATAGTAACATAATGAATATATTAATATCAAACTTAGTTTACTATTACATTAACAATATACTTTTTAATTTAATGTTATAATATTATACTAATACAGTCATTTAGACTAATCTCTACACTGCCTACACTACTATACGTTATTCATCCCTCAGTTTGCTTCTTTATCTTTGTTCCCTCCTGGCCTATTTGAATTTTGTTGTATTGATCAAGTGGTTGATGAAAGTTATCACACATATCATTGCAGGCAAACTCACATTATCTAGTTTAAACCAACTAAAACACAAAATTACAGTGTTTCACGTGATTTGCTGCAATGTTGCGTACATAAACGGCATCACTTATGTAAGAGAGTTGCTTTTTGCAGGAAATCTGACCAGTCAGTCGGCAACTGAGAAAGTTGGTGAATGCCTCAATTTTTAGGTCGCATTACAACTTGATGACATATAGGCAATAAATATGTTATGAATATACTTAAATTCCTTTTTAAAAACTCAAAAATGCCCCTTTTTAAATGTGTGTGGCTGATTTACTGATCAGTTACAGCTCAATGTGGCGCTGCAGTCTTAAAATATGTTGAAAAAGTCTTGAAAAGGTCTTAAAAAGGTGTTGAATTTTAATTTAAGATTCCTGTATATATCCTGTGTGAATTCCTGGATATTAAATGTTCCAGTAATATAAGTAATCCCCTCTCAAAGTTTACAGTGCCTATAACTTTTTATCTATTGTTTATTTTGCATCCTAATGTAAAGTATTCACTTTTCTCAATATATGTAGCAGTTAGGAAAAAAAGCTGCCAAACCCCCCCATACTTTATTTATATATATATACATATTAAACTTACTTTATTTCCTTACATTTCAGCAGTGTTAACACACACACTTGCTTTGTAGTCACTGTACAGTCACTGATAGCGTTCAGTAACATGTAGAGACACATAGAGTAGCGATCATTGACTGCCATTTGCAGCAGCATTTTTAAACTTCTGCTGCCAAAATAAAACGATGTTTTATTTTCTTTAGTAATTATTTTTGTTTTGTGGCAAAGACGTTAGCTGCCGAAAAACTGTTGCGCACCCCAAGCTGTGGTCCAGCTAATCAGATGGCTCTTTATTCCTCTCTGAAAGCTGATTACAATACAGCTTAATGCCACAGTTGCAGTGACAGGAATGACACAAAGTGTCAATAGTGTTTACAATGAAGACAACTGTCAGAGTTTTGTTGAGAGCAACTCTGACAGATTTGACAGAGACAGCCACCTCCTTATTCTCCATGCAGGATAAACTCTATGAATGTGCACTAATTCACACCATCAATCCCCATTTTGCTTTCTGTAACATCACTGATATATCTATATTCCCCAGGGCGCCATACAAGAAGGAAATTTAATCTACTTGGCGAAAGCTCTTGTATTCTGTGACACTTGTGCGTTCAAACTAAATTTTGAGCTCAATTCAGTCAGCGTGTGGGGAAAAAAGCTCTCTTTTAGAATGCCCTGTGGATGCCTTAACTCCTGACAGTGTATTTGTACAAGTGTAATCAGAAGTAAATATGTGTTTTTATAGGACTTTGATGCTGAGGCTCTTTACTTCCTGTGGCGTTCGGCATCTCGCTCATTCTGTATTTGGCTTAAACAGGCATCTAAAAGCAGAAGAGCTCTCAGATGGCTCAATTGGATATGAGGTTGGACAGTTTCCAAAACAGACAGTTTTTGTGAAAAGGGAAATGGGAAAATTTATGGAGACAGGACACAAGTAGATGAGCAGGTGTGTGTGTGTGTGTGTGTGTGTGTTCTGTCATGCTTTGCTACTGTGATAGAGGGCTCCATGGATCAGTAGTCAGACGGACTACGTCTTGGTCCATCTCACACACACACGCACACACACACACACACACACACACACTTACTCACAGGCACACAAACAGATTAAGGGTAGAGCTTCATTTAAACTTGTGGATGATCAAATGTTTCAGTTAAATAAAAATGCCACCAGATGTGATTCTTCAGTATTCCACCAGTGTAAGCAGATCACAGAGAATGTAATAATATAACAATAATAATATAACTCACCCCAGAAAGAAGTAGCTATCAGAGAACCTGAGGCTTGTACTACAAAGAGAATTTAAACTGCACAGATTTAACTCGGGGTTATCAAGGAAAGTCAGGTTTGACAAACTTGACTGCCTAGATTGGTGTTAAACAGTACTATGACAGTGAATAAGATGATGGTTTGTTGACTCTGTGTCAATTAGAGTTATGCGCGTTTGCAAAAAATATATATATACATATATATATATATGTATATATATATACAGTTATGTATATATATATATATATACATAACTGATAAATATATTTATCACTCTCTGTTTTACCGTATACTCAGATGTAAAGGTACAACTGCGTAGTAGGGCCATTTTAGGAGGAGGGGAGGAGAAAAAACATAGGCTACTGATTTGGATTTTTTTTCTCATTAAAGTCATTTGTAATGTCCTGTTTATTTTGTTTTTTTTTTCATGTAAATTTACCACTTTGGCAATTTTTTTATTGGATCATTAGCCCCCTGCGTCCATTTTTTGACAAATAAAATAGTCCTCAGGTCTAAATTTATTTTCTTGTGTTTTTTTCATATTTATGAATTAAAGTCAATTATTTCTAGCCATCACATTTGCAGCCATTATCAAATAGTACACCCAGTTGCCTGTTCATTAGATACACCTAGCTAAAGCTAAAGCAGTCTTATACAGCAGTTCTGCAAGAAACCCTCCTTCATGAAGTCCTTGCTAAACATTTTGTTCCAAATTGTAACTGGGCAGGCATAAACACATACTGCACAAAGCAACATAAAACAGTTTTAATTCAAATGGTTTGATTTGTCTAATGCCATATACTAGTAACATAATGTCTTAAGTTAAATAATTATACATAGGAAATAAGTATACAGCAAATTATTCCTTTAAAGGATTAAAAGTAACTTACTTTAGCTACCTTCCAATCATTGTGAAGTAAACATTCGCCTGCATATCTTGGTATATAGCTCAAGAAATGAATACCGTTTTTGCAGATGCTTTACTTCAAAGTGACTCACTGTTGCTGCAGGAGTCATACAGCCAATGTTTTAGTATAGTTAAATTGAATGTTGACATTATATCTTACAATGAACGCTGCAAACCCATTTAGTCATGACATAATTCTCTAGTGCCGCCGATCATCCTGGCAGGTTAGTAATTTGGCACAGTAGGGTTAGAGGAAATACTTGATTTCTAAGTGGCTATACAAAGAGCAACCACTGGCATACATTTTTTTATTCCCCTTTTCTTTGTAAGGGGAGTTTTCTCATGTAATCACCAATAACTACAGTAAAACAAGCGAATCATGGACAACAAATGTAGCATGAATACCTTTTTTACAATAAAATCAAAGTGAAGAATTAGCATACTAAAATGAATTGAGGAAAACAGTTTTTGAAGCTGCCATGTGGAGTATAATTACCCTTTTTTAGAAGGAATAGCTAAGTACAAGAAAATGGACTCTTGGAGCTTCCAATGGTTGAGCAGCAACATGAAGCGAAATGTGTCTGTGGTTTAATGTGTGTCATTAACTTTGTGAACTTGCAGCCAATGGAACGGGCCCTCACAACAGTACAAGACCAGATTAGGCCATACATCAGAGAGCGTTGGAGAGCAGATCTTTTTCAGTCCCCACTAATCGCATTGAGCAACTCTCTTTCTCTTTCGCGTGCGCCCACTGCCCCCTCTCTTTCTCTCCACTCTGTATCTGCTGATCCCTCTGCACAGTCCAGAAGAGAGCTCTCTTTGTGCTGGTGCTGGCAGGCAAACAGAAGCAGAGAGATGGATATGGCTGAGAGTGACCTGATTCTGCCTCAGTGCCTGGCCTCTGTCCAAATACAGAGACTCTGCTCTCCTGTCCCTCTGTCTTTAGGGAGGAACCCCCCTGTCTTTCTCCTCAGTTGCTACGCTGCGGGACGCTGGCTGAAATACCTGCCAGACCTGAGATAGAATTGAGTTTGAGTTTCTAGTTTCAAACCATTTGAGTTGTTAGTCGCTGTTAATAATCTAGCAGTTCTTCTGATTTTGCGTCATATACAAATGTGTACAACCTATATATATATATATATATATATATATATACATATATATATATATATATATATATACACCACTAATAACTTATTTAAATCCTTAATCTGCAAGGATGGATGAATTTGAAGACGCAGAGCCTCCTTGACTGTTTTCATTACTTTTTAATTTTTTCATAGAAACTGAATAAGAAAAAAATAATGGAGAAAATAAAGTGTCCGTATTAAGCTTAAATTGGATGCATTGAAAGTAATCTGTTAGCATAAGTAAACCCCCAAGTTCTATTTAAGGACAGCAGTCCTTTTATGGTGGGTACAATTCATCTATCTGTGTGAGCGGTGAACCCAACTGTAAATGTTGTTCTCATTTGCGCTTATCTTGAAATCGTGAAACATTTCATCACAACAATTCATGTTTTGTGTCTATAAAGATGTTAATTAAATATTTGTATATTTAAGCATCTTATGAGTGAGGTCCTTGTAGAGTAAAAGAAGAAAATGAAAAATCCTCCTCAAGGTCTACATGTAGTCAGTGTTTGCCAATGCTTGTAACATCTTGTAAAGCGCTGGCCATCAGAGGTTGAGACATAAATGGTTGAGAGAGAAAAAGCAGTGAAAAAAGGTAACCCTTTAAGTCTGAAAATGCATTAATGAGGTGGGTTGAGTGAAAGAAAAAGGTCACAAATTGTGATAGAAGCAGCGACAACAGTGTCTTATTGGCAGACAATGTCAAAGGCTACATTGATATTATTTGGCATTCCGACTATACGTGTTTGGCATCACAACTACAAATGTCATGTTTTGGTGGTGGTGTAATGAAAATGTGTGCTTCCTGAAAGGGCTGACAGACAGAAAGTATATTTCATTAGATTGCCGAATGCGGGACTGAGATGGCGGCTGTGATTGGCAACCAACAGACATGGTACAGCATGTGTCGGTGATGAGAGATGAAAACGCACATATACACACGTTTTCACACATATAAAAACATCTTTTCTTCCACATGTATCGCCACTCACTTAAGCGCACACACACAAACGTGTTGCCAGAAACACAGATAACGTGAAGTGATTTTTAATGATGAAAACCACTTTGGCTGCCCCTTTCATTATCTTTTCAGGCAGCATTCAATCATCAAGGCCCCAGATACTACAAAGTACTTCATTTTGCTCCTGATAGACCCTGTTAACCTTTGAACCCTGGAACAATGAGGTTCCTTTATAACTGATAGCAACACAGAGAGGGTGTTTCAATCTGTCACAAAAACAAGGAATATTTACAAATGCATTGGAAAAACAGTTACAACAGTAAGTGGACACGTGGAGATCAGTGTTGGCTTCTTTGTGCTCCAGAAAGGAAGAGGAATTGTGTCGATTATGAATCGTTGTGTCAGAAAAGGGGAGACAGGTTAGCAGGTTGAGTAACACTGCAAACCAGAGTGATATTTCACTGTGATTATAGGAAGTGACCCTGGTTCTCATCAGAGCACCATTAATCTAGCAGCGAGCAACCACATGACTTGCAGGACACAGAGTGCATTCTTGACAACACCTCATTCTGAAAATGTCAGGGATGGGAGGTGCCAAGGAGAGGATAGTGAATTGGAGAAAAAATACTTCATTTAAATAGGTTTTTGTTTTCCACCAATATTAATCTTTGTTTACTCTCATTGGCATTTCAGTCATTTGTTATCTATAATCTCTCCTTCCTCCATCCGTCTTTGGTCTTGTAGCTTTCATCCACATCTCAACCCTCTAACCGTATGACATGATCTTGACCCAAATTCATGTCATCTGTCGATCATTCATACCCCTTCTATAAGCCCATGTTATAGCCTAAAGCTCATTGTGGCCTAGAACAGCCATGATCCATTTGTCTAATGAAAGCAGCCCTCATATTTCTTCTGGCCCTCAGTCTGAGGCTTCTGATGATGATGGCCTTTAGTGAAAGGTTGTGAGGAGACACTTGGTGCTTGCAAGATTGATCGAAAGCCCAGGGGGTGCACTTCCAGGAGGAAAAACGGAAAATAAGACATAAACTAAAAGACCCTCTGCCTCCCAGAGCATGCCACCTCTGACAGCTCAAACCACTAGACAACTGTAGATTTGAAGTGGTTTTAAGCCAAACGAAAGCCAACATCTTATCAGTGCATGTTCACTTTTTTCTTCTGAAGCTCAGTTTTTGGTTGCAGGATATTACAATGTAAGGCCCATGTAACTTGCTGTAGGCTGTAAGTTAGACTTTGCCATCTCTTGTTTTGCTCTACCTGACAGTTTCCTTTTGTTGTTGAACATTAATTTAATTTCAGCTAACATTGTGCTTTGCTTATAAGTAACTATTATCAACCAGTGAGTGCCCAATCATTCACATCATTCCAATATGGTTCATACGGTTTGCAAAGCATTGCTTTTCATCAAGTCATTACAGTAACGTTTGTAATTCATTACTCATACGCACTATCTCATCTTACTTCTGACATTTTCTCTGCGTTTTGGAAGAAAGTGAAGGTAGTGTCAACTGCCATGGCATTTCTCCCCACAGCCCACCACATTGCTAAGCTATTAATCAAGAGCAGTGCCTGCTTTAGTCCTAAACCCAATGTTTCAAAGCCATCCATACACACAGAATAATGACCAATCCCCAGCACCATTATTCTCTTATCAAAACCCATAAGTCATTCTGCCCACAGTGACTGGTATGAATATCCCCCTGGACGGATGAAGCACATGCATGCAAACACAAAATGTAGAGAGGCCCAAAACATGAAACACACCCATCTGTATTTAATCACAAAATCACAGTAGCATGTCCACACAGAAAGCATAACAGATGAACCTCCATCAATAGTTGTATTAGTCTCTCAACTCTGAGTCTGTTTTTTATACATATTTAGATGCCTTGGGTGATTTGTCCCAGTGTGACGATGTAGCACTTTTTTTTCCTCCCCATTTTTTTTCGCTTGGTTCACTTTGAATCATTTCACATTGAATATCCTGCCTCCCTGGCAATTCTGCAGTTGCTGTTGCATTGGGTGGACGGTGGGGAATTGTGCCTGACAGAGCAGCCTCTGGCGCTATTACAGAGCTAGAGCCTGACTGCAGTCTTCTTCCATTTTCATCTCTCGCTTACTTGTACTTTCTTGCATTTGGACCAGCAGACACACACATGCATACAAATGATCACACGTTGTGTCCCACATACAAACGCTTTCTCCCACCCCAAAATACACTCACACTCACACACAAGATATTGATTCTCATTTTCATTACTCTTGAGCTCACTCTTTGCTCTTTATCTGGTCAGTTATAGGTTTCTGTCTGGATAATTATGCTCAATACTGCTACCGGACTCTCTGCCTAACCTACCCCCAAGCCTTTCCCCTTCAAGACCTCAGTGGCATACAGCTCTATCCAAAAGAAGAATTCTGTGAATTCTGAGTGTTGGCCTAAACAGTGCCCTTCACCTTAAATCAGTTGTCAAAATAATTTGTATTTGTAGTATTCATGAGGGAAACTGAAATAAATTTGTAATGTATTAATCTCTGATTCTTCCCACTGCAGCTTTTGACCATTGATGATGACTTTTGTGGCCTCGACATGAATGCGCCATTGGGCGTGTCTGAGATGGTGCGTGGCAAACCGCTCTTCTCCGATGCTGTTGACAAAATGACCTCCGTCATTGGCTACGTCTACAAGAACCACTCGCTGGTCTTCGTGGGCACAAAAAGCGGACGAGTCAAGAAGGTAAGGAGCAGGAATATAGGATTAAGTGTAGCAGAGATGGCTGAATTGAAGAAAGCAGAGATTTAGTTTCTCTCTTTCAGAATGTGGAGCAAGGGCTGGGAATTGGGGACTGCTGGATTGGAGGAAGGATAGTAGTAGTAAGGCAGATTGAATTTCAGGCACATCAGCTGAGTTGGCTGTATTTGCAGAAGGAAGAGGTGTATGTGGGTGCATGAGAGAGATGGCGAGTGAAAGGAAGAAGTGTGTGTGTAGTAAATTTGTGTGTGTGTTTTAAGGAAGGGGGGATCAGGAGAACCCCTGAGGGGGTTTTATTCCTAGAGCCAAGCCTATCTGGTATCTCTCAACATCCTCCTCATCCACTGCGCCATATATCACACATACACTTGTATACAGCCAGTATCAGAAGTATCCGCTGTACTTTTCCTTCACTTTGGACTTGTAGAAAATCCAGAGCCCTGGGGGCAGATTGTAGCACACATCAGCATGTTGCAGAACTTGCTAGACAGCACAGATCAGCATGTTGCAGAATCGATTAGAGTTTAAAAGTTTCTTATCTGTTTCTTGAGGCAAATTGAGGGATCAGAATAGAATGGAATAAGCGTACATTTTTTACCTAACTGCATATCAGTGTATCAGCACAAATCTGTCACAAGCAGGTCACGTTTGTTCTTTATGTATTTTATGTAGTACGTGAAAATCTAGAATATAAATTTTAGGAAATGGGCTCTGTTGGCTTTTAATTTCCTGCATACATAGAGTTCTTTTTGCAGCTGGGAGTGTCGGCCATGGTTTTTGTGGACATCTTTGATCATAACTGTGTTTCCCTTGAAAAACATGTCATATTCTGTGTGACAGCAAAGCCCTTGGCTAAACAAGATTTGTACCCTCAGAGTTAAACAGCACTGGATAAGCTGGGTTTTGGCGTGTTGTGACTTCCACCTTAGACTTTCCTCATGCCCCTGTGCACTTCCCCGTGTGGCGGCCCTTTTCTGGGCTAATGGGATGATGCACTGCTGCTAGGTGTGATAGAAGGGTGGTAGCTCCTGTTCTTTTACTCCTGCTTTCACACACACACACACACACGCATGCACGCACGCACGTACATACACACACGCACACACACACACACACACACACATCCACATACATCCACACACATCCACATCTTAGGGCCATGACTGAGACTAATTCTGGGGCAGCTGGGCTAGTGAGCCTCACAGGCCTGGGGAAAATGGCATTACACAGAGAGGAGGAGTGAGAGAAGGGTAGAGTGACTGAGGGAAGCAGAGGAAGGATGTGCTGGAGGAGAGGGATTGGACAGAGATGGACTATATTCCTGAAATGCATGTCTTATGGGTTGGAAGACATGGGAGAACGTGAGTGGAGAAAGTTAAACAAAGATGCGATTAAGGCCAGAACAAGCAACCGATCAGGAGCTGTTTTTCTACCTGAAAGACAGGCAGACAGGAGTACTGGTTATTCCATTGCTTGTTTTTGTTGATTATAGGCCCCTGCCTGTGTTTGTTGTTGTTTTTGTTCTGCACAGGAGCAGAGTGGTTGAGGCAGCAGTTTTCCATGTTATAAGACAATAACCAACACATGGGAAGGTTGTTTTCAGGGTTTTCTGAATATGTTTTTACTTCAGGATGATATAAACTATTTTTCTTCATGGTTATCTTCATGCTTTTCTTCTTCTTTCACTTGGCCTCTCTCCAGACATCCTGCTCAAAACCACATATTGGCATTTGAGAGAATTGTGTTTGCAGGATTTTGGCATTGTTTTCGTTCAAACTCGACATGAATGAAGATCAGATTTTACACATATGGCATATTCAGGCGAAGAAACTCCACAGACAGAAACCATATTTAACAAAAGGTGATCAATATCCTGTGTCAACCCAGGCGCATGCACACACAGCCCCATTACAACGCCATCCTCCCCTCCCATGTACATACTTCCCTTCCCCTATTGTTAACTGTATACCATTAGATGACATCATAGGCAATAAAAGACAACAACAAGACAATAAAAGGTCTGAGCTTCAGTCCACCTCCTTCATCAGTGACTTTATAACCCTTCAGCTAATGGATGTTGATTTATATATACTGCTCCACCTCGCTTGTTCCATCCCTCAAGCTCCCTCCTCCTCCGTTCTCTCACTCACTCTATTTCAGTCTTTCTGTTTTTTCAGTGTTATTTATGATCCTGTGACTAACACGTCACCCTGAATAAATATGAGCATTATGGTAAAAGAGAGTGGATGGACTTTAATGCAGTGGTGTTTGGGTGAGCTAAATGTTTATGTTGTTTACATGCTCACTTTTATGACATCATGAAGTCCAGCTGGACAGGAAGCTGAGTGAATTAAACTCAATTTGCTTGTGAAATTGTTTTATGTAATAGGGGCGAGACTAAAATTTTGCTAGTATAATGTGAAGCCTGTGGATTAGACTACAGACATGGCTCTACTTCTGTACTGATTAGGCCCTTCACAAACATAATGCATTCCCTAGCCCCTAAAAGAGTTGGGGTTAAGCATGTATTTGTGATAGTTCATAGTTCACAAATACATGCTTAAACCCAACCCTTACCTTAAATTTAGAATGAGATGTATGTGAGATGGCAGCAGGGAGAGACTTTTATTTGACTTCTTCACATAATGTAGGCTCATGTTGAAAAAATGAGATGGGGCATTTCCCCTGGAGTCTAGATGCTGGTGGTGGTGATGGAGTGATTCTGCTGGAAAAATCTGAATTTTTGGATTGTGGATTATAGTCATTCTGAAATATAAGCAGAATGTTGTGATGTGAGAAAGCAAATCTGGAGAGTAAAGTTGGCCTGTGAAGAAAGAACAGAAATTTGCCAACAGTAGAATAAAGGCAAAACATAGTGATCTTTCGCCAATGCCCCCTTCCCCCTTCACTCTCAAACAGTCCCTTTAAAGAAGTAAGGAACAGCCAAAATGTCCTCAGTTTTCTCTCATGGTCCACCAATTTCAAGTACGTCCTCTAAAAGATAGTAGTACTAGACCACACACATACATAGACCTTGCCTTAGAAGTCTGTGATGCTGAGTGGCTGTGTTGTGTAAAGTCCATATTGACACAGTCTAAGCTCAATTTCATAACACCCTCCTGTCAGCATAAAACAGGCATTGCTGTCGAATCAGTAGAATTCTGTACATGTCCACAGCTACAGCCGTGCGTGGCCTTTACTGTCTCACACAACACTTAAAACCCTCACACCACACAAGGCTTATATAGTCTGTACACCTCCATGCCTTTCCCTCACTCTTTTTATTTCCATCCCACCTCCTGCTCTTTTGAATTGATAGAATGTCTCTTTCTCTCCGCTCTTCACCACATTTCCTACGTCTTTCTCCTATTATTTCTGTGCTTCCCCTCCCTTTCTCCTCCTCCGTTTGCTCTCTCCTCATAATTTCCTTCTTCCTTTTCACCTTCATCTCTCTCCCTCCCTCTGTCTATCTGTCCATGGCTGAGTGGAGTTGCTGTGAGAGCTCTTTGATGGCTACCATTGGAAGTGAATGGACCATATGGCTTCCGTCAGCCTGTCTGTCGGTCAGTTTGGCCATGCGTTGTTTCTGTGGCTTTTAGGAGATGGAGATGTGATGGAGATAAAAGGCTGTGGCTGGGTAAGGTTTAAACCCATTTACTGCAGGTCAGTGCACAGCAGCAGGTCAAGGGGAAAGCCTTAACCCCCTGCAGGCTTTGGTTTAGTTTATGGTCATCTGGTCAGGCTACACATTAGCATGACAGGTCGACGTCTGTGCGGACACATATACATGATGCTTGCACACTGCACACGATTGCATGTATTGAGATAAGCACACATGCATGCATCAATGAACACTTACACAGCCCACGTAAACACTGTTGGACAAAGGCTGGACGGGTACCTCAATGGGGTCGTGGATGAATAGGTAGACTAGGGGACGAGAGGGAGGTGAGGAGGGAAGAAGTGGACAAAAAAGACAGGGAAGAGATTGAAGGCCACCTGCTGAGGTGCTAATGCATCTCGGCTCTGTCCGTCCCGATAGGGGAGCATTGGCACTCAATACAATGAGCAGCTAACCTTGAACTTGACATAGACAGAGGCACAAAATGAGCAAAGCATGGCATGCAAAGGTAGTGAGGTTGAAGAAGCTGAAGATAAATTTGTGTGTGTTTGCCGTGCCAGATATAGTGTCTGAAGAAGCAGAAGTTTGCCTGCATGCTTCTTGGAATGATGGTACAGAGGGAGAAAAAGAAAGGAAAACAAAACCTGTTTTCCACAGTGTATTTGTCAGCATTTGACCAAAGGCAAAGAGCAGGGTGTCGGGTTGTGACAATTTGTTCACCCTTTAACCATAACCACTACTTTTCAATCTTTTCCAGTCAGAACGGGTAGGAATAAGAAGCAGCAAACACACAGAAAGAAAGAGGGAAGTGATGTGGGGCAGGAGGAAAAATGGTAGAGACTAGGAAGCAAGAAGATGAAGGTTATGGCTTCTTGGAGGGAAGGATGGCTTGCAGGAATAGTGTAGAGACAGAGAGAAATCTGTCATTTAAAGGTTGTCAGGGGAGATGGCATGAGTGAGAAACGAGTCAATTCTGACGCTTAATGGTTAATGTTTGTTGTTGGGAAAGGTCAAACTCACTTTTGACTCAACCTTTGCCAATTTTGATCACAAGTTTCATGCTCTGTGGAGCTCTCAGCAGCTACAATAATCTTTTTTCCTTTGTCCCTACCTGTCTGCTGCCCTCGTCATCACAGATTATGCTATTTATCTTTCATGTAATTTTTCCTCTCTCTTGTTATTCCTCAGCCATGTCACATTCATCTTAACACTCTAACCCATGCCTTCTATCCATGCCACTCATGTCTAACTAAAACCTTCAAAATAGGAGAATGTTGACATTTATTCAGGTTGACCACACTAAATATTTTTAAAAGAAGGAGCAGATCAGAGAAAATCAGTTTACACCATTGCATCAGTTATTTCAAATAAGTTATCTGTGAAGATTCTCAAGACATCCAGGTTGTGGTTATCCAAGGAATGGGTGGCAATGATGCAGTGGATAAGACACATGATCCACTGTGACACAACCACCAATGTGTCCTTGAGCAAGACACTTAACCCATAGTTGCTTCAGAGGCGTGTGACCTCTGACATATATAACAGTTGGATAAAAACACTGGCTAAATGAATGAATGTAAATGTAATGTTGAAATCAAGGACAAGATTTTTTGGAAGATACTCAGACATTTCGCCTCTCATCAATACTAAAATAAGAATTTAGTAGTAAAAACTCAATATATGTAGTGAGTTTGCATTTGATCCATATTAACAGTAAGAAGTCAACATTCTCTTCTGTATCACCTACCTGTAGTGTGGAGTATATGTGGAGACTGATTCCTAAAAACTGAAAAATTTGGGGGAGTTTACTCAGCAACATTTTAAATCCAACAGACTGATCAGGTAAAAATAGTTTAGATTGCAGAGCCATTATTAAAATCTGCAATTATAGACTTATGAACTTATTACAGTCACAATTAACATTGTATTTCTGTGACATTTCCTGTCAAATGACAGTGGCAGTTCCACTAACTGACTTTGCTGTTGGCTCAGTAGATTATGAATTGATAGATGGACGTGAGTAGAGCTTTTACTTGAGATATTTATTGGTCTGGACCAGTCCCATATGGTTTGTGGGTTGATTGTGTCCTTGTTATGCATGTGTGTAAGTGTGCTGGCTTTTGTGTGTGTGTTTGTGTGTGTGTATGTGTGAAGGGTTGGTTAACCCCAGATGCAGATTATTGAAATAGGCTGAGCTGAGCCATGGTCAGTGGAGCAGAGGATTAACTGCTTAGAGCTAATGATGAAATATGCTTTAGGACGGGCAGGCATCGTGTGTTCATGTGTGCGTGTGTGTGTGGACAGTGGTTTATGATTTAAGCCCACTCCCTGTTATGCAAATAAACACAATGCTCTTCAACACAGGTGCACACACACACACTGCTACTATCACCCTGGCCAATAGCCATTACAATCTCTACCCAGTAGTCTATTCATTCTGGCCAGTGGTCTGCTGCTGTTTTCAGATGGTATTCCCAGAATGTCAATGTTCCTATACTGTTAAGTATTCCTCAGCAGTCTTCCTAGTTGCCTTGGCACTTTGTGTGTTGCTGCTCCTACACCAGCTAGCGCAGCAGCACACACCAAAGCACCCTCAATTGTGAGTTGCCATGGTAGCATAGGCTGTTCCATGAACAGAATGTATAGAAGGCATCAACGCAGGAAAGACATACACACACATAACTGAGAGTATATTGTAATACACTTAATTCCGGGGGAAGCTGTCTTGCACACACAGTTTAGACATTATGCTGATACGATGGACTGAGTGTACATTAGGATGATCTGATCTGATAATAGTGGGCTGGTATTTAATGACAGGTGCTGCCCACCTCACAGCTATAAGGTTGATTAAACACACCATATTAATGTGTTGCTGTTTTCGTCTTGCTGTATTAACTGCTGTCTGTTACTCAGCTTAGAGACAGAAAGGCACGTCAAGGGGGACCAGTCAGTGGGAACCCCCCCCCACCACCACCACCACCACCACCCTCCTTCACCTTGTTCTTCTTTTCATAGCTCTTTTTTTTTGCAACATTGTTCCTAGCCAATTGTTTCTAGGCATATCTTCTGGTAATGGCTTGGTGCACAATGTTTGCTTAGGCCAGGTTCCAAAGTCCAATTTCTCCTCTAGATTTAGGGTGTTAAATAGCGTGTGTGTGGTACTTGTACATAAGTCTATGTTATATATTAGTCAATTCTACGCAGAAAATCACTGGAGTCCAGCAATGGCCTGGGAGGGGGATCAGAAGCTAGTGGTTGCCATGTATGCTCACTATCGCCACAATACTCGCCGTGCCCACTGCCAACACAAAAAACCCTTGTCCAGTAGCCATGCTGTCTTACTAGGCAGCAGGCAGAGTCAATGTTGAATTCAGTCAAGAAACCTTAGTGTTCTCTTCTAGATAGAAATGGTGTAGACTGTAGAGGAAGGAGGAGAGGGGAGATGAAGAATGGAAGATGGGATAGAGAGAAAGAAATATGCAGGGAAATTGGACATGGTTTGGAGGATGGAGGATAAAACTGATGTAGAGTTGAAAAAAAGACAAGAAAGAGATAGATAGTTGATGGATGATGCATGATGGAGAAACAGAAAAAAGACAGATGGTGAGACGCAGAGAAGGATATATTGCTGGGAGACTGAATGTGCACCACATGGTGAGTGTGAGACGTAGAAAGCAGGGAGGAATGGATGCAGAGATAAAGGGCTAAATAATCCAAGAGTGAAAATGAAAAGGTGGAGGGCCTTGGAAACAGAGATGAGGTAGAAGTAGAAAGCATGGGGCCACCGGGGAGTGATAGAGCATGTCTTCCAGACCATTACCGAATTTACCCGTGCGCACACACACCTCATCTTTTCCATTTGGCCATCCGGCCAGACGCAGCGTTTAGTTGAAGAAAGACATGAGGGAAGAGCAGGAAAGCAATTGCTCCTTTGACTTAGCCTAGACAGAGTATCACATGGTGCTCGGGTTAGCAAAGGGCAACCACTGCGCACTCTGCCTTCCTGACTCAACAGATACACAACTGATATGGTGGATGACATTGCTTGTACGTGCAGCATGTTTGGGTGTCAACCTTCATGTGTGCGCGGATGTGGTCGTATGCAGAAATAGCTGTTCACCTCATGTGTGTCATTCAGGTGTGTATTTATAGATGCCATTGCTGTGGCTTGGCCTTATCCCTGCTTTCCATTGCTCCTTTATAATGGATGAGCTGCCAGAGGCTGAGCAGGGGAATAGCGGACACACACACACACACACACACACACACACACACACACACACACACACACACACACACACACACACACACACATACACCACACACACACACACACACACAACCACCAACCTTGGTAACCAGCTATTTCACTGCAGGTTGACACCATGTTTGCACACACATACACTAAGTCAGCCACTCAATTGCGTTAAACTCCTGCATTGCTGCAGCTTGTCGCAAAGGTGAGCCTCCAGCTATGAGTCATGGTGCATGTAGTGTTGTACCCTAGATGCTGTTTGTATCACTCTGACTTGCTGATTATCTGCAGCAGCTCTTAGTCAGAGTGAAATTAAACTGCCTCAGAGTGTCAACTCAATGTTACGCTGCTGGATATTTTTAACGTTTATCTAACCTTCCTATAAAATTGAATTAGTATACAGACATAAGGCTTGCAGAAATCTGATTTGTTTTTTTTTTTCATTATTGACACAGATCTTTTCTGAAATGGGAAGCAGAAAGAGAGTGGGTGAACAGCTACAGAAAGGAGGGCATGGCAGAGAGAGACTGAAAGAGTGTAGAGGGCAAAATTGGTGAGCAAGAATGATGGGTGAAAGCTACAGAGATGGAGAGAATGTCGACAAAGGGTAAAGGGAGACAGTCTGATGGGAGGAGAGGGGGAGAGTGGTGAAATAGAGTTTGATGTTCATTTCACTCTTGTGAGTCTGCACCTATTGAGAAGAGTACCAGTATGTGGCAGCCTATTGAGCTGTGAGTGATTTGAGTGGCTATTCTCCGCAGTGTGTACGTGGAGTTGAAAGGCTTGAGCTAGCAGAGAAGTTGGAGAGAGAAAATGAATATCTTCAGTCTGATCTTTCCGTTTCCTGGCAGTTTGAACTGTAGTTGACTCTGATGTGTTGCTGGCTCAGGGTTAAGACAAGGTTGGCTGCTGACAAGGATGAGTCAAGGTCTGGGGACATAAACAAATCAAAGGGCTGACATGGAATCTGTGCTTTGATCGCAAGTATAATTTACGCCTGTCATTTTAAATCTTTTTTCATCGAATGGTTCGTCTACTACTTAAACAGAAAATATCAGAATTCTTAGACCTTGGGGGAGAACAGTGTTTTGTCAGTTTAAATGACTTTTCTGTATAAGTTTTTGTGTTTCTTATACATTTCCCTATATTTGGAGCGAAATACTGTAGCAATCTTGGCATGCTTTGACTGTTATGTCGATATGGCAATAATTGAAAGGTGTGGAGATGAACATAACACATAACATGAAAACCTTTTGACCTCTTTTGCACTCCATAACAGTAGTCCTACTTTCTTTTTGTGAAGTTTATAATGTAGATTTTTTTTGATGACACTGATCCAGTCTCTTGCAAAGTAATTTTGGTCTATACACACACTGACAATGCCTGTAATTCGAGCAAATGACTACTGAGCATTGCCAGACCACAGTCAGCAAAGCGAAAATTATGGGTTGGCTTTGTGAAGCTGGGAAATGTTTAATTTGTGGATCATTTAAATATCCATGCAGCTTATTCATCAGTGTCTCAGATATTGGGTATTGCAGTTTCAGCTGTGTTAAGATACCAACCCATAAGTAACAGCAAAAACAGGGACATTGTTATGAGTACATTTTATTATCTAGTGGCAGGTGAATTACAAGCTGCAGCAACATCTCCTCTCTCTCTTTGCTTTTGCCTAGCATGCACCCCTTCCCTTATTTCCTTCCTTTCTATTCTAATTAACATGTTGTGTGGCTGTCCAGCAAGAAAAGCTGGCATCCTGTGTTTGTTTACCAACTGCTCTGAGGATGGCTTTGCCAGACGGGCACGAGGCCTATATCACAAAGCAAGTTTGACTTAGTCAGGCTCTCTTGGGGTTACCTGTCTTCAACCAGCCCTGGTGACTGTAGATAAAAAGTATCACAGAGCTAGTTTACAACTGATGCTGTTAACTCTGGATTAACCAATGAACCTACAAGCACATTCACATGAAAGTTGGAGTTTGTAATACAGTAATTAGAAAATCACAGCACAGTATTTAAAGAGTTTCTCTAAGGAGAAGCAATGAAAATCAAATTTATTGCACTGATCTGTTTGATGTGACTCTGCTCATTATTACTTTTCAGTTTACTTTGCAGGAATTTAGTCTGTGTTTGGATTCTGTCAGAATATTGAATCACTGTTTTCCGCCAGCTGACTGATTAGCTGGCGGGCTGATTAAACATTTTGATCTGGTCTTATGACTGAAATAATCCTGCTCTGGAACAGATTAGGCATGTAGGTGCTAAGCTATTCTGTTAAGTGATCTAGCTTTGTGATTTTGGAAAGTCTGAGTTAAGCCCAAAGTTAGCTGCCTAACTCACTAATCTGGCTTCGTAATAAACAGCTGCTGCCAGAAATGGGCCGTAAACACACACACACACACACTCTCTCCATGTACCACATGTATACCTAAGCACACTCCATTTAAACTAAACGCAGGTCGAGTGTAAAGACTGACAAGGAATATGCTGTACAGAAGCAACCACAGTACAAGGAAAAAAATCTGGACTGAAATCTACAAACATCACAGATATACTTACTAAATTCCTGCAGCAAGTGTACAAATACATAGTTTGGGTTGACAGGCATTTGAAAACACAGCCATGCTTCAGATGACATAAGATAATTGCTTAGTTACATCTCTCAAAGGTTCATTCTCACCCAACACATCTGAGTTTCTCTCTCCTACCTTGCCTGTCAGGCTGACTCTTCAAGTCTAGATCTGCTCACCCAGTTAATTAGCATCACTATTAACATTCTTCAGCCATATCAAGTCAGTGTCAAGCCAGAAAATGGGAATGTAATTATGTCCGAGCTTTCTCTCTCTTTCTCTCCTCTGCTGATGGATCATTGAGTAGGTAACCACATAGAAACATTCCAAACAAAGCTGTCTCCCACACACATACAGACACTTAGACAGACTTTTACTCACGTCAAAGGTGTCTTAACAGTTAAGAATCACCCTGTGTGGCAGAAGGAAGACTACTGCTTTTTTTCTGTGCATTGGAAGAAGCACTTCAATTGGCATTAATTACTCTTGTTTAGCAGACTGTGAAGGCATGGGCTCTCCACCACTTCATTAACAATTCCTAAAAGTGATTTATCGTTAATTAAATGGTATAGAAAAAGTTCAGCTTTAGCTGCACCCCAACAAAATTACAGTGTATTAATTATCATTTCAATTTTGTTTCATGCGTTGGCATTTGCCTGTGTGCGAGTACCAAATCATTGCATGGCGATTGTTAATTTGCGCTCCAGCAGTAGAAAATCAATACAGTGTCTAACAACTAATCACACTGTGTGTTCCTGTGTTGCTCAAGGGATGGATGGCTAGCAGTAACCCTGCCAGGGCCAGAGTGTAATTTCCTATCAATGCCTCCATTATTGTGGTATAGGAGGCATATTTCTTTTTCCAGTCATAACCAGCCATAACTGTTTGTGATGATCAAGGATAAGTGAAGATGAATGTTCTTTTAGTTCCAGGGCTGGTTTATCAGATGCAAAGTAATGTTCTCTTTGTTGAACACGTCTCTTTCTTTTTCATTCCACTCTACACAAACTTTCATCACTTTGTATGTAATGGGTTTTCTCAAAATCCTTGATGGATGACTGGTTGAAGCAGATCAATTTTCTCTCCAGTTTGTATTAGTGGTGGTGCATGTAGCACCCATATTTCTACAATAACTCTCATTCTTTGGATTCCTGGAAGCAACTCATCTCACGCTCTTATTATTTACCTCTTTCTCTCTTCTATATCTCCATCCTTTCTTTTCCGACATACCTCCTCTCCATGTCTCTCTGATTTATGGCTGAGTCTGTGCAGCTATAGAGGACACACCACTGCAGGTGAGCCCTCTGCCTCCCCTCCTTCTCTCACCACCTCTCTCCCAGCATGCCTGTAGCCAATCATTGCACAACGTTAGTCTCTTGGGGCGACTTGTGCCCCCACACACCTTTTTTTCCCCTCCACCTCTCCTTCTCTCTTTCTCTGTCTCTCTGCCTTCCTCTCTCTCTTTGCAGAGAGCAGTCTGCTTCGCAACTGGGTCATTCGAGCAGCCAGCTATGGAGGTAAAGCTAGGCTAGTCCGCACTGTGTAGCTAGGCTCTGCAAGGGGGACTTCTGGGATTGCAGATGGAAGTGTGTGCTGTCCAGGGGGTTGTGTTTGTTTGCATGTACGTGGGTTTATTCAAACCTGTTGAGAGCGCACATAGATTACGATGGAAAATGAGTTTTGAATGCAGGTTTATATGAATAAAACATTTCTTTTGCATGTTGGCATAGTCTCTGTCATGTGTTTGGATGCCTCTATTAGCCACCACATGTATTAAGTCTCCTGCAAACATCAGTTGCATCTCCCAGCACCTGTTTGTTTGTTTCAGTTTATTTGCACATTCTTATATTGCTCAGCTTCTCCTCCTACTCATCTCACAGACACACATGCAGGCACACATGCTCATGCTCACACACACCCTCTAATGTAGCTGCAGTGGTGTCAGTGAGTTGCAATGTAGACTACTCTGACTTGCCCATTTAGCAGATGCCAGCGTAAACATCTTTAAAAGGGTCCCTGGGTCTGTCTGTCTGACATCGAGACTTTGAAGTGTGCCTTAGGTATTGAAGCTGCTTCATAGACACAATGAAAGCAGAGATGGAAAGCGAGAGAGTAAATAAATGAGATGGAACGAGGGAGAGAGAGAGACTGAGAGGGGAATACTGGAAAGATGTGACTAAGACAGCAGAGGCAAGTAAAAGGAGAAAAAGAATTGAATATCTGTAATCTTGCACACCTATCCTTGCAGTCTTCTCTTTTCCTCTCACCTCCTCTCCTCTCCCTTTCTTTCCCCATCTTCAATGCAGACCTTAATAAGTGGATTTTTATCTCAGCTACACCAGCGCTCCCAAAGGATTATGGGACCCCCCCCCCTTCCCCCCCACCACTGCACACACAGAATGGTAATTGCCAATCTGCAGTTAGAGACACTCCTTGTTTTAAGGAATAAGGCAGAATTGGTGAAAAAACTCTGCTTTTTTAAGGTTGATGGTGGCTTGGTATGGTTTTAGCTGCTGAGCTGCCATTACACCTCTGTAATCTGTGTGTACCTTAGAGTTCACAGGCGGTCTCATCACTGTCTAGTATAAGACACATTATCAGTGGTCTGTGTCAGCTAAAGGTGCGGCATCTTCCCTTCTTTTCTCTTCTTTCTCTTTAAATCTCACCTTCACAAGGGATGTGATGAAAGGTGTGGCACTCAAGTTCAGCCAGGCATGCTGTTTTCACAAACTGATTTTTAACCCACACACACATAGCTACACACAAGCGGATACAGTTTAAACTTGACATGTGTGCACCAGAAAATGGTTAGAAAAGCTCTTTAACAAAGAACCTTTCAATCTTTAAGTACATGTACCTAATAACAAAAGGATAACTACAAGTTTTTATACAATTCTACAATTATTTATAAGTACAATTAGTTGCAATTTTTTAAATTGATTGCCATTCCAGCAGAAACAGTGAGTGGTAAAATGCCCAGTGTGCCATTGAAAGTGGAACAGTTTTACGCCTTACCATTATGCTATTATGTCCATTGATAACACGTCCTTGTCTAGCCTGGCTAACTCACTACAAATATTGTCCTCTGCCTGATGAGTATTATATAGCTAATTATTAATTTGACAATTGCAGTATAGTGGTGCCCTCCCCACATAGAAACACTCAATCTGCCCTAGCTCTCTGTGCATCAGTGTCCTCCTCCTCCCTTTCCCTATCAACTCCTGCCAACGGAAAGCCAGGGGGGGGGCACTTCATTAAGTGTGTTTTTAGGAGAGCAATACACCCTGAGCCCAGTATCACTACCACAACCACACTGTTTGTGACACCTTTTTGAGTGGCTTGCACATGAGACTCAATCACTACACACTGTCTCTGTCAGCTCTCAGCAAGTGCCAGCTCTTTCCTGCTTGATATTCAACCCTGCTGTGAGACCGGACTTGTGGTTTGTTTAACATGGATAACAAAACAGACCTCGTGTGTGTGTGTGTGTGTGTATGTGTGAGAATCTATTTGGAGGCTATGTAGTTCTTATAAACATTCATCACTATAACAGGAAATACAATAAGAGCAGAGGCACCCTGCATGATGTGAGAGAATTTGTCAGATAAGTTAAGGTAGGGATTCTATTAGTGTCTGCTTCCTATTTCCTCCCTCTAATGTAGTGTTCAAAACAAATTGGAAATGATCCAGTGGGAGAAGATGCGAGAGAAAGATGGTTTTTGTACAGTACACAATGAGCAAAAGAATAAAAAGCATTGGGAATACCATGTGTTCCATTCTTATGTGTCGAAATACTGTCTGACAGCATGACATCAGCCTGCACAACCTCAGCCCAGTCACTGCTCACTGCTGTAATAGTCAAAGATGGATTTAGGTTATCCATCACAGTAGCAGTGGAGCTCCACAAACTGGGTATGCGTGAGAGAGGTGCGTGTGTCTGTGTGCATGTTTTAGTGTGTCTTGGTGTCTGTACTGTAGCACCTGCTTGAATCCTCTGAAAAGTTGGCACCATGGATATTTTTTATCCCTTTCTCCACGTCCTTGATTCCTGATGCTTGAGCACCCTGGGAAATTTGACTTCCAAGGACACTCAGATGTGCGCTCCCCCCCAACCCCAACTCCTTTTTTCTCTGTCTGCTGTCATTGTTGACTAAAAGTCAGCGCGGCATCTCGTCTACTACACTCCTCCCTGGAGATTGAGGCCTAGTTTTTGCTCCCCATATGTAATCAACTTCTCCCCTTTCATTAAAGTTAAGCCCTTAGCACATAGAGGAAGGGGAAAAAGCTTAGTTACCCAATGTGCTGAATACCAATCAGAGAAAAGGTTTTGAGTCTAGAGAGAGGATGCAGAGAGGACGTGCGAGGACCACCTAAAGGAAAGAGTGAAAATGTGTATGAATCTGTAAAATAACCAAAAATTTAAAGAAAGAGAAAACTGAGTTGTAGAATTCATGACATCCCTTAGTCACATTTCAACATTCCTCCCATCTTTTTGTCTTTGTCTTTCAGAAAATCTATGTCTGTGTTTCACTAACAAGCCACAAGCTTTGCCAGCAGAGCACGTGGCTGTGGCCGTTCCATCTGGTTTGGCTCTCCAGAACTCTCCTCGTTAGGCCATTACTGGCGTTTAGTCTCAGCTGCCCGCTCCTACAACTGGCAAACCAACCAAACCACTGTCCTCCTCTCCTTCTGCCACTTCCATCATTGCTTGGCCCTCGTCCGCGGTAGCAGCTTTACTGTCAGCTCCAAGTCCTGTCCAATAAGCCCCATAAAAAGTGCTGTCAGTCTCAGAAAAGTAAAAACCCAAACAGTGTGTGCATTCTCAGTTGGAACTGTCTGTGGTCACGTTTTACTTTTTGGAATTACCCTTTCACATTCAATTTTAAAATGTGTTAATTAAATCCTTGAATGAAACAATCAAAGGTACATTTAAAGCATAACAAAAAATAACACAACCTGCATCATTCTCACATCATCTTGCATCATCAGCACATTTTTATGTGCATTTAAAGGTGGATGCTTGTTTTGCTCTATTTATTCTCACTAGTACCTTGTGTTGTGATACAATGCCCTACAGTTTAGGCTCTGATTCCCTGGAGGCTTAGCACACTACAGATGTAACTGTGTGTGTTAGAACATGTTGGCAGGCTCCCTCTTTCACACAGCGTGGGCTACAGACTTGGCCGACGAAGATACGCCAAGGGAGACCCGTTCTGAAATAGAAACATCAGTCCCGCTCACTTATATCCAGACAGATGAAGAAATAGGAAAGCAAGGAGAGGTCAATGAATTTCAGGGTATGGAAAAGGAGCTGTTGCCCCCTTGTTTTACCCCTTCCAGCTTTCCTCACATGATTGGCTGATCTGTTTGTCAGTCAGATAATCTATTAGGGGACCATGCTTTGCCTCCTCTGTAGCTCCCTGTGTTAAAACCGCGTCTCAGTGGAGATTTTTGATTCCACGCTCAAACCTATAAGCTGCTGGATCAGCTACTCCTTTCTGATTTGCACATAGGGCCAACATGTCTACCAGTAGTTTAATAATGAGCTTGTGATGCCAATTTGGGAGTTTCTGTGGGTAGAAGCATGTGGGTGGGGGTGGTGCATGTTGGATGATATGCAAAATGAGCAAATGAGGAGGAGGAATGGAGAGTGCATTCTCATCTCTTAGAAAATGACTATTTAGGCTTCATTTGTCCCAGAAGAATACCAGCAGAAGTGCAAGAGCCCTCCAGAGCTTGACTCATAAAAAAATTTGTTTTTCTAATGAATATGTTAAAATATATTGAAGATACATTCTGTACCCGTCCTCCTTTTTCCCTTTTTCCTCTTTCCCTTCCTTTTGTGCATTGATTGCAGACATTGATGGTTTTACCTCAATAAATACACACTGTGTTCATCCCAATAATTATTTCTAGTTGTCTCTCAGTATGCTAAAAGGATACTTCTACATCTTGAAGCCTGTAACAAAAAGAGCTTTGTATGAAAATTAGCATCTAAGGTATGACGTTAAATATTTAAATGTTCCTAATAATACATTTATCACTTCTCTTTATTAAGTAGCTAGATGCTGAGAATGCGTTTGTCAAACCATGAGAAGATTTGTTAACACACTGGCAGATAAAAGTGGTTTAATCCTGACTGAACCCAACTGTTGATGCTTTTGCCACATCACCATAGCACATAACTGTGGGAACAACTACTCTGTGTTATATAGCCTTATGTCCATGGTCTCTGGCCCTGCTCACTGTGGAGACTCCAAGCTTGTTCTCTAGGGCAGCACTTTGTCTTTAGTCAGAAGTAAAGCATGTTTACATCAGTATAACTCTTCTCTGTTTAAGCAAATCATCACTCACACTGTTCCCACATAAACACACATGGGTGTGTTCATGTGCGCACGCTCAAACACTTAGCTTCCTCATGTTAAATGGCCACTAATTCTCTGTATCAGGGGATTATACATAATTGATTTATGGATGAGGAGTGAAATTACTCATCAGTTGAAAGAAAAAGGCATTTTGTCTTCCGGCTGGAGTGTGCCAAACTGTACTCTGTAGTTAATAGAGGAGATGTACTTGTGCTCAGGGCCATCTGCACAGCCTGTGCTAATGCAGTGCTGTTCACTAAATACTGTGTGTCCAAAATTGAGGATAGGTATATAGTTTGGTAACAAAAGCTAAATCTTAAGCAAATAGCATTACTTTGTCATCATATAAGACATTAGACCCCAAGGCCAGTGTAATCACCTAACTGCTACTAACAGCAGTCTGCTTCAATGTGTAGCTGTTTCACTGTAAACAGCTTTTGTCTTTTTCTTGTTGTTGGCAAGTAGACCCAAGGCTAAGTAGAAAGAATATACACTCTATAAACTATTTTCACTGACTCTCCTCTGTGTTTGTAGCTCAACTCAGTGTAGTTTAGAAAAATATTGATCTCAAGCTATGAATTTGTCCCAACCCTGCCTCGTAGTGAAAGACCGCAATCCTCTCTTTCCTCATGTCTCATTTGGAAACATCCCCTTTTTTGTAGCCGTATGAGACTGTGTTTGTGTGTCAACAGAAACCTGAGCCAGCACTGAACACTTAGTCATCAAAGTCCATTCATTGTGTTAGCATACAGTAGGAAAAGGATCTGTGTCTACATTACAGTTGATATCGGAGATCCGTTGCAGTAGAGTTTGATGTTTTCCCTGGGCCCTCTGTTAATAAATGCCTGCTTTGCTGAAAGTGGAGACGTTTCTCCCCTCGAGTTTCCTGTACAGTGATAGCATATCTAGACTGCTGCTGTTGCTAGGCTCTGTTGCTAGGTAACTGTTTATCTACTATTATGGGATTCTGTGGGGCTCAATGGGAAAGTTACCGCAGACAATTTGGCCTTCTGTTTTGTACACTCTGTGGTGTCATATTATGCATATTCAAGTTGCAAGTGTGAACATTCTGCTGCTGTGGAGGTAAACAACAGCTGCAAGTCAGCTGCTGCCCGCAACATATTCATGCATAAATATACAGTACAAGACCAAAAAACAAAACACACAAGGCAGCATCATGAAACATTCAGATGCACACAGTACACGCTCAGAAAAAGTGATAGACGTTTTGTTTGCTGTTGTCAGTGTGCGGGTATGGAGGCTGGGAAAGGTCATAGGGCCAAGGTGCCAATTGAAAGCTCAGCTATTTATATAAGAGTGACTTCTCCTGTATCTCTTCATCCTGTCCTGTCCACACGCATGCAGAAGCACACACAGATACTCACAGACACACCAACCTCTCTCTCCCTCTACCTGTTAGTCGTGGATCGTTTCCCTCATTCTCAGCCCCTTCAAAGGTGAGTCTCTGACCTTCCCAGCCCATCCATTAAAAGTATTACTGTTCAATCCAATCCAACGCACTGTACAGGACTATCTGCAGACAGATGCCATAAACACACACATGCCACCATTATATCATCAAAGTTAGCCCGCTCAATGTCAAATGTCAAATTTGCATGCCAATAGGACTGTGAAAAGGCAGTGACAGAGTGAATAGTTAATTTCCTAACAGACTCAGGAAAATCTCTTGTCTTTTGAGTTAAAAAACACAGACTCAGATTTTTACTGATGGCCTCCACATTTTCGTATTATGAATTATAACAATTGTGAGACTTGGAGGATTTAATGGGCATGTGTTGATGCTAAACTAAGTGATGGTAAGATTAGGGTAACACTGTATCTCTAAAATTACCATGTTTTCTACATTGTTCAATTTACCAACAGTGATATTTCTCTGGTAAGCCATAAATCTTAGCCTGTCTTGTGAAACTGACTTAGCGTATATTACGTGGATATTTCTGTGTGGGTTTACAAAAGCGTCTGCTTGGTTGTGGATGTGGTGAATCAAACATAGCAGGGAAAGTGCTTTTACGGAAAATGAACACCCATAAAGACAGTGGAAGAGATCCTGTGTGAGTGCATATGAGTGTATGTGTATCTGTTGTTAGGGCCGCTGTCCAGGTGATGAATGATCCAGTGGGCTGAGTGAAGGCGAGTGTCTATAAAACACCCCAGCCATCCTTCCCTCTTTTCTACCGTACTTCATGCTTTCATCTTTACTCTCTTTCTGTAGCTAAAATCCCCTTTGTTTTCTCTCTCCTTGCTCTCCCGTCTCCGTTTTGTCTGTGTTTTTCCATGTCATCCGTCTCTTTCTTCCTCACAAACCTCATCTCTTTCTGTGGTGCTGCAGGCCAAAGCTCTGGCGGTAAACAAATGAGTGCAATATTATTTTACGGTGCAGCAACTTCAAAGTTTCCCTCTGTTTGGAACAATTAACAAGGCCAAGACCTGAGGGGACAATGCAAGGAGAGACGAGCTGGGGAGAGAGAAATAGAGGAGGAGGAGAAGCATATTCAGTTAAAGACAGACAAGAGGAAAATGTTTTTAAAAAACTGTGTAAACACGTGTACGTAAAAACACAAGGAAAGGAGAAGTCAAATGACTCAGGGAGCATTTTGGTAAGAAACAGACTACGCTTTGTAGAAACCTGATAATGTGTTAATTAGTTTAAATCAGTTTACCTTTTCATTCTGGGTCAATTTTAGAGGAATTTGGCAGCTGTAGAGCACTGTTTCCCTCCTTTTTGCAAGAACAAAGTGGTTTGAATTTGCTTGAATATTTATTCATGAATCAAGCTTCTACTTCATAGTGATGGTGGCTGATGCTCATGGGTATCGCAGTAATTATAGCCTTGAAGGGAAAATGATCAAATAAGGCCTTTCCATACGCTATAGTTATCCAGGACACTTTTTTATTAAGGAACATTGAGGATATGATTTAAAATAAACTTTATAATGTAAATTTCCTATGGCGAAAATACTTCCAGAACAGTGGCTCCATCCATTTACTTATTCATTCCCTTCGTTATTTGACTGTTCTGCAACACCAGTTGGCCTTGACTATTATGGCTGTTTTTCTTTAGCCCTCAGATCTCAGCCAGCACCCTGCAGCCTCACACAGACACTACTAAAACGCCCTCAACACCACCCAGCTCCCTGCTTTTATATCATGGTGTCTTGCCCTTGTTTGTGCCAACTACCCCATACTGTGCCAACTAACAACCTCCCTGCAATCCTCCATACACACACAAGGCACACACACAGGCAACCCACCCCAAAACCAGCTGAGATGAAAAGGCAGTGGATCACACAACTGCTAAACTTTGATCAATCTGGCAACAAGTGTAAATAGGATCATTAATAGGGATTTAGCAGGGGGCTGCCGTCTGCGATTAGACATACGCAAACAGGCACATATGCTTTTTTCAGCCGCTAGTATTTTAGCTCTTTTTGCTGCACACACACAGACACAGACACACACACACAGATCATTTTTCTGTTTTCCAGGCAAGATGCAGCATGCAAACAGCTTACCAACGGGGCCTTTAATTGGGGTGTAATCTGAAAAGTGTAATTTGCCTAGAGTGGATAGAGAGATCTGACAGCAAGTGTAGAAGGAGGAGGGACAAGAGGAGAGGATTACTGTGAGGAATAGGGGGATTGGAGAAAAAAAATGTCTGTATGAACATAGAAAAATAAGCTGAGAGCATGGTGGCATGGCAAGGGAAGAGAAAAACAAAAGACAAAATGTAAAGAAAGTGAGATTCAGTGACTGAAATTGTGAGGGGGGAAAAGAGTTGGAGGCAGACAGAGAATGAGAAAGAGACGGGCAAAAAGGCTGCAAAGCAGTGAGCTTCACATATTTTCCCAGTATTATATTATGTGTCAGTCATGGCTGTCTCCATTCCCTGTTTTAGTTTCTGATACACAGCCCCTCCTCAGATTACAGCCATTTGCCACATTAGATCTGGTTCTAAACTAGTCTCAATCCAATTCAAATCCACAAATCAGTGATTCTTCCCCTCCCTAAACTCCTTAGATTTCTATTGCCATAACCCGATTACATCGCTTTTATAACCCACAAAACCCACTGCTGCTGTGGCTTTCCAGATGCAAGCCTCTTATCTATCAAAAAGGACTAATGAGTTTGAAGCTGACCACCACTGAAGCCAAGGTAGAGAGAGAGAATCCATGGCCATATTGTACTGCACGTGGTTTGTTGATGCCTCTATGAAAGCACAAAAAAATTTGATCATGGAGATAAAACAAGAGAAGAAAAACTGTGATCTCACAGCAGGGGTGAAAAAGGATTGTAATTCTAAAAAATAACTGGCTTTCCAACTCTAACTTTATTGCACTTTACTCCACCCCAATGGGTCTTTTTTCCACCATCCTTTTTTAAAAATTTAATTCTGAGCCTTTTGTTTGCCTTTAATTCTTAAGAACTTTATTCCTAAAATGTGATAGAATTAAGCCATTTGTAGTAGTGAATTACTCAATCATCTATTTACTCAGCAATTTATTCTGCAGTGGCTATAGATCATGACTGGAGACTTAAAAAGGCACTGAACCAATCACTCCAATATTCTACAAATAACATTATCTTTATTCATTGATATTGGCCTCCCTTCTGTGTTAAGATCAATTACGATGAGCATGTGTTTATCCAGCCAAGGTCATATAGTATCAGTCTATTGTTGAGCTTTTCAAAATGATTCTGACCTCAACCCTCACCTTAACCTCACTCCCCTTGACCCCTGACCTGTGACCCTGGTGTTGTCTAAAACATTATTGTTTGTCCAATGAGCAAGGCAAAAAAGCTGAGCAGTGAAGCGCAGATGTTGCTGCTTGTTTTAATGGGCTACTTAGGCTTTACAAGTCTGAGCTTGTAGCTTGTGTCTTTTGAATCTTCTTTTATTTTATTTTTTACCCTCCCTTATTCATCCTCTTACCCCACCTATGGCCCCCCCCTTTCTTCTAAAATAAAATGAGCCTGGCAGTTGGCATTTTGCTTTTTGGACGGCAGGCTTCTCCCCCCATGTTCAATTATTCATGCTGAACTCCTCACTCCCCACAGCTATGGAAGCTACAACACACACACACACACACGCACACACACACACACACACACACACACACACACACACACACACACACACACACACACACACACACACACACACACACACACAGCTCTGTAAACGCATGTGCCATGTGTTGGCAGTGATATTTTTGGGGCTTTGTTTTGCAATGAGGAACTGGCAGCTTCAGTATAGAGAGCAATACACAAGTGAGAGACTATTATTGGAGATGAAGGCAATGTGTTTCTATTTCTCTCAACCGTTTGGACATGATTAATGATTGGACATGAGACTTGCTTTCCGGTAGTCTTTTTTTTTCTTTTCTTTTTAACGCTTACTATTGTCCTCAATTTTATATATCTACTTCACTTTTATTTATTTGCCAATCTTCCATAATGCCTATCAAACAGTGCATCTTCTTTGTTTCTCACACTTTTCAGGTTCCCTCATTTCTCATTCATCTGTTTTCCCTCTTCAGTCCATTTCATTTCCATGCTCTGCTCATTTTTCATTCATCTGTTTTTCCTCTGCTACCCATTCATCTCCATATTCTCTCCATCTCCCCCTGTGTGCAGCTTGATGTCCCCTTCCCCTTCCAATCCACCCTCACGCATGTTGTTATTCTCTCTTAGTGCTGTGACACTGTCTCTGGCAGGGTTAGGTAACAGTGTGCAGTGTGCCCTACTGAGCTGTGGTGAATAATTCAGTCAACAGGACATGGGGTTACACTCTTATGTCAACTGGAATTACAAGTTACAAAATACTATATGTACAAAAGAGAAAGTGAGGCCTCTGCTCAGCAGTGTGTGTTGATTAGAAATGAGAAGTGTGAGACTCAGGTGTTACTGCAGATTTATCTTTTAAAAAAGAGAATTTAACATACATATTAACTGTACTATCTTGCTATGCTACATTTTCTTCCTTTAGTATTATGATCATAGTGCACTGTTATGTGACACCTCAACGACTGATCATTTAGTGCACCTTTTGAATTCATTGTCTTTTGTCAGTACAGCACTTCATTAAAAAAGTGCTAAATGGTGGTTTGCATATGCGTTGTTTAAAGCAGTAGGGTACAAAATTCTCAGTCGGGGTTGTTATGTCAAAAAAAATGGAGCTGGAAGATGGTGGGAGAAAAAAACCGTGTAAGGATGAGATGAGTCAGTGAGACAGCAAGGACATCAGGAAGAGAGTGGAGGGAGAATAAGAATAAATAGGAAATCAAGGTGAATTACAGGGTACTACATATGGCTGTAAGAACTGAGGGAGGGGATGATCTGAAAGGAGGAAATAAGGGACATGTGAGTGAGTGAGATAGGCATGGACAGAGGACTCCTGATGTGAGTCATCCAGCCCGTGAGAGATGGGTCACCATGGACACAGCCACTGACCCTGCACTGATGCCCGATCTATTGATCCCATTAAAGCTACACCTCTCTGTTTCTGTTCCTGTCTTTCTCTGTGGCTGCTTTCCTGTCTGACTGCATTAATCTTAATGAGATCAACAACTCTGCATCTCTCTTCGCCATTCTCGTCTCTAGCGCCTGTCTGTATACAGTAATTTCTGTGTAGCTGCTTGGCTCTCTCTGCACATCTGCCTTGCTATTTTAGCATCTAGCAGCATTTTGTCCTTTTAACGGTTGGCTGCCTGTGGTTTATAGTTTTAAGTGCCACAAATAGCAAGCATTATGCAAATTGTGATTAAATACACGGTGAGGAAATAATATCATGAGATAACCTAATAATAAATACAAATGTATTACGCCAAACATCACTGAATTAAACTGTGTCCCAATGTTCAATCCCATTTCTGTCTGTTCCTTTCTTGCCATCTGTTTTGCCACTTTTCTTTGTTCCTTCTTTAATTGTTAAGGTTTTCTGTCTTCTCTCATTGTACATGTCTTTTTTCCATCTCAACCAGACACAGGTTTGAAATATTTGACTCTTGCTAATTGGGCTCACTCCAGAAAACAAGTGTAGATAAAGTAAAAGCCATCAAAGCACAAGCGCAGGTTTAGATGGCTCTATGTGTAGGAGAGCGAAGCGCAGTCCGAGAACTCACCAGTGAGCTAATTCACAATTAGCCCCCTTTGTGCTAATATAAAAGGTTATCAGACAAGCATCCTCATTTAAAGCCATTAAAGTTATTTCTGTGGGAAATGTCCTCAGCGGCGAAGCTTTACCTTTCTACACGGGACTTGATTAGACGTTGATTTAATGCTCTGCAAACAATGAGCTCCTGTTTATTTATTTCCAATTAGCATGATGGATGCAGACTATAACAAACATACTGCCTTCCTCTTCCCCCCCCCTCCCATCACATCATCTCTTTCTATTTTCCTTTCTCTCATTTAAACACAGTTTTCTTGGATGGTGCTTGCATGGCAACAGCACGCTTTGACATGAGTGTTGCCATGGAGGAGCATTTTAACAACTGTGGTTGTAGCTGCACCATGTAACTTATTAATTGGATCTTCAATGTTCTTAACCTGTTCGAGGACTGAGCTTGGCTCTGCTTTGTGTCACCTAGAGAGATTCTAGACTGAGATTCGGAATTTCCCGTTTGTTAGGGCTCTGAAGTGATTGACAAGGATTTAATTTGTTTTATTCCCAAACTTAACTCCCTTAAATAATTCCAGTTTAGCCCATCTAGTAGTTTCCTTCCAATAATTTCTAGAGTTGAATTATCTCAACTATAGAGTCTGGGATTTCACCCAGGGAGCCCTTAGCTATCAGTCTGCCACACATTCACACATTCACCTTGACATATCCCATCATTTAAAATCAGAAACGCTCAAAGCTCTATTTGCAGGCAAAGAGGAGTGGCACTTTTATGCATTTTTGATCTGAAACTTGAACAAGCGCCTTTCCTCTCCTTGCTGGCTTTCAATAAATTCAGATGATTTCCCGTGTCATTAAATACGGAATTTGACTTGCAAATGGCCTCCTTGTGCTATCTATGAGGACGAGATGAATGCACATTAGACACACATTCGTATATCCAGACATACAGAGGCAGACAGACAGCACTCGCATAGCTCATGTTTAATTAAGCGGTTTGTCTGAGAGAGAGAGAGAGAGAGAGAGAGAGAGAGAGAGATGGGTCTAGCACACTGCTACCTCAACGTGTGTTTTCTTCAATAAACTTTTCCTTTCATTACTCAATATCCTGTGGCCCTATAGGGGGCAGTACATATTGGTGGCCTCTTTTGTCCTCTGCCAGCATGACCAAGGTAAACATCCTCTTGGATTATCTCTTTCATTCTTTATCTCACTCTCTTCCTCCTTTCACTCCCTTTCTTCACCCTCTCTCCCGCCTTCTCATCCTCTTTCACACTCACTCCATCTTGATTCTGTCACTTTTTTCTGTCTCAGAGATGAAAGCCTCCCCACAGCTCCTTTCACTCCTCCTGAAGCGGCCCAAATGAGGTAGCTTATCTGATGAATTCCCCCCACCCTCTTCAAACAGACAGAGAAACACACACTCTCTCTCTCTCTCACACACACACACACACACACACACACACACACACACACACACACACACACACACACACACACAGATACATATGTATTGCTATCTTACACTCTCACAACTCTGGCTCACACAGTTGTAAAACAGGCTTTCTGCACATGTATACACTCTTTTAGAGGTCTGTAACTTGCTTATGCACCATGTAAACATATGCATAGGCAGATAATAAGTAAAACACCCACACAGACATGTATACAGTGTGCCTGGGGGCATGGCAGGCCTGATGGGAGATCCGGTGCCCTGGCATTGTGGTATAAGGTGCCTGGTGTCAGATCCCCAGGGGTAGTGGGCTGACTGTGATGTTAGGTTATTGGGCTCCACACAGCAATGCCTTTTGGTCTGCTCTGTAGGGGGGCATGAGGGAGTGCATGCGTATGACGGCTTTTATTAAACAGTAATCCCAACAGCTGTTATTCAACCAAGCATCTCCCCTTCCCCCAACTCTCTTCCTATGTTCTTTCTTTTTCCTTCCTTCCTTTTTCAGGCGTCCGTCTGTTTTCCCTGTCAGAGCACAGCACGAGCCAAACAGATCCACTAGAGACCCCTTATTACCAACTCTCGTATCCGCCTAAACATTATGCTCATATACAACTCATTTACATTCGCAAATGTGTTTTAGTAGGATCTAAATGCTGCCTGGATTACGTTTTTAACCAACCTTACAATGAAATACATGTAAATGAATTGATTGCCAATTTAAAATGTTTATACTGAATGTATCCCTGAAATAAGCCACATGTTAACTGAAGCAGGATGAACATTTTTATAGTTATGTTATTCTGGTATATACCAAAAATGTCAACGCTAACTGGACGTGTTGACTTTTTTTTTTTAACCAAAACCAAAAGGTTTACTGAACGTTAGCCAAGTGTTTTAGTACCATAAACCTTACAAACATGGGATGCAGGACCTAAACTGTTGGCCTTTGTATTTTGTCCACCAGCGACCCTGATGTCCTCCCTCTGTATTTGAAAAAAATACATGCTAGTGAATGTAATTCAGACAGCAATAACATTCTCTCCCAAACATATTTTGCAAATCAAGCATAAGTATTATATAAACCTATTCTATAGGATAGTGGGCTGACCTACTCCCTTCTAACATACACGTACACGAACATACACAATAAAGTTCAATTCAGATGTCTCTATGCAGGGTATGATGTTCAGACAGCAAGTGACACCATTAGGGCAGCCGGTGTTCAGTAGGGATGTGTGTGTCTCTTTGTATATGTGCTAGTAAACCCTTTAATGTAGCATAAAAATTAATGAGTCAGAGTGCAAAGGGTAAAAGTGCAGCTGTACACCACTGGCACCTGCACTCCACTCACACACACACACACACACACACACACACACACACACACCCTTATACCTGCAGCTGGCTACTGATTGAGCTGTTCCCCACCCAGGGGACCCCCTCAATGCGGGACACGTGTGTTTCTCTGACTAATTACCCCCCTTACACCAGCTTGCCAAGTGTGCACCCCTTCCTCCTACTTAATAAGAAGAAAGATACAGTTTCATCTCTGTGCCTATACGTTCATACATCTTCCCGTCCCTTCTTACTTCCCTCACTTTGCTTCCTCTCCCTCCCTCCCTGCTGCTTGTCTGTCATCCAGGGCGTGCCGTCCCACCCCAGCTCTCTCCCCTAGGCCTCTGCCCTCTCCCTTGGGTACAATGTGGAGCTAAGGCCCAGGCTTTGTCTCCCTGTCTAGACCCTGACACCAACCACAAGGGGAGAGAACTTAATGATGGGTTCAGCAAATGTGCTTACTGGCTCTAACCCACAAGGGTGTGGGCGCACACACACTCATACTCACATACATGCGGACACAGATTCTTTCTCTTCTCTGTGCCTTTCGTTTTCCTTTCTTTTTTCCTTCTGTCTCTCTCAGTGACAGGAATCACAATGGTGCCGTCTGTTCACCCTATCATTAACATGTCCCCCACTGTACTTATCCAGTTGGGTGCATAATTAAAGATTATTTTAATCTAATCATCATACATTTTAAGCCTGATACTAAACTAATAAACTGTGAGCAGTATTCACTGTTTAGCTGACTCAATGCTAATAATACAGCTGAATAGTCTCTGTGAGTTGGCCAGTTGTTGGTGCAGGAGAGCATTAACTAAACGTAGTTGTTTTGATTATTTCTGTTTTTATCATTCATGTTGTAAACATCTGCATCTTGTTACTAAGTTTTAGCAGAACAGGAAAAGTGATTTAAGAATACTTCCATCCTAAGGCATTGCACTGCTGACATTTGTTTCAAAAAATTTAAATTAGTTTTCAAAAAAATCTCAGAATCATTCAAATGAATGGATGCACATTTAATTTCTTTGATGGTTATGTGTGAAATTAGGAAAGACGTGTTCTTCATGCAAACCTGAAACATTGGGCTTTAACTTGAATACAAATTATATTTTTTTAAGGGTGTCAAGGCATATTGTGTGGTCTTTCCAGTCATCTAGTTAGGAACACCATTCTCAGCTCAAAATGTTGCATTGTTCTCCTGATTGTAAAATGTAAATGCAGTAGCTTGAAAATAACTTGAGGAAGATTTAGACCACATAATTGAGAATTTATTGCAATGTGTTATTGTAATTCTTCCCGAATGTAGTTGTTTTCTGTTTAAGGCGACTGAACATAGAAAAAAAAAGTAATGAACTTGCACATTCTAATTAAAACCATATTTACTCAGTGTTTCTCATGTATGCATCATTTAATCCTTGAAAGTCAATGACATTGTAATATCCTCAATGGGAAATCTGTTCAAGATTTAAGCCCCAAACTTTGAGCATAACATAACTGCATTGCGGCTGGCTTCACCTCAGGGTGACCTACAACAGTTTGGTGACTCAGATGTTATACAACCTTTCTCCTGGATTCACATGTTCCAACACTCCTATTTAGTGTGTGACAGTCCTGTCCCAAACACTTTGTCAGGCTTTCTACTTGGCGTAACAGGAAATACCATAAGGAAATGCTATAAAACTGCATGCAATGTAGATAAAAAACCAAATGAATCTACAAATCCATATCCCAGTGTCTATGAAGAGGCAGAAATCTGGACTGCTAATAAAAATGCACAAGTTGGACCTTCAAGTGTCTTGACTGGCAGGAGGTGATATATGAATGATTCCTTGCATCTTACACTATCTGTCTTTCTATGTTTATTTCTTTTCTCTTTCTCAAGAAGACACTCTGCATTTGAGCACTAGTGAGAAATCAGGCATGGCTGCTGAATGCTTTGGTCATGTTGGTCAGGACAAGAGATGGACGTTGCCCTTTTCTCTCCTGTGTTTGTTTGGCTGTGTGTATGTGTGACCAGTGAGCCAAAGGACAGGGTCACTGGTGTTGAATGATAAGCTGAATTTGACTGCCTGTGTGTGCATGTGCGTTTGATTTGTTTTGTTTGATTTGTCTGTATGACTGATATGACAGCCGTGGTGTGAATGTCGGGAGAAGAGGTCTGGTTGATGTGGTTTATGTCGGCTTGCCTGTCAGATTTACAGTCTGCGTGTCTGTGGTCAAAAAAAGTTTTTAGTTCTTTTTTTTAAATTTTGTTTTTATTAGACCTATAAATCTGTTTCAAATGGATGTTGTTATATACTCTCTTCAGTAGCCTGCTATCCTCATAATTTGTATTCTTTATCACATGTTGAGTGTAGTTTAAGTATGTCTCTCTTCTTGTGTTTTGGTGTAATTGCAGTCTGTCTCTCTCTTGTGCACTCACTCTCACTCACTCTGGTGTGTGTGTGTGTTTTTGGCCACTGGCTCTTGTTCTCTCTACAGGCAGTTTAATGAGCACACAGACTTCTATGGAACACACAAATACAGCTGTAACGCACGCGAGCGCACACACACACACACACAAACAGCTTGATTGGGCCCTGCCAGTGTATCTCTCTTCAGCCTAATGAGCAATGCTGGACAACCAGTATAACAATCATATCTCTGTTTCTGTGTTTGTCTGTTTGCACTGGAAGCTGTGAGCCAATGCTAATTCTACAGTAAACTCTCTACGGCTTGATGAGCACTGTTTTAATGCAGTACTCCTCCTGGATACAGCCACCCTGAAGAGTAATACACATCTTAGAGCTTTTTGGTGATTTTTGACTGTTGGCATAATAAGCTGCCTGAATCTGAAAAAAGTAAAAATATAGAGGAGGCTGGGATATGGGTGGAGTGGTTTAGCATTATGAAAACAGCTGTAGTTTCTTAGAGTTTGTTTTTGTAAAAGAGAAGGATAAAAGTCATTGCCATTTCTTTGGAATTGAATGATGAAATCCAGATCTCTGGTGAAGTTTGGCAATTTTTCTTAGACGTCAGCATGGGTGTTTTTGAGAGTGTTTTTGTGGTTGAATTCCACCATATGTTGTACAGCTGTCCTTAAGTGACCCACAGTAAGTCTATGTCCAGTCTCCACATTTGTGTGTTTATGTGTGTATTATGAGGGCTGTTATTGAAATTCTTCAACTCAAAGAGATTCAGCATGAAACCTTCCCGACATCTGACCTTCAGTTATGATCCATAGATGAGTTTGTTACTCTCTACTCTAGCGAGGTCTGTTACTTCAGTCAATACACACATCACTTCATGTGATGTGTGAGTTGGAAATAATGTCAACAGAGACGAATAAATTGGCCCCATCTGCCTCTTAACCAAGCTCCCAAACTTATCCTTCACACATAGGTACAAAACAGAACCTGTGAAGTGAAAGTATGGTTGCAATCATGTGTTTGTGTGTGAATTAAAATAATTTTAACAGACTGGCCACTGTCTTGAAGCATATACAGCATCTGGATTTTGTAACTGGATATTTCTAATGGATAATTCTTGTATTATTTACAAATAAGACTCTTACTAATCAGGTTTTAGAACATTATGTACTGATAATAACTCTTACTAATCAGGTTTTAGAATGTTGTTGTGTCTGGCTGTCTTGTTAGAAGAACTATAGCAATGCAGCAGGGGAGAATAAAGCAACTCTACTGAAGTTTAGTGTTGTTTTTTCCTCAATTTTTCATTGATCCTATAAACCAGTTTTCTCTTGTTTATAGCCTTACATAACTTTGTAGAACACTAGTTTATAGCATACTGTATATCACAAAAATTGTTTTTCAGAATATATTTATTTATACCGATTGCTTCTTAATGATGACCACTGACTGTGAGTCATAGTTTACAATTTTTTGATTTACCACTATATCACTGTGTATATGCTGAAACTGGCAGTGTGTAATGATCATGAGAGCAATGTTCAGGATGGGCCATAAAATTGGAAAATGTTATTTTGTTTGTTTTTCAGTTATTTTTTCAGACTGTAGTTAGCCGTAGCTTTGTTCTTATTGGGTCTTTCCTTTGAAGCTACCAGGCCTCTGGTCAGGAAGTTTAGAATTCATCTCTCTTCCTCCATCATCCCCATCTCATCCCCATCGTCTCCTCTCATCCCTCTGGTGGACATCTGTGTTCTATCACAAAGAATTAAACACATACACGCACTTTTTCTCTACTCACATTGCACTTTGAGTTCCCATCCAATTTTGACTCTTTGATGACAGTGTGTGTTTGTGTGTGGATGTTCATGCATCAGTGTGTTCTGTGTGTTTTTAATCTGTGTCTACTATATACTAAACATAATGACCATTTTAATCATTTGACAAACAGACACGCATGAACACACACTACCATACACACCTCAGGGAACATGTCACTTGGTTTGACCTGTGGAGTTTTGGCACCAGATGTCTCCAGCTGGCACTACTGGAGACATATGCTATATCACCGTGTGTGTGTGTGTGTGTGTGTGTGTGGTGTGTGTGTGTGTGTGTGTACCTTGGCACTTTCAAGAAGCCCCAGTGTTTGCTTTTGCATTATTGCCTTTGTCTTTTGCTTACCTTCCCTCTGTTTCCATTCGACTGTTGTCCCTCTCTCTGATAACTCTCTTCTCTCTATCTGTGAGTATTTTCTAAATAAGCAATGTTTCTTAACATTCATGTATTGAGACCAGTGCCATTGTTGTTAAATAAAATCGTTTGGCCCAAACCCCAGCCGCTTTGACGTGTAATTCACCCCCAGGGGAAATAGAAAAGCTTTGTATAATATCCACTTATGTTTGCATGCACCTTGTTTGTAGTTGTTTTACACACAGAGAGGCATGATCGATCCGTATGTATACATAAAGACACAGACAAAGGACAGCAGACAAAGACACAGTGTCACATAAGAAAATGGATGGGAGTGTAGCAGCCCTTTTGGTTTGTCATCCTCTCGTTCATCATTTATGAGGTCAATTATTCCTTTATTTTGTTGTGTTGAATTATTCAGCTTGTCGTCATGGATCCATGATGATAAGGCATTGTAACACATGTAGAAGCTTGCATGTGCGCGCACGCACACACGCAGGCAAGATTCCCCTTTGTGATCTATGGGGATCTTTCTTCCGTTGTTTATTGCTGCAGTATGTGTACTTGTTCCCCATGGTAGATGATGATGAATCATAGACTTGCCTGATCATGTACTGTTAAGGAGCAGATCCTTTTTAGCAAAGACAACATCACCTATTCCATGAAGTAGGCTGAGGAGCATGGATAAACTTTTATGCATTTTGTGTTTAATAATAATACTACACTGAGTTTTCCTGCTAACCCTATACATAATGTGATGTTGGTTATGAGAGACCTATCATGGGACATAGGGAGTTTGTTTCTGCCCTTCTTGAATCTGCACTTTGTCCTTCACCTCCAGTACATACAAAAATATCCTCTCTTGGCCCTCATCCTTTTCTCTTTTCTCACTCTGCATTAGTGCCCGGTCACACCAGAAAGTGGAGAGATTAATCATGGATCCTAGATCGAAGCCTGGTGCTATAGTGATAATTTGAAGTGGCTACCGTTAGCTGTGGCCAGTTTTGTGTGTGGTAAAATGAATACAAAACAAAAAGCCATGTTGACTCTTCTATTTGGCAGTACATGGTTTATATCAGATGGTGCAACTAAGCATTAAAGTAGAGTTCAATAACAACAAAAGTTATAATAGCTTACTTAATTTTTGACTGTCCACTTCTGTCTGTTATCCCAAAGGTCAACACTGACAAGGCGATTTGATTACACTAGCAGACATTAAAATTAATCTATAAATGAATTCACTTAACCTTCATGAATGAATCAACCGATCTTGGCAGTTCCATTGAAATGAAATTAACAATACTAAGTACTTATTAATTAATTAATACTTATTAATGGAGGTGTGCCCAAGCCCTTTCTCTCCTCTTTCACTCGCACGCACTCACGCAGGAACGCGTGCAGGCACGCACACACGAATATGTGCACGCACGCATGTGGGTATGCATGCACACATGCACATTCTTCCTCTCTATCTGATGGAAAGTTTCTCCTCTCCTGTAATCCCAACTCTGTCTACTTTCCATTGTGTTGATACAAACAGTGATTTGTTCCACTGTATCTGTTTACAGTTTGTTACATCATGGCACCTTTCACTGCTCTCCCCTGTTATTAGAACTGATTTGTCTGTTCTTGCTGCCATGCTGGAAATGGAACCTCAGGAAGTGTGAGAGAGAGAGAGAGAGAGAGAGAGAGAGAGACAGACAGAATATGAGGTTTTGTTTATATTTGCATGTTCATGTGTGTAAGCCAAAGCACATGAACTGAGTAACACCAAGGAGAGAGAAAAAACATTTTTACATTTGTCTGTAACAAGTGTATGTGAGTTTCTGTTTGTGATGTGTAGTGTGTCACTTTTCTGTTATTTGTGACAGGCGAGTAATAGTGGCTGGCTGATTTGTGGCCCTGCAGGCCCCACCATCGTCACACATCATGAGCATCTCTTAGCAGATGGAATTGGTTTACCTCCCACCTCTGCTGCTGATGCTGCCAGTCAGGGGTTAGACACATGTGTGTGCACACACACACATACTTCAGGTGTTGAGCCCACATAACGACAGTTTGAAGAAATATGAACCTCCAGTAGAAGCTTACACATAAACACATCTCTGATCAAATTACAAATTTACTGTTCTGAATAAGTTCACCATTAATGTTAAAATACTGCTACCCTCTAGCTCATAGAACATGGCTAAATTTAAAAGATACTATAACATCATTAATAATGAATCACACACATTCATGGACACACAGGGACCAGCAGAGCACTGATGATAACCTCCCTCTCCCTATTTGTCATTCATAAGTGGAGAGATGTCTGAATTTTAAATCCACAGCCAAATTAGTCAAAGTTGTAATGGTGGTTGGTTTGTTGTTGTAACTAGATTTTAAAGAAGAGTTTTAACTTATCAAGGCCTTTCTTGATATCATATGAGCATAGAAACATTTTGATCTTTTTTCAAAACATGTTTTTCTCTCTGTGATAGTCCTGCTCCCTTAAGTTCGAAGAAATCACATACACTTGACAACTTTTTTAGTTAGATCCACCAATGTAATAATGACTTTATTAACCAGTGCTGAGACAAGGTTGAGGTTTTTCAGACCCAGTCCACACTAGCAGCTTTTTACCTATGGGAGTGTTCCCCACTCTATTAAAGGTTGCTGTACAGTCTTCTTTATATTTTTGAACAGCTTAAACAGCGAGGCTCCCTGGAGATCAATTAATAGTTTATAGAAGAAAGGAGAGAGCGGTGAAATTGCCTGTCTTAGTGGTTCACGCTCTGATGTGCCACCGCCGACGTTTGCTTAATTAGGCCAAAAATATCCTTTAAAAATTTGACTGCAAAAAAATATTTTGATTGTTTTTTGTAGGATCTGAGTTTTTTATGTTTATCTGGCTTCATAACAGTGTATCTTATGGTGCACCAAATACATTTCTTAGTGAAGAGGCAAGGCTTTTTCCACAAGAAAGAAAACAAATACAATCTAAAAGCCCACTAATACCCCTAGAGGATGTGCAATTACAGCTAGGCCTGGTAACAGCTGATGGTTTGACTTAGAGCCACACTCATAGTGGCATGGCTATAAAAGAAATAACCACAGCATGACAGTTGCTGCACTAAAGTTTTGAGTCGTCCATATTCCAATGTAGTGGCCTCAATGCTGTCACAAGGCAAGACTTGAAAACAAGGGATAAATTACTGTACCATATTTTGCAATCTCGTGTGAAGACAAAATGTTGGTCAATCCTCAAACAATCTTTACCTTACTACTTTACTTTACTTACATACTTTGGTTCAAATCTTAAGGCAGACTCTATAGAAGACGATTGTGATGTCTACTGTATAAATGAAGGCTCTGTTCGGACTCAGTAGCCTGCAGACTGAGCACACACTGTATGTATAGGTCATATGTGCCTTATTATTTCATGACAGTATCCCTAGTAATAACAATTTCCCCCTCAGATTCAGATCAGCACCATGGACAGTGACCAGGGAAGCTCCTCCGATTGGCATCAGCAGCACCATGGCCAGCGGTCGTGATACTAGTCGCACGAGGGTCACATGAGACATTCCGAATAATTGTGCAGATTTTTTCAGTCCTATTGTTAGTCTTTATCAAAATAAATGAAATGCTCACTGTCCCTCCAGCTCTGAAAACATAATTGAATTTGCCACAATAATTTGGCCAGAAGGTCTAACTGTATTACAGCAGGGACTGTTTGTTTTATTCCTCCTGGGTTAACATAATCTCTTTATTGTCATGAATTTATTGCAGAGAGCGTTCTGCTAGCACTGCAGTGGTTCTGTCAAGGGTCAATGAATGCTGTAGAATTGCAGTGGAAGTGGCTGTTTGAGACTACAGAGCACAGACATAAACTCGGGATAGCCTGGCCTCATCTGCTCTCCAGATGGAAGAGACAGAGGGAGAGACACAGGTTGATAAAAACAATAACTTATGTAGTCAGGAAAAGAGGGAGTGAACAGAAGAACAGTAACAGCATGTCACCGAATGGAGGAAGAAAGGTGAAAACTGAGCGGTAATAACTGAGACAGCATAGGAAAGCTCATTTCTTATTTTACTCGGTGCATTCTTATCATATGTAGCCCTTGTCTTACAACAACAGATCTTTGTATTATAATCTGTTTAACATATTATTCTTCAGCTCTGTTTTCATTTTTCTCTTGCAAAAACCTCTTTCCTGATTAATTATTACAAGTGAAGGAAATATAGTGTAGCTTGCCATATTGTATTATGCTGCCTGAAGATGTAGATGATCTATGTTCTATACTTTTATATGCAACACACATGTAAATGGACGAGCATGAGGTGTGTATCTCTCTGTGCAACACCTTACTAGAATGACACTGTTAGCTTGCTTTTGCTTAAATATGACTTATCTGTTACGTCATTTGTTAATTAAGGCATTGTGAGAGCATGCATATATTATATTAATATTATGTATACACAATTAATTATATCTGAAGCACATGCACTTCCACACAGAGTATCTCCAGAGGGACAGCATACATCTGCTCTTCTCTCATTAACTCCATTGAGAATGCTATTTGTCAGCTCCACTGTCATCGGCTTCAGTAGGCCACATGTGTGTCCAGAGATGGATCAGGTGGAAAACTCAAATCCCAGAAGGCGTCTTTGCCCCTGCCTCCACAGACATCAGTACAGTGCCAGTCGCTCACCTGCTGCTTCACCTCTGACACGAGCACATGGGGAAAAGATGCGGGGGGCACTCGGAGCATGGAAGGCTGTTGTACTGCTTTGATGAATTCTGTTTCTTCACTTCCCCACACACTGCAATCCCTGTTTGCATCCTTCTCAAACGCTCTTTCTCTGTTTCTCATAGTTTAACATGCTCTTAAGTCCACCCTGCTCTCTTTCTCTCCTTGTCTCTCAGCTCTGTCTATTCCAAGGATTTGACCAATCTTGTCCCATTTATATAGGCCAAGCCCGAAATAGTATGCACATGTAATACTCTGAAATCAGGCCTCATCAACTCGAGTCTTGGTTAATGAAACCAAGATATGTGCAGTTCATTTCCTTGTCTTAACCTTGATAGCAGGTTATCTGTGTTCACTGGACAAGTATACCAGCTGGAAAGATCTGATATGTATTTTCATCATACTTACAAGGGATGTAATATTCCTTTCATAAGGGAGTGGTATTATTAAAACATGAATAGATTGAGTAACCTTGAGACTCTTGACTCCAACACATGCTCCCTTCACCGTTGCCATGGTAATGCAGCAGCGCCTTGCAGTGTATAGAGTTTTCTCAAAAGCTCACTGCAGTTTTCATTCCAGTGGATTTTGTCTCCTCTCAAAGTTTCCACCTGCATGGAGATGACCCAATGGAGTGGTTGGGGAAAGGGAGAAATAGATGCATTTGTACAGTATGGTAGGTAACATAGAATGTGTGTATGCGTGTGTCCAGAGAGATAACCATGATTGGGTGTGTGACTATCAGTGTGGCTTCATGTGAAGCAGCTCCTCTCTCTTGCCTGTCTGCCTTTAGAGATAAGACCAACACACACAGCCACGTATACAGCGTGTACACAAAATTTAAAGTTTGATCACTAGACATGCATCTTTGCTTGGTCGGAGCACCATTACCACACCCTTTTATTTATATGTAGGCCTATATATATTGAAATAGTGTATTTCTGGACTTATTTTTGGGCATCCTGGTGCCAGAGGAGTCTAAAAGTCATACCATATACCCACTGTGTGTTTGAGCGTGGCTTAAGACCTTTATTTTATTCTCCCATCTTTCCTATTACTCTCTAGAGCGTACTGCTCATTGTAGCTTTGACAATATAAATTAAAATGAATATAGACCAATCTTAGTGACTTGTATTCATGTATAAAAAGACAAATATTGTACAGTATGTCTGCCACCATAGTAACATCTTAGATCTCACCACATTGTCTGAAAAGACTATTTCTGGCTTTCAGTGTCTCATGGCATATGAGTATGTTCAGAGGCTGTCATTCTGCCTTTCCATCTGATTAAGCGCACGTTAACAATATTCAGGAGATATGGCAACACCTGTCGATGAGCACTGAAGAACAGGTGCTGTAGCACCATGGGAGAGCTGCTGAGTCACTGTCATACACTTACACACTCACACATACACAATAGATGCCACTTGGAAAGATTCTAAATGAACCATGACTCATTATATTTTATGGCATTGTCATGACATTGACATATTTAGACATCATTTTTGTTGCTGCAACATGCTACAAATGCTACTACTACTAGCTACTTGACTTGGATTTGGTGTTCTAATTTGAAATCTAACATGGCCCACATCACAGATGATGAACAACAGGCTGTTGTTCAAACAGGCTGTTTTTATGTGGTAATCATTGAGCCCTTCTTATTTAAATACATATTTGATGATATTGTTCAGTGTTTGCACTATAAATCACTTTGTAATTAAAGTGCAGCCTTTGCCAAATCACCATGTTGTCTGCTTACATGTAGTTTCTGTTAATAAAGGTAGACTTTCTGTCTGTGGTATTTTAACCAATGTGAAATTATTTATTCTCCAAGCACTAGGTGTCTTGTTATAAAGTGTATATAGGTTGAAATATTATGGCTCAGTAATGGAGAGAAACAAAATTGATATGCATATGTAAGTTAAGCTACAGTATAAACTGACTTGCATTATGTTTACTCTTGCCATAATCCACTCCATTCTCTCCTTGACATTTCTATATACGTAGAGTGAATTGGAAAACCCCAGGGGTTTACATGGTCTGGAGCTCAGCAACTTGGGCTTGTGTCTAACCTCTGTTACTACATGAAGCCAGCAGCTCACGCTGTGTCTGTCTCTGCTGTAGTTATAGCTAAGCCTCAACCCAGGGGAGCCTCTCCAAGCTGCCTGGAAAAACAACAACAGCAAAGGAAACATTTGGACTCGAAAGGAACAGCATTCTCTATTGGTTTATATTTCTCCCACTGTCCTCTCTTATTTGTGCCACATCCTCACCTTCCCATATTAAATCCAATACTTGCCATGTATTTACTTTTGCTTGTTCCTTTTAATTCCTTCCTTCCTTCCTTCCTTCCTTCCTTCCTTCCTTCCTTCCTTCCTTCCTTCCTTCCTTCCTTCCTTCCTTCCTTCCTTCCTTCCTTCCTTCCTTCCTTCTCTCAATTCTTTCCTCCCCACCCTCCCTCCAGTTTTTTTACCTCCTTCTCCACCTTGCATTCTATTCATCCCTCCCTCCCACCACTCCTACTATTCACCAGCCAAACTCCCACACCCCACTACGTATCTTTACCCGGGCAGAGATGCCAACAATTAGAACACATTACTGCCAATTGTGCCACCTGCGGCCCCCTGAAAGGCAGAAAAAGAGGAGAGGATGGGACGGCACTGTGCCAATGGAGGTGGTGGTGGGGGGAGTGTATGTGGTGGGGAGGTGGAGTGCTTTACAGCATTCTGGATACTGCCACAAAGCACACTGTTTAATTACCAATAAGCACTGGTTTAATCAGGGGCCTGAATACTGCCGGATAGACAGACTGCAACTGTCGTCTTCTTTGTGGGGGGGAATGGTAACTGTTTGTGTTTGTGTGTGTGTGTATTCGTGTGTATTTGCAGGGGTTTGTGGTTAAGCTGTTGTTTGGTTGTGGAAGAATGAGTTGCAGGCTTGGATAGATAGGGGGGGGGGTTATTGTGTAGGGGGCCCATTATTGTTTTGAAAATAATTCAGTGGTTGTGGAAATGAGATAGCGGAGAGAGGTATGCATAGTGAGGGAGAGACATTGTGTGAGTGTGTTTGTGTGTGCATTCACACCTGCATTTTGGCCAAGGACTGGCTCAAATCACAGTGAATTGGATGTGTTGAGTGAAAGCTCTCTTTTCTGGTCTTGTGGAGAAAACGAAGAGGTGTCTGTGAGGAGATTTAGCCTGGAGCCAAAACCAATTCACAACCACTCCACACTGGAGAGGGGTCTTATCCCCCCAACCTGCCCTCTCAGTGACAGGCCTGAACCTCCTGCACACACATACACACACTTATAGATACACAGTTGTATGCTGTAATTTGTGTTGCTTGCATAAAATGGGAAAACACACACTACCTTAGACACAGACACACTGTGTGCCAAGGTAGTATTAAAGCCTTAGTGTTTTTCAGTGCAGGCTGAAGCCAGTGGCCAGATGAGAATGTAATCCTCCATTGTGTTTTAAATGGATCAACCTGAGAGCTTAGCGAAGGCTGGTGAGACTACATGGAGACACCCATGTACACATACAGTGAATTTACTTGTATTCATTATTGTAGGCTAACTTCTCTCCAGTATATTGTGGCTATTTTATCACTGTTTATATTGTGTGTGCTTGTGTTATGTTGCAGAGAGAGGTACAGCTGCTTGACAGGACTGTTTTCCAGAAGTGTCACATACATTAGCCTCCCCAATGAATATATGATGTTGTGTCATAGTGCTGTGACCCACCATCACAGACTCACACTCCCCTTAACCCTACACTGCGCACACACACACACACACACACATGCACATGCACATATTAACTTTCACAGATATGACACACTCTAGCTTGACACTTTGACCCTGATCATTGAAGACCAGATGTTTTGAGGTGCTCTTGTTTAAAAGGTACAGACTCTTGCGGTCAGTAAGAGGCAATTTTCATTCACCCTCGCTCTACATCCATCTCTTTTCCTCCGTCCCTCTGCCCTTCTCTCTCTCCTTAGTTGTTACCTCCCTTTGCTCTTCTCTAGAGTCTTGATGAGTAATTGCTCAGGGCTTCAGAGAGAAGGAGGGATGGAAAGAAAAAGAGAGGAAGGATGGTGTATGAGAGTGTGTGTGCGTATATAAGAAACAGAGCAGGAGTGAAGGGAGGAAAATGAGGAGGATTGAATGTATGTGTTGGTGTATGTGTGCATGAGTTTGTGAATTGTGGAGGGTATATGTGCATATGTGTGTGTGTGTGTGTGTGTATGTTAGGCACAGTGGGATCATTGATCTGCTGAAAGTGCAATGTGTGTGCTGAATTAGAGGAGCAGGCACAGGGCTTTGAGCTTGTAAAACACTCCCACAGTTATAGCTCTTAGCGCTCTCTGTGTGTCTGTCTCTCACCCTCTCTCTCTCTCACACACACACAGACACGCAAATATGCACACTTGTACACACAGATCTATATTTGGGTGTTACTTACACTATCCAGACTGAGTGTGTGAGTGCTTTTATTTATGCCTTATCTGTGAATAGTTGACAGGGTGGGGATATCGGTACCTTTATTTGTGCATACCTGGGTGCTGGAAATGGATGCAACATGTGGCTTTAACGTTGCTCTCAGTGAAGCAAATGAGTCAGCAAATGACTGAATACTTTTTCTATTCAACTTTTAGTTTACTGTGTCAGCAGCACATTTGCAAACCACAGAAAATTAATTGGCAGTAATAAATAAGGACTGAATAAGTTTAATGACAAATGAATGAGTGAATTTTAGTATTTACAGTATGATTGTACAGTACAAACCATGAAATTAGGCACATTCATCATAGAAATAATCCATCTCAAAATGCAGAGCAGACTTTGTGAAGCTAATCAACATAAGATAACCTACATAATGAACACTTCAATCTATCTAACAATTAGAATTGAATGATTGAATAAATTAACTTTTGGTCCTCTCCTCCTCTCAGCCCTCAGCCAAGGCATGGTACCAGTGTGACTGAGCATAACTAGGCAACTCCTAATGGACACAATCTGTCTGACATGCATGTGCAATCAATATTAATTCTCTTATCTGAGACCCAAGCTCCATCCCATTGTTCAGCCATTCACTCATATGTCACCTGCTTCAGCCTGATTGCAAGCTTGACATGCCAGATTAGCTTGGCGGTCAGTAGGAAGATAGCAAAGCAATCGGAGCTTATCTGTTGAGAAGCAAAACGCAAATTTCAAATTTGTGAATTCCACAACCATGTGTTAGAGTTTAATTGTGCAGAAAGTTCATTGTAACAATGGAGAAAATCATATTGATGATGATGCTAATGATGACTCATTTTATCTTTTGAGCTGGGAAAGTTTGAACACTCGTTTCTTAAATGTTGAAAAGAGCCATAACAACCAATACTAATGACGCCTTCTACAAGAAATATTTTTGTCCTGGAAACCAAAATGTGTCTCACACTTTAAATATTTTGTGGAGAGTCAAGTTGAGGATGCTACACTTACCGTTCTAATCTCATAGGAAGTTATAGGAACAGAGGAAAATGAACCTATAGTGTTGGAACTGCAAGGCAGAGAATTTTGGTTTCAGGTACAAAATCAAGTAACATAGAAAAGTAGCTACTGTAATGCAAAATTAGTGGAACATGCGGAACTAAAAGCATGCTTTATTCTAGCCTAAAATGTGCATTTTTTGTGTTTTTGTGGTGTCTGGTAGAGCTGGACAATAAAACAACAATAATTATTGCAATTTTTTTTCCAGTAACAATGTAACAAATGTTCAATAAATATTCTATAAATGTTTGATTTTATTCACTTGAATCACATACAAATTAGGACTTAATTTTTTTATTAAGATGTTTATTTTGTTGAGGAAAAGGATTGAAAATAGCTTTTACTTAATTTTACTCATGCATATTTGTTAAGATTTTATCTTTTAATTGTTGATGTTCTACGTCAGATATGCGAAGTGATCCACTGTCTGGATCATGTGTTTGTCATGTGTTGACCATAAGAGAGTTTAAACCACAATTAACCTTCAGGCTTTTTCAACTTTCACTCAGAAAGATATGAAACCTTTATTGTGATAACATTTTTGGCCATATTGTCCAGCCCTAGTGTCTGTTTTGTTGTTGTCTCTGAATTCTACATCTTCTGTCTCAAACAAAATTACCCATTCGTAATCCTCGAACTTTGAGTGAACCTCACAAAACAGTGCACAAGATGTATTCCTCACTGTTTAGTTGCACTTGTTAATATAGTTATAGAACCAAACGTCTTGGCCACTTTGTATGTGGTGGTTTCTCTTTATGAGTACTTTAATACAGTTGATGACAATTATGACAAAAATCATCACAATCATCATTTATGACACTAATAATAGTGACAAGAGAAAAGAGAAAACAACGTTTAGCATCCCCCCCACAGCAGTACTGTGGGGGGGGGGGGACCAGCCATAAGGGGTTCAGATCCCACCCAACAGACCTGCTGTTGACCATTAACATAATAAACTACCACCCATCTCCATACAAATTACTGCTTAAAGCTTTAAGAGCGTCTGGGAGCTCTAATGTAGTGTCTCCAAACTTTCCTAAGATGACGTATTGATTGTGCCAATCAATGGGCCTAAAAAGCCATAAGTGCATCTGGTAACCATAATGGCGGCACTTAAAAGAAGGATGGATGAGTGTAATATTCACTAAGCATCATTGTCTGTTAAGGAGGAAGAAGGAGGGCGAGGTGGATAGAGGAATTCAGAGCACGAGAAGCTAAAGTCGCAACAAATAGAAAGTGTGAGGGTAAGGGAAAATGTGTGAAAGAGACATGGTTGGAAGTACAATTTGAAGACATGGTGTAAAAGAAGTAGGTGTGTTGGTTTTGATGAAATAGAGAGGTAGTTAAAAGATAAGTACAACTCCTATCCATGTCTTATAAGGAAAGCTCTTTTTGCCCTTCCATGGTGCGGATCATGTTCCCGACGAGCAACTGCATGTAAAGTGTTGATGTGGCTTCAACGTCATCAACACTTGCTTTTTTGTATGTTAATGATTAATGTGCTGGTTAGCAGGGGGTCCTCTCCTCCATCAGCTGTGGCTTTCCTTTCTCTCATCATCCATCCATCTATCACTCTCTCTTCCCATTCTTTGTTCCACATTTACTGTTGAGTTGTGATTTGTGTCAGCTATGCTCTAATACCGAGACCCAGTTTTGAATATGACGGATTGCAGACAGTGCACATTAGGCATGACAATGCATTGATCCTCAACTTTTGCTGTTAATGGAAGGGAAATGAGTATATCATATGAAGTAAACAAATTCATCCTTAAAGTGAATTTAGATAAGGAACAGAATAAATGTACCCCAACTTTATAAAAAATATGTCTTGTGTCTTGTTGGCAAACTCTGTCCCAATGTTTATCTTCCTCTAGTGTGTCCTGTAGCTCCTCATTGCTCCAGCTCTGTTCAGCTGCACTTTGCCCTTCACTGAAAGCCCACCTGGCCCTCAGCAGCTGGGTCACACAACAGGCCAATTGGGCTTATCAAAAATTAATAGACCCAAACGTACCTCCTTTAGATTAACAAACATTTTGAATTTAAATCCAAAAAGCCTCATAAGCCTCTAAAAAAGTGAGATCAAGAAGGATACATTTTCTTTGAAAGTATATGGTGGGGTCGTACAGTTCCTGATGGAGTGACTAAAATCTAAGCGTTTTACAATGGACATGGAGTTTCTCTCATTACACTAAACAGGCTGGATCTGTGGATATACCTGCCCAAGGGTTGAGGCTTTAGGACTGATTTATATGTATAGAGACATAAGTCTGTCTGAGAGGAAGTGAGGGTAAAAAGAGGTAAAAGGAGTAGGAGATAAGTGCAGGAACTGTAAAAGAGTATTAGAGGGGAGGTGGAAAGCCCTTAGATCTAATCCTGGAAAGATGGTCTCACTTAGCTTTTAGATATTCCACCACCTCGAAAAGCCCTAAAGGCCTCTAGGGGTGCATTCCCAGCTCCTAAACTCATGCATGTTTTAGAAGGGTTCACCTCCAGGGAAGGGGGTGGGAGTATTGACTGGTCTAGGATACACAACATCTCACAATAGAGCGGAAGATGGAATAAGAGCCGTAGAGAGCATCCCTAAGGCAAACTGCCTAACTAACACCCGCCATATTTCATACTCCCGACCTCCTCCCCCTTTTCCCCTTCAAGCTCTATAGACCCAAATACTTGCGGGAGAGGGGCTTTGTCGGGCAAAGTGCTTCTCCCTTGATAGCAGATGTTGTGTGATTTGAAATAGTAGGACCTAATTATTGTCCTTCCTTTGATCCATAAGTGCTCTTTACCTTTTGCAATGGGAATAATGTGAAATACCAAAGGATCACCTCTGTGTCCTAAGTAGACACAACATACACATACTGAAAAATGCACACATAACTATTGGGGTATGGCATGATGTTTGTGGGACAGCTCCCCAGTGTTGGAGCTTGCAGAGACTCATGGAGTCAAGTGTGTTTTGAAGATCCCAGCCAATAACTAGCCCACCATATGTCTAAGCATGTGACACTATTGATTCCGAAAACTCCCAACCCTCCCCCTACACACCACACACATACACACTTAAGCTTGTGTTTACACAATACAAAAGACCTAAACACAGAAGGGAGATCATCAGGGATCGGGTATCAAATTATTGGATGGCCTAGGCCTTTTTGTCACTTTCCATCATATTATGTCCCCCATAGCACCTAATTTATCATAAAAATAAACCTAACACACAGCAGGTGTGTTACAGCCTGTCTTGTTGATGAACTATAAAAGTTTGATTATTTTCTGTTTTCACTTTTTGTGTTGTGATAGATATTTTTGGACTTAATCTACCTCATTTTGATTCTCAGCCAGTATTTAAAGCCAATACAGATTTCCTTTTTTCCCAGATTTGTATTTGATCAATTTGCTCATCATTTACTGATGCAGGAAGAATGTATTTTCTAAACATTCTTTATAAAAATGCTGAACTGATTTGGCTTCAACCTGATAAGAACAGCTTAATTTATTGTTTCCTGACTCTGAATTAATTACTTTATTAAGTAGTAAAAATGAAATTTATGTAAATTAATGTTTTAATTAAAAAGAATATTCACACATGGACAGAAGCTCTCACAGGTATGCTTACCTTCCAGACATTGTTTACCAGAATTGCAACAACAACAGCTTCTTCAAGATAGTCAATTCCCCCACTATCAATAAAGCACCCTTTCAGTCTCTCCTCTGTCGTTCCTAAATCTCAGTCAATGATGTCCCGGGGCTGAATCTTTTCTTCTGACCCCGGCGATCAGTAAGTAGCCTAGACGTATTAAGGACTCTGACACTGTATTGCCACGGAAGGTCAGGGGTTAAACACAATGCAGAGGCGAGAATGATTGCCCCGAGTGTTACCCCTGAGGAACAGGATGTCTTGCACACCCACACACACACACAAACACACACATTTGCCTTTATGCAAGCATGACTTGTCTCTGCCATTATCCAAACAATAGTGTGTCAGCTGTTTAATTGAGTGGTTTCACTGCTTCTATGTATACTGTGGACATACATAACTTTATGGATATCAGCTGTTATACTTCAAAGGTCTTCGTCAGATCTGCCTTTGGACAGGCTTCTATTAAACTTATTAACAAAAGTTTAGTTTAAAAATACAGGAAACATGGGAAGATGAAGATTGGACACAGAATGGCAATATATGTTTGATATATGTTACTGTGTGAGATGGCGCATCGATAGACAGTGATATTAAGAACAGCAGTTAAGTGTGTTAGACACTTGATGACAGCAGTGCCAGTAAATATTTAACAGGGTCAAGTACTGCTGTCCCCCCAAGGCATGATGAGCTGGGGATGTTCGTGTGCGTCTGCCTCTTCTCATGTGGTTTTTGTGCGCAGATGCGTAGGATGTAGTGACCCAAGCTCACAATTTTTAGGCCTGTCCTCATGTACATGTAAGCAAACATGCGCACACACACACACACACACACACACACACATATATATATTCACACACTGGCGACATCTGACCTCAATTTAGAGCCAGAGGCAGCCTGAGGGAAGGTGATGAGTTGAATGGCGACAGACAGATTGATATGGTTAGAAACTGGACATTGGTCGCTATTGATGACACACAAAGAGCTCTGTCTCTGTCTGCTCAGTCTTTCATCATCTTCTTAATCATCATCACAACAGAAGCATCCGCTTTTCTTTCATCGAGCTTTCTCTCTCTTATCTAGTTCCAAAAGTGATTAATGTTCTGACCTTCTGGCTTCTTCTCTTCTTCCTCTTCTCTATGTCTTTACATCCACCCTTTTCACACTCTGTTATAGATGTTAATGATGACAGTAATGGCTCCGCTTTGGTTGAAAGTCAAGGTCATACCCATTGAGGGCCATATGTTTTATGATGCTACATTAAAAGTATGCAACCAGGTGGGGTTTAAACTAATGACACATTGATATAGGAAATCAAGGAATATCTGACTATTTATAAGGAAGTAAAAGTTTGCATATAACACACTGACGCATACACACACACAGACATACACAGCCACTGACTCATCAAGCACAACAGACACAGATCCAGGAGCAGATGCACAGGTATTTAATTAGGACTGACTGCAGCTGCTACTGTTCATTACTAGACATTGTGAAGATAAATGTCTGAAATACACACACACACACACAGGTCAAAAATTTGTTTGAGGTGGCTTCAGCAGTGAACATCAGCAGTGTGTATTTGTTTGAACAGGGTGTGTGTGTGTGTGTGTGTGTGTGTGTGTGTGTGTGTGTGTGTGTGTGTGTGTGTGTGTGTGTGTGCGTGTGTGTGTCCGTCCAAATACATTAATGCCCTCCTATGTACGGGGTTGCAGAAGCGGCCATGTCCCCTGCCTGCTGTATGGTAATAGCTTCCGCTATATCCTCTATGCAGAGGCTATGTGAGTGGGCGACCAGAAATGCTCATATACATACATCTAACTAAGAGCCCATTCGCTCAACATGCACATACGCACACTCAAACTCACACACATGCACACACCAGATGGCCTGCTGTTGTCTTCATCCCTTTCTCCCTCCTAGTGTTTCTGTTTTCATATCTGTAGTTTTCTTTCCCTCCCCTGTTCACCTTCGCTTGCCTGTAGCTCATGTGTTACCATCTCCCGTTGGCACTTCTCCGATTATTCTACTAATCTCTCTCCTGCCATATTCTAATTTTTCTGTATTCTCTCTTTCCCGTCTCCTCCATCCCTCGTCTTCAGGTGACAGGTCCCCTGCTTGCAGTTAACGCTGTCGTGTTCTCTGTCTGCTCTCTGTCAGCATCAACGCTCTACAACACACACACACAGACACTGTTGCACGATTGGGATGCTACTCTGCTTTTTACAAATTCAGAAAGCCTGATGTTTACAGTAGTGGCAGCTTCTGGCTTTTCAACAAATTTGCATTAATGTCAAGTTGGACTGTAAGTCGTAACTCATAAATGATCACCAAACATGTTATCTTTTGAGTATCAAATGCTCTTCCAACTCGAAAAGTTAGCGGCATAAAGTTTGTTGATTTGCATGGAATGGAGGCTGTGGTTCTGCGGTTAGCAAGAATTCTCTGTAAAAAAAACATTTTAGCTTTTCAAACTGCTTTATTTCTCTTCTCATACAGCTTTCTAACTTCTTCTTTGCTGTCTATTGTATGCTCATTATATTCTAAACTGAACATAATGCACCCAGCCTACTTTCTTCACTATCCTAATGCACAAATCTGTTCAGGTTGTTAGTAGTTGAGTACAGTGGTTTGCGCATGATAGAGCATGTTGATAAATAATATATGTATTTTAATATAAGTATGTAAGTGTATACTTTGCAGAAAGCAGTCTTAGTTAGTAACAACTGTATTGCTGCTTGTGGCAGACCTGGTCTCCATGTTTGTTTGGGGGTCACTGTTGTGTGGGAGGAATATTAAAATTTCACATTTGAACTGCAATTAGCACAAGACATGTTTCTGTTTTTATGTGAACTCCTCATCGTTTTGTATTCTTAACTTACATACATACATGCATACGCCCCACCTTAACTTCCTTCATATTTGCACTTTGTATTAGGAACTAGGCTAGTATGATTAATGTTCATGGGATGATCCATCGCTGTTCTCCATTCCAATGGGTCCCATAGGGAGCCCCCTGCTCTCTCTCACATAGGCAGGCTAGCCAACTAACAGCCTCTATCATACTGAATGGATACTGTTATGAATGATTAACATGCAGCCTTACTAAATGATGGTCAATAGATCATTTATACTGTAACTATAGAGGAAGACCTTACAGAAACCAATGGGGAGCGTGAGTGAGCATGTTGCTGCCTCTGATACATCTGTCTCTCCCTGTCTCATTCACTATACTAGTCTCTTTGTGTTTCCAACCACATTCAAGGATTTCTCAACTGCCCAGTTGCACAGCTAATATAATAATACGTGTATTTTCCCTACTGGTATTTCTTAGTTAACCCATAACCCCATTTAGCTCCAGCACATCACCTCATTAGCCCATGTGTGTTTTTGTCCCTTTCCTTTATCTACAGTACTTACTTCTAGATTGCTGTGTGCTTCTCGCTGATTTCTTCCTCTGCGTAGTTATGGTTTATGTGTGTTAGCCAACCTTAGGCCCCCTGTACCCATTATCTAAAGCCTCTGTATTCCCCTATTCTGCATGTCTGAATTGTCTGACTGCTGGCAACTGTGTCACATTGCAGTGGCTGAGATAGTGCTTTGGCCTTGGCAAGACGCACAGACTCACACATGCCCACACCGAACAACACTCACACCTTGGGTCCGTTCCATCGGTCATCAGCGGTCTCTCATACACCTCTCAGCATCCTTCTGCGTGTCCCCTTCTTCTTCTGTTTTCTGCCTGTCTTTCTCTCTCTCCTTTCCCTGCTTGGCGTGCGGTGAAGACAGCCGTGAAACGCAGTCTCATTTCCCGAGCTATTCCTAGGGAAACCCAAATGAAAAGATACTACCAACCTTTTCTCTCTCCTGCTACACTGCTCACTATAAATGCTGACAAGAGACTGCAGTACCATCTCTGACCTTTTACAGGGCCATCAGAACACACACACACACACACACACACACACACACACATACAGACATACACACACATACACACACCTTTCCTATTACCGGCAGTGCCTTTGAATCAGCAGTCTGGGGTGGTGTGGAGGAATTTAATGACACACAATGTCACTTCAATTTTAGTGGTCCACGGCCAGGCTACCAGGTGCACCATTTGTCCTTTTATTTAAAGGAAAAAGGGGGGCTTATGTGGGCCTTAAACTGGTTTGTAGAGAGTAAGGGAATGGGGATCTGAGGGTGTGTATGTGTTGTGTGTGTGTGTGTTGGGGGGTGTACATTCTACTACTTAGATTTGAATGAATTTAAGATCTTTATGTCTTTCTTACTGTAAATTTATAGCATAGCCACCAAATCCCACCCTTTAAATCCACAGTAAAAGCCCCTTACACCCCCCATCGTCAACCTCCTCTTCCCTTATTGCCACTCTTATAAGCTGTCCATATTTCATGAGGGCTTGGTTGTCCTTTCATCATGCCCTATGACCCCACAGTATGTCTTCCAGAGATGGTGGATGAGGAACTGTGGCCTTAAATATCCTTTATGGAAATACTGCTCAGCCTCCTCTTAGACCCCATAGGCAGCCCCTCCTCTGGTCCCCCCTTTCCCTGATCAATAAATAATGGGGTGAGGCGGCGAGAGTGTGCAGCCAACAGATTGTGAGAGAAGGAAGAGAAAGCAAGGAGGGAGGGACGGAGAGTGCTTGCTGCATTGCAAAGAAAAACTGTGGACGTTTACAATGGTTGGAGAGACAGAAAGACCAGGAGAGAGAGGGACATGAGAGGCTGAGGAAGAGAACAAGAATAGCAAAGAGATGATGTGAGAAAAGTAAGAAAAGGTGTCAGAGAGGAGTGAAAAAGATTTGGACAATATGCAAAGGGAAAGGAATAACAGAAGCCCATAATAACACTGCACCGTAAGAAATTGTAATGTACTACATGCAATAGAAAGATATAATGGCATAGTGGGGGTCTCCTGTTTAGGATGAGAGAACAGAGACAATGATGCAAGATAGTTTTGTGAAACAGCATACCTTAGAACTGGGTCACTAACATATCACTGCAAATTAGACCACTAATTCACTTCAAGAATTGGCAAAGAAAATAACAGAGTTAGGACAAAAGAGAGAGACAGAACGTGAAAATAAACCCACACTGCACAGAGTTTAATGCTATCAATATTTCCGCACTCACTTTTTATCCTTAGGCTCAGGCCTACTGCTGTTTCTGTCAGTTATATCCCATTGACAGGTAATTACAGGCATATTAAGAGCAGACATTAGTTACTGGGAAATAATGTTTTGAAATTTACAGGTAATTAGTTTGAGCCACAGTCGAGTGTGTGTGAAGGCAGTGTGCAGACAAAAACAAGAAGTGCGTAGCCCCCTCTGTTGCTCCCTGAAGTATTTGAAGTACAGGCACACAAGCACAGAGAGGCGTAGAGGCGTGAACTTAATTCAGACATGCTCACACTCACGTGCACAAACACACATGCAGGACAATTCTCCTTTCCTCTAAGTGTTTGCTTAGTGCAGCCTCATTTTAGGAGAACCAGTCTCAGTACCCATTTCCTCTGGCACGGAAATGTTAGCTGTGGCTCATCTACATGACGCCCATCTGTTGAACCTTAATCAAAATTTCCATAATTTTCTTCACACACTATTATATTTCTTCACTCCCCCTTCTTCCTTCATCTCCCCCCTGTCCTCCTCTTATCTCGTTTGCAGAGTTTAAATGCTAATGCATGCAATGGGTAGTATTCTCAGAGTGGCCACATATGTTGTGGAAATGTGAATTTGAAATATGATAATGAAGTAAGTGGTTCCCAATGTATCAGACCTACTCCCACTATGAAAAGGGTCTTGACCTATTGTGGTACTGTTAGATGGAGGACACGCAGGGGTGGAGTGATGTTCCTCAGTGTGTCCTTTTTCCTTTGCACTATGCCCAGTCATGACTGCCAATGACCCGGCATCCTTTTGGGCATTTAAAATGGATTTTCCTTTCCCTTTAAGGGAGGTCTAATCTGAAGTAAGTGGTGGCTCTACTTAATCAGTTGACCTGAAACAACCTTTGGTGGCTGGACAGGCTGCTTCTCCACCTGAATAGCCCGTTCAGTCAGGCAAAACCAGATGGCTAACAGTTGATTAATGGTTATTGTTTGAGCTTTTCAGATCATGGTAGATAAATGTGGATTTAACCTGTTGATTGTTATTGTTTAGATCATTCATTTAGACTATGCATTTGTGCTCTGTATACTGTGCTTTTACTGTTTTTTTAAATACTGGCATTATGTCTTCAGTCTGTTTTTTTTGGTGGGTAGTATAAATCACCTAAAAATCAAACTCAATGGTACCTAAGAAACAAGATCCATCTGTCTTCAGCCTGATAGGACCAGCCTGTGATCCAGCACCCCCACACACTGCATTCAACACACGGATCCAGCTCTAAACATGGAAGAGTTACTACTTCCTGTCAGCCAGAGACAAAAGGCTGTTTGGACTGGAGCTGACCGCTGTTTACATTTTACCTTTTCTATCCTTTAAACACCATGCCAAACACACTTGCAGTCAACTCCTGTGTGCTACAGTCGTTGAACTATTTCAGAAACAGTGTGAACATTGTCAGTGAGTTACTCTTATGTTCTGTTTTTATCCTTGGATCCCATAAAAGTCTCAGAAGTTGTGTGTCCTTAGTGACTATTGCCATTTTTAGCTCTGTCTCTTACTAAAGCTTATCCATTAAGACTGTTGTGAGAGACACATTGCGTCAAACTGTGTTTTGGCTGCACAGTTATGGTCTTTTATCTTTAATCCTAGCAACACTGTCCTCTTAAAGTGCCTGTGTGAGGGCTCCATGGGGCAGACTGCATGGTTACTCATGATGCTAAACCGGCACTTAACAAGAGCCTGGGAACCTTTAGGGCATTTAATGGCATGTGCAAGTTTTTTTTAGAGCCAGACATTCATCCTCAGCGTATTGATAGGAAGCACTGCATCCACAAAGTGGCTTAGCTTGCGTGGCACTCAATTTACTGTTTTCTCAAAAGACCAAGTTGGCCAAAATGAAATGTAAATGACAACAGTTGGTTTTTGTAAGGATTTAGTTAAGGAAACCAATATCTGCTGTGCTTCTAGTGTTATCAAGGTAAAAACAACAGAACAAAAGCCTACACCCCCTAAAGGTCCTCCCACCTTTACAGAACTACACAGGGGACCTGTATAATGTTGTACATAACACTGCAAACAGCAATTACTGGCCACTTCAGGCCCTATTATAGCTGACAGTGATTAATAAAACCATTGTTGCTACATAAACGAAAATGGGAAGTGAATGTAAACGGTTGACCTAAGAGGCCAGGACGATAAGAGAAATCTGGAGCTTTCAGATAAAAATTCCCACTCTGCATTCAACTAATTATCCTCCTAGCCTCATCAGTCCCCAAACCAAGCCCATTCTACCACAGATAAGCCTCAGGGGACAAAGCTAAGGCAAAAAAGTATGAATATTTATATTAGTGTGTGTGAGTAAGTGTGTTTAATTATGAGTGGGATGCATACTGGGGTGCTTTTACAGTACGTGCATACCCTTATGTATACAGCATACTATTGTGCTGTTTGTCCAGTGGACAGTCAGAGGGGAGTAGAAGAGAATGGGGGGTGGAAGCTGTGCCAGCAGGCTGCGCTATTCCCTGCAGGGAGTGTTGATTAATGAATCACATCTTTCTAACCTGAGGCTGCAACTGCGCCGCTGCACTTTCACAGTACTGCAGAGTGCCAGTCAGCCCCGTGCCAGGCTGCCTCACTGGCACAACATGGCACAGGGTGTGGGTGCTGTCACTGCTAACAGGGGCTGAGACTTAGCGGGAGGAGAAGAAAATTAGATTCCGGGTATGAGCGGAAACTGCCTGACAAATTTGATCATTTCAGCCTGTGGGTGTTTTTCGCTTCACACAAACAACCCCCTGCGGAATGTTGTTGAATTAGTTTGACATATGTGGTTATTATGTGGTGTAAATTGAGCATTTCATTTTTTGAGTTGTTTTGTTGTGCCAGCCTTAATAATTTGTGCTCAAAATGGATTATTGTGTATCCTTGTTTTTGTGCCCAGTCAATACTTTATTAACACATCTTTTTTTTCCTTTTCTCCCTTTCTTCTATATTCCTATGGTACCTCTACTTCTGTACACCTTTTGAAATGGCCCTCTCCCCATACCAGGTATGTAAACACATTTAAGACACCCACACTGTGCCACTGTATGGAATGCAGTTGCATGCTACCATACAGCTTTGGAAATTTTAAGCAATTAAGCTTTATATGAGGACAATAAAACAGGATTATCATGTTTCATTTAGCAAAAAAGTTTAGTAACTAAAGTCTACTAACAAAGTGTCATCTACTCCAGATTGACATCCAACTCAAACTCACAGTAGATTTGATCATACTAGATTTTTAGATTAATTATGCTTTGTCATGGTGTTTTTGATTAGTTGATTTGCCTTTCTGCATTTTAGGTCATTTAAATGAACTTTTCATAGTTTTATGTAATGTTTTACTGTTGTATTATCTTCCTGTTTTGTTAGCTAAAAAACTGGATGATACCATTACGATCATAGCATTTAAGTATCACACACCTACTGTCTGTGCCCAGATTTTTCCACCCAGTCAGGGGGGTTAAATTGGTGACCTTATGGTGGGCCAGGTCAAAATGTTCCTTTTTTCCCCACTTCATCAGCATAGCCTTTGAGTGCTGACTGAGCATTACAAACAAAAATTAATGTGAGACAATGTTATCTTGCACAAGTGTGTGTGTGTGTGTGTGTGTGTGTGTGTGTGTGTGTGTGTGTGTGTGTGCTTTCTGTCCTGTGTGACCTGCATTCCCATCCTATTTGGCCTGGCACTGCAGGCGCCACACCGCCAGCTTAGCATCTGGTATGTGTTTGGAGCTTCTGTCCTCTCTCTGCTCTGTGCAGTTGTTCTTGTCTCTCTTTTTATGTGTTATTTTGCTGCATATGAAGCAGACAGTTTGCATAGATAGCTAAGATCAGATCAGCCTCGCTCTGTTAATTTTTTAATAGCTAAATAAAAGTTCTGCTCAAGACATTCTCTGGCCTGGGTATAGGTTAATGTTGCTTAAGAGTCTTCTCAACTTTCAATATGTAAAAAACAATTGTGTGTATGTTTTGTCATGAATAATGTTAGATTGTATTGATCCAGTTTGACTGGTCCCCAATGATAATGCTATGTCACCCTATACTTGTATGCTTCCTTCAGCTGCGTACACACCTTGATAATAGTTGTGCTTGAGGCAGATATTGCTGTGCATTGTCAGCAGTGTTTATTACCACACATTAGGTCCACAGAGTGCCGTGTAATGACTGTGGGACTCTGAATGGCAACGCTGGTGTATTTAACCCAATATTTGTTTAATGTTTTATGTTTAGAGCATGATAACTTTCATGTATATAATGTTTTAAAACAAATTACTGGTTGTGTCTTGGTGGAAGTTTGTCAGTGTTTGTGTTGGCAGACTCCTCTCTTACCCGCAAGTAGCACAGATATGCTGTCTTACACAAGCCAGTAAAGATAAAGTCTACTCAAAACACAACTTCCTTCATAATGAGTGACTATCCACTGGTCAGCACTAATGGCAGTTTTCTTAGTTCTCCATGGTGGCGTTAGACACTGACTGGCTTTTGATGATGTTTCCCAGCTAGTTGTTAAGAAATGATGTCATTTTCATAATCTGCTTGGTGTAATTACACACACACAAAAAAAAAAAAACACATTAAACACAAACTCAGTTATGTAAGCTGCCACTCATGTGGTCTCACATTGACCTAGATGGAGACATGCAGACAACAACACTCGCTCTTCAAATGATCCTTTCATACATTTCACATATTGCTCTTGCAATAATGACCCTATCATGCCTCCCTGCCCCAGAGTTGTTGGTTGCTTTGCTGTTACCCATAGTAATCTGCCTTTAAAGTTAGTGAGCAAGTTTAATAACTTAATATTGCTCTCTTTTTTCCCCCATCTTCTCAACGTTCCTGCTGTTTTCTCCATTTATCCAGCATTAGGACAAACTATAGGTCCCAATTATGCTGTGCATTTGGGTGTCATTATTAGCCTTTTTCTCTCAGACACACAGTGCTGTATGTAAAAAAAACAGTAACAGCTGTCTTGCTATCTGAGCTGCCCTGGTTAATCTGAAGGTAATGGATATATGTACTATGTTGCAAACATCAGTGCATGTTTGTGTTATAAACGTGTGTCTCACCGTCTCCCTGTTAAAGACCGCTTTGCACTCTCAATTGCCTCAAATGTTTTCCTCAAGTTTAAGTGCCCTAATAGACAGATCATGTTTATCTGGATACATAGAAATCTTGAAGAAAGTCCTACACTTCTCTGATTTCGATTATATCTGGGTCAAACAGTAGTCACAAAGAAATCCTTGTCTATTTATAACCTGCTTACTTTACCCTGTGTGTCAGCTTTGCTCAATTTACATAGTGTAAGAAAAGTTGTCAATCACAAAAAAAACATATTCTTTGCTGTGAGTTGTGAAGCATTTGGTACTTGTTGCTTTGCCCTACATGGCAGAAACCACAAATATGAGACTTAGAGACTACATCATACCAAAGACTTGGCAAAGTTTCCCTAGTTTTCCCCAGATTTCATTTTGACATTTAGTTGACAACAGACATGTCTAAACAGAAAAACTGTTGGTATGCATATGTCACTGACAGTAGTGTGCTGCTGAATGTTATTGGCAGATTTCCTTTTTATGAGTGTGTTGAATTTATGTATTGACAGTGTCTTGTATTGAAGTACACAGAATTAAGACTGGCCTCACTGTTGTTCTTATCCACCATATCATGTGAAAGCAGGTTTTAATCACCATGAACATTATTATGATTAACATTATATTATTAATAATAACATTATTATTATTTTAAATATGTTTAACCCCTTCCTCGGAATTCTCTTCTCCCCATACACAGACACACAAGAGGCCTAGGCTACACCTCAGGTATATACATCGGCTTGGCCAGCCTCTCTCCCTCGCCCGTATACTCCACTTTCTCAATCAGCAGTACGTTTTATAAATGATCTGTTATCACGGCAGCAGGACAGCTGCTTGCAGGCTTGTTAATGACGCAGCCTGTCAAACGGCCAAAACCAGCATCTGCACCCTATGTGTTCACTGCTGGTTAACCTGGTCTGGGCTTAAAATATCCACCACGACTTGTAACGTCAAGCTTTTAACCGAGTGAAGTCTGTATGATTGAACACCCGATGTCATCATCCATCCCGATGTTTCAATGTTGATAGACTTTTAGAGATGCCACCCAATCCTATACTGCACCGTTAAACCCTTTCTGTTAGTGCGTGCAAGCGCTTGCAAATGTGATTTTTAACTTCAGTAGTGTAGCTTTTGACGAAAACACATTCAGACAGTAATAAGCGTCACTATAGGAATTATCATGCCAACATGTGCTGTCGTTCTTGCTGTTATCATCAGGATTTTAAGTGGAAGCCTATTGACCTTTTAGCCAGCGCTTTTCCTCCCCCATTACAAAGGAGGCTGTTAAGCTCTTAACAGGAATTTTTAGCTAGATTTTCAGTTGCTGTCTCTTGGTGAAACACCCTGCCACAAGATGAAAAGCACTTAATCCGTCAGGTGATGTCAGAGGGCTGTGATGGTGTCAAGAGAGAAAAAGCAAGTGAGCAGGACAGCCTGTGATTTTTTTTTTTCTCTCGGCTTGTAGTGAACATAACCTGGATAAACTCTTTTTCTGTATTCCCCTTTCCTTCAGTCTCAATCATATATTTTTCTAAAATCCTCCACCCTTCTTTCTTCTCAGCTCTTTCTGCCTGACTAACCGTCTGCAACTGTTCTCACCCCTGCTGTGCCCTCCTCAAAAGCCCTCCCAATTCAACCTGGCAACACCTGCCTCCCCAGACATGGAGCCACTCTCTCTCTCTCTGCATCTTTGTCTAGCTGTCTCCCACCTAGTGTACACTGTCATCCTCCCACACAATTTAACTACTCATGTGATAGTGTAATGCATGCTAATTTAGGCAGGCGAGATGTGTAGCGGCAGAAGTGCCACATGTCCCAGCATGGTGTCATAGGCTGGTGTGATCACTCCTTACCTGGAGGAGATGCACTGGAACAGCAGGCTGGGCAGCTGGAGGAGGGGGTGAAAAAGGAAGTTGGGTTAAATAGGAACAGAAACATCTCAGAGTTTAGAGTTTGGTTGCTCTGAATTACCCCAGTGTATGTGTGTGTGTGTGTGTGTGTGTGTGTGTGTGTGTGTGTGGATATATGTGTGTGTATATATATATGTATGTATGTATGTGTGTGTGTGTGTATGTATGTGTGTGTATACACATATATATAACAAAAATGCTAATTTAAGGTAAAATGGTCATGTACTTGTCTGTACAACATGAAGTGCAGTCATGTTTTAGAGGTTCGTCTTGATTTGATCCCTCGCTTTTCCCTGTTGTCCGCTGTAGTTGTAGCTGTTTTTAATGGTGACTGCAGGTCTGGATATTTCTCATGACACAGCAGCAGTCTGTATGGCCTGATTGAAATTCATTGAGGGTGTTTGCTGACTCATTGTTTATCTCTCCTTCTACTGTCATACAATCCTGACTGACAAGATAAGGCACGTCGAGGTCATACACTCACACACATACACAGACACACACAGGCCTTGAGGTAACTCTGCCTGCATAGTCAGCTGTCATAGGTTTAGTGATTTATAGGTTTCTGTCACTTCTAACATGCATCACTTCTTACTGCAAAGAATAATTAGTTACTGAAGTCTTTGAAGTTTAGTTATTGAAAGTATATCAACCTAAATGTGACTTTGCATTAATATCAGAGGTGTTAGGTAAGTGGAAGTGCCTCAAACACCACAGGCTTCACAAGTGAATTTTTAATCGATGCAAGTTAGTTGCCATTGTGCCATTTATGCTGTCAATCCTCCCTTTTAAAAAGAGCATTATACACTCCTTGATATTGTCTTTTACGTGTAGTTAAACAGTGAAGTTGCAGACATTGTGATTCAAGGAGACACAAACATGATGAGATAAGAAATCTCTTCAGCTCCTGTAATGGCTTATTTATTTTCTCTAACACAGGCCTCTAAAACCCCTGGCAACTATTTGAGCTGAAGAGAGGATGGTAATGAAGGAAAGATGGATATAAATAGCTTTAGCAGATTCCACTACAGTGCTCTACCCCGGCCATGTGGGTCCAACTGCGAAGCCATTATTATTACTATCATTATTATTATTGAAACCATAGTGAGCTGCTGGTCTCACTGCTATCTAAGGTATCACATTAAAATGCCAATCATGTCAAGTACTCACCACTCACTTTGCCACTCATTTCTCAGATTTTCTCTCAATCTCTATGCTCCTTTGTCCTTCCTATTTATCTCTCTTCTTGCTCTCTCCACACTCACTGGAATAAGTGTACAATCCTAACTGATTGAGGGGGAAAACAGAGGATTACATAAATAATTTATAGTTTTCTCTCTGTGTGTGAAACATTATAATTTTCTTTTCTGTTTCTCAGCACAGTTCACATTCTCTTTTCACCTCTCTTTTTTTGTGTGTTTGGTACTCATTTTCTTCACTTCTCCTTCCTCTTTATCTCTATCCTCTTTTCTTCAGTGTTACACTTTTCCTGCCATCTTCACTTCATGCCACAGAAAGATTTGGACCTATCCAGTACGCACTCGATTTAGTTGTCCAATATAAATCTCCAATTGAGCATCTCTCACTCCATTTCCCTCTCCTGCTTTTGAAATATGAATGACTGCCATTGGCCCACCGGATCACTGAGTGGACAAAGCTCATCTAAATGGGGCTTAAATTATGTAGGGGGAATACCAGCATAGCTCTTGCATGCAAACCAGATGTTAAAAAGCGTTTCCATGGTAATGTACTACAATCAGAGAAAATGTGCTTTTCGTCTTGTTCCTGCGGCATGACAGCTTTTTAGCGTGATCGCGTGTATGTCTTTGTCTGTGCGTATGTGTGCGAATATGTGTGCCCTTTGGCAACATGTCCCTCATATTTTCAGAGGCCAGGTTTTGATAAAGCTCCCCATTCAGCAGAAGAAGACTTTGAAGCAAATGTGTGTGTGTGTGTGTGTGTGTGTGTGTGTGTGTGTGTGTGTGTGTGTGTGTGTGTGAGAGAGAGAGAGAGAGAGAGAGAGAGAGAATGAGAAATACAATGTAATATCTATAATACATGCTTGCTAATGTTTTGTTTCTATGTATGTTTCACCATATTCTATTGCTTTGGTGAGTTAAATTTTATCAGAACCAATAGAAATCATGGCCAAAACTTCAAAAAAGACCTAAGTTATATTTAAACCAGTATGTTCCTTTTTATGTGGCTGACCCTTCATTCTGCTCTGTTTCTGCATCTTGTCATGGATCCTTTTTGCCAACATATATTACATATTCCCCGAAAGGTCTAGTGCGAAAATCATTAGCCATGTTTGCATATTGAGCTCATTTTTCTAGCCTGCTACCCTTTTCTGGTTACCCTGATTAAAGTTATGATGATTTTTCATGGTCTGGCCCGTCTGCAGTAAAATATCATAAGTATAAAAGAAGTACCTTTGGGTAGTCAGCCTTTTCCTATGGTGTAGAACATACCTGGAACGCTATGCCCACAGAATTAAGGAACATCACATCCCTCAACTACTTCTCCAAAGCTATGCAACAATGGTTGATGGACAATCAAACAGGCTGTCATAATCTAGAGTGGTGGTGATGTTTTGTTTTACCCTTTGCCATATGTGCTCTTGTATGTTGTTGTTGAATGATTTTTATATGCCATTAATCTGCCAGGGATTGCTGATGAAAATTAGCGTGTATAGCTAAATCTTGACATATTTGCATGATGGACTCAAGTGCTCATGTTAATTAATGTGCATTGGTCCTTCTTAAATAAAAAACAACAAACAGATGAATGAAGAATGCAGAACAGCTGTTACAGAGATCTATAATGTACTTCAAAAGACCCCCTATGAAGTCCCGGCTTTGAAGCACCTATATGTTCTAAGAAAAAATGTTCTAGAAAAACATCTCCTGAACATTTTGTGCAATATTGTTCCAAGCTAATATCAAACTTGATTGAACAGGAATTAGAACAAAAACACCCTCCTCTTCTTTCCAGTTCGTTTTCCTGTGAGTCACTCCACACCTTATGAATATTCAGAACTGCAGTTGGTCTGCTTTTTTTGTTTTCACCCTCTGTCTTTCTTTAGTTGTCCGTCTCTGAGCAATGGCTGTTTTTCCCACCTACACGGGGACACAGATATACAGAAGCATGGTTACCACACACACACACACACACACACACACACACAGTCTCACTCACTCACACAATAGTGGTTGGAAAGGCAACCTGATACTCACTCCATTCATGAATATTCATCCACACCTGCTTCCGGCAGAAAGTTTTTATCAGGTTTCATTGCTGCTTAGACAGAAGTTTGGACCTGAGCTCTGTGTTTATTGTGTGTATGCATGTGTATGTGTGGATGCTGTGCTTGCCCCACGGCCGTTGTCTCAGTTCATAAAATAGGCTATAACCATATTTATTTCCATATCCTTTTTTTGTCAATTCTCCCTGCACACTAAAGTGATATCTTATGCCACATAAAAACATATTAACTATAATTGGTTGATATTTTGAACTTGTGGTAAAATTATGCTTTTATTCTCCTGGTGGGAGCTTGCATATCTTATTCCTGTTGCCTATGAAATAGCTAGGGTTACTAAATGGTGACAGGCTGATTTGTTTTACCTGCTAATAGCTTGGCCATTATGCAAATCAGCCTTTTCTCAGCAGCTTTAGGCTGTAAGGAGCTTTGGTGGTATATGCGGTGTCTGGTGTACAATACTGACTGATCTATACCTCAAGGAAAGTACGTGATGTCATCAAACACAACAGCAGTGATGCAACATCAGTGGAGGTTTTGGAAATCACTGTAGGCTAGAGAATGGAAGGTTGAGGGGATTACAGTTTGGTGAGAAGGGTTTTGCGGATTGACGGTGTAGCCCCAGGCTGTTGGGATGTGTGTGTGTGTGTGTGTGTGTGTGTGTGTGTGTGTGTGTGTGTGTGTGTGTGTGTGTGTGTGTGTGTGTGTGTGTGTGTGTGTGTGTGTGTGTGTGTGTGGAAGCATTTATGCATGGAGTATGTGTCTGAGTCTGAGGCTGTTTGTGCCAAACCTTCCACAGCATTAGTTTACAGCTTATTTGAAGGTGTTTTCTTTAGTGCCACTTGTCTGTCTTCTACTTTTTTTCATTCTCTTTTGCTTTTTTAGCCTTATTTTTCTCCTTTCCTTCCTTCATCCCTCACTTCATTATTCATCACTTCATCACTACCTGCCCTCACCTTTCTCCCTATGTCCTTCCTGTTCCCTGTAATCCTTCTTCTTTCCATCCCTCAGAAAGCCATCACTGTTTGGGAGGCTATGTTGGGAGAGTTAAGAGAACATGACACTTATTCATTAAAGAGAGGAGTTATTGGCCTGGCCCAGTCACAAAGCAACAATATCTCCCTGTACTTCCTTGTTCCCTCACTCACACATGCACACACAGACACACAAACTGTCTCCTTCCCAGAAAGCTGCCAGTGTTAGAGAGGGTGTGTTTGGGGAATGAGCAGAGCAGGAGAACACGGCACGCTCATTAAAGAGAGAAATTATTGGCCCAGTCCACTCACACAGAGAACATAGCATGAGCAACGTCTCTCGACTGAGCGCCAGCACTGGTGGGAAAAGTGGAGACAAAAGAGGAGGGAGGGAATAAGTAAGGAGGGAGTGATGGAGGTCCATCAGAGAAAGAACAGGAAATAAGTTTATCTGGTTTGGCTCTTCAGATGACAGTGCAGCCCTTTTTCTCCCCTTCTCTTTTTGTGTATGCATGTTGATAGGTGGGTGAATGGCGGTGTGTGCGCCTGTGCATGCGTGTATGCATTAAACCCGTTCCAGCGTGCGAAGATAAAAGACACAGAGGCACCCTTTGATGTCTTTCTCAAAGACCATATCAGTTAAACACCAAACCAAATAGCGCTCAACTTTTTTACGTTATTTACACATCAGAGCAACATAACGGCACGCAACGACTTCAAACACAGCTGTCTACTTGGACAAGTATCAATCATTTATCTGTAAATGAAGAGTCCTATTACGAAATTGCATCAAATGGGAAACCTACTTTGAGGAAATGATTGCTTTCATTACAGTAAAATGTATGTAAATATATATAATCGAATGGAAACTCTTCAGCTACATTGATATTGCCATTAAGTCACTACCTCTAAATGTATTCATCACTGGATGAGATGTTTAAGCATTATGGCCCATTCATTCTAGTTTAAGCTGCCCACCCAGCACATGTTGGAAAATGTAAGCTTTGCTTGCTAAATAAATATGTATTCTAGTGTTGTGTTTTCTTGTCTTTAGCATGTAATTGTTTTTGTTTTATTGTTTTAAACTTGTGAAAGCACTTTGTAACTGGTTTTTGAAAAGTGCTCTATAAATAAAGATTATTATTATTATTATTATTATTATTATTATTAGTTTGAATAAACAGAGAGTGACAAATTTATGCCTAAACTAATTACCAGGATAACATTTTAAAGGATTTCTGTGGGACTTTTTTAAAGCTAAGTTTGAAGCCCCTGGCCCTACCAAACCTCACTGTTTCTGCACAGTGGGAGAAGGACAATTAACATCAATATGTGGCTTTTGATGAGATAATTGCTGTCCAGTTCTCTATCGAGCTACCTGCTATAGCTCAATAAACTCCCCACTGGAAGGGTTTCAGGACAAGTACGGCGGATACAACTCGTGTCGTTATGAGCTTTATTTCGCACACATTCACAATACTCACAAACCAGCTAGCCTGAATGCTACCGCTACGCTAGCCTCGTTAGTCAGCCAGTTATGTTAGGTTGTTAGTTAGATAGATAGATAGGTTGTAAACCTGCAATGAAAACACAAATACCAGACTTAACAAATAAAACTACACAATCATGTGATATTAATCCTTGATCTGAATTACTAGCCATGTTAGTTTACAGTCACTCACCGGCAAGGCGTACCAGTCCTGAACATCAACTAAATGAAAATGAAACTTAAAGGCAAAACGCCTGCACACCGTAGCTAATCAGGTATACACAGAAAACATAGTCTGGTGACCAGGAATAATAAACAAACATTTAACCTGGTAAGAATATAACATGTGCCTTAATTTGAAATAAGATGGTAGATGTACACTCTTATCTTCTTGAATACACCAGAACATAATTTAACATCCATCACTTGTGATATATATGTAAATCACTAGGTATACCTGCTGGAAAGCTCTACAATTGCTGTAGAGGCTGATGACAAACTCTATACCCTTTTGACATATTATATATTTAAATATGTGTATGTGTGTCTATGTGTGGAATAGCGCAAAAACTTTTATATGTGAATGTGTGGCTGCGTTGATTTGTTTCACCTCGGTGCTTAGAGAGAAAAATCCAAAAGGATTTTCTGCCGCTCTCGGCCCTTGTTAGTGTGGCCTCTGTCTTTCACTGCTTCCCTCATCCCTCTCTTTTCCCTCTCAACCTCTCCGCCCCTTACCTTCGACATCTCTCTAGATTGCTGCAATTTGGACATAGTCCACAGAAGTCCTGAGATATCTCTGCTTCTCTCATTCTCTCATTCCCCACACTGGGAACAAACATGGCGGCCAATTACACTGCTAGACAATGCTCGCCATAAATCATCCATTGGACTGTCAGACACATGGGGACTCAGCACTAGAGGAAACATGCTCTCCTCTATTCTCTTCTCTTTCTACTCACTCTCTTCCTCCTTTGTTCCTTCCTTTTCTCTATTTATGAACCGGTTCAGAGAATCGTATGTTGCATTGCAGTCATGCTTTGCCACATTCAATCTGCATATCTGCTTCTGTTTCTCTTTTGTTTATACTTCTCATTCATTTCTCTTTCAACCTGTTGGGCCTTCATTTTAATTAGATTTCTTTTCTTACCTTTGTTGCCTACTTTAACTTTTCATCAAGGTTGTCATGTGTTTTTATCCCCTAATCCAACTCGGCATGTTTTAATGACATGCCCGTTACTTGAACAAATGTTTTTGACGGAGCTTTCCAGTAGATTCATTATTTGTAAGTGTTTGTACATTAGTTGTAGTTGTAGTTGCTTTCGACAGCCAGTGTTTTGCCCTCTACCCTTCTATTTCCTCTTCCTTTCTTCCTTTTCTGCCTCTCCATTGTTTCTCTGAACTCTGTAGTGGCGAAGGAGCTCTCTCTATGGCATTGTCTTTTTATCCCCCCCCCCCTCCCTTTTTATGTTTTACTGATTTTCTCTTCTTCCACTTGCATGTTGGAGAGCACAACAGAGCAAAGCCATCAGGGACAAGAGTTTTTGATCGGGAAAGCGGGAGACAGAACAGAAGCTGCACTGGGTCGGAGGCAAACTTTAAAGGGCGATAAGGGGGATTAATTGAGGAGGGATTTGTTTTTTGTATTTGACAAATGTGTATAGAGGGTCAGTCTTGCTGTAAATCTATATTTGCAGAAGTTTACATTGTGCCATATCTATGCTTCTTCATATATCTTTGTATGTGAGGACAAAAACATATAGAGAGAAGTGGAGGTTAAATGGAGTGAGAGCTGCAGTAGACCCACAAAAGGGTCTCTGTGGCAATATACTGTAAATGTTGATGTGGACATACATATGTATCTGCTTGCTTATGGATATTTTTGTGTGTATTCTTCTGAGATTTCATCTGTTGGTGTCTGTATTTCTGTGTTCACCCAGAGGTGTGTTTACCTGAGGCAATTCACAAAGATTGTGTGGTTTGTGCAGTGGTGTGTGTATATGATAGGGACATAGCTGGTCAGTGATCAGTGATCAGGGCTGTGCTGGTACCCACTGTGGGACTGTGCTTTGTCACACAATGAAGATTCAAAGGAACATATCAATAATCAACCATATCTGGCTGTGTGCCTACACGTTACTGTGTGGAAAATGTATTCTGTAGGTGTGTGTGTGAACAGACAGGTCTTATCTTCTGTTCCTTTTATGCACTGCTTTGCTCAAGGACACGTTTCAGACATCAGTGGGTGCACTGTCTCTACACACACTCACAGAAAGCAGCGATTTACAAAAGCAACCATTTAGGCTGCGACAGATCAAAATTCTTACAATTATATTACATTTTGAAGTTTGAAACAACAAGAAGTTGCATGTATATACTGTAGCCATGTGTCTCACAATAACAACTTGACCTTGACAAAGCATCAGTGTTTCTAAACGTTCCCTCGGCATGTTGAAAGGATTACACACACTACATTCTATCTTCATGAACAGTGTGTTTGTGTTAAACCTGGTTTATAAATTCTCATATCAGCGTGCCTCCACATGAAGTGCAATTTTATTTATTGCTGGTGCATCTCAGTGGGAACCACATAAATACTCCCGGCCTACAGCAATGTTGTAGGAACAGTGATAAAGAATTTCAGTGTGTTGCTGTTGTATCAGTGGAGCCTCCCTCTGGCAGTGCGTGTTAATTAAAATAGAGCATGACAACCTTGAGAGAGGCCTGATACCACTCAGCAATGTCGTGTTTATGACTTTTGTAAGCCTCTAAAACACAAATGGCAGAGGGGTGCACACGTAGAATAATCTACACTTACACACTTAACGGACACAGACATGCAAACCCATATGTGCTCTATCAAGTCAGTACATCATAATTAGTCTTTCCTGTTTGTGTTCTTCGCACTGTTCATTTAAACACTAATGGATTCTGTTAATGAATGGGTCTTGCACTATAACACCTCTTCATCCCTCCATCTCTGCCTCCATCTTTCTATGCAAGCTCTGTATTATGTTTACACAGACGCATCATCAGTCATAAAAAGCTTCTCCAGCAGACTGCATTTATTCTAATCAGCTAGCTTATTATTGCATTTTGTTTTATAATTACAGTGAAGAGGAGTGATGGAGTTTAGTATTTCAATGGTTCTGAAAGTTCTCTAGCACCAACACACTCTTTACATGATGCTGATAGGTAAAAAACTCCGACAGATTTTTCTTTATTAAACCTTTCTATAATCTAAGTTGTGCAAAGAAATGTTTAATGTTGTCCTAAGTCTAAGTTTTGAAGAATATGCAATTAATGATGAGCAGCAATGTGGTTTATTATCCTAGGTATTGCATGGTGTCTTTGGCCCACATCAGCACACTGACAGTAGACATGAAAATGCTGGTGTAAACACAATGTTAGATCACCATTTAATTGTGTGACAGCAAACTACAGAAAGAGCAACAAGTGATAATGTCTAAGGGTCTATAAAATCAGGTTCCGTCTGTGTAATACACCAATTCCCAGAATCCTTATTTATATTTCTCTACAAATAAAAATCAATGATTGATGACAGACCTTTATTAAATGTGATACCAGACAGTTTCAAATGGTCTAAATGTCTTTAAAGCTTTAGGGATCAAGAATCAAGATAGGTTGTATGGCAGGATATAGACGTGTGACCTTCAGTAGGATCCATCTCGGTGTAATAATACCTATCTGAAGTATCAAGATACAACACACGCACTGTCACACACCCATGCATTGTCAAAAACAGGATGCTGGTAATTGGGTTATGTTGTCTTTCAAAGGGAATGTGAGCTGCAGTAATGAAGGGATAAGCAGGCCGCCTGTGTTATGTGTCAACGCGTGATCCAGTTGTGTTTCGGTGCAAGACATTAGAGGAAGTCCCTCAATCTGATCATATCTGGGTTCTATGTGATTTCCTCTTGTCATCCAATACCTCAAATCTGGTACCAGAATCAGCTGGTGAGATCACTCAGATCAGTCAGTTTGGTAGCATAAATAGGGAAGATGAATGGGACAGGAACTGTGTGTGTGTGTGTGTGTGTGTGTGTGTGTTGTGTGTAATATGTCTGTCTCTCCATCTGTATTTGTGTGTTGTTGTCCATGTGCATGGTTGTTGCATCTATATGTGCCTGATACAAATCTATACACTCTGTGACAGCCAATATAAATCCTTTTATGAACATCTTTATCAGTCTGATGGGAGTCTCGGCACCCTGGCCCTGCCCAGGTCAGATTGCTACATCAGTGTGACAGCAGTGCCTTTTCTTGTGACTCTAACCGGCGAAGATAGACATTATTAATCCCCACTGCTTCTACAGTCACATAAGCTTCTCGTATCATAACATTATAGTGATAAGGCTGCATGTTGTATCACTATCAAAGCATGAAATAATGTTTTTAGTATATTGCAAGTATAGGTTCGAGTGTAAGAAACTTTCTTAAGTTTTTGATATGATTCTGATGATTATACATGATATCATTGATTAATAAGGAATTGACTTTTCGTTTGACCAGATGGTCAGCAGCAGCATTCAGGTTCATTCTCACAGACACACCAGCACAATCGATGCTTGCCTTGATCCTTATGTTTCTGGTTGAGGGGCAGTGGCCTGACACCGGTCTTAGCAAGTTCTAGCTTCACGCAAGTACAACAGAAATGTTTAGTTAAACCAACTATCATCATGAGATTGATTAAAAATAACTAAGCTAAATGTCACATACTCACATACTAAATAGAAACATGTAAAAATTTTATGAATATTCTAATATGTAACTAAGGTGCGGCATGACAATAAATATGAGCGCATGAGAGGTCCAACAATCAAATTTATGTCTCATACATCAGTGCTTCTCAAAGTGGGTTCCGGGGGACCCCCGGGGTCCTTGATGGGGTTCTAGGGGGTCTCCAGCAAAAAGGGGAATAATTTATTTTTGTTATGATTCCATCCATAAGAAACACAATGACAGAATAAGATTATTTGGGTCATTGGTTTCATATACTTAATAAAACATCTAATAAAAGCAAAAATCCTATCAGATGGTGGACCCCGGGACAAAATCTTATCAAATGGGGGTCCATGGTCTAATTTGTGTCAGTTTAGGGGTACTTGATGTGAAAAACTTTGAGAACCACTGTCATACATAATGTCATGAGGTGACATTTAAAAATCAAACATTTTTCGCAGAGATGATGTGACAGTTATACATCCATTAAAAGAAATTCACCATGACAACATGGAATAAAAGCTGTTGTCTTTCTTTTTAAGTTGGCCAGTTAACACTGATATGACGCTGTAAATAAAATGAAGCAGAATTAGTTATTTCTTTCATCTCTCCAACAAAGTACAGATGTCACGGACAGTAATGGCTTTTCTCTCGTTCTCTTGGCATAACCAGGAGTGACATTTTTATAATTACAATTCTCCCTCACTACTGTGGACCAAACCACTGTCATTACCAATTCATTCCGGGGGGATGGGGGGGAGAGGAGCGGAGGGACAGGCGCAAAGAAGAAGAGGAGAGAAGGAAGAAAAAAAGAGAAAGAAAGAAAAGGTTGGAAGGACAAAGATTGCAGGGAAGAAGGAGCTGTGGAAAAAAGAAAGAAGTTGCGGGCAGGATAAAGGAGCACAGGATGAAGATAAGAGAGGAAGAGACAGAAGGACAAGTCAGTGTTGATGCTGAAGGACAAATGTGTTTGTGTGAGAACGGAAGTTGGGGATGAACTCTTTTCCCTTCATCTCCTACTAGATTCCCTCAGGGTTTCTGGTGCTGGTAGGGGACTGCAGGTGGACTCTCCCTTCCCTCTCTTCCTCATCTTTCTCCATCCGTAGTCTTCACCATGCCGCACCAGTCCTTGTTGCCATGGTAACACGGAGAGAGCCGAGCTGTGCAACAGAGAGATGTAGGAAGACAGAGAGAGAGAAATAAAGGTCTAGAGGGAGGTACTCTTCTATTTCCATAATCTACAGGGAAGAGGGTGTCCCCCCTCAGGTCCACCTCAGTGGAAAAATTGATTCAAGAGATGTGTTTGCTTTTAGAGAGCACATGCTTTGGATGCACATGCTGCCATCTATTTGCTTGGCTTGGTTTTTGCATTTTTATCCTGTACTTTATTTGCATGGTTGTAGAGGCTTCACTGTTTAGTTTGGCAGGCATACAGGGAATTAGTAGGAGCATACAGAGAAAAAGACATGCACAAGTATGAGCAAAAATTATAACGGCTGACTTGGATTGAAGCCTTTTTATAAGAAGATAAATCTGCTTCTAGGTTTCTCCTAATGCCAATATCATTTAAGGCTACCACGCTTCCTGAACAATTCTGGACATTGAATTCCATATCCTAAACCTGAGTTTTGATCAGTTATAGCCAAGTAAAACATTAAATGATCATTGTGAAACATTCTTATGGTGTTGCCCACAGATGGGGTCTCCACTGGATAGAGCAAGGAATGAAGAGAATCTTGGACACTGTGTCAACAGCATTGTTGTAGCCACAAAGTAACATGTGCATGCTCTTTTGCCCTTTTCGTTGATGAAGATAGTGGAAGCTGCAGTTGCGAGGGCAGGGGAAACCACGGAGAAGGAGAGACACATGTTACAGGCAACACACTTAAATTGTGTGTAATGGGTCATGATTTAAACACTGTTACATATAACACAGTCATTGAGTTTTTTTCTAATGACAGTTGACTTCATTAACAAAAATTATACCTTTTTAGCATTGAGCTTTTACTTTGATATGTTTTACTTTTTGTTGACTCTTAATGTAATGTACTGTAACCACCCCCAACTCCCTTCTCCCAAATTTGTGAATTTGTGTTCATATTAACCCTTTGGTAATGCACTGCACATCACCCACAATGAGATGACACTATTGTGACACCCGATGGTACATCTACTGTTGTGTGCAGAAAGTTAAAGATTTCAGATTTTAGTTTTCATATAATGTGTTGACTCTTGCAAAGCACAGTTTGATATCATGGTGCATGTGTCTGTGTGTGTATATGGACCTCTTTATTGTCCCATGCCAATAGAAGCTCACTCTAAAAGCTTCAAATGCTTTTATAGTTATTCTCTTGGTGTCAGTTGTGCGTCTGTGTTTGTTTGTATAAAAGCTGCCGGAGGATAAGCTTATTAATGCCACCAAGCAAAAAAATGTGGCTGTTAATCAGATGGCATTTTAGGCACAGTTGGAAGTGATGTGTGTGCACACGTGTTTGCGGGAATATGTACTTTCGGGCAGACAGGCATACACAGCACATAAACAGAACAATCCAAACAACCAACCAACTCATTACCAACTCTCCCTGCTTAGCAAAGGCAAAGATAACAGGAAAGCAGGCACAGTGGAAGCACTGCTCTGCTTATTCAGCAGTAGAAGTTGACTTTTGAGACCAACAAGAGTACGATTAGAGCACTTTGTGAACAATTTTGAATAGCTGCCTGGCCCTGTTTTTGAATAGATCTTGACGTCATGTTCCCCTGCTCATTCACTACAGCATTCTGAAGACATTTCTGTATCTGGAAGTAAAAGTCCACTATGAGAAGTGTTTGTCCCTTAATTGTCCCATTAAGTGCAGGTGTTAAGACTCACCAGAATTTAAGGCCAATTATCCTTGTCCTTGCTTTTTGGGCTCCCATCTGCAGTAACTTGTTTTACCATGACGTTTTCCCTTTCCTATACACTGTTGGTGTTTCTTATGGAGGATATTCCATTCGTTTTTCAGTGTGTATTACTGTTGGAATGGTAAAATATTCTGTCCGTCGGATATTTTCAAATACACCATAAATATTTGAGTTCTAGCAAGATCAAACAAAACTGAGAGTAATTTGAGTGTTGGACCTCAGAGCTCATTAGTGAGTGTCCTGTCTACAAGCAATTTTTCAGCTACATCCATTTTGTTCCTGATAGCACATGTGTCACACTGTGTTTCACCATCAAACAAGCAAGCGTTTTCTTGTCAAGCAAATATTTTATTATCTTCCATCCCAAGTTCATGCTTATCTGTAATCAGGCTAATGGTCAATAACATACTGAGCAGAGTATGTTCAAAAATCCATGTAGAGGAAACGCAGACATATTACATGTGTATGCATGCATGCATATGAGTGTACGCACAAACACACATACACTAAGAATAAGAATTAACCCTGTGAAGTGAGGGGGATAATTCCATGGTAATTAGTGTTCTGTGTAATCAGTTTTTATTTTCCTGTGCTGTTGTTAGACGCAACAGACAAAACAAAAGGAGGCTTGCACGCATCTCTCCCTCTCTCGCCCCCTAATTACAAACATATCCAATTAATTACACACAAGTCCCACTTTCATCTGTGTGCACCACGTGAGAGGGAGCGATGAGAATGCAAAGCAGTCAGGCAGGAGCAGTGACACACACTAATACACAAAGAAGAAATTAATAATTAGTCACACTCTGGCATCATATGAATGCACATGCACATCCGAGCCTTAGAGTGGTTGCTTAAGACAAACATGTTGGGCATTTGTGACTCGACTGATGTTAATTTGACTATTAACTCAAAGTTGTACAAGATGGTTGTGCATGTACAGCATATTGTATATGTCCCTCTGCGCATACTGCAGTAGAGACAGGTGAATTTTCCTTTGTATGTTTTGTATGTGGGCGTATGTAAGTAGAGGGATGAGAGTGCCCAATAGCTTGTGTCCTATCAATAATAAGCAATAATACACACCTGTTTTTTTAGATCAAGCTATAGCAGGATTGACGATTCTCCACGTTGCCCCCTGCACATCTTCTCTTTTTTTTCCTACACTTGCGGATTGTCTTCTAGCTTTTTGTAGCAAACAAGTTGGACATGAAGTTGGATAGATAAATCGCCTTGTTGTCCAATTAAATTCAATTCACTTCTCTCACTTTTCAACGTTGCACTTTTTTTGTCTTTCCCACACCCTCCCTTTCTCTTCCTTTCCCTATGAGGCCTTCGCCCTATTTCTTTAGTCGAGAAAGTAAAGGCCTGTAGGCCTTATCTTTTTCAATTACACACGATACAAAGAGTGAGGGGAGTTTGGTGGGGGTGTTGCTAGCTGAGTGTCCCCTCAGGGGGTCTGTCCAGGTAAAGCCCAGGCGTTTGTTCTTATTTAGCGCCTGTGGCTGGCTGTGATATAGCCTGCCCAGGGACGATAGGGCCTTAACACAGCCTTGCTGAGGAGAAGAAGTGAGAATAAAGGTGAGTAGAATAGAGGTGTAGGTCTGGCAGAGGATAGCAGACAAAAGTGGAGAGTGTGAAACAAGAAGTAATAGAAGTGGGGAGGTAAAGAGGGACATTAGTAGAGGAAGAGATTTAGAAAGGTAAGAGGAAAAAAGAAGAGTACATGTTAAAAAAGGGCCAGGATATGACTATAGAGAGGCTTGGTTGATTAGCATGGGTGCTTGCCATTTGTGTCTGAGGTCATTCAATATATGCGTGAGAAAGATTGAGACAGATAGACAAAGCCTAAGTTATTGTCAAGCTCTAGTGACAGTAATGATTGTGTTCTATGCCCCCTGAAAGCCTGAGGTCAGAACATTGAGCCTAGCCCTACTCCATAGGCATTTCTGCCCCAAGGCCAAGTGTCTTTAGCTGTGAAATGGTTCTCAGTCTCACCCTCTCAATGCCAAAACCACCGTGAAGTGGACTTCAGCCTGTATCAATGACTCCTCTTCATGGACTCCTCCATTATAACCAATTCAATAGCCATGGCTGCACGCATTCACATCAGTAGCATTCTTTGGCTGGTCTAGTTCCTTCTTTTTATGAAATCCTTTATCACTGACACACACACAGAACATCAGTTCAAGGTTATTTGTGTTTTTTTTTTCCTCACCAAGGTTGATTAGCTATGCATTCTTTCAGTGTGTGTGTGCGCGCGCACACATGTGGAATCCCAAAGAGCTATTGTGCCCTTATTTGAGTTTTGACCACCCTACTGACCCCCTGTGATGATTGACACTCCTTTTGTCCAATAGTGAGGACTCACTCTGACCCCCTGCTGTGGCTTCAGTTTTGTTTTGCCGTGGGGTTTTGTTGAGTCTAAAAAATTGTTTCAGTATAGATTTCTTTGAGGTGTCATTGGATGCTTGCTCCCATGGATGCAGGGACAACTACATGCACACCCATGTGCACGCTAGAGACACAGACACACCTTTGATCTTTGCACACACTATTAGGGCCCTCAGCCCCTTTGCCTTTGTCACTGTCCATCCCTGTCAAGCCCTATGGCAGCCCAATGGCTTTTTGTCCATTCTCTCACTACAGTGGCAGTAGCTTTGTCCTCCTCTAATGCTATCTAGTAGACATCTGCCTTCCATAACCCCAGGTGGCTTTGTAAGTGTGTGCCAGAGCCAATTTACTATTTTGAACTGAATCTAGTCTTTGCTGAGAGCAGCTTTTATTTTACAGTTGGTTGAACGTATCCACTGCACAATGTAAAGACATTTTCTGTAATTTAAAGGGAAATAGACAAAAATAGTTTGAAAGCAGTTGTGTATTTGTTGAATACAATCCCAGAAAGTTGCCCTTTCACTGCCTGATGTTAATTGTCTTTTGTGAAAGTGATGTTGCAAATAAAACATTACCATCCAATTTCTTTCCTCTGCTTTGTTAAACCTTACCGTTCACTAGGCTGATTTTGTGGATTTTTGAAAGGGAAATCATGAGGTTTTTGCCCAGTAGTAATAATAATATTCATATCAGCAGGTAATTACAGTTCCTTCAATAGAGAGTTAATCCACATGTGCCCTCTCTGTGTTATCGGGGTGCATACCGGGGGAGCTTTGGAGGTAGGCCCATAGAAAAACCTAAATTAGTCTTTTATTCTGGGAGTAGACACAGGAGTTTTCCGCACACACTCCTATACGACACCCACATACTTCCGTCTGTTTCTCTCTCATACACACACCTCTCCTCATTCCTCTCTCATCAGTGCCATATCTCACTCCATTTCCCCGTACAATGGCTGTGCTGTATTAGAACCGTCCCTGAACCCCCACAGCCGTACTCTGTCCCCAGGCCCAGACTATGACACAGTTGGCTGGGGCAGAAGAAAGACCCTCTGGCCCTGCCTCATTAAAATGGTAAAGAGCTAGAGGAGGATAGGAGAGCTAATCCTTCTACCAGTCACCACCTAGAGTCCTCATCTCCTGGCCTGAGACCAGACTTGCTAAAAGACATAGCCCCTGGGAGGTGAAAATGTTAGGGCTCAAGTGGGGCAGTTTATGGGCTGGGAGTGACAGAAATTGCTTCGGGGGTGGGGGGGGGTTATTGGTGCTTTATTGATACACAGCTATCTAACAGAGAGTGATCCTATATTTGTAAGTATCAGATTGTGTCTCATGCTGTTTAACAATTCAGTAGAGAAACTTTCTATTAAATATAATATTTATATTAATATATCTATGACAAGGCTCAATGTTTTTTTGTAACTGACCCAACTGGGCTAGTAGGTTTGAAACTTACTGGCTCCAAGACACTTTTTACTGTAACTATGTTATTTATGAGTGTTACAACCAAACCAAAGACTTATAAGTTATGTTATACTGTTAACATGTTTAATCATTTATTAAATACATCCTGGATGTAAAAAAAAACTTTACTAAAATGTAATCACAGTTAAAATTATATAAAAAATAAAAGGTTAACAAAACAAATTTACTTTTAAAACAAAACATACTAACAGGCTCAAACATGACATGCACTCTCTCCTGACAGCCATTTAATAAAAAAATGTACACAGAGCAGCAGATACAAGTCACCTTTATCCTGATTGATAAGTCACCATGGTAGCGACATGTCAATCACAAGGTAGTCCCACCCTAAAGTATATTCTGCTTTCTGGTCTATTTCCCCCTAAGTAGGACCATAATTTACTAAAAGCTACTCATGCTGTGTTGAAGAAGACTTGAAACTAGCGACTGACACCATAAAATTAGGAAAGTGTTTACTGAGGTAATAATTCAGATGAGAAGTAGGGTAATTTTTTTACCATTATTTCTAATGGAACCGGACTTCTTTTTGCAACCAGCACACTTGCCCCTTGCTGGCCGTTAGAGAGAATACAGGTTTAAGTTCCGTCTGCATGGTTTCACTTTCAGACCCAGAGGTTGCCACATGATTGACAGTAGAGACATAACATTTTGACAACCACTCTTCACTTCACTACATCTCTTGATTTGCTAATGGTGCACGCCAACAACTGCAGGACGTTGAGTTTGTAATTTTTTTGCTTTTGTTTTCTTAATACTAATGTTTTTGCATAGGGCCAGTGAGTTGTTAGGTCAACAGTCCTGACATTACGTTTTACTGGCTCGGGCCATGAGGCCACCATTATTGTCGAGCCCTGTATGTTTTCAGTGGCATATAAAGACCTTACATAATGAATGTTTTTATTAGCTTAGAGTGAGCCATTTCTATCTATATACTCCGCGGTTCCTCTTACATGGAAGCCGCCATGTTGTGATGCCATGTTTCTTCAGTTGCCCCCCACAATGGACAAACTGCTCTACAGAGCATGTTTCGTCATTGCTTTGAATACGTACAAAGAAGAAGAAGTAGTAGTCATCAATTTGGACAAATGAAGGAGCACACACATTATTTAGCACAAGAGCTGAAAGAGCGTGATGGACACCATAGCTTCTCCTACTCACTTGGAAAAGGAAGGGGTGAGCGGTGACCCAGCCATTAGTTGCAATTCGCAACCCTCACCACTAGATGCAACCTAAACTTACACACTGAACCTTTAAATACAGATAGTTCAACAGTATTGGATGCTGAAAGATGTCTACAGTAAGTAGATTTTTTTTGACATCATAAATCTTGGTGATGAGAACCTAGTAGGCCTGGATCAAATTATTTTGGCAGCCTACTCATACAGTAGCCTATCTATGTTTATTGGAATACCAGAGGTGGAGTTTCATGTTACTGAGTGAAAACTCTATCACAGACTTCATCATCATGTTCACCATTTATTCACCAAAGTGGTTAAAACAATAATGAATATTGCTAATATTATATCCCAGGACCGTTTCCACCATACCAGTTATAATTGTGGATATTTGACAGGAGTTTTTCTTCACAAAAGTGAAACTTTGCTCCAAGGGCAGTGCAGCTGAGTCCACACTGCATCAGTCATTCAGTCACTCAGTGTGTAAGTTGCAGGGCTTGGCAGGAGGAAAACTGGGAAATGTTAATTTCCCCAAAGACTGACTTTACACAGACTAGCTGAGTAGTGACAACAATAATCCCTTTTTACTATTACTACACAGTGACAGCCAGCAAAAATGCTGGAGTATATATTTTGTTGTATTAATTGCAAATATTGATTGTGCTTTAAACCACAGTGCCAGCAACTTAATAATGCAACAATTGATTGAATACGCAATTAGTGTAACCATTTACCATTTAAGCAGTATTAGTTCCCGTAACTCTACACACCCAGAACAATGGAAAAGGCGTATAGAGAAAATGGACGAGGTTGGTCAATGTGCTTACTCAGCAGGTCTAGCTGAAGGCTTCCCGACAGATAACGATGCTCAGCTTTCATCCCAGAGAGAGAGAGACAGCTAGAGAAAGACAGTAAAAGGGCGAGCAAACCCATCTGTCCGTGTCCAAAGTTTAAGCACTGAGGCAGCACTCCCCTCCAGACTGTGCAATTAACCCGCTCTGGAGAGGCTGGAGGGAGAGAGGAACATTTAGCTATATGGCTGCTACTCTGAGAAGGAGACCCTGATGATGGTCTGTTTGGATTACATTAATGTGTTTGGCAGTGGACAGCAGTGTTATCTTATGCATATGTCAGTCTTAGATTTGTGCAGTTACTCAAGCATTCCCATCAAATAAAGAAACAAAATAAGCAATCACTTTAGACCATGTGAATAAAAATACAAATGGCAAAATTATCATTTATGCATGTAGTAGTCTAAAGGAGTATACAGGGTTTATGGAGATTTACCCATAACTCTGTGATCTGGTAGCTCATGCCATCTACTTGAGACAATTCTCACATACTTATACATATATACAAACTTGCCGTTTACCCATATCTGTAAAGTTCATGAAATAATGCACAAGCAAGAGAGAAAGCTTATTGCTACAAACTATGTGAACTATATCGAGGAAATTCTTTATGTTATATTTATGCTATGTTATTGAGAATTTACAGAGTGCTGCTTTCCAACTTTGCACATTATTGTTGATGTTTCATTACTTTCTTGGCTGATCACAGCAATTTCACATCACATCCTCAGTAACAATGAGCTTCCCATAGAGCCCAACGAATTAGCTGTTTTGTGGAAGGCTTTAGTTATAAATGCTTATCATAACAGGGGTAAAGCTTGGCTCTTGTCTTTGTCTGTATGTGTGTTTATGTGGATGTCGTGCCTGTGTGTGCGTTCAGTATTCTGCCTTACTTGTTGAAAATACTTAAGGAGCCCATTTACCAGACTCTTGATCACTTCATTCATTCATCCATTCACACATACATCGAGCCTGCTCATCTGCCTCAAGTGATTTATGAATCTGCACACAGAATGCCTATTGAGAAAACTGATTTAGGGCAATAACCACCACATACTGTTAGCTTTGATTATAAGAATTATCATGACATACATGTTAATGTATTCATTGTGCGTAATTTCCATCTATTCTGTGTGAGGGCGGTAGTTTCTGCCAAAGACTACAGAATTATTATTTTCAGAAATTGCTAAATCATTACAGTTTGAGTGTAAAAGCACCGCTTGAAGGACAATTTTGTTCTCCTCCCCACCCCTCACTTGTTTTTTCTCTCAAATCTTTTTTTTCTCTCTCCATATTTACTTGCCAAATTGGTGCGTTGCAGCTAACATACTTGGCATGTAGTTTTTGTTTGTTGTCTGAATATGAATACCGCATTTTTTGACTGGCTGTCACTCCTGGCACTACATTTGACTGACATACTGGACTCTACTGTACTATACAATGGTGTTTTATTTCAGCAGTCTCACATTTATGCGCACGCACCACACACACACACACACATACATAGTGCCTATGTGTCAGCTGGCAGTTAGCCAAGGCCATAGTCATAAGGCAGTGACAGTAGATGACAGCAGTAAGATTAAAGGGTGTGGGAGTTGTGAGTAGGGAAGGAAGACTGGCAGGTCCATAAATATCACATGCAGGGATGCCCCTACTACTTCATAGCACCATATCATCACACAGCCCTATCATAGACTCGGTACAATGAGAGGAGACTGCGACTGTGTGCTTGAAGGAGAATGCAAAGTTAGGTGGAAGACATAGTATAATAGAAATACTCTCACATACTATATAATACAAAGATCCATTTATAAAACTGCTCAGGAGGAAGCGGATAGATGCATATGTGATTTTTCTTGTTTTCAGTAACAATAATTTTGTTCAAGCTGGTGCCAAAACAATTACACACTTAATCATTTGTTGGATTCACAACAAAATTCATTGACCACAAATCATTTTATTCGTTCATTTATCTTGCAAAAATGCCAAACATTAACTGGTTTCCATGTTTATACTTTGCTGGTTTTCTTTGTTTTATATCATTGTGAAGTAAATATCTTTAGGTTTTGCACTTTTAGTAGAGAAAAAGTCATTTGAGAATGTCAGCTTGGGTTCACAGCACTTTTGATGGACATTTTTCATTGTCATTGTATAGATTTAACCATGAATCAATTAATCTAAAAGCAATAATCAACAGATTGATCAATACTTACAGCAATTGTTATTTGCAGTCCTAGACCCAGTGATATTTTAAAATCAATGCCTGAGGGGAGAGCCTTGGTCAGCTTTATACTCCAGATCTGAAATTATATGTAGAAAATTAGAACTTTAGGAGGATTCACTAAATGCTGACACACACACACACACACACACACACACACACACACACACACACCACAGCAGTATAAATGCTGGATCTCAGTAACCAAACTTTGCAGTGGTTGTACATAAATGTTGCAGTCTAGTATATGTGCACTGGATACTCACCCACTGACACAGTCCCCCATTTACCCAGCAACATACACACTTGCACAAAAACACACCAATACACTCACATGCTGAGGTAGAGTGATAAACAGCTGGAGGGCCTTCTGTAATTAAACCTGTACTGCTGTTTGTAAGCTGTGAATGCATGTATGTGGGCAGAAGCACATGCACACACACACACACACACACACACTTAGGCACATTTTCTTGTGCCTTTACACCTCATCTCCAGGTATATTTTCATGCTGCCAGAGCAATTTAGCTTTTAACTGTTACAATATTCAAATCTAACACAAAAACATAACAAGAATTAATTTAGTAGACTGTAGATATTTTTATCTGAGTGGTGGGAAAGTCTGTGTATCTAAGAGTAATCTGTTTTTTTGTTGTCTTTTTCAATTCTTAGTTTTATATTCACTCTGTGTACTTCTTACACACAAGTAATGTGTGTTCAGATTACATTGCTTTCTATGTACACTTATGACAGTGTGCATGTTGTTCGTGTTGTACTAGTGTTTCAGTTTGTGTGTTGTTTCAGCCAGTGTGTGCACGCGTACATGTGCACATATTTGTCTGTCCCCAGTGAGGTGTGCTCTCAGCTCTGAGTGGGCGTTTCACAGACAGCCAAGAGACCAGCGGGGAAATTTCCCATCAGCCAATGCAATGTGCAGTGCAGGTTAACCACTGAAAGCTCTGAAATCCGTAGTTGTAGCACAACACAGCCTTCTCTCTCCCTCTGTCTCTCTCTCAACTAGCAACCTCTACATTACCCTCTCTCTTTCCCTCACCCTCTCTCCCCAACTCCCTCACTCTCTCTGTCTCCCCAGATGAATCGGAGCAGAGATGAAAAGCTTTCAGGAATGCTGGCAGACAGGCAGTGCTTTACAGTAATCTAACCTGGGAAAGATGAAAGCCAGCTGGGAAGCTGGGAATAGAGCAGGGGGGAGTGAGAGGAAGAGAACGATAGGATAGAGTTTTGGGAAAGAAAGGAGCAGAAGGGCTAGATGGGCAGAAAAAGACAGGGTAGAAGAACGAGTGAGAGAAGATTTGTGGAGAGAAGGGACACAGAGGTAATATAAGAAGGCTAGTTTGTAAAGAACGCTAAGGGAATGCTAGCAAAATGGGTAAAATGCTTGAAGGAGAGAAATGGGAGAGTGAGAGGATAAGGAAACTTATGTGGAAGTGAGATGGATTGGAGAAAGTTAAGTATTAAGTATCATGTTGGTGCAAGTGACTAGGTTATTTTGTATTGTCAGACAGTGAAAAATACTTGGCTTTACTTAATTCTGTTTTGCTTTTGTCCTATTTTCATAGTTCCTATACACACAAAATTAATTGCTGATATCTGGAACACTTTGTGATTCAAATTTGACCTAACTGTACAGTACATGCTGTAGCTGTAGTTTCCCTGTCCATTGAGGGATTGTTATATTATACATTTTAGGTGCTGATTTTTGTTTTACCATCAATACATGTCATTCACAATCTTGCTAAACTCTGTAGATAAATACACAGTTAATTTTAATTTCACACAGTTTCAGAATTTAAGTTGGATACTTTGGTTCTTTAGCTGTCATGTAATCGAGTAAGGGTGATTGTGAAAGACAAGCAAAAATGAAAGCGAAACACTAAGGTGGGAATTAAAATAAAAACAAACCATGGAAATGGGCCGCTACATTTAGCATTGTAATTACTGTAAGTCAGTGTCATTTGGAGAGGTTGACACAAAGTGTAATTGTAGCTGTCATACAGTTGACAGCAGCCCAACACAAACCTGTGGAGTTTAAATTTCAGATCCTCTTCAGTGGAACAAACTCAATTGCAACACTGCTCGCTGAACACTGAAGTAGCATCAAGTGTACCACTGTTGTCACTTGAAATGGCTTTGGCAGGTGGAAGGGGGAGCTTTCTTTGTGTGTGTGTGTGTGTGTGTGTGTGTGTGTGTGTGTGTGTGTGTTTGTGTTCTTTGAATCATAATGTAGGTGGAGCAGGCCTGTCGCTGCTGTGACAAATCCCAACTCATGCACCTCTTGTTGTACTTCCTGTGCAGAATGAGAGAAGCGCACCACAGCAAAACGCTTCCCCACCTAATTGAAATTTTGAGGTATAAGAGGATTTCTGCACGACGTGAGCTGACAGGCTCCATTCACCAAATATCCTCTTAGACTTTCTCTCTCTCTCTTTCTCTCTCTCCCTCCCTTTTTCCCTAAGAAAGAATTAACTTTTATCTGTCTTCAAGTTTTAGTACAGCTTACACCCATCTCTATCTGAACATTCTGCAGGTGATCTGTCTCGGTTCCCCTCTCATTTTTTTTTTACTGTCAAACATCTTGCTCCGCTCCGAAAGGGGCACTTAGATTGCCTGTTTTCTCACCATACTTTGATATGTCACAGTGTAAAAAGGCAGAATGGGTAGACAGTGAAGAAATTAATTTAGATAATAAGACTGATAGATGGAGGATGGAGAGGAGATGGTAAAGAAAGACAGACAGAGTGGAGAGGAGATGAGGCAGAGTGGGAGTTAGGAGTAAGACAGAGATTGACTGGTTATTAGATGCCCTTAGACTGTATGAGAAAAGTAAATTTCTCCACACATACTTAAAATAAACTGTTTGAAGAGAAAAATAGAGAACCTTATTCAAGTTATGAGTCTGTGCTTTGACATGTTAACATTAATATTGAGACACTGATTACCATCAAGTGTCTATGTTCATTATACACTTGCAAACATAATTTTAAAGACATCATTTCTAATCGAACATGCTTGCGTGCTCCATTTATTTGTTCCCTCATCTTGAGTGATTAGATAACCAACCATCCTAAAACATCACTGCTCATTTATTTATGGGGTGAAGTAAGTTATTTGACTCCCACTGTGAAGCCTCCATTATCATGCACAATACATTGCTTTTGTGCTACGGCATAATGCTAGGGTGTGAAACGCTAATGTGCTCCCTTGATAAAGAAGCGCAAATTTAAGAAAAACCTCCTGTGGAGTCAATGAAAGGACGGCTTATACTTGTGATGCCTTCATTGGTAAAAGAGAGAGAATGCATATGAAAATAACACAGAGCGCAATGTTTTACTTGAATAAGTTCATGACCAGGTTTGGAATCATTTTCTTGACTTATTTAATTGTACTTCACAAAACGTCCAGCAATTGCCATACCGCTTAGTAATAAGTGTCACCCAAACTAATAAATCATAGTGATCTTTTTTTATTTCTGACAAGCCCCCAACACCCAGTTTCTTTATAAGTGTGGCCGTAGCCTGATGATACAATTCCGGTCTGTCAGACATAATTCAGGGTGAGGTATTGAAACGTATACAGGGAGCCGTAGAAATGAACTTGTGTTGTGATTAATGTGTTTGCTTCTGGTGGATGTTTGGAGTTAGAATAAGACAGGGAGAAGAGAAAAAGAAATGGAAGTAAATTAAAGGAACTAGTCTGATCCTCTTGCTCTTTTTTGAGCACTCTCATGTGGTGAATGTCCACTGCAAAACTGATTAGCTTGAGCGGGAATGTCACCCCAACAAACAGATGCCAGAATAAAACATGCACCAGCTGTGGCTACAAACGTGATTTGTTCAGGATTGTTACTGTTGTGTGTGTGTGTGTGATTGTTGATCACTGAATATTGACTTTAGTGTGTTTTTTCTTTGTTGTTTTTAAGTTTGTGCATTTTCAAGCCAAATTCACAAGCTCCTTTAGATCAGATAGTTAATACTGTAGTTTCCAATCCCCTATGTTAACCACGTATATAGTGTTACCACAAATATACTCCGCTAAATGCGTGAAGTTAAAAATAGCACCGGGAACCACTTGCTCACGCACTGCTCCTGCGGCTCCTGTGGCTGGTGGAAACCATTATATCAACCAGTTTCTCAATTTGTTCCGACACACACAACCTTCATGGAATGCATCCGGACCATTTTCAGTGGACATTAGCCTTTAGTCTTCTTGCTCTTTCTCAGGCTCACCATATTTTCTCCAATGATTTCCATTACTATCGCACATGCCTTCAGGGTTTACTGCAGTGTTATTCCTCGCTCTCCCTTTCCTCCCCACTCCCCTTATTTTTCATTTTCTCACTCTCTGCCCGTCTCTTTGTCTCCCTCTCTCTGTCCCCTGCTATGTCAGCAATGCAATTTTTCACTTCAGTGGGAAAACGGGTATAATAGAGGGAGTGTGCCAGTCTGTTTAATAAAGGAATAAAGGCAAAGAGGAGAGATGAGAAAGAAAAAGGAAGCGCCCTTGGCGCTGAAAACAAGGGGATACACAGACACATGCACACATACACACTCGCACAGACAATATAGAGGGAACACAGAAATTCACACCTGCTTATCTCTGAGGAATTGGTTGTGAGGTGCTTCCCTATTTAATTAGAAACTTTGGTAGGTACCTCATAAATCATCACTACATAAAACTGAAGGGTAGGCAATGAATGCTCCCCATATCCATTCTGGTGCGCACACACATACACACACAAATATGCACAAGTCCAAAATGTAAGGCCATTGGTAATTCATGAATTCATGCGCGATCATGTGTGATCTTCAGCTTTAGTGATCCATACATTTAATATGTGTGTGTACCACTCGGTTCTGAGTCTAGTCTGTCTTTACCAAAGAGGGTGACACCAGTAGAATATCATACCAACGCTTTCAAAATCAACTTCACCTTTAAAAATAAATTTTAAAAAAGTTAAAATTCCCATCATAAGATCACATTACTTAAACTCTGTGAGCAAAGACACAGGATAGAGATGTTGTGTAGAGAATTGGAGCACAGGGGTGCAGAAAGGTCACTGTGTATATGTGATTTTGCGTGCACAGGAGAGTGCATGTGTATTAATGCTTGAACCTGCTGTGCACGCGCATGTGTGTTTGTGTCTCCAGAGTTATTCTGATGGCAGTGTGTGGTAACGGGATCCAGGGTGATGTCTGCTTTCAGACAGCGTCTGGCTCTCAGCTCCCCATCTATTATTCACACACCTGGATACACACACACAAACACGTGCACGCACACACTGCCTTCTCCCCTAATGTCTTACATTTTACTACACTTTCTTTTCCACATTTGTGGCTGAATGTTTAAAAGCTCTAGGACTCTTTCTTATATGTGTGTCTCTTTGTGTATTTATGTATTTGTGCTCCCAGGAAACCAATCACACCCTTGAAGTCAATGAACTGCTCTGTTTGCCCTGGTAAGCAAAAATTAGTATTGACCAAAGAGAAGACATGGTGATAAGCAGTAAAAGAAATAGATAGATAACCAGTTAAACAAAGCATAGTCCGGTACAAAGAAAGTACAAAAAAGTTCTCAAAGTCATCCCTTCACCTTGGCTAGAGTTGATCTGAGCCTGTCGTTAGGTCATTATCAGTCCCAGACATCTCTTTGGGGACCTGGCCCTTCTCCACCACCAAGGTTGAATAGGTTGCTGATTGACATTTATAGAAGCAGAGTATGTTCCAATCAAGACAAGCCTATTGAGTTTGCCCCGTTAAGATGAAAGAATGCACCCCTGTTATTGTGTAACCTTACATGACGTGGGGATGTTTGTGAGATGATCCTTGGAATGTTGATCAAAGTCTGTCATCAGATGAATATGAGCTTTTTACGTAATGAAGTTCCTGAGAAAAGCTAGATACCTGTTCTATGTAAGGTTGATCTAACATTTTCCTAACATTGCTATTTTTGTGTGTTCAATTAATCATGACCTTAGGTTATCTTAGGTCAGTGATTCTCAGTCTCCTTTGCTCGAAGGACAAACAGATCCTCTACTCATTATCTTCAATGGTTAGTTATTGACAGTTAAGTGAGCAGGATTTGGTCAACTAATAAAAGTTATATTAAGCTGACATATGTGACTCAGTGGAAGAATAGGCAGCGTTGTCCTTCCATTGTTACATGTATACATGTGGGACTTTTTGGTCTTTTACGTTTTCAGCCTTAAGCATGGACCTAATTGACTTTCCAAACAAGCGTTCATGCACATATGCTCTCTATGCTTTGGGCAGAGATTTTGGCTGGAAAGTTGCTCTATCTGAAGGCTGCATGCCAGTCATTGTGGGAGGAAAAGAGGCAGGGGAATGAGGGAGCAATGTGATAAATATAGAGGTGGATAAACAGCAACTTTAATTGGTGGTCATTAATGCAAGAAAACATTATATGTTGTTATTTTTAGCGATAGCAAGTACCCCATTCAGTGTGATAATAATTTATACTATTCATGTAGCAAGTTGTCAGAATAAATTGATCCTTAAGAGGAGCCTTTTTAATTTACAGCCAGAAAGAAAGTCGCGGACGGTAGATATTTCTTTCCATCTTTTCCTCCTAAACCTTCTCCTCTTTTTCCTTTTCCCTCCAACATCAAAGCTAGCCGCCTCTTGCTCTGCCATATGTCCAGCTTCCTGGGTGCTACAGTTCTCACAGGTGTGAACACCCGTGTACAACCTTTCCCCCTCTGTTAAGTACACATATGCGCGTGCGCACACACACACACACACACACACACACACACAAAATACAGCCCCCTGAGTATAATCTCAGTGTGATTATACTCTGTGGGCTGTATTTATACAACCTGCTGAAACACTTTGCCAGCCGCACTCCCCCAAATGAATGGCATCCATAGCTCTGAGTTTGTGCACTGCTGTGTCGCCTGAATGGCCAAGTCTTGATTTGACACAATAGGCTGATTAGGTGCCCTCCCTACTCCGGGGAGCATGTTGACTTCATTAATGGCTCCCATAGCCTTTTAGCTCTCACACAGTGGCCTCTGGTCACAAAATATAATAGGGTGCACACCAGTCTGTAGTACTGCTACCGGGTTTCGCCACTAATAGAGACACAGGTGGTTATGTGAGCTGAAATTATGCTATTGCCTCTGTGGGGTCCTTGAGGCCCAGCCAGTAGCTTCAGCAGCAGTGGCAGGAATAGCAGTTCTTATCACTGCAGAATAACAGGACAAGAAAGGAAAAACAGTAGAGGAAATAATTGGTTTGAAAGAGAAATATGCGTGTGGGTTTTTCTCAACCCAGCCAGAAATTTGTCTTGACAAAATGAGGTCTGTCAGGAGATCTCTACCTGTCGCCTCTAACTCCCTGCTGTGGCTCTAATGAGTCAGTGAAAGAGGAATTGGAATGGGAAAAGACAGAGGGAAAGAAGGACCAAGAGTAGAGGGCTTCTCTGCACAGTGATGGAATGATGCATAGTATGAGTAAAAAATGTCAAATTGAACAATCAATGCACAAAAACATTGTGGACAATGAATACATTTGTGTGTGTTCTGTCTTATTGACTTGATGGAAGAGCCCTACTGTCCACTTCCACATAGATTTGGCACTTGATGCTCAAAAATGGGTACCAACAATTACCCTATAGAAACAGGCTTTGCAAGAAAAACTGAAGAAAAAAAATCATCAAAAAAGTCACATCTGAGAGTGGAGAGAGTGAAGCATTTTCACTCTAAAGATGTTTCAGGACAATGAAAATATGGAGGATGGATAGGAGACAACATACAAAATACATTGTTCTATCAGCAGAGGAATAGAGCTTGCAACAGACATATTGAAAAAGAGTGAGTGAAATTTACCAGAAGGTAAAGGAAAAGACCACAAGGGAAAAAAGTAAATCAACGAAATTGAGTCAGTTGTTAGAAGTCATGCGCTCAATGTTCCCAAGATTGAACCGGCCATAAGCCTGCAGGTACTTTAGTCAACCTTATGACTTACAGATAGAGACAAAATGAGATAAAGGGGGAGAGAGATGGGATAGGTGGGGGGGCAAAGCATAGGAGGGAAATGAGTAACAAAAGCTGATCTGTGAGTCCCCTGCCTGGTCACAGTGCTGTAAGGCAGCTCAGGAGTGAAGGGAATGATAGCAGGGAGACCTGTCACTCACCCTTTGAAGCCATAGGGGAGATCGAGGGAGGAGAGAAGAGCAGGGGGAGAAATGAGTTAGGAAGCCTCCAGACACTTGTCCCCTTTCACGTCCAACACATCATCCCTCACAATAACATTCTTGTCCTTCTCTTTGCCTAAGTCCCTGCTTTTTCTGTCTATCTCTCAGCAAGGGGATAAGGTTAGATTAGTAGGTCGCATGGACCTGCAGGCTAACAGGTACCATACCTTTTAATGCCACAACGGTCAGTCACTGAGCCAGGGGTCCCCCTGCGGCTCTGTCTGCCATAGTGTCAGATCCCAGATGTAAGGTGGTGGCGACTGGAGTGGCACCAATAGAAACAAACATGAGTGCACAGATGCTTGTTCACCCACAAAACTTTAATTTTTTTTCCTCTGACTCTCCTGAACTTTCCTCTTTAGTTACTCTGTATTGCTGCTGCTATGAAATAGTCACGGTCCAGGCCACCCACTAACACCCCATTGTCTTACCTATGGCCCTTTTAACTTATAGCACCAAGTTGCGGAGGTTTCTCACAAGTTACTTTTTACTTCCTTTTCCTAGTCAAAACAAAGCATCTGCAGCAGATTAACCTCAATCAATTCAAACCCAATTTCTGCATAGTTTTGATACTACCAACGCAAGTCCTGGTAGTTTCTTCCCTGCTAACAATGAAATTTCCCTGATTTGCCCCCACAAAGCAGCTTCCCTCAAAGTGCAGTGATCCGAGAAAATGCATTAATTAAAATCCTGCTGTGTAGCAGATATGCCTAATCACAAACATAAAACAGAGAATAGTGAATTGCAGTACAGAATGAGTTCACTTGCACTCTGTGGGTTTTTTTGCCCTCTCATTCTCCTATAGAGAGAGGAGTCGAGCTGGAAGGAAAGAAGGACAGAAGGGGTATTTTTAAAGTGCCTTTAAATATACAAATATTTTGCTTCCATAAAGTAAAGCAGTAAAGCACTGAGTTGATGTTGTACCTTTGGATAACTGCAAGATGTCTCTATTGTAGCTTGTCATAAAACATAAAATACTATGTCAAAAGAAACTGTAGATGTAGAAGTACCATGGCATTAGTCATTCATGTGTCACCTGCAGTACACCTTTTAAAAACCACATTTCTTGAGAGCCTTCCTGTCAGATATAAAAACATGCGTGGCCCTTTGATTGTCCCTAATAACTTTGGCGATGAATAGTGAATAATATGTGATTCTCTGCTCCAGCAATGTTACAAGACGAGTCTGGCATCCCACTTTTAGTGTGCCACATCCTCATTAATACCCCGAGATTAATGTCAAATCATCCACACTCCCCCACTAGTCTCGCACCAGTCCATCTCGCCCAAGGCTATGTATTAAGGCATAGAATGTGGAAGAAGAGGGTTTGTCCCAGCATTGATTGACACTGAGAGATGAATCCAGTCCGCCTCCTAGTCCTACTCTCTACAATCCCCCCCACCCCTCTTTTCTCTCTGACTGCCATATGTTTCAGTGAGCTGGACAGATTTAGGCAATCAGACAACCACCATTGTATTGCTGTCGGTATGAATAGAATGCGTGGAGAGACACATTGCCATTATGTGGTGACGATACGTTGTTGCTTTTCTCCTTGTCTCTTTCACAGTGAATGTTCCTCACAATTGTCTCTCTCTGTCTGTCTGTCTCTCTTTCTGGGCTCTTGTTACATGTCCTGCCTTGCCTGGTTGAATGCCTAACACTCTGCTGTGGTTTGTCAAAGAGGGTCGCAACCCTCCGCAAAGTATGGCAGGTCAGATTATAGTGGCATTTGGCATGTGGCTATGGTGGTGCTGCTCCAACATGTTTATGATTAATATCTTAAATAGGTAAGGGACCCAAGGGCTTAAAGAGGAGACCCCAGGAGACCTCCATGTGCATGTTTTGCTTGTACTCTGTCATGAATTTTGAAAAAAAAGACCAGTTGAAAGGGACAAATTAACTTAATTAATTAAGATAAGCATTGTAAATAGGTGAAATGATGCTTTTCATTCACATTTTCAAGATAGTATTACCCAGTCCCTGAATGTCACATTTTATTTTCTGTGTTCCTATTTTTATAGTTTTGGCCATAATTTCAACAGGTTATACCATTTTACTTATAATAATAATTTCTTTGCTTAGATTGAGATCCAATATGGAAAAGCAACAGCAGCAGGAGGTCAACAATTTAACCCAAATACCTATTTGAAAATGTAAATAAATATTATTAATATGTTATCATTCTTTGTTTTTTCAAGCATTTTTTATGCATTGCTACTGTAAATATGGTTGGCTAAAGTTAAACTAACTAGTAGTTTTTCAGGATCTAATAGGTATTTGCAACATGATTTACCTTTGTTTTCTATTCAGCATTAATTACAGCAATACCTGAACTTAGCATTGAACCACTACCAAATACTACAAATATACCGTTGAGCATAAAAAATCTTATTAGGAAACATTTTGTATTGTTAGTAAATTTTGGAACAATGCTTATCATTTCATCATATCCAGCAGAAAAAGGTTCATGACCCTATTTGGCTGCAGAAATTCTGGCATTGACACTGGCTTTGCCTATGCATGCTTCAGGGATTTGGTGGAATTCCTCACACAATGTTGTGGTAATTTAAGTTTGCCAGCACACTGTATGACTTTGGATGACATTCTGCTCCAGCCCACTCACCTCACTGTGGTTGCATGGGCCATGTCAGACCATAGTGATACTATAGTCAGCAGCTTATTCTGGCTTCCACCAGCAGCATGTTGGTCATGGTGTGTGCTCCATTCACAGTGTGTTAGTGTGTGTGCCATGCTTAACAGACTGCAACTCTGTGTGACTAGCCTTCTTTTTGCCACCCCAAAAATTCATGCCATAGCAGGCAAGGACACAATTCTCCAATCACTTTGACAGTCCTCACTCAGGACCACACACACAGTTCCTCCCCTTCACTTACTGTATGTTTTTGGAAGCACACTTTCAATATGTTGTTTCCCCAGTGTGGTCTATTTCCTGCACTTAGCCATAACTTTCATCCACGATAACACTACTACAGCAGTATTTTTATGTGTCTCCTGAGGATTGTGGACGATCCATCGCAACACTCAATGTGAAGTGAATAGTTTCTGCATAATTGCACACCAGTTCTCAGTGATGATCTAAAATCAATAGATCAATTTTCACTTGAGGTTCCAGAGGGTCAACAACTTTAATAACCTAGTATATCTTAGGTCTCTGTTGGATTTAACCAATGACAAAACAGGCAATCTATGTAATAATGTTTTAATAACTTGATAATAAAATGATTTTTCTAAGATCATGATGTTGCTTGAGATATTGTTGCATATTTTCTAGCTATTGATTTCATTGTACAACATAACATAAATTGCATAGGTCTTACAGTTGTAACAGCATATGTATAATACAATTAAGACTCTAACATCACATTTTTGCCTGCTTCAAAATGGATTCCATGCAGAGCCAGAGGAAGTGCGGTACTTTCCATGTGCTTTTGTGGTGCACAGTGCCAACGCGAGGAAACCAAGAGAGGGTACTCCTGTGGTTTTCACACCGGAATGGGTTCCCTGTCTGTATCACACCTTCTGCTAGCTGTTAGCCACACGGAGAGAGGCAGATAGTCACTTTGGGCACATTATTCTTCATTGACAGATTCAAAGCATAAATACCATCTGCATGATGTTGCATTTGTTTTTCTCAGTCCTCTAACACTGTAACATTATATATCAATATATCTACAGTTGGCTGTATTTCTGATATATCAACACTACCCTCAATGGTAGATCCCAAGAAAATTATATTTTATTTGCTCTGAGCATGTGTTTTTGTGACAGCAAAGATCATAGAAAGAGTATAGTTGATGTGCATGCATACTGCATTTTACTGCAGAAGCCACTGTTTTTATCTCTGTCTCCCTAGATAGTGTTGGTGTAGTTATTTCGAACAGCCACTAGGGGGATACAGTTTATGGCCAGTGTGGTTGCAGTATTGAGGACTAGGATTTTCTCTGCATGATCTTTGGTATAGCATGGAATTCCACACACAGATGCACACACATACGGATCCCTACATACACAGAGCTAAAAAAGAAACAATTTGTACACACATTTTGCATGGCTGAGGATAGGTACTCTGTGAGCCAAAAGTGCAAGGAACTTTCCCCTCTTTCCCCAGAGTATCTGTCATTACCATATGACTAGCTCCAGCCAGACAGCCTGTGTGTGTGTGTGTGTGTGTGTGTGTGTGTGTGTGTGTGTGTTGTGTGTGTGTGTGTGTGTGAAAGAATGAAATACCAATGCTTCTATGCATGCAAGTGCTTGTTTAAACACACTTATTTGTATGTGCACATTTATGTTTGGGCCCAGTGCATATCTCACCTTCCCACTACTCTAAGGCAAACTGAAGGCTGTCTGGCAGTGAATGTCTATTGTGTAGTGCTAATGTGATAGTAGAGATTAGCATTGTAATCCATTTAGCATAGAGCAGCTAATCCACTTTATTACTGTTGAAAAGGAATCAGATAATATTGGCTAGCACCACTGTAGCTGCTTTAATGATTTTAGGCTGATGAAAAATTACTTTAAGATATATTATTAATTACTCATGCTGACAATGAAACTAGGATTAGTCGTTTTATAACAAAATAATCATTAGCTTTGGCTTTTCATTGAGGGAATTAAGGTATTGGTTATGTTCAATCTGATTAGTGTGTGTTTTTATTCTAAAAAAGGTGTATTTTTTGGAGTATTATTCCTTTAATGCTGTTAGATATCAGGGGAGATTACTTCTGCTTTAAATGGTTCAAAAACATTTAAGCCCAGGGCTGTGTTGATTAAAAACAGAGGGTGAAATATTTATTAAATACTTTATATGTGGCAATTATTGTACAAATAAGTCAACTGGCCTTTCTTTCTTTCTCCCTAACCCGCTTCCCTTCGGTCCCAGTGTGACTCAACCAGTCAGCATTGCATGCTTGCAGACATGCTGTGCATTCCCTGGTGGCTCATTTGTTTTGTCAGTGGTCAGATTGAGGGATAATATACAGGAGCTTCCCCTTGAAGCCCCTCTATTCCCTGGTGACTGTAGATCTGTCCCAACACAATAAAACTGTATATTCAGCCATTGCCTTGGACTATCTGCCCTTTAACTCTGCTCAACAATTGGCTCAACCCTTCTCTCATATACAGCAGGGTTAAGCCGATACGCACGCAACTTTGCATACATGCACACACATGCTGTGTTCAAATGAACTCACCCAATTGGACAGCTTAGATAACCCCACCTGCTGAATCTGGCCCTTGCTCGCGTGGAAGTTTCTTTCTTCCTACCTCCCTCTCTTCTTTCTCTCTATTCAGCGTCTGTTCTTTTCTTTGCAACTTACCCTGGTGCACACAATGGTCCCCAGTGAAAGTGTGTGAGGCTTTGATACACAGAGCTCAAGGTCCCTTTGAGATCAAGATCACTTCACAAGCCAAGCAGGAGGCAGAGCGAGAGAGGAAGAATGACTGAGAAACAAAGAAAGGAGGGGAGAGGAGGGTGAAATCAGGGTGAAAGATGGTGCCTTTTTAAAGAAATGTCATGTTGTGAAAGTGGATATCAGTAGAAGCAGCAGGAGCAGGGCAGGATGTAAACGGCACCCTGTGTACTTAGGTTTCCCTCTTTACTATACAATAGTTGATTGTTCAAGCGACAAAGAAGAGTTGGGCTATAGTAGAGCGGTCAATGGTAGTTGATTTGCTTTTGCATCTGCATATTTTGTTTTTCAAAATTGGCATTCATTCTACAGTACTTACTATTTGATTATGATGAGGGAAGACATACAAAGAGAGAATTGTTATCCTCTGCAAATAAGTGCACTTTTATGATCCATGGCACACACAAAAGCTATTTTTCTTTAATTATTTTGATGGAACTATTTGAACCTTTCTTAACAATAAATCCTTGCAAAGGATGTATATAAAAAAGTAGTCCTGTCTAACAAAGGCCAGTTCTGTTTACCGCAGTACAGCACCATTTTACTAACATGTTCAGTTTACCTACTTAGAACAGTTAAGATTATTTGACCTTAAAAAGACTTAAGGCTGGCCAGCAGAAAGGTATTTTAAATGATATGCTGATAGAGAGAACACAAAGTATATTGTCATCAGCATATTATAAGTAACTCATCTGTCTGCTCGACCATCTGCTTCCTGTCCAATTATCTGTGTTTGTGCCTGTTACCTGTGAACCCTTAAGTGCTGAAGAGCACAAAGAACTACCAAGAGTCATCACAACTTTAACAAGACTTGCTTTGCATCTGTCTGCAAGCCCACACAGGTTTCTGTGTGTGTGTGTGTGTGTGTGTGTGTGTGTGTGTGTGTGTGTGTGTGTGTGCGAGAGTCTGTATTCTACCGGGTGCTTGAAAGTTGCTTGGGTAGGTATGTGTCAGAACTGTGTGTTGCTGGGAAATTACAGCCAGAGGACCAGAGTGTGTGACGATGTAAGCAGATGTTCGGGCACAACCCAGAACACTTCCATCACACCACCAAGTGTGTGTGGGGCCACTTCCATGCACTTTCTGCTGAGTAAACACACCTAGGGGCCCACAGACCACACCTCTTGCCCAGATGCCTAATTACCATAATCGCTTTTGAATGGTTGTAACTGTGATAGAGAAAGATGAGCTTCTTAGATACAAAATGGAAAGTCATGATGCATGGGAAAATCCTCAGGCAGTATGCGGTAGATGGGTAATTGTGTCAATAATAATGTCAAAAGTACCTTTTTAATGATACCTTAGTTCCTAATTGCACACTTTGTTGTCCTAGGAAGGCAACATTACTCTTTCTCACTTTTCTACTTCACCTGTTCTTTATTTCCATGTTATATTTTCAGCCCTGTCATCTACTCAGTCCATTTGCATTAGTTACTGGCTTTTCTGTACTCTTCACTACTTCTGGGATAATGTTGGTAACATAGTGTACTTGATGGTTGTAGAATTCAACAACACCAAACCAAACACAAAAATGTCACTGACCCTGACCAAAACGCTAAACTGAATTACATATTAACTCTTAATGTGCTTCTTTGTTTTTCCAGATCCGGGTAGACGGCTCCTCTCGTGCTCTACAGTATGAAACAGTGCAGGCAGTGGAGAATGGACCTATCCTCAGAGACATGGCCTTTTCTTCTGACCACCACTACCTCTATGTCATGTCTGAGAACCAGGTCAGACACACAAAGACACACATCAAAAGTCCCCCCCGCTGACTCAATATCATAACCACTGGCGTTTATCATTTTCTTATGTCACAGGGTAGAATAACCTTTGGTGTACCATAGAGGATTTCATTACAGCCCAGCTGGATTAGATGGACTGTTGGATGCTATGACCACATATTTTCATAGAAATAGACTGTGAGGAGAGAGCTGGAGTGAATAAATGTGTTGAATTATAGGGAGAGAGGAGAGTGGTCTCAGTCCACTTGCATTGGTGTGTATGTCTGTGCACATACAGATTCACACATACACTATCTCTCTTAGTACCTTTGATGACATGGAATGTGGAGCGAAATAGCAGCACTCTGTGTAATGGACACAGACACAGAGAGACTGTGAACACCTCTATCAGAGGCGAAACCTCGCTAAAATAGGACCATGGAAAGTCCATAACACACAAATGCACACACAGAGACACACTCCTATGACTCACTGTGTTAGGTATTCACTTGTTCTGTATATGGCTCAAAAAAGACACAGCCACGATGTACTTACATTATATTTTTTGCATGTACAGTAGGTAGCAATTGAATAATGAATAATGAGTTGTTATGGGAATTGAGCTAAACAGTGCAGAGCTGTCTTTTTCAGACAGTGACTTTTTAAAGGCGCTGTTGACCTGAAGTTGTGAACACTGTGAAGTTTTCTAACATCTACCCCTTCTTCTTGAAAGTTGAAACAGATATTTGCAAAATGATTTAATTTATTCTTTGTCCTTACAAGGAAATTAGTCCAGGTGAATTCTGATCCCAAAAGTTAATTCATCACAGAAACCGTAAACACACAGACTTCTTACCATTCGTCACAACTTTAAGTTCCTATTAAGCATTTTTCAAGGGCTAGTAATCAAATCAAGAGGCCAAATCAAGTCACCAGGTGATGAACCTATGGTGGCTCTCTCATTGTTCAAATCAATGTAGCCCCATTCATTGTTTATTCTTAATGTGGATGTTAAATTGCAAAAGCTCCGAAGTTCAGATAATATGAATATCATTCCCCCTCTCCCGCCTCTTTATCTCCTGCCACCCGTAATCACAGAAGGCCACTGCTGTTTTGTTGGCAGTGATAGCCTAGTTACCCCCGTATATTGTCTGCAGCTTCCACAGGATTATAGACCTCTTTGGCACCATGAAAGCGTCAGTATTTACTAATGTGTAGTGCAATTTGTTTGTATGTGTGTATAAATGTGTGCACATTTTAAGTGTCCTGATTATCATGATTACACTTTGAATATCAGACAGACAGTGAGCTGAAGGTGCCCTTTCAAATGCAGCTCTCATTGCCCTTCCTGAGGTCTCAGTCTGCATGGTTTGCATCTGAAGAGGGAGTGGGACATAAAGGGAGGGAGGGAGGGAGGGAGGGAAGGACACAAGTTTAGAATAATAGACATTTAGGATGCTATTTTGTCATGGCACCCAATTACATCCAATGATTCTTTTGTACAAATCTGTTAAACAGCAATGTGAGAATGTATTATTTTTCTCCCCCTTTTGGATTGCAGCATGTGTAATTGGCATTACAGAAGATATTACAGAATAACAAATGAATTATTAGGAATACTTAATTTGCATTTATTCCCACTATGTTGGATTTCTTTATATCTCGCTATTATCGCATAACATCGTGTTACAAATTCAGCATTTTTAATTTGCATGCCAATTAGCTTATATTGAAAAAAACAACCAAACGAGTTTTGCTGGCCAATAGTGATCCTGTGTGTGTGTGTGTGTGTGTGTGTGTGTGTGTGTGTGTGTGTGTGTGTGTGTGTGTGTGTGTGTTTTCGTCCTTCGTAGTAATTAGTCTATTAGCCTAGTTAGAGTGCTGACCTCCACTAACTGTTTAGAAGGAACATCTGGGAATTATCATACACACAAATATAGAAAGCGGTTAATGAACACAACACATACACACAAACACACACTAATTTACTGCTGAAGGGTTTATAGAGCCTAATAAGAGTGAATGAATACAACTAAAACAATGTGGCTTTATTCCCCCAATCCATTCAAACCTGCTTTTATAGTGAAGTTTGTTTACTTATCAAAACATTTCTTCGAGAATTGCTAGATTTCCATAATGAATTTCAGTGATACTGATATTTTATTTTATTTCATTCCAATACCTTTCTGTTTACTAGAGTCAATAGAGTTTCAATTACTATACCTTAACTGTGACTCTTCAACTGCAAAACACTGCTTTATTGCCACCTGTACCTGTCCTTGATTTACAGTTAAACACAACACTGTTTCCAAGTGTCTGCAATCACTGAACGAGGTGAGGGCAAATTGCCTCATCTCAAATGCAGGGAACATGTAGCACCAATATTTTGGTATAACAAGCACCACACATGCACATTCCCGATTCCCAGTGGTGGCAAACGCTATTAAAGTAGCCTGAACGGATCGATAGCAGAAGGCCAACTGCTGTTTTCTGGGGCCTAGGACCCAGCCACTCAGAGAGAGTGCGATAGATGAAACAAGGGAGAAATACAGAAAGAGGAACACATGATAGATAGAAGAAGAGGAAAGGGGCGGTGGGGGTGCACAACAGGAGGCTGAGAACAGAGTTGGTCGATAGAGCTCCTCCCCTGCTGTTCTTAGCCTTGAAACCCTCCTCTTCAGATTGGTGATGCCAGGCCTGGGGTGGACCAAGATACAGACCTCCCTTTGGTTCCTGGCTAGTGTGAGAGTGCAGTACAGAACCATGAGGGTCAGACACTGATGTTGAAGGAGAGAGGTTGAGCAGAGGGGACGGAGTAAGGAAGTTAACTAAGTATAAGTATGTAGTTGTTGCGTAGATTAACGGAGATTGTAGACATTTGCAGGCTTTTGTATGTTCTCATACTTAATATATTTCATACTACATACAACGACTGCAGCGGCTTTGTGGCTCTGCCGTTAAAATTGAAGTTGAACTAAACATTTGGGGTATAGAGACTTTGGAGACATGTGGAGACCATAATAGCTGTGATTGGTCAGCTTGAGTTGACCATATTTCTGATACCGAGCAGTTGATGTTGAAGAAGACAAACTCAAAGTTGAGAAAAGGCTCCACAATTTGTAAATGCTAAGCAAACACAAACCATGTCCTCAGTGCAATCATTGTTCTCTATCACAAAGTGATTTAAAGAAAGTAAACATAAGCACTTGGACTGTCACTAGACTAGGACTATAATGAGTACAGATAGTTTAGGCCTGAAATGACTGACAGGCACAGTCAAATATATGGCACATCCATCTAGTGCTGTGATAGTGCTACGACAGTCAACTATAATCAGCTTTAAGTCTAATTACAATATGGCGGGACCGCTGGAACACCTTGACAGAAAAGTTTAACTACAGTTTTGGGCTCTCATGCTGAGAGTCACACTGTCCCCTGCTTGTCTGTGTCACATTATACACTCATTAGAGAAGAATGTTAGCCAAACACTAACACAATCACATATACCGCTGCAGTGTCGTATATGGCAAAAAATCCTCTTCAAATCAGTAATTTTTCTCATCCTTCATTTGCGTTATCTTCTATCCTTACGATCTCTTTTTCATTCTTTCCTCTATCCTGTGACTGTGTCCTCTTTGTTAGGTTTGTTTTTCTTTGAGGATTATAGATTTTTTGCTCCTACAACCCCTATTCATTTCAAAGGGGATTTGTAAAGCGAATGAGGATTCAGCCTTTTGTGTTCCTTGCTCCTTTTTTTCATCTCCCTTTTCTCCATCCTTTATTCCATTTCTTACCCTCTCTCGCTACCCATTGTAATTTTTACCCTACACCATCCCACAAACCTCCATTCTTCCATTTCTTCACATTCTTCACTAGCAGAGTAATCTGTCAACCCTACTCTGATTAATCCAATAATTGGCTGTCCTCTAATTGGATCTCTCTCTCTCTCTCTCTCTCTCTCTCTCACACACACACACACACTCACTCACTCACTCACTCACATACACATACACACACACACACACACACACACTTACACACACAAGCCATCTTATTAGTGGGTTAAATAGATGTTCTGATAGGTAGGACAGTAATATGGATATTAGGGTTGGTGTTTGAGTGACAGGGGTAGGTCAATTGCACTGTTAATGAGCTGGTAGTGTGCTTCACTACTATGTTACTATCCTGTTAACACTGGTTCGTCTGTCAGCCACAATGGGTCTGGGTAGAATGAATGATACAGTGGTTGAGGGCATTTCACAGTTAGTTCAGTGTTAAAATAGATTAAAAAGTACAAATCACACACTAACAAAGCATTCCATTTTAATAGGAGGTAGGTAGATTCTTAAAAAAACACCTTCTTGAAGTGATTAAAAGTGGAATGGTAAGCGCACTTCAATTAGTTTTTGTTTTATCTTGGATAGTCATACAATCCATCCTCCAGTGTTTCTGTAGCCATACCATTACCCTCCAGCAATCCAGCAAACACCTTAAATTATCCTGCTAGCAATTACCAGTCAATTGGTACATTTTGAGTATGTCCTTATATGGTTTTCTTGCTTAGGTAAAAAAAAATTTCAACATAGACCAAGGTTTTTATATTCAGCATATAAACTGTTGCTCGAAAGTGCTGGGACTGCCACACTCACAGTGCTAAATTATTTATATTCAGCGTAGCAAATGCAGATCTGTAAGTGTGAATTATTGAAAATGTGTACTATAGTGGGGTGAGATCGTTCAAAGTCAAATGCTTTTTTCTATTTTGAACCCCCTGAGGGGAATCCGACAAGCCAATTTGTGGAATTATCGCGACTTCGCATCTCATCAAAGATGTTTAATACCAGAATCCTTTCATTTCTATCAGCGGGAAACTTTTTACCACATCCTTTACAGTGTGGCTTCCTCACCCCTCTAGTGTGTGGCTGTGAGTTATGAAGGTGTTTAGATGTGCATATTATGTGATGTTCCAGTTTAGCTGCAGGCTGCAACAAGGCAAGTGAACAGAGCCGATGTGTTGCAGCCATTGCTGCCTGACACACTTCTGAAAAATGTCAACGAAGTGGGGCAGACAAGGTTGGAGTGAACCCTTGGCTCCCTCAAATTCCCTTTTGAAGTGTTACCTTTGTCTTCTTTCTCTTTCTCTCCCTTGTTCTCTCTTGCTGTTTTCCAGTGTATTTCTGAATCCTGTATTCCTCTCTCTTTCCCCATTGCTCCTAGTTATGAATCTACAAGGACATTATAATGTATAACAGAAAAACACTTGAAATTTCTTGTCATCATCAGCATATTTTGTCAATGTCTTGGTTGCTGGAAGCAGTCCAAACTGTGCACTCTGTCTGCGTAATACGGTCTTATTTTTACCCAGGCTGTGCCCCAGGGCAAGATGATGCAGCCTGCAGAATTAGAAACACTGTATGTGTGTGTATGTGGCAAAACTTCTAGCAGCTGTCAATGTGAGAAACGGCATTAAAGACTAAATGTGAATCTTGTTTGTGCATGTTACCTTGACTTCCAGCATGTCTTCAGTGTGGTTCTAGCACGGAGGACTGACAGTGTAATGGGACTACTTTAGCATGTTGTTAGGGCAAGTTGTGCTGTATGAATTTATTGTTGCTGAGCTTAACATGCTATAGCTTTCAGTTGCTTATTTGGTAAGCATAGACATACCAAACATGACACGGGGTAGAAAAATATTGCTCACTGTTGCTTGAGTATGGCTCCTGCTTTAAATTCTAATCTGTAAACAAGTTATTAGTAAACTGCCTAGGTAGGTTAACTGCTTTTTGTATGAAGGGGAGGCCTTACCCTCTTTGGAATGGAAAGATAAGTGAAAATGATTGATTGTATCCGAGTCGTTTGTCATAAGCTGACAATCCTGACAGCGCAATGGATGGCTTTCTCATTTGACCTCTGTGAACGTCAAATGAAAACAATATTGCAGTTTCAGCCACTGGCCTGCTCTGTTAACTGAGTTTATGATATAATACCGATGGTTGGTGGTTGACGGATTGAGTGGTGCGTCAGCTGTGACGAGGCAGCGGGTCATTGATGTGTCCCTCGCTTCATTTGACTCCCACGTCAATCTGTCTGCCATCCAGCTGGAGAGGAGAGAGGTGGGACATAGGAAGACAAGAAAGAGAGAGATAAAGCCACCAGTTAATGAAGAAATACATGACAGAATGACTATATATACTGTGATAGACAGAGAAGAAAATAAGAGACAGGCCTGAAGTTGGGAAGAAATAGATTGTTTTACTGCTTGTAATATTTAGCACTGACATTGCCCTGGATAGAGGGACTGTAAATATATATGTGCTCTATATATTTTACATGGGCCCTGAAAGAGCATTTACTGTACACATGGTGGCAGGCTGATGAAAATATGGTTGATGATTGGTTGAGGGGGTCAGACCTGTATCCAATTGCAAGACATGCTGTTATGATAACAACGGTTAATGTGTATTTGGCTCCATTGTTGTGTAGATGAATAATGATTTCACTTTATCCGGTTTAATGATTTTATTTTTGCTGATTTGCTCACAGTCATCTGCATAACTTGAGGATATTTAATTAGAGACAGCTACTGTCGTAAACAGCAATTTATCTTTGACACAGCACACAACAATACTAACTTACAAGAAAAAAAAGACCAAATAACACTGCATTACGTACATTTAACCAAATTATTTCTTATTAATTTCTGCTTCCCAGCCAGTAGTAATGATGTACTGCCAGCATTGTGCCGAACTAATGAACAAATTCACACCAGGGAAGGAGAAAAAGACGAACCTAGCCTGGGGGAAGAAGAGAAAAGATAAGAGAAGTTCAGTGTGCCCTACAGGCTGTAAGGCAGGATTGGACTATCACTCTAATTTCCCTCTCTGTTCATTTGGAGTGGTGGAGTTTGGCTGCAGGTGGAATTGCTGTTTAATTACAAGTGGCGGGGCCAGGAAAAGAGTAGGATAAAGAGAAGAACAGACATGAGGCTGAAGAATTAGTTAATAATAAATGTCAGATTTATTAAATGATCACTTTCCTACTTCAGGTTGACTCAAAGGCCCCTGGCATTATGTGAGGATGAGGGGAGACAGAGACGAAAGAAAAGCAAAGTTGAGCTTTATCATCTCCTCAGTGTAGTGATAAAGATCATGAACTGTAAATTCTAAATACGCATATAGTGAAAACTCCTCCTCCCTCTCTCCCTTTTACACCCATCCTCCAAAAATACAATAGACCCACACACAGTTACTGTATATACAGTATAAGGTGTATATTTAATTTGATGCCATTTTGCAAACTGCAATAATTGCTGCAGTGCATCTTCATCTCTCTCCCGACACATTAAGGCATCAAGTATGCCTGAGATCTTGGCGTTTTTTAAAATCACAATTATATTCAGCTGCTTCCATCTCTCCCTATTGTGAAAGGAGGGAGAGTGCAGGGTGTAATGGCTGTCATTTGCTCACCTGAAACAGGAGGGAATTATAAATGCCATGCACCCCATCCTTTGTATTTATCCCTGCTGATATGATAGCGTAGCCATAGTGAAGAGACAGTGAGCCGTAATGGTTGCCCCTCTGGCAAAGCCCATGAAGAAGATTGCATGAAATGAATGTGATATCAAGATGAGAGAGACAAGGGGTGCATTGGGTCGTTTAGCCACCAAATCCCTCAATTTTTTTAATAAAAGAGGGGACAAAAGTGCTGCCTGTGTGTGTGTGTGTGTGTGTGTGTGTGTGTGTGTGTGTGTGTGTGTGTGTGTGTGTGTGTGTGTGTGTGTGTGTGTCAGATAGAGAACTGAGCTCTGGAGAGATGATGAATGTATGATCTTACACACCTCAGAGCGTTTGAGTGACAGAGAAAGACAGACAGACAGAGGGTGAATGAATGATATCAGGACCTGCACTCTGGAACAGAGGATTCACATTGGCCCCCAACGCCTCTGCTGGGCTCTGAATGTGGAGTATTTGTCTTTGTGCGTGTGTTTGTGTGTGTATGTGTTTTTATCTGTTCAGAAAACCATTTCCCCAGATGCAGGCATCTGAGGCCTCGATAGGCATCAGGAGGTCCTTTCCATTCTACAAAGTCTAAAGCTGTGTGTGTTTTTGTATATGTGGGTGGTGTGTGTATTGGCATATCTGCCACCGATGAAGTGTTAAATTATAAAGCGTTCAGATATGGTGGCATTGTTTGCTACAGTTCTGTCTGGGTGCTTAGCTTTTATAGCAGATCACGAAGTGACAAACCACTCGATGCGGCGGCATGGCTACGTAGATTACATAAACGCACTCGCACGTACACAGGGAGATTGTGGTTTCATACACTCTCATGATAAGGCTTTGGCAGCTGAAATCCTTCCATCGGCTAACACAATCGCCCTTCTCTTTGGCGACTTACAGGTTATTTAGCTGGCAGTGGGCTGAGGCAGTGGTGGATCTCAGGAGGAGGAGCAGGCTTGGTGGAGAGTGACAGGAAGGGAGGAAATCTGTCATGTGAGATGCAATGAGGATCGGTGTTGAGTTTGATCATGTGCACACACACACTTGTGCCACTATCTCTCTGATTCCATCTCAAACTCATTTCCTTTATCTACCTAATGCAAATACACCTCTACCCAATGGGGAGGGCAAAACATACCAGCTGATTATTTTTTTCCCCTCCAAAGCACACACACACTTAACACACAAAGATGCACTTGCATTGTTTTTAATCTGTAATAGCATACAGGATTTCTCTTGACTTTGACAAGGTGATACGCCCCCTCTGAATTCATACAGCTGTGTGTAAATCTATGTCTGTGTGTGTGTATGTGTGTGTGTGTGTGTGTGTGTGTGCCCAAATGTCTGCCTGGATATGGTATTTATAGCATTTGGAGAGATACACAGAAGAGACATAAATGTAGAGAGCAAGACAAAGAATGACGTAGCCTAATAATGTGTTTTTATGGTTATCTCCATCTGACTAGTATGTCAGTGTCTGACTTCAGTGACAACATTTGCGTCTTTGTAGTCCTCGTGCATCTGTGTGCATACGTGTTGACATATGACTTCCACCGCGAAATGCGGGCAAAACTGTAGCTCTGAATTGGTGTGTTTTTATTTGAGTGAGATAGGGGGGGGGCTGTCAGGCAGAGATCTGCTGTGTTGATAGTCTGTGTGTCCGACAGAGTGAACCGCCGTCAGTGCCAGGCTGTGCTTTAGAGATACCACTACACATAGGCATTTCTGATCTCGTTACATTCAGCCATGTCATACATTGGATGGTTTAATTATGGTCCTTTTTATACCCTCAAATATGGAATTTAGTCAGTGAAATGTGCTGTGAAAAATATACGGAGGTATAAAAAGAGAACAGCATCTAAAAGAATTTGATACTTAGCATCTATTGGAGGTGGTGCACTGAAAATTTCATCAGTACCATGGTGTCTTTAAGCAAGGCACTAGACTCACCAGCAAGCACTGCATGTTATGACATCAGACATATTTGTCTACGTCTTTATACTACAAAGGAACTATTATTTGCTTTTGTCCAGTTCCATCAAAAGTAACTCTGTGGTCAAAGTGAACAAATAGATAATGCTTGTCCTTCATCTAATTTTCTGGTAAGTAGAACTATGGCCATTTTGTGTTTGTAACTGTACATTATGTATTATTATTTTTACCCTTAACATACCTAGGAATGTGTCTGAGAAAGGCAAAAGATTTGTTTACCCTTATTGAAAAGCCGTATTTCAAGACTGAAATTCCAGTAAGTGTGCAAAAAAACACACAGAGTTCTGCTCTCTTCATAACCCGATATCAGTCCCAGGCTGATGATGTCGTCTCTCTTTCCCAGCTGTCATCGGTGAGCAGTGTGAGTGACAGCGGTCATCCACCAATGACGGCTCATTAATCAAAAGTGCCAGCAACACCTATTATTGCCCTACACTGCTACCATGGTGACGAGGAGTGGATGGCTGAGATCACCTCAGCTTTGCCCCTTGCACTCGGTCACTCAAGGCCCATGCCAATCAGTGCCAGTCAATGCCAGTTTGAATGGGCTGGGCTATATATCATAAAAGATAGATTGCTCTCCCAAATGACCAAGTTATACATATGGTACAAAGTTATAAAATACAGTGCTGATACAAAATACTTTGTACACTCACATATTTTAGTTTGTTTGTTTATTTATGTGTATTTGGCTCTAAATAGTTTTTGAAACAGAGATGATGTTTTGTTGGAATTTATATTGTTGTCTGTTGACAAGATGGTGGTTGTTGTTACTATTCTTACAAAATATAGGAAAAGCAGAGTTTTAAATATATTTTTTAGCTATCTCAATCATTTATTATAACAATGGAGTTTCAGGATGCAAACAGTAATGCAGCAACATGATATGTAGTGTGAGTAAAGGATGCAATTATCACTGTTCACATCTCCACCCACACATGCTTTGACCATACAGTATCTAATTGCAACAAGATCATGCCTGTTCTGTAGAGGTTGTCTGAAGTAGTCTGCTACATTTCTAGTAGATTAGATACAATTGACATTATTCAATGATGTATACTCTCTGTACACCTTCGTTTAATCTATTTTTGAGGTTTTGTGTTGTCATTACTGCCGTACATGGAATAGAAATTCATTATGCTTGTCTAACCTGAGGGGTATTTTTGTAAGTAATTTAAAAAAGTGTGTCGGTGCCCCTAATCCATTTATTTATTATCTTGGATTCATCCTAGAGTCACTCTCTCACTCACTCTCTCTCTCTCACACACAGACACACACACACATATATCTAAAGTAAGCAAACGTATATACTCTGCTTATTCCTCCCATGACATCTTTCTCTTGCATTTCACATTCTGTTGGTCTCGTGGTAATGTTTTCTTTAAATATTTGTGTTTATCTTAAACATTTATAAATGCAAAAATGTAGAATGTCTGTTGACCTTATTTAATCCTTACTATGTGTTTGTCTGCAGCTGTCAAGAGTGCCAGTGGAAGCCTGTGGTCAGTACTCAACCTGCAGCGAATGTCTCGGATCAGGAGATCCCCACTGTGGCTGGTGTGTCCTGCACAACATGTAAGTACTATTAGAACTGTCATAGATTTAGACACACATACACCCTGACAAACACAGGCACCCATCTGTATTTCCGTTTTTTTTTTCTCTTTCATTTTTCAGGCTTACAAACATTATATTTTCTCACTTCCTTCCAATTAATTCGCAGAGCCTCAAACATATTAACCAGACAGTCTGGGGTGTTGCTGTGTTTGGGTTGTTAGTGTCCTCTACCTCCATGACGCCTGGGCCCTTGCCCAGCACTCCATTTCTTGCAGCTCTTGAGCATTCAGGGACTCCTCTAGCCAACCCAGGCCAACTCCCAGATTGCTTTCCTGGGGCTTGGCCTTGTGCCAGCGTTCCCTTAGATCCATTACCAAACCTAACCACTGGCATTGTTTACCAGCCCTGAAACCAGAGCCTGGTGAGAGCACAGACACCGGCGGGGACTGCCAGGGCTCTAATGGGCACCACTCCAAACTCCAAGGAGTTGACACAAGGAGAGTGATAGCTTCTGTTATTGTAACTGGTCTGAAAACTGTTGAATGAGATATCAGACATTATCTCATTAACTACCATTCACTCACTTTCTGCCAGGCTAACATGTTGTCTTTCCAACATTTTTATTTTTTTAGTTTACCCTTTAGCTTGTCTGTCTGTCTGTCTGTCTAATTCTCTCTTTCACACGCACACACACACACACCCCAGGTGCTGTCAAACCCTTGTCCCTCAAGATTAGTGTGGGAGATATTGCTTGCTGGGAGCAGGGAGATTTCCCACTCCCCTGTAAATTGAAAATTGGTTTCTTGTGTTGGTACTAGCCCTTGGGTAGAGTGTGCGCATATGTGTGTGTGTGAGAATGAGACTGAGTACATTTAGGACCTTCATCCCTGCTGGCATGAGAGGACATGGCGAGGGCAGCAATACGGTGTGAGAGGAACATACACACTGAAGCCCAAAAAGTGAGGAAGATGGACAGATGAGGAGATAGAGTGACAGATTAAGAAAATAAGAGATGAATGGCGAGATTATAAAGGGAGAGAGAGCTCAGACTAGGAACTAGTAAATAATGAGAAAGACAAAATGAAAAGAAAGATATCAGGGTGATCTTCGGGATACAACCTTGTAAGAGAGAAGAGCTGTGAAAGACAAATGAAACGTGATAAATTGAGAGATCTGAAAAGGGCTTTAGTGAGAAAAAGAGTTTGTATTCAGCAGAGTGAAGTAAGGACAAACAGGATGAATGTGTTTGAGGTCTCCAGGGTAGAAAGTGCATTAGTAGACAGAGGACACGCTCTGATGGGTTATGGGTCATATACCTGAGGTTAAAGGCAAAAACACACACACACACACACCCATGCATGGTATGCTTAATGCGTCAGTCCAGAGTTTCATGTTCAAGGTGTTGGAATCTACTTGCAATATAGACTTAGACTTTATTGTCATTCAACTGCACATTCACAATGTCCATTTGAGCAGGATTTCGTTGCAAGGCTCCGGATAAAAAGCATAGGACAAGTAAATCCAGTCTTAAGTGTGTGTGACTTTACGTGAATTCCGTTCGCATGTGTATGCATGTGTGTTTCTGTGTGTGTACAAACCCATTAACACAGTGGACATCCTCCCAGTCAGAGCAAATGGGTGACCACAGATTGGCCTGTCACACTTAGCCTGATAGAATCAGCTCACCTCAGCTCACCTCTGTCTTTACTCACATACACACAAAGACAGGCATTTATACAAACACACACACAGACACACATACTTTTCTTGCTAGACATTAGTGCACCACACACACACACACACACACACACACACACACACACACACACACACACACACACACACCGTGTTGGTTGGACACACAGTTTTGCCTCTCCCTCACCTTTCTGGCACGCACACAGACGTGTAAATGCACAATCCAGTGTGATTGATCGACCACAGGTTTACCTTTCTCAAAATCCCTCCTCCTCCTCCTCCTCCTCCTCCTCCTCCTCTCTCCATCCCCAATTTGTGAATTCTTAACAGGGTCTTGGTGTAACTGATGCCCCCCTGAGGGTCACTCTAGCACTGGGCAGGCAGGACTTCTGCTCCCACTGTAATTACTCCTGTTTGCTTGCTCTGTCATTCTCTGTTATTTAAACCACTGTTAATCTATGGCGTCTGTAAAGTTTACGTTTAGGCTATTTAACCAAATGCAGCTATCACCTGGAATAGGAGTAGTCACTAACTACAAACACTACGAAATTGTAGTTGCCGAAATTTAAACATTAATTACATTTGAGGCAAAAAATGAACGGACTACAGTAAAAAAAATTGCCAGTATCTGATGTGGTCTAGAGATTATGATGAAGCAAACATTTTGACTTATTTAAAAAATTTACCTAAGAAATACCCAGATTTTTGTATTAGGCTAACGTGTCAGATGCAGAGCACTTTTGGACCTAAGTGTATCAATTTGAAGTCAGCTTTTCTTTTCTTTATTTCTTCCTCACTTTCACAAATTTGATTAAATGTTGATTTACAGATATAATTCAGAGAGACAGACTGTGGAAAAATCTTAGCTAACACTAAAGCACCATGGGATTTCTTGTTGCTTAATGAATGCTATGCTGGATGCACTGGTTGTGCAAGTAACATATGCAGTATTTGCACAAGATACACACATCTTGCACCTGTAACATTTAGTCAAATTATGATGTTTAAATTTTCTTTGTGCTTTTATGTCTTTTTACCTGATACTTTGTTGTAAATAATTTAATAATACTGTTACTCTTATGAATAATGTTGCTGTACACCTTGCACTTTGTGCTGTTTCACATCTTATCCAGGACATCCTTGTAAAAGAGAGTAAAAACCTCAATGGATTTCTTTCCTGGTAAAATAAAGGTTAAATAAAAAAATAAAAAATAAAATACATACTACACAGTCACATTTAAAATATGACTCTACAGTTCAGTTTTGTTTGGTCTCTTGAAAAACATAAGAAAAAATAGCCCTCTGGACACACAAATATGCAAATGTATACTTTGTTGGTCCCTAAGAAAATGGCTCAGATACACTGTATGTATGTATCTTCCACTCCATCCCCATGTCCCCTTTATTAATGACAATCAAGAGAGGTCAGTAGTGGTGCAGGAGCATTAACAGGCTTTATTTACAGCCTGATAAGACTACATCTCAGCAGCTCCTATAAACATCCCAAGAGACAGTTGGACAATCTTGGTGAAATCACAGAGTAAACACAATTAGTACACTAACTGCCAATTTTCTAAATACTTTAAAGAAAGTATTTTTAGATTTCCCTTTTGTTATGAATCTCCCCTTTTTAAATTTGCAGTCTCTGAAATGAATAGACCTTCCAAAGCCTTTAGGAGAAATAGGCAACACATGTTGCAGTACAATTTAAATGTCCTAAAGGATAAAGAAAGTTGAAGAAAGAAAATAAGTATTATCTTGTGAGGTAGATAGTGTGACAGCAAATTAACAATGCATTAAAGTCCTTGATGAATAGCTGTGACACACACATACCTGACCCAAAGCCCTTCTCCCCAGGCATCTCAGCAATAACAAATGCAACATACCCAGTGTAAGCTGAACTATTTGATATTCATGTCATTCAGGCTCTTCTCACCTCCACTTAAGTATCAGAATAGAAGGCAGAATAAAGTTGTTATTTATATAACAGGTTGACACCTGAAAAGAAGCATTTTAGACAGATGTATAGATAGACAGACCTTTTGAATCACTACTAATTGGCTGGAATGCTGGTCACTAAAGTTTGTCCTCATGGTCATCAGAGCTTCTAAAGGTGGGAGTCATTGAATAACAGCCAAACAACAAGCACTTGTACAGCCTCCAAGACGTTATCAGCTTGTATGCTGAATGCATTCTGAACATTTGTATTTTTACTACAGTGATGCATAATAAACCACTAGTACAAACTCATTTCATGCTTGCCTACAGTTCGGTGATTGGCCAGGGGTCCTGCTCAGTTACAGCTTGATTAACCTGACATCACAGAATGTAACCAAAGGGAAAACCAATGAATGATCACCCATAAGTGAATGACAGTGTTTTGATGCTGGAAGCCCACAGGGTCGTTCTGCAGTATTGTGGAGAAAAGGGACAACAGATGGATGTGTTGCGAAATATAATGGAGTATATTTTTTGTGTGTGTGTTCAAAATGCATTACTGTCCTGTGAAATGCTTTTCCTGGCGTGGCCAAGGTTAAAGATATTTCTACAAAGAATAAAAATGTGAAAACAGGCACCCTGCCTAGAACACAGACTGTAGACCAAAGGCTTAAACAATGCATCTTTAATAACATATAGCAAAAAGGCCAAAACACACAAACTCTTAGAGTTCACACACATTCTCCCACCCACACTTACTTTGTGCTGGAAAGATGGGTGTTGAGGGGAAGGATAGCATGTGGTTCATCTTCAAAGTGTTCTTCCAGATAGTTTGTTGTTCCCAATCAACCTTGAAATCACCTCGCTGGTCTGAGAGCAAACAGAATTGCAAGCACTCTCTCTCTCTCTTACACACACATTCTCTCTCTCTTTCTCTATCAACGTTGCCTTTATTTACTCTATAGATCGGTGAGAGGAGCTGTTAGAGAGAACACCAGGGGAAGCGGAGAAAGGCAATCAATAGTACAGGGGAGGAAATCAACAGGAGTGGATAGTGCAAGTGTGTGTGCCTGTGTTTGTGTTTGTGTCTGACAGCAGTTGTTGTCCTTGACAAACATTGACCATTCATTTAGAAAACCAAATGTCTTCATTTATAGACATATATTTTATTCATCCTATCAACTATGTATTCTATACGCCCCTTATATATTACCAAACAAAAAAAACCAAAGCTTCACCTGTCAACCACACTGTCTTGGCCTTTCAAACTCAGGCTCATGCTTTCTTCTGCTGAGATGCACAACTTATGCTAATGCCTGTCTAGCTCGGCAGCTGAAAGGAAAGTTTTCACTCATATCTGCCCCCACCCCATTTTCATCATTCCCCTTCTTTCCATTCTTTTACCACTGACACTGCATGTCATATTGCATGTCAATCAAAGGAAAACCTCATAGAGGACTTATAAAGAAGATTACATAAAGGGAGTATGTAAGAAGAATAATGTACTCCTATGCACAGTAGCAAACATAAATAAATAAATTACATGTTATGCATGTGTTTATTTATTCTACACCACAGTATTTAAACAGGAACAACTGAACTCTTTGGTATACTGCATATCCCATTATAACATCCTAGTTGTTTGATATATGACTAGACCTAGTAAGGAGAAGAACAGAAGCAGAAGAAGTCAGAGAACGTTATGCTAAGCCACTTTTGTGTCTCTTCTAACAAAAAGACCTGGGGTTTGGTGTTTTACTGTTTTTGTAACACAACACTAGTCTGACATGGCATATTCATTGTTTATTTATTTATTTTATTTTATTTTTATTGCGGTTTCCATCCACATTTCAACCCCAACAAGTAAGGCAGGGCCACCTCTGCAATAAGCCAATATGCCATAAATGTTACAGCTACATTATGGATATGTTACCTCCCCTAATGCCATTCTGTCAGCTGCCAGTTTTTCAAGTGGTTAACTAGGCTGTCAATGTGCTTGTCATGCGTGACAGCCAGACAGATTGGTTACCATATTTGGAGAAGTAGCATTGTCAAAATGAATGTCATCATATTTGGCATGGATGTTGAGAATATCTCACATTACTCTGTGATATCGGTGTCAATTTGGAACAAGTGGTGCTAATGTTGCAATATCTGCACATTAATAATTGGTTTGACATATCTCAATCTCTGCTTTTGCCTGAGATAGGAGTAATATTCCCAGAGCGTTAAAATCATTTTCTCCTTCTTGCTTTTTCTTACTTTTTCACTTTATTTTTCTCTTCCTCTCTTCACTATCATTTCAATCGCACTCCATCTCAAGCAGGCTAATCTTAAACTATATTTTTGTGTGTACAGCATGTGTGTATGCACATATTTATGTGTATTTATGCTTTGCAAAGCCACACAATCAGTGTATATTTTGTTTATATATCATCAGTTTTAATATGTGTTTTGGTGCATTGTACACCATTATCCATTTTTGCTTGTGCATGCGTGCCCAAACATATAATCTGTATATGTCAGATACTAGTATGTTATGTGGTCAGGAGCGTGTTTGCCCATAATAAGCATCACTCTCCTTCTCCTTCTAACTCCTTTCTTCTCATCGGCCAAACACTCATAAACATTGATCCCTACTTCCTGAAGTGGAATGGGGACAGCAAAGTTATCTATGCCACTGGCCACAGGCAAATGCCTAGTTTGTTAGAGAAGGTCTTTCTTTACAATCAATAGTAAACTTCTAGAGGTAAACTATGATATACAGGGGAGTCCTTATGAATCAGTGGACCCAGACAACCACTGTGTTCTGTAAAATGGTATGAGTTTCAATCTTGTTAATAGCCTGTACCGTCACATTTTACATGCCTGCCTTGTAGATTTTGCTTGGAGTGGCATTCTGGTTGATTAAAAATGAACAGATAAGATAAATCTAAATGCCTTTATAAAGTTGTATTGTGGAGTCACACAATCAATTGTCAAACACGTGTTCAAGCTTATTAGGATGATATAAAAAGTTCAAGAAGTCATAAGTAAAACACACAAAATAGCTGATAAAACTTGCAAGTCAAGCTGCAAAGCTTCTTGTCTTCTAAATCCTTTGTTTTCCTAAGATATCTTTGGTGCTGTCAAACGAATAACCTTTTCAGAGGGAAAAGCTAATTGGCAGATCCATTGAATATTTTTCTCTCTCTCTTTCCGCTCGCTCTCTCATTAATTCTGCACCATTGGTACCTGTCGCTGTGTCACAGTCATCCGTTACCTCAGTGTGCTCATTACAGCGGTATGCCACACTAATGCTAATTAAATTGTAGTTCAACAATTAGCATGCTACCAAGGACTCGTGTTTGGTTGTGGCGACCACTAGCCTCCCCCTGGAGATAGCCGTAAGTGCTTGGAAACATATTGTTGGCAGAGAAAGGAATTGTTTACACCAAAAGAAAGTTTTTCCTCCAATGGTTATGTGAGCACTAAAATTAGGTCAGCTAACTAATGTAAAAACTTCATATGAAAGTCCAAGCTAGAAAGTCAATGGACTGATATTCCATATGCAATCTTTAATGTGTGATTATTGCCTGTTTGAATGCATAATGCTGGTGGTGTTCACGAGTGTGCTGTGTAGCCCAAGTAGAATGTGCCAGCTCTTGCCATGTTTTATCTAATGCTGGCGTCATGGCTGACTGACTGGAAATGTAACCTAGACACAATTGAAATTAATATATTGCTGAAGGGACCAGCGATGAAAAAATGATACAATTATCTGAAATAATATCTAAATGTTGATTTATTTGTGATACAGACACAACATACAGGCACCCTGACTTTCTCCCTCATGACTGAGCCAAGATGTAAGGACAAGGAAAAGGAGAAAATAATGAAAGGGAAAAAAAGATTCACAAGCGATTAGTAGAATCATAGAACAGTTTTCTCTAAGAAATGTTAGAGGACTGAGAAAATGATTTCATTGGATTATTCATAACTTGATCCAGCTAATCACTGAAGAAAAATAACATTATCTACCAATAAAACACAAATGTCAGTATCTTCACAAACTGCACTGCTTTTGTTTTGGACTTTTTTAGCTAACAGCTGGACGATTTCAACATATCCAGTCACTAATAGATTCCCAATGAATGGATGTGTCAGTTTAGTTTAGGGTTCTGGACTTTGAATGTCCTCTGAGACACATTTTACAGATCACATCCTCCATGATGAACTCACCTGTTTTTTTAGAGTGTAAAAAATGGCTTTCAAATTATTACTGTCCAGTAAGATTTTCGAGCCCTTGCATCACACTTTGAGCTACTTAAAATTAGTTGCAACTATAACAATGCACTGCTTGGCCCAACACTCCCAAGTTGATGGACTGGGTTTAGTATTAAACCGTGCTAAAAAATGACTTGGTCAACTTTCAAAGTAAAATTTATTCAAAGTTGTTTCTTTGATCTTGAGATCTTTGCATCTATGACACTTGCTCTGATGTCTGTGCCCCGGGGAGGATGGCCATCCCCTGAGTATGGGTGGCTGGTTTCACCCCCACCCTCCACCTCTTGCTGAATGCTAAGGGAAGTTGAGGGAAGGGAACAAGGCCAAGAAGTGACAGGGGCATCAGGATGGAACGGAGTGCTGCACCTCTCAGTTCCCTCTCAACTGTCACCATCATAGTGCGAAGTCACACACACACACACACACACACACACACAAACACACCTACACACACACATATACACAGACACCTAACTCCACAGACATACATGCACAAGCACATACACAACAGCTGTATGCCAACCTTTAAGTCAGGACCATTGCTCACTGTCACCTATTGTCACCCTACCACACCAAGGGAAACACTGGAAAATGGACATGCACACACAAACACTCACAGTGGGGAAGGTGTCTTTCTTTTGTCTGGCAGAGCATGAACCAGACACAGGGACTGACATGAAACAGAGAGGATGAATGAGAGATTGGTTCAGTCAAAGGAAGTGAAGGTTTATGGTGATGTATTCTGCACGATGAAAGGGGTGAGTGGGACAGGAGAGAAAGAGAGGTTACATAAATTCACAGAAAGAGAGGGCGGGGGTGACAAATCTTCCTGTGAAGAGCATAAATTAAACTCAAGAAGCAGGTACTCAAGTTGAGGATATGAGGATAAACACACACACACATACACACACACACTCTTCATCCTGACTATAACTGAAAGCCCCTCCTGGGAGGGGGTTACCGCACATGTCCCATCACATAGCTGGTGCTATGGCAACAGCAGCATAGTAAGAATATAATAATCATGTTATATAATCCTACAGTAACTGAACTGATTGTTCAGTAGAAATATCAGATAGCATTGTCAGTGGCCAAGACAAAACTGTATCTGTTTTAACATGTTATATGCATTTACACAATAAACATTTGCTAAATATTTTGCTAATGTAAACCTGTATTGTTTATATTAGCTTGCTGTTTTAGCTGTGAAATTGCAGACTGTCACCAACTGAATAGTGCTTGCTAGTGCTGAATAGTGCATTAGGACACTAAGGAAAACATAACATGAAAATTATGGCCATATTCTGCAGAGAGCCTCCTTAATCTTACACAGTGACCTTCTTAGCTAGAAATGTGTTCTGTCATTTTTATAGTTGCATGTTGGAAACCTACAATAAACAAGGTAAGACAAAAAATATAAGATACATCTGGATCAGGTCTACGCTATACACATATACTTTAAAGACCTGTGTGTGCCATATTCTCTACCATAGAAAATGATAGTTATAGTCTCAATGTGTCTCTCAGTCTGCCTTGTGAACAAACACACCTCAACTCCTAAGGCTGGATATTGACTGCCTGGATCAATAGTATCATATGCTGGTGTCTACAGCTACACACATGCAGGATCATAACACAATATATGGAAGATAAAAGCCAAGTGCACTAACGAGGCCTATTGAAAAGCTTCCTCCAGTGCCCTGCGCTATCACCCTCAGGGGCAGTTATGAAAACATCATTGAAGAGGGGACCTTGGGAAATACTGAAGATGGAATGCAATGATATGATTGTTCTCCCTTGTCAGTGTCTGGGCTTTTATTTTATGAATGGGAGGTCAGATTGTGTTTTGATAGAGTAATAAATGGGGCAGTGATATATGAGCTGTTTGGAAATGTCCCAATATTACCTTTTACATCCTTTGTCAGTCTTAGCCAGTGTAAGATATATTGGTTAAATTTTGTCATCTTTAAATCCAGAGAACAAGAAATCTTGGAAATGAACATTTAAAAGTAAGTATATGTAATGAAGCTCTATGTATAACCAGCAATAGTGTAGTTAGGATGATTAAAAAGTATAATTTCTATAATGACAGTGCCCCTTCTACCCTCTTTTGTGTCAATAAAATTTTCCTTAATTGTCTACTTTGTGTTTTCAGAAAAAAATATTCCATAAAACAAAATCATTCAATAATTCAGGTAAAGAATTCATAAACGCTAATTTTGTAAATTACCTCTGCTTGGTTGTCACACTCATTAACCTTCCTGCTCTTTACACACACACCAATATACCTCTGACTCAGACAGATAAAGCTGTTTAATATAGAGAACCTGTCCTAATGGTATCTTCAGGGGCAGCAGTGGATTCACATATGCTAGATAAACAGCCTAATAAGCCTGCCCCACTATCCCTCCATTAGAAAGCTCTGCCAGGGAATAATTTGTTTGTTTGTTCCTCTGTGTGTGTATGAGAGAGAGAAAAAGAGAGATGAAGGAAGTTTGTGACACGGCTTTTGACAGCTGCAAAAATTGCGTGGTGGAGTGCGAGGTACAGTGCGAGGTTGCCCGCAGGGCCAGACTGATGCTGCCGATCACAACCTATTCTGTGTTTGTGTGCGTGAGAGAGAAATATTTATGGAGGTAGTTTTGAAGAAGTGGTAATAACTTTCATTTTATTTATATCCTTATAGAACATCGATTGACATTAGGCTTTCACTCTGTTTAACTTATATAATATTTTAAGTCATCGTTTTAGCTTGTACTGTATGGCTACCTGTGCAAACTCTCAGCAGGAGTGTTACTGTGTAATTTTCCACTCAGCCAGTGTTGGATTGCCGCTTGGATTGCTAATATGTAAAGGGGATGGCTCAGAGATTTCTAAACTAGGGGGCATCACTTTTCTCTGTTTTTTTGTATGGGCTTATATGCAATACACATAGTGTGTGTGTGTGTGTGTGTGTGTTGTGTGTGTGTGTGTGTGTGTGTGTGTGTGTGTGTCCACAAACGGGAGTAACAGGGTCATGGCCAGTGGGCCAGGTAATGACTCTCCCACTGGCCCCTCCATGCGGATTTCTGCTCTGTGGACCACCACTCTTAATGATAGCACAAGGAGGCACATTGACTGTTGTTGTTTGAGTGTGTGTGTGTGTGTGTGTGTGTGTGTGTGTGTGTGTGTGTGTGTGTGTGTGTGTGTGTGTGTGTGTGTGGTCACATGTACCAGTAAGAGGATGTAGCCTAGCCTGAATATAGATGGATGTTATGATTTAAGTGAATATCTGTGACACATTACCTTATACAGCCTCAGGCTATTAGTATGTATAGGATTCCATATAGTGTCTGATGATGCATGGGCAGTATGGTAATTGGGTTTCAGTTGGACTACAGAGTGCCTACTTGTTGTGCACTGGTTTATCACAAACAATGCTGTAAACTCAGAAACACAGTTGTGTAGTGCATACAACAAATACTTCCAAAAGTCTTATAATTTCACTTCACTGCAGGGAGGGTTTTGTTTTTTGTTTGTGCACAGTAATATGCATACATGTAGGAAATTTTGTATGTTTACTTTATATATACATGTTATATACTTGTTGACCACTTGTGTCTGATACTCATGTATACTGTGTGTGTGTTGTGTGTGTGTGTGTGTGTGTGTGTGTGTGTGTGTGTGTGTGTGTGTGTGTGTGTGTGTGTGTGTGCATGTATGTGTTTGTTTCCTCCAGTGACATGAGCATTCGATAGAGCTGGGGATGGCTAGAAGTCGGCTTTGTGAGAATTTAATAGCTTTCATTTTCCAGCCTGCTTGACCTTCTCCATGCCACATATTAGATATGCATTACACCTGAAGTCTCACATGGCCAGATACATCTGCACCCTCTCTTTAGTAAATTCTCTCTCTGCACTCCCCTGAGTCCTGCAGCTTACGCCCCACCCCACTGATACTCGACTAGTTTAAGCCATAAGGGATCAAGCCTGGAATTACATGTTATCCACATGCCTTCAAAATACCACAGAATACTGTATGTTTGATGACTTTGGTCATTTTGTTGCCATGACACTGCGGTGAATACCGTAACTCTTTCTAAAATTTCACGTTTTCAAAGTTGGTGTTATTCTCTTTTTTGCAGTTCCCTGAACAAATTTCTGCTCTTTGAGTTCTTGTTCTTAGTTCTTCCCGTTGTTTGCATGTAATTTAAAGTCATTTACAGGATATGTCTCATTATGCTGGTGCTCAAATCCAAACTATGAATGAAAGAATGCGTGCTCATCAGTGATGTTACCTTTTTGAAGTTATCCTTGCAGAATAACATGATCATCCTCTATTCTAAATATTGTAGTCAAGTAAATCATCAAAATGCCTAAATTTTAAAAACTGTGCAGTTAAATATATTCTTTGCACAACCGTCTACTTTTGAATGGCCTTGACAGCCTCTTCAGCAGTGCTTGCTGGGGCTAAAAATCCTTCTTTTCCCCTCTTCTCAGTCTCACTCTAATTGTGTCACCTTATCAAAGGCTGGGAGAAACAAGAGTGCAGATTAGTTTCCATTCAGGGCCAATCTAATCCTTTCAACTCGCCCTCTCATAATCTATCATTGCCAGTCAGTCAAACAGCTCTGCACAACAGCAATGTTTACTAACCAAATGAATAGATGTTGGACATCTAATTCTCCACAAAAAAAGATAGCCCCAATAAGGCTTTTTATGTCTGTTCTGTGAAATCTAAATCACTTTGATTTCTGAGGTTCTCTAAATGGTCTTTGATGTTTACAAAGGGTGGAATTGTTTTATATTGTTACAAATGATGCAATCTTTTTTTCTTTCAAGGTCTGTCTGGATAGTAATTGAAAACAATTATCCAATGCTTTGCTCTGCTTTGCTGATAATACCCACCTCTTACTGTACATCAGCTAAATCATGTTGGGCATTATTTTCAGTATCCTTATACTGAAGCCCCAAATTAGCCAGAGCATCTACACATTTCCCCCTTCAGACTAGTGTGGACATTTGGGTTAATCCAAATCAATATCTGTGCATGTTTTACGCATTACTTATGGATTCAGTCAGGATGCAAGATGCATATATGTTAGCTGGTGTCACCTTAACACCTCAGTAGGATTTTTTGCTGGTATACACGGCAGAATGAACAGAAACTTGCCAGCCTGGTGGTATTCCAATGCATATTTTGTTTTTGCGTGTCATTTAATGCCATTTAAACTGCATTTACTTCTATTGTGCAGAAACGGCGTGCCATTTTCCACCTACTGTCACAGGTAACATTAGAGTGTGTGGGACATAAATAGCCATGTCCGACACTAAGGTGGTGGAGGGGTCGTCGGGTGAATAGTACGTTGGACCCTGACTGATCGTTAATTATATATGCAGGTCAACTAGTTAACTCTACATCTGCGCAGATAGGATTAACCTCCTTTGTGTTGCTTAGGGCTATAGGGACAGAACAGCGTGAAATGACACACGAAATGCTTAAAATGCGTTGACATGGCACGCCAAAATGTCCTTAAAAGTGGCATGCTATTTATATGCATTATGTTGAAGTTGCAGGTATTTCAGGAGAGAAATCATATACAGTCCCCTCAAAGTATTGGAAGAGGAAGGCAAATACCTTTGTTCACGAAGACATTTGGGTTTAAGATCAAAAGATGAGTATGAGACAAGAGTTCAGAATTTCAGCTCTCATTTGCTGGTATTCACATCGAGATGTGTTAAATTACTCAGGACCTACCACCCTTTGTTTAAACCCACATATTTTTCAAGTGAGCAAAACTTTTGGAACATGTGACTGACAGATGTTTCTTGTTTCCCAGGATTTGCCTTTTAGGTTGATTTTCCAAACATTAAATAGCTCTGCATGACTAGTCTAAGTTTTCATCCTTGGTTCAAACATATAAAGGCTGCATTTCCTGTTTAAGAGGATAAACCAACATGAAGACCAGAGAGCTGTCTTTGGGAGAAAAGCAAGCCATTGTCAACCTGAGAAAAGAAGGAAAATCGACCAGAGCCATTGGACAAACATTGGGCATAGCAAGCACAACAATTAGGAATGTCCTGAAAAAGAAAGAAACTACTGGTGTACTGAGCAACAGACGTCGAACAGGTCGGCCAAGGAAAACAACAGTACTTGATGACAGAAATATAGTCAGAGCTGTGAAGAAAACCCCAAAACATCAGTAAGTGACATCACCAACGACCTCCACAGTGCAGGGGTATCACAATTCACTGTTCGAAGAAGACTCAGAGCAGAAATATAGAGGCCACACCACAAGATGCAAACCACTCATCAGCAGTAAGAATTGGAAGGCCAGATTGAAATTTGCAAAGAAGTACAGCGATGAGCCGCAAAAGTTCTGGAACACAATCTTATGGACTGATGAGACCAAGATTAATCTCTACCAAAGTGATGGAAAGGCCAAACTGTGGAGAAAGAAAGGAACTGCTTAGGATCCCAAGCTCATCTGTGAAGCATGATGGAGGTAACGTCATGGCTTGGGCATGCATGGCTGCTTCTGGAACAGGCTCATTAATATTTATTGATGATGTAACTGATGATAGTAGCAGCAGAATTAATTCAGAAGTGTGCAGAAACATTTTGGCTGCCAATTTACACAGAAATGCATTGAAACCAATTGGGATGAAGTTGATCATGCAGCAGGACAATGACTCAAAGCACACTGCCAACAAAACAAAGGACTTCATCAGGGGAAAAAAGTGGAATGTTTTAGACTGGCCAAGTCAATCACCTGGCCTTAACCCAATAGAGCATGCATTTCACCTCCTTTAGAGGAGACTGAAGTGAGAAAGACCCCGAAACAAACAAGAACTGAAAGAAGCTGTGGTAAAAGCATGGAACACACATCTAGATGTGAATACCAGGAAATAAAAGCTGAAATTCTGAACTGTTGTCTCATACTCATCTTTTGATCTTAAACCCAAATGTCTTCAGTGAACAACAAAAACAAAGGAACTTGCCTTACCGTTCCAATGCTTTTGGAGGGCTATGTACAAGTGTGTGAATGAAGTAATGATTAAAGAAATTAAAGAAGTGTTTCCCACAGTAAAGCAAAGATAGAAAGATGAAATAAAAACCAGAAAGTCCAGTTTGAGGGCTTCTCAGATGCCAAAACACAATGCAATATTCCATCCTTGTTTTAGCCAAACTGTATGATCTCAATGTTTGCATTGTGATGAAGAAAAAGATGGCCCAGGACCTTCTTTTCACTGGAATACTCTTCTGTTTTGTGTGTAGCCCTCTGTAGAGGCACTCTGCACCACATTTCATTGAGCTGAATGAGAAAACACTGTTTTTTGTAGCAGTCCCATTGTCCAACCAAGGTAGAGAGATACAGAGAGAAGAAAAGGCCCCCCTCTTGCGCTGAGTCACAGTCCCCGCATGGTCTGTGTCTGGGATGTGAAAGTTAATAATTTGACCTGTTGGCAGTTTCATCTTGCCCAGCAAGTCTGTGACCTTCTGACTCCAGAAAGAGATGAAACTTACAGTCCCTGCAGGGCCATATGACATCTCCATAGATAAACAGAGGCCACCCAGGTACTAGCAATACAATTCATTGGCTTGCACTAACACCTCTATTTATAACTAATATAACATTTTGGAGTTGACAAAGTCTGTGAAGGAAAGTAAAATGTATGCAGTAAATGCTGGCATTGCAAACATGTCAGGATGGAAGACTCCACCGGCCAACATACAACGAGGATCATCATACATAATTGTTGATATTCAAACTTGATACACTGAAAGTGGATAAACTGTAATCGAAACCTACATGAAATCATTATTTAGAACAGGGATATTCAATTAGAATTCAAAGAGGTCCAGTTAGAGAAAATTTCCCGAAGCAAAGGTCCGGAACATCAAAACGACTAACTTGCGTTATCATTCAGTACCATAATCAACCATATCAACAATGGACTGTCAAATCAAATAATATTTCAAGAATATTCACTGTCAGTTTTCACATCAAACTGGAGGGATAATAAATAAGAACTACTCTAATAATAAATTCTAAATTTAAGTGAACTAAAATTAGGGGCCAAATTTTTAGAAAAAAATAAATAAAAAGCGCAGCTTGAAGTGATGAAGTGCAGTCTTAACCAATTTTATAATAAACATTTTAACAAATGAACAGCTGTAATGCCTCCTGTTCTCTTTCATTCCCTGTCATATACCACTTTTCTTTCTCTTGTTCAGTTAGAGACTTGAGCTCTAGCTTGTCCTGCCAGCTAGTATTGGAGATCTATGAGATATTGTGGTGTTAAACTGCCCGTGGGAGGAATGTACATGGAAGAATCTGTACATTCATGATTAAAAGCCATGTGAAGTATCTTTTCCCTTTCACCCCCGCAATTTGTGTGTTTTCAAAACGTCACTGGTGAATCTCGCGGATTCGACTCTAGTGTTGTGTCGTTCAAAGAACGTTTCGTTCATTCGACCTAATCTTGTATGGGGCATTCACTCGTTACACAGAAGCTGCATGGTCCCCGTCAGCACAGGAAACAGAATTGATTAGTTCACGATTCTCAACTGTGGGTGTCTGGGTTTGAGTCATTCATTTGTCACGTGACAGCTGGCTACAGGCTGTGGTTAGCAGGCAGCACAGGAACCAGAATTGATTATTTCACGACTCTTAATTGTGGGTCTCTAGGTCTGAGTCGTTAATTTGTGACGTGACCGCTACTGCGGAGCAGGAATGAACTACTCATTTACCGTTCACATGGGTCCTCCTAAGTCTTTCGTTCATTCCGCAGGCTGAGTGACTGCCAGCGCCGGAGAATGAAAGACAGGTCAGTTGACAGGTAACAGTCACTGGTCTGACTTATATAGCCTAGCTATTTTGTTAATTATGTGACTATTATTTTATAAAGCATAACATTATTACAGTGCAGTGATGTTGTGCTAAGTTATAGTTTAACACAGCCGTACCGTAACTTTAGTTCTGCTAGTGTTTAACATTACTGCTAACAGCTGATGAGAGTTGTTCTGAGAGTTGATGAGAGGGTCTGCTCCACTTCAGTGCCCTGGCAGGGTTCCTTCGGGAGCCGAATTACCTCAGAGGTCGTCTGCTCTCCAAAACAAACAGACCTGGTCATTAAAACATTAAAACACAGCTACGTAGCAACGTTAGTGTTTGCCCTGTAAACAGCTAACAGCTGATCCAGGTCCACCAGAGAAAGCAACGTAACTTTTCCTTTTTATTTACCAACAGAGCCGTGCTGTTGTTTCACAGCTCGTGACTGGTGAACAACCTGAAGTGTTTGAGAGCGATGTGCTCATGTTTGTTTCTCTCTGTCTGCAGAATCCGGACCTGATGTGGCCCATTCTGCGTCCAGAACTGCCAAACTTCTGTGTTTATATGTGTTTATTTCTTTGTTCCGATCTATGTGTTCTTTAAGAACTTGGTGGTTTGATCCAGATTATCATTAAATTGGTTGAATTTTAATAAGAGTGTGTTTATTCATATAGGCTAGGCAAGGCAAGGCAAGTTTATTTGTATAGCACATTTAAACAACAAGGTAATTCAAAGTGCTTTACACAAAACATAAAAGCAACAGGGAAATATAAAAAAGTTTAAAAGCAACATAAAATACAATAAAAGTTACAGTGTTACAATCAGGGTTAAAAGAATTTAAATGGAAAATAAAAACAGGCTAAGGGGTTGAGCAAATAATTGAGTTACAATTATTTTGAAAAGACAATAAACAGAGAAGTACACTTAATATACTCTCTCTAGCTAGTCTGTACTCGGGTACATAGCAATCTTTGGGTCCACTGAAACTCCAAAAACCCTCAGACACTGCAAAGAAACAAGATCATGCAACAGGACAATGACTCGAACGCGATTTAAGACCACTTCCTTCACTCCGTTCAATCTCACTCCCATTATCTTTTCACTCAACTTTTCACCTACTCATTTCTCACTGTGTAAATATTTAATTATAAGCAAAGGTGAAAAGCTAAAAACAAAGAAAAAGAAAACAGGACAGTAAAAGTTACAGTGCAGTGTAAGTTATCAATAAAAAGAAAAATCTTAAAATATTTAATTAAAAGCAATGGTAAAAAGAAAAGTCTTCTGTCTTAATTTAAAAGAACTGACAGTTTCAGCAGACCTGCAGTTATCTTGGAGTTTGTTCCAGATATAGGGAGCATAATAACTGAATGCTGCTTTTCCTTATTTAGTTTTGACTCTGGGGACTGAGACCAGACCTGGCCCCGATCGACCAGAGAGGTCTGGATGTTTCATAACGAAGCAGAAGATCAGAAATGTGTTTTGGCCCTAAACCATTTAGTGCTTTATAAACTAACAGCAGGATTTTGAAATCAATTCTTTGACATACAGGAAGCCAATGTAAAGACCTCAGAAGTGGAGTGATGTGATCCACCTTTTTGGGGTTAGTGAGGACTCAAGCAGCAGCTTACTGAATCAGCTGCATCTGTCTGATGGATTTCTTAGGGAGCCCTGTAAGGACACTGTTACAATAGTCGTCGACTGAAGATAAATGCATGGATAAGCTTTTCCAGGTCCTGCTGAGACATAAGTCCTTTAATCCTTGATATAATTGTCTTAATATGGCTTAATATGGCTCCTCAAATTCAGGTCTGAGTCCATGACTACACCAAGATTTCTGGCTTGATTTGTGGTTCTTAACATTACAGATTGAAGTCGAGCACTGACTTTCAATCATTCTTCCCTGGCTACAAAAACAATAACTTCAGTTTTATCCTTATTTAATTGAAGAAAATTCTGGCACATCCAATCTGTGACCTGCTCAATACAGTTACTGTATTGAACTACAGCGCCTGTATGGGATTATAGTCCACTGGTGAAATGGTTATGTAAATCTGTGCATCATCTGCATAATTATGGTAACATATTTTGTTGTTTTTCATAATCTGAGCCAGTGGAAGCATGTAAATGTTAAACAAAAGAGACCCCAGAATGGAGCCTTGGGGAACTCCACATGTCATTTTTTTCATCTCAGATGTGTAATTACCTATAGACACAAAGTAGTCCCTATCCTTTAAGTAGGATTCAAACCAGTTTAGTAATGTGCCAGAAAGTCCAACCCAGTTTTCAAGTCTGTCTAGTAATATGTTGTGGTCAACAGTGTCGATTGCAGCACTGAGATCCAATAATAATAAGACTGAAATTCTGCCACTGTCAGTGTTTAAATGGATGTCATTGAAGACTTTAACACAAGCCGTCTCAGTACTGTGATGTGGTCGAAAACCTGACTGGAAGACACCAAAACAGTTATTTAGTGCCAAGAAAGCACTAAGCCGTTGAAAAACAGCCTTTTCAATGATTTTACTTAAAAATGGGAGATTTGATATGGGCCTATAATTGCTCATGAGTGAACTGTCTATATATATAATATAGTATATAGTGTATCAAGCTTATTATTTAATTATATTTACTGCAAATCTGAAATTAATATTTCACTCATGGATAAGGACGTTAGGCTACTGTATGAATGAGCATGTTAGAGATAGAGATAATAATTATATACATAAGCCTTTATATGGCTGGTCTGGTTGTATACTCATATACTGACATTGTGAAAATGGAAGGATTTAGGCGGAGTAGGGGATTGCATATAGACAACATATTTCTGTGGTTTTTACATGGTTTGAATTTCGTTGTGGGTCCAGTGGGCTTTATATAACGATGATATACAGTAATCAAGAGAATCAAGTGAATTTGTGCATTATACTTTGTCAAATAAAGCAAGCCAGGCAGCCTTCCATGTTTGAGAACTGCACTGGCTTTTAATTGTCCACTAGAGGGCTGCAATGCTGCAATAACCAGCCTAGTTCAAATGAACGAAATGACTCAAAAAAAGATTAGTACATTTTAATGAGATTTGAATGAACGAGTCTGTTAAAAGATTCGAACTTGCTATCACTACTCGACTCGCAAGCATCGGAATGCACAGATTTTATTGGCTGATCAGCATCACATGAAACGACTGGAGCACATGCGATTGGTCTGGGAGTTTCCTGGCCCGCTAAGCCAGTACAGTAAATGCTAGAGAAGCTGCACGGGTTAAAATAGAAACACTCCATCACGAGGTAGTATGTGTCAATAATAAATCGGCTGTAGGTCGGCGGTCTGGAGAGGACAGCGGCTGGGTCCGGATCCGGACCGCGGTCCGCCTATTATTGACCTCTGTTTTAGAAGATAATGGTTCTTGGTATGGGAAATTAATCCATAAGGGTCTGTGATCACTGGTCCTTCTTCCAGATTGATGTTTCGTTGCAATGGGCCGAGAGCGTCTGTTTTTTAATGGAAATTTCCATGTTCACTGTACATTTGCATAACAAGCAAAACAAATTGGTCCCTGTCCACTTCTTAGAGCAAGTGATATACCATCTCTAATGATAATGTATTAACAGGCCCCAGTCTAGTTGTTGCACTCATCAACTCACACTGCCTCATTATGTCTTTTTGGCTTGTAACTGTATTAAGATACATTATAAGTCTATTTGATGCTAAACGTGTGGGCTGCAAATCTTTGCTGAAGTAATTGTTTCATAAACATTGTACATCGTGAGTCACACACATATAAACCTAACCTAAAGATGTTACTTGCTGTGAGATAAACATTAACATCTTTGCAGCGTGTCTTGTATACTCTGATTCTTTTTGTTGCACTCGTCATCCTTCTATTCCTTTACCTCTATTATATACATCAGCTAGCATTTCACAGAGATGATCATAAACCATCTGGATCGCCGAAGTGATGTCAGGGATATGTCCAAAACTAAGTAGTGGATACATATACACACTCGGACACTCAAATGAAATGGAGGACTGTAACAGCAGGGCACTATGTAGGTGATAGGACAACTGGCATATGTAACAACACTAACTAAAAATTAGCCTTGCAACATAGTCTTCCTCAACAGTATGTTGTGTGGCTCATTTTCCATCTAGATCAGTCTAAATTAAAATATAGTACTTAATATTTGTATTTTTAGTGGCCTTTAACAAACACCATATCCCCTAAGACCTAAATGTTTGCAGGCTGAACGTCATGGCTCACCAAAAGAAGTGAGCCTATGGGCAAGTCAATATGTTGGGATTTATTCAGACATGGAACAACAGCAGGGGAGGGTTTACCAGTATAGATGGTTTTAGACAGCAACGATTGAAGCTATGAAGTTGGAGAAATGACTTTCGGACAGAGAGCTTCGGTGAATTTTATGAATATGAACAAAACCTAGGTATGATCACGTAAGTACCCGCACTACAGCTTTTAATGGGAGCTGTAGTTTTTTCTGTGCTCACAAAGTAAGGTTTAATTCTATTGCAACTTATGTTGTTGATTTGTCTTTGAATATGGAATGTAAACTCTATGAACAGGCCTTGTTTTCTTATAAAGACAGACGAAAGAAATTCTATATGAGCACTTGCATTGAGTTACAGAGGCGAGTGAAACAGAATTTTAAAGAAAGTTTTATAACTCTTACTTAACTGTAACAAATATACTAACTTGAATGTAACAATGTAACATTCAAGTTAAACAGTTAAAACCTGTACTTGCACCATTTTCTACTGTAGCGAGAGTGCTGCAGGTGTTGATTTTAGACAGCAGGGGGGCATAGTGTCGCTGGCACGAACAGCCGCGTGCTTGGCGAGAGGTCAAGGGGCGCCGGGAAAATATGGGAAGTAAACTGCGCTATTTTGCATGGACTGGCTGCTGCTGTTATCGGATAACCGATGCTTGTGGGAGAAACCATACATGTGGGCTACGAGAGCTCGTTATCCGTGAGTTAGAGGTGCCACTGCCGTATTTTTTGTAATCTTACCGTGTTTATGCCGTTTTATGTGCCAAATTTGGGCTGCATTCCTGTTGTACAAACAATATTTGCTGCATTATTGCCACGTGTATGCAGAAGTAGTATTGAGTTTCTATTTTCGACTCAAAGAAGATCATTTTATGCTTTTTTTTTGCTTTATTTTACATCATATTACCAGCCCTGAAAGTGGGAAACCAATAAAAAAGAAACCCCGCAAATCGTATTTGAAGGTGTGTGTGTAACTTGTCCCGGCTTCATGAATGATACTTGATTTGCCAGAACATGGCTGAACTACATTGGGATAGACTCTTAACAGGAAAACAAGCAACACAAAACAAGAACCTGGGAAATTACCACTGAATTAGAATTAATATCATCTTATTTACACATTGTTAAAGACTGAGTTGATAAAGAAAGTGACCGGAGGTCAAAGTGACTTTTTTCACTGAAAGTATATCCCCCACACATTATTGGTATTGTATGACAACATTATGATTGAAGCAAATCTGAGGGCAAGTGGGTGCCCTATTCCTTTATAAGGTGTTTAATATTAATTTACTGTTGTCAGTGCATTATTTTGCCCCTTGTAATTGTCTTATTGTACTGCTCTCAACACCTCAACATCCTTTAGGAATCAAAATCTAGCTGTATATAAAGATCAGATGTAAAGATCTATTTACTGTGTGTGCGTGTGAGAGAGAGAGAGAGAGATTTATTGAATGATATAACCCTCTATTTACTCATTTATTATTCAATTAAAGTGATGATTCACTTATATATACCATATGAATATATATATATATATATATATATATATATATATATATATATATATATATATATATATATATATATATATATATATATATATATATATATATATATATATATATATATATATATATATATACATATATATATATATACATATATATACATATATATATATATATGTGTATATATATATATATATATGTGTATATATATATATGTGTGTATATATATATATATGTGTATATATATATATGTGTATATATATATATGTATATATGTATATATATATATATATATATATATGTGTATATATATATATATATATATATATGTGTATATATATATGTACGATTGGTGAAAGTGTGCATTTATGGGTTTCTGTGTGCTGTTTGCCTGGGGGTACTTATAAGATGCGGTCTTATTAAATCAGTGCTAGTAAAGGAGGAACAGACTGAAGTGATAGAGAAGCACAAAGGAACCTGAAGCGATTAAACCCCTACTCAAACCAGCTTAGCAGGGAAAGCTTCACAGAAAGCCAACAATGGTTGCCTTCCTTTTTTAATCTTGCTTCTATTTTGCTTTCTTTTACACTCTCTCTCTCCCCAGCACTATTTACGCCTCCTCCTGTTCTCTCTCTCTCTCTCTAAAACAGATTTTTTTTCTTTTTCTTTATGTATGTCTTCTTTGCGGCACGTTAGGCTGCTTAACTTTACAATACTTATGTCAGGTCAAAACCCAACCTCCCTCAATCTCTCCAATTCAGGATAAAACACTTCTTGCTGCATAAAGTATTACTATATCTTAGACGTCAACCACCTTGAAAGTCCTTCTTTCATTTGTTCATTACAAGCTCTTCCTTTCTTTTCATTCTTTTGATTCTTTTCTTTCTCTAAGGGAGTTTTTGGGGACTCTATGAATTTGCCAGGTTGTTAATTGCACAGCAAGTTTTGTCTAAATCAATAGGGGAGTTGCATAAGTTTATGAGGGGATTAGATGAGAACAAGAGTGTGTGGGTGCGTGTATGTGGAGTAGAAGGTTGAGGTTATATCGTAATTTGGGCCATTTCATTCTCACAGAATTTCTCACTGAACATAAATTTATCAACAGCTTCAGACTTCTTCAGTGTTCCACTTCTGCTGTAATATTTAACTTATAAACTTTCCACTGCAAGTGTTTGGTAGGAATGAATTGTAGTTTTCATTTCAACCTTACCTAAAAACTCATTTAGATGTTGAAAATATGGGGAGTTACCCTGTGGGTATGTCAAGGGTTAGGGTTTGGAACAGGAGCCTGTAAATTCCTCTTACAACACAAAGGTTACGGTCCTCCAACTGCACAAACCACTGTAACGGACTGGATTAGACCACCTGGTGTGGTATTAAAAGGTGGAAGAATCCATTCCCACCCCTCGTAACATCCACATCTCCACCTGCATTTGGCATTGCCCATGAATGCCAGTCATTAAGACAGGATTACAAAGACGAGGCCAACTTCATCCCCAGTGGACCGGCTCCACTTCCACATATAGAGCAACCATTGTTTTAAATGCCACTGCTTCCACCCCCCGGAGACTGGGTTTCAATTCACTGGCCACTGTAGCTTGTACACTGCCAGAGAGGAAATATGATAAATGTGTCTAACTCCGTCTGTCAGGGAGCGGCAGGGCATTCTCTTTTTCCCAGATGCCAACAGGTGGAAAGGGGTAAGCCCTGGTCAGGTTACTAGATTCGTGTATGAGTGTGTATTTGCATTTGTCATCCGTGAATAACACCCTCTCTCTTGTGTTTTTTTCCAGGTGCACCAGAAAGGAGAAATGCGAGCGCTCATCAGAGCCCCGTCGCTTTGCATCAGACATCAAGCAGTGTGTGCGTCTCAGTGTCCACCCAAACAACATCTCAGTGTCCCAGTTTAGTGTTACGGTGAGTAGATAGAAACACACTACTCCTCATCTGTATTAAAAAGAAGAATCACCTGTTCTAAAGGTAGTGTTTCATATCATATCACATCATAAATTTTCTCTCATGCAGTTACATATTGTTAATCTTTCCCACATTACTGGAACAACTTTTCTTTTCAGATGTCCGGATACTTACCTTGTCCAGATACTTACCATTGTTTTATTACTATTTGAAGGATAAAATGTGGTCAAATGTTAATTAGAAGTGATTCAATTTATTTTTTTGTGTAATAATGAAGGATAACTTCAGGAAGCATTTGTTTTAGTGGCGCCACATTGCAGTCAACAGTGAGGCTAGCTGAATTTGTAGCTAGTGAGAAAATCTTGTCTGGCAGATTGACAGTATCACATACTCAAGCTTAATTTGTAACGCAATGTAATTATGCTCTAGATACTGATTAGTAGCCAGTGTTAACTCTATAATCCTGCTTTACACCATTTTACTGCCTGCCAACATGCATCCTTCAAATTCTGAACTCAACTTACAGTCCCGTCCAGTGAAATACTCTCCTAACAAATGTCAACAATCATTAACAGCACACAGTTTAGCTCAGCTGTGTTTATTGTGATTGTTGGCAACTAAATGCAGCACTTTTTCCCCCTGGACATTTCATTCTAAAACAGCTGCCAGATTTAAAGGGTCTGAATGGTTTTTGATTGTTTAAGTATATTGATTAGCGTGCAAGGAACTGTGAGACATTGTAACAAAAATATGTCTCTTGGAGAATTGGAGAAATACAAACACTTGTTGGGTAATTGTATTTCCATAGTGTTCTCCACCTTTTCAACAGAATAATTAATTAATCTTTACCATGATACTGTGTGTTAGGTATATCGCTAGATACAGACTCTGATTACTTTAGTCCCTTGCAGATTTCATCCTCACCAAAAGCACATTTGGATATGACAATTATTTTACACTGGCAAAGGAACAGGTGGCTGCTAATGTTTTTAAGAGGCTGTGTATGTATGTGTCTGCATGTGTGATCTCACTGCAGGTACAGAATTGACATCATGGTATTCTGTATCTTCCAAAGCATATCATTTTTGCAGGTTTTATCAGGTGTGTTGAAATAGTATATTTTGAAGGTTGTAACCTTAACCACATTAAGTGATGTCACTTTTCAATGCCCATTTCCTATTTAATGGTGGTTTGGAAATGACGTTGAATCTCAGAGACCAAGTGCATAAATATCCAATATGATTTCCTAAGGTCAAGCCTGAATGATTATTTTCCATCCGTATTGCTCGTAGGTCATGAGAGGTGTTGATTTTCTTATGTACACCTCTGCATCACTTTAATGATATTCATGGGGTGTGTATGTATGTGTGTGTGTGTCTGTGTGTGAGAGAGAGAGAGAGAGAGAGAGAGAGAGAGAGAGAGAGAGAAAGAGAGCCTTCAGAGAGTGTTTAACCTTTTCCCACTGAGCAGACTTTATCCAAAGGCTATGCCACACATCTCCAATCCAACTGATTGCAGGTCAGAGGCTTCTGACAGACAGACAGGTGCTCCTTCTTGACCTTTGTGTTATTAATATTTGTTTGGAAAGATAAGGCAAAGCATTCTCGAGAGAAACAGACTCTCCACTGCTGAAATCAGACCAACTATAAGAAACAAGCCATTATTTTCTTTTACATTTATTTCTCTCTTGGGTTGTTTACAGTATATGAGTTTCTTCTTTTATACCATATGCTTCTGGTGGAGTTATCTCTGTAGCTACAACTCACAGCTTTGAGCACAAATAATGCAGTGGCACTTCTTATTTCTGGTTAAATGGCTGTAAAACATTTTTTACATTAATATTACATTAATGCATTAATTAGCTCATACATAGAGAACGATTTTATACAATATATATTACAATAAATTATTTCCTAAAGTTATTTAAGAGTATAATATCAGGGATGACATTTGTAGGCTAAATTCTCACCAGTCGTTTTTTCCATCACATATTCTCTGCATTAGATATGGTGTTTTGTAAACTACAGGAGGGCATTTGTGTATGTGTGTGCGCGCATATGTGAGGCGGATGTTTCTGGCAGATGAATTGGTTATTTTCATATTTATGCAGCCCTGCTGTGGCTATGCTTGGCTGTGACTACTCTAAATGTAATTGAGGAAACTCAAGGTCTAGCTGTATTTCCTCCTTAAAAGGAAAAATAAATTAAAGTTAGAGAAGAAGACGATGAGAGGTAAAGAATGAGAGAGATGATGTATAAGAGATAGAAGCTCAGTGGTGCACTGTCCATCTTATGTGGGAAGCTGTGTATCTGTTCACACCCGCACCTCCGTCTTTTCATTAAGCAGCAATATAAAAACAGCCCAGGTCAGCCCTACTCGCTAGCTTTCAGCATCACATCATAAGTGTACTATGGTCTGTGCCTCAAATCAATGCCTAGGCCAAGGCCCACTGTAGACACGCTTTTCCATCAATATGTATATTTTGGTCGTGACCCTACTCCATCTGCATCCACAGCCTTCTTTTTTCCCCTTGGTATTCAAGGACAGTGGGTATTTTTTCCTTTTTTCCACCTGCTCCACCTGAAGCCAGTTTTTGCTGAGGTGTAGAGAGAGCTTACACAGCGTTTTCAGATGAAGAGGGAAGATTTGCATTCTCTGTTTCCCATAGAGTCCGAATTTCCCTCCCTTTCCAGCAGCCTGTATGCCTGCACTTCTCTTCTCCCCTTCATTTTTCTTCACCTCGGTCTTCCTGCTATTTCTGTCCTCCTCCTGTCTATAGTCTCTTTTCATCCTGCTCTTTGTTTTAGCCATCTATTTTTAATTGGCTTGCTCCATCTCTTCTAACTCCTCATCTTTCCACTTACCTTGTCCTTCTGTTTTTGTAATTTCTTTCACTAAAAACAAATATGAACCAGAGATTGAGGACATTAAGATGGAATGTTAAATCCACACAGCTCATGGATGCCGCGAAGTTACGGGAGGTGGCTAGAAAGGTAGTAGTGCTTGTAGCCATCAAATATGGGCCATAAAAATTGTTTTCTGCATCATAACATTTTGATGTTTTTTGGATGTCCAAGCAGGATGCATCTGATTTCTGTTCATATATTAATCTCATATTCAAGAGTACCCCAAGGCTCCTCTGGCCACTGACCACCCTGCAGATGGATCTTTACTCTGCTGAGAACTTGGTGCTGGACGTCTCATGAGCAATATTGTGTTACAGACATATTTGAAGAACATATTGGCTCCAAACCTGATCTGAAGTACTCACAGACGTGGGTGTCTGACCACTGTAGTCATATAATACCAGTTGGGGCAGATATCTAATTTGTTTATCTCTGATCATAATTGCACTTATAAAAATGCACTCTGTCGTGTTACATTAATAATATTTTAAAATGATGAATGATTTTCACTATGTAATGTGTGCTGTTAAGAATGTGAAACCATTGAAACGTAACTGAATACTCCATAGCTTTGATTTGTTTTGCTACGATTCACCATAGTATCAGAGTTATTGATCACTTTCATTAGCTCATTTCATTATTCTTTTATTATATTTCTTATTACAGTCAATGCATTTACCATGAAGTTATTATTTAGTATAATGTTACATCAAATACTCACACCTTTTAACACATCTTTTCTTTCCCTCTCTACAGCTGGTGTTGGAGGCCCATAATGTCCCAGAACTCTCTGCGGGTGTCAACTGCACCTTTGAAGACCTGGCTGAAATGAATGGCTTGGTGGACGGAAACCGGATCAAATGCTTCTCCCCGGCTGAGAAAGAGATGCCACGCATTATTGTTGACAAAGGTAAGAATGGACATATTTGCAACCGTTTTTTCCCCCAAAGCAACAAGCTACTCTTCTATATTAGCCAATGGTGGATTTCACAGCGTTTTTTTCACTTGATTTGATGTTTGCATCGTGAACATACACAGAAACTGTCTCTGTGTACATGACGATAACAACACCTGTGATAATGTGGAGGTAACTTGTCAAAATGTAATTATTTGTATTATAATATTAGGAAATATATAAACAAAGCCATTGCCAACATCAATTAGTAATCAGCCTTAAAGCACCTGTTGAATACAAACATGTCTGTCAGAGGTAAGCACACATTCCCTTCAGACAGAAGCCTACTAGTCCTGGGGCTATGAGTGTTCTAATAATTTTTGTTTTCTCGTTGCCATCAGAAACTCAGTGGGCCTTGGAGCACTGCCCTAGGACATGTTTAGTAATTGAATGAACATTAGTTATTACGATGCTGTGGGATTTATTTACCAGCCTCCCTCAAAGTGGATATGCTCCAGAGGGAGTGATGGGACCCCAGTTAACCCCAGTGCAGAAAGGAGAATATCAAGCTGTACAGCTAAGTGTTTTTACTACACTATTTCAGCTAATTTAGTGCCTGGAGATTATACAGTCCCCACAGACAGTGTCACTGTTTTCGTTGCTTTCAAGAAGCAAACAGCTAAAACAATTCTGACAATGTTCATTCCACAAACAGAGAAGAGAAAATATATTTGTCTCTCTGTAATTCCCCCGCTCTTAACCTCCCCTCTCCGTGGTCGGCTAAGCCTGTTCTAATTGAAAAAAGCTTCCATCTGGGAAGGCCTGTCCCTAGGCAGGCAATCCTTCATCACCAACACTCATTGTGTCCCCATGTTGAGATGATAAGGATGAGATCTCCTTCCATACTTCCACAAGAAGAGCTGAATAATGAATGAAAAGAAAAAAATAGAACAGAATGCTGATGAGCATGATCCATCAGTAATGCTAAAAATGTACGCACAAAGGAATGCTCACTGATGTTTTTAGGTCCCACCGATGTTGATTTCAGAGCTCTAAAGAAATTTGTATTAAGGCCTGCTTGTGTGTAATTGAAGAAAAGTATAGTCTTAAGTGCAGGGAGCTAAAGTGAGCAGACTATCATGAATTTCCAATGCTGGTGAGACATTTTGGCCTCAGCTGTACTCATGAACAAATATTCACATTTCCTTCTTGTATTCAGTGCACCCACACGAACAGAAGCTTTACAAACACATGTACTGCCATGAACAAATACACGGCACCACTGCAATAAAGTAATCCACAGATAGACACACATGTACAGATGTAAGGCTGACAGAGAGCCTGAGGGTGCTTCGGGGAATTAAAAACATTTGTTTAATGTTTGCCATGTCAACCACATGTAAAGCTGATGATGCTGCAGTCATGCAAACATAGATGTGTAAATATGTACTTTGACACACACAAATGAAGCATACAGCATTTCTCCCCATATTTAGCTTTGCCTTTCTCCTGCAAGCACACACGATTATGTCTTTCCCTGTTTCGGGTAGAGGAAGATATCCCACATTTTTGCCTATATTTGAACCTTTCATCTTCCATTTTTACTAGTACTCATTAGTCTAAGCTTGGTTGAAAGAGAGAAAAGAAGGGAGAGCGATGGATGGAGGGAAGAGAAGAGGGGAGGGATAGATAGTGTTAGCAGGCTTCAAGGTAACATTTAGGTGGCCTAATTAGGACAGATCCGTTGTCAGCGGTGCTTTACTGTGATTGATGAATGATTCCTTCTTTGTTAGAGAGATGGAGAGAGACACCGGGGAGAAGAAGGAGTCACAGTGTGGAAGGAAGAGAAAGAGACCTGTGTGTAGAGATAGAGTGGGGATGAGAGAGGTACAGAGGTAGTGTAGCAAGAGAGCAGTTAGATGTGTGAATGTGCTGTTGAATTAAACATGAACTCCTTCATTAGGGCCAGACAAAAGGACACACCAAATACAGATGAGGCTCAAGCTCACACACACATACACACACACACACACATATACATGGTTTCTGTTTCATCTTCTTCCCCCTTTACCTTGTCAAAGACACTCTCAAAGACTTTTCTGGGGGAATATTTTCCATCCCAAGGGAAATGTGTGTGCACCAACTTTTATTGTCTCTTGTAAGACTGCAGGTATAGGGAGACTTAACCCAACAAAACCCTTCTACTCTCCTGCTCTCTTAAGATACTGCCTTTACCGCTGCAACAGGCAGAGCACCTGTGGCTCAAAGCAGTGCAATCACCTTTACTTCATGGGAAAATATAATGTGTCTAGACACAGAAAAGGGGTTGTGTAAATATATTTATATATAAGTAATATGTGAACAAGTGAATAAAATGATCAGCGTACAGGCAGAGGTGAAGTGTCTACCTACTGCTTGTTCTGGAAAAGTAGCTATGACAACCCATAGCATAATACTGCTTTGTTACTGCTATTTGTTTTCAATGTTGAATGAAGCAGTCAATTATGAGTTCAATAACAAAAACAATTCTTGTGTCTATTCTTATTTATTCTATTCTTAGTAGTTCTTGTGCTTTTTCTCCTTTCCCCTTTTTTACCTGATTATAAAACATTCTACCTCTTCGCATCAAATTATTAACCTTGACTATCATCTGTTTTCTCTAGGTGACCACCAGATTGTGCAGCTCTATCTCAAGTCCAAGGAGACAGGCCTGGCATTCGCGAATACCAGTTTTGTTTTCTACAACTGTAGCGTGCACAAGTCGTAAGTCTATGTCTACTTATAGAGCACTCAAGAGCACTTCTCTTTAGCAGATAGCATTTCATAATCCTAATCACTTCATATTGATGAAAAAACGTGATTCTTAAATTGTTCTAAATTGTATTTGCTAAATAAGTAAGTAGCTATATTGAGCTTTGAATTTTCTGCTGTTCAATACTAATTCACTTCTTCACTCTCATCTGCTCTCCTTTCAGGTGTTTGTCATGTGTGAGTAGTCCTTACCAGTGCCACTGGTGTAAATACAGGCATGACTGTACCCACGACCCTCGCACATGTTCCTTCCAGGAGGGCAGAGTCAAGAAGCCTGAGGTGAGTCTCATACCAAGTGTTTCACTTGATTTATTTTTTCTTCCCTTTTTTATTAACTACATTAACTCCACTAGGATAGTGAAGTCCCAAATGTAGAATGGAGGGTTGCCTATGTGTGCAAAGACAGTCAAACTGTAGCCTATTAAGACGGTGTCCAAGAATCCCCAAAGTCTTGAATGCTGCCCAGCTCCAGCCAGCCTCTTCGTATTGGGCCAGCCCAGTAATGGTGAAATAAATTGAGGGGTAATGTTTAGCTACGTGAGACTAATAGCTATCATTCTAGGTTTCACATGCAAAAAGAGTTATGTTAAAAGGATTGAGACACCTTTCAGCTGTAGTGCTTCCATCTGGCATGAGTCTCTTGGCATGTCTCGCTCTTGACTGCACATCAAAGGGCAGTGGAAACTAATAAAACGGAGCCATTTCCGCTTGCCCATCCCTATTCCCTGCGACAGCTTAGTCTGTGTGAATTATCAATAGTATTGGCAGCCAGTTCTATTCCCGTCGAAGCAGAGCCCACCATAATTAGGCTGCTCTGCTGCAGAGGACAAGCCACTCACTGGATGGGGTACATTCAGTGAATGCCCCCAACCCGCACACTCTCCATCCTATGAGAGAGGTCTCACTCTGATTTAGAGTCTCTGCAACAGTGGTGGCCTTCAGGGTAGAGCAAGGAGGTAAGGAAGGTTTGGGTGTGTGTCCATGTATGTGTATTACCTCTGGCGTGAGCTTGTGGGTAGAGTATGTCTGTGAATCAGCTTCTATGTATTTGTGTGTGTGTGTGTGTGTGTGTTTGTTTATCCTGAATACAGTTTTCCCCGCCTCTACCCTGCCAAATCACGGTTGTTTTCAGGGGGAGGCTTTTACAGGGAGTTAGTGGCCTGTTAATCCTAGCCTGAGGTGAGCTATGATGAAGATCACTAGTGCTCATGTCTGGGTTGGCAGACGCTGCACGACGGGCAGGGACAAGCTTAGCCAGATTGCCTCCTTTGATGAGCAGTCTGCTCTCAATTGTGTTATTCCACCCATGTTTCCCCCGAGCTATTCAACCTGCGCATACGATATTATTTTCTTTTTCTGCCGTTTCCATTATCCTTTTGAACCTTCTGCTTAGTCACGCCCAAGCCTGAGTCTTTGCAGGTTTACCTTTCCAATTAACTCAGGGGTTGGTGGTCAATGTTGACTGAGGATAATAATGTGTGAATCCTCTCTATTGTGTTGCTGACTAAAAGAAAACCATAAGTAAAGCGAAGGGGATTTGGTATTTGCACATTAATGACATCCCTTTTTTGATGTGTTGTTTCAGAAAAAGCAGGTGTTTTGCAGGCTTAATGACTTTTAATTTGCTTTTAATTAACCCCTCAAATCCAAGGTCATGTATTTGCAGGCGGATTTCTGGTTGCCATTTAGAATTAATAATTTAGACAAACACATACAAGCTTAAGAACATGCAGGTGCACGTGCAACTATCCAAAGAATCGTACCCAAATTTCATGAAAGGCAACAAGTCAACTTTGCTCTATGAATTGGGATGGCTTCTTTCTGCTGCAGATGACTTTTTGTGTACTATTACAATTACGGGATTTCAGGCAGTGATCTGAATAATCCCTTAACGCTATGCTAATGATAGAGGCCAGGCAAATCTCCCTACTGGTTGAGCTTGTCGTTAGTATGCATGGCAGGACAGAGTTAAAGCCAGGCCTGGGTGTACAGTGGGTGCCTTTTTATTCATGCCAGCAATGATATGGGCACATGGATCAGACATTTTCCTGTTGGCACATTAACTAAGGCCACGTGCCCTCTTTGCACTCCACACATCTCAAGGACTCTGCTGTTCTGATGAGCCTCACTGACAAAGAACATGCATGCAGCTTCATTTGATTACACTGAATAAATAGCTAAAAGTTATTCCTGACTATTACTGTTCTATTGATTGTAAGAATAGTCCATGCTTGTTTACCCAATAAGCAGTGTGTTTACCTGCATATTCACCTAAAGCAAGTGAAACTGAGGACACATCCTGTTTCTCTTTGTCTTTGTTGATGAAAACCACAAGAGGATATTCCCTTTTTCTCCTGTCTATAACACAGCATGTTCATATCCTGAGCTGCTGCATATCTTTCCCTAATCTTTTCAGCCGGTCACACACAAAAATATGAAAGTTAGTGAATATATATCACTACCCTTTAGCACATCCTTGCATTAGTTACTTATTGTCTTTGTTGTGGTGATCAATGCCTGGGAGTTTATTTACTAGGAACTTATTGATCAAGTGATCAAGATAATTTTATTAAAGAAGCTAAATGCCAGTGTAATAGTGGTTAGTTCACAATATTAACAGGAATGATAGAGAAAGGAGCTTTGGTTCAATTAATCGAGAAATCAATGCCATACACAGGCACTGGCTGCTGAGGAGTTGCATATTTGCAGAGTGAGGACGAAGTGAATTTGATAATGTAAGCGTAAGATTGAAGAGCTCCATAATGCCTTTGCTCTGCTCTAGCATAGGGATCCTACATTTCATACAACCTGTTTTTTAACAAACCAGCCAGGTTAGGTAAAGTTATTGGTAGACAAACTCTGTTGTAAACATCACAGTTAACAGGCTAACTAGCATTCTTACATAGTTGTGCATGTTGCTCAGTCAAACTTAACTGTGACAACTTAATTGTGTGTGTCGCTACATTCTCAAATCTTAGCATTAGATTACTGAGTAGAATGTTATCATAACCAAGACACAACTGATAGCCAAAACTATTAAAGATAAAAAGTGGTGTGTGAAGGGAGACCAAAAATGGCAGGTGAAATTAGTGAGAAGTATTTTGGGGGAAAAAAGGAAAATGACGGGAGGATGCACAGGGAGTGAGTGTCTTTGCCTGAGGCTCTGTAGGAGATGTTAAAACAGAGGCCAGTTAAGGGGAGCTCTTGGTAACCATAAGGTGTGTGTGTGTACGTGTATTGTATTAAAACTTAAGATCCTCTTCATCTTCACACCTGCACTGCTATAATTATGGGCCTCTCTTTCTCTCTCTTTCGCTCCCACCCTCCCTCTTTCCTTGCTTCAAACTATGCCAAGGGCTTTTACATTCACAGTTCCCACTCCGCTGCCTACTCTCTGTCACTCTCCCTATCTCCACCCTTCACACCTCCCACCAGCCTCCAATTATCAGATCTAAGTAGGTCCCAGAGAAGAAAAGAAGTCAGGAAAGAGGGGAGGAGAGAGAATCAGTGAGAGGGAGTTGATGAGAGAAATGAGAAGGGTCAGTGAGCTTGATAGGACGAACAACACAGACTGGGTGTAGAGCGAGATAAATGATGCAGGGATAATGCATGAGAATCAAAGATGATGTCAGAGAAAACAATGAATCATTCATGGAAAGAGGAATAATAAAAGATAATTATTATAGAGAAAAAAGAGGCGCCAACTTGGTTTTCAGACGTCAGGGCTTATTATGTTATGATGAGTCATGCTATTGACAGGTACTTTTCTCTGTCTAGTGCAAGTTCTTGATTACATGACTATAGGACTGTCACTGAAGTTCACATCTTCACACAAGGACACATAAACAGATGCACAAACTAGTCTGCTTCATATCCAACGAAGGTTAAAGTCAAGGGCAACTGGACTTTGTTGACTTTAACCTTCGTTGCCCTTGACTTTAACCTTTGTTGGATAACTATGACCTGGATGACTGAGAATCTTCATAGACATCTAGTCTGCTTCATATCTATGGTAGAAAGTATGTTTTAGTCTTAGTCTCTATTGCCTCCTGCTGACAGACCAATTATCTCTTTCTGTACCCAGGAAAAATGTATAAAAGGGTTGTTTCTCCCAAATTACAAGAACATTTTCTATACCTCTACTGGTAACTACTCATGCAGATAGTTTTGGTTAAATTTGGCCAGGTTTTTAAGATATCTGCCCCTCCCTGTTACTCCAAATATTCTACGTAACAGGCTATCCATAGCTGTTCAGGAATTAGAAAACTAGAGGTATCAATGAAAACTGTTTATATTTAGGTCAGTAACCGGAAATTTGTAAATGATGTGAGTACCACAAGTGAAATTCACCTCTATTGTATTGAAGTTGTAGCAGAAATATAAATGTCTCAAAACACCTGCAAATAACACATTTAAATTCTTGACTTCTGTATGAAGGCGCACAGCTACAGAATGTGCATATTTACTGGGATGTGAGTGTGTGCATGTCATGTATATGTGATTTGCATTTGCTCCTCTGTTATTTATCGCACTTCAGTCGTTGAGGGTTTAGAGGGTGGGGAGCGGAAATAAACGCACTGACATTAGATCAACTTAATGCTGACATAAATCTAAACATGTGACAGCAAGCATCAGTGCCAACACCACCACCAGCAGTTAGCCAACTAGCATATACATGTGTGTTTGTCCAAGCCACTGAAAGCCCACTTGGCCTCAGGGACTGCTGGCAACGATCACAGTGTGTTATATCAGTGTCTGAGTGTGTATGTATACATACACACTACTAAGTAGGAGAAAAAACACAGGGTAACACCAGTGTACACGCTAGCTAGTAGATTCCCTGCCACATTATGAATGTTTAATTGCTGTTGAAGCAAATAAGCCATCTGTTTTTGTGCTTAAAAAGTGTGAGAATTAAGATATTAGTGATTTTGAACACACATGAGGAATGACAGGTTTTAATTCTGGCAAGGCTGACAGCGTACAGTTGCGTGAGCATGTACAATCTGAATTAGTGGGGGAAGCTTGCTTTACTATTACAGCGCAGATGAGTTCATTTTATGTGTTTAAATGAATCAGTATGTGTTTTTACATGTGTTTATGTGTGGCCTTGTAAGATTATTTACCTGATAGTACATGGATAGGTATTTGGATGGTAGCTGTAAAAAAAAATTACTGACAACAGTGTTGTAAAGAGAATTGTGGAAGGCGTTAATGATATGGTGAAATAGTATGTGCGCGTGTACATGTGTGTAGTCATGAGCTGCTGGAATTTGCTATTTGAAGTTTTCCATTTCATGACATGTTGTCATAAAGGCAGATGATGCAAGATCTGCTGTCTGGCTCTGACTTGCGGCATTTATCTTGTACTGTAATGAGATTCCAAGGCTTAGTTTACTGTCTGTATATGTTTGCATGCATATGTGTGCATTTATGTTTGCGTGCATACACTCGGTCTGTGTGTTATCAGTGAATCTGCTTGTATGTATGAGAAAGTGTTGTTTTGGGGGTAAGGGTTTTGGGTTTAGGGCTTTCAAACACTTCAGTGCATTGTAGCTGTGATGCTCTGTGTATGTGTATGTGTGTGCATCTCATCACCATATGCCGCTATCAGTATAGATCTGTGTCCTCAAGATTTAGCTTTAGTCACCATGTTAAGTCATACCCCAGTGATTCCCATGCCTTCATTTCCACAAACCAGATGAAATTTATTGTCCCTATTGTTCAAGTGTATTAACTGGAAGAGATGTGATTAAAAATGGATTGCATCTCTCTTTGCTCTCCCGCTCATTTTCATTCTCCAAATACGACCCTTCGTTCTTAGGAAAATGAGATTTGGAAGAGCAAACACGCATGCACCACCTCTTCCTTCCTCTCCTCTACCACTGAACTCACTCACCCTGTTTGTCATTTATCTATAATGACTTTGTGAATAGTGTCACAGAGCGTTCCCCTTTCTCTCACCACACAGCCACCCAGTCAGTCACTCAGCCTAAACCAATCAAGTGGCTTTTAATGAACTTCAAACAAGTGTTATCACCCAGTTCAACGTGCGCTATGCTTCACTCCCCCCCAGCTCCATCCATGCGGGGGCTCACCTTATCTTCTCTCCTTCTTTTCGCCCTCTTTCCTTCTGACTCTTTGACATGCTAAAGCTCCCCCTGTCGCATTTGCTTAATGGTATTTTTGGCCTCTTTCAGTCACTCTGTTCTTTTGTTGTTCCTTTCTTTCATTTTGCCTATTTTGCTCTCTCTCTCTCTCTCTCCCTCTCTCTCTCCCACTCTACAGTGAAAACATGAAACAGTTTAGAGAAGTGCTGTTCGCTATTTACTATCTTTACCCTCCTTTAGCTCCCTCCTCACCTTTCACTTCTGCTTGTCAGTCACTTTCCTGTTCTTGCCACTTCTTCTGCACTAGTTCTATCTGTCCCCCTCTGTTTGTCTTTCCATTTCTCTTTTCTGTCCATTCTCTTACCCTCTCCTCCCCTGTCCTCCTCCTCTTTCCTCTCCTCTCATCTTCATCTTTCAGGCATAGGTGCTCTATATTTAGCCAGCTATCTGCTCACACCTGAATTGATTGGCTGTTAATTTTAGACCTCCAATTGCTAAGTGACTCATCTCGTCTTGCCTAATTACTGCACAGGCAGAACCAACCTTATTTTGATCCACCAGTGACATATTTTCTCTATGAACAAAAACATGTATGCGACAACCAAATATACAAATAAAAACTGAGAGCTCATATCATTTCCGTATAATTGTCTGTTTCATTGTATCATTAATGCTCCCATCCTGTGGATAATGGTGGTGGAGCACCCATTGAGCCTGCCCTTCAGTCACAGTGAATGTAACCAGGTACTAGGACTGGAACCAAGAGACTCAACCAGACAGGAGTTATCACAAATTCAAGCACTAAAACACTGAACACAGGTGAAGTGTTATGCCATTCAGTTAAACCAATGTCTGTGAAATACTGCAGATGAGATAAATGATGAGAGTGTTGATGGCTCTGTGATTTTACTGTGCACTATATGTTGTCATGTTGTTGGAATATTCCTGGTGCAATTAGCAACCAACTAATCAATTTTATTGGGTAATATATTTATAAGTAGTCCATAATTTCAGCACTCATATTCCAGCATTCCAGTATGAATTGACTTGCTGTGACACCACAATTGGTGTCTGATTGATCAGCATGTGCATATCTTTAAAATTACAGTATGTCATGATGTTTCACACCATAACAATTTAAACCCGACTGACTAGCCTGAATGGTCCTTTGCATATGAAGTATGGCATATGAAAAGACAGATTTACATTTGTGAAAGTGGAACTTGAATAGAGTTTGTCATCTCCCTAACATTTACTGATTCTTCCATTCATATTCATAAAAGAGGGTTGTGTACTTCACTCTGCACCTCAGCTGACAAGCAGACTGCATATCAAATAACAATCAGGTGCAAAATGACACTGCAGAATTTTCTTGAGCAACATTAATCTAATTGCAACTATGCATTAAACTTGATGGGAAGACTCGTAGTTACAAACCATTTTTCATTGTCTTTTTGTCTCTCATTCAGGGGTGTCCCCAGTTGCTGCCTGCAGATAGGATCCTGGTGCCAGTGAACGTGGTAAAGCCGATCACCCTACGGGCAAAGAATCTCCCCCAGCCTCAGTCTGGACAGAGGGGTTATGAGTGTCTGCTGACCATCCAAGGAAACGAGCACAGAGTTCCTGCCCTGCGCTTCAACAGCTCCTCAGTGCAGTGTCAAAACACATCAGTGAGTATGAGTGTGCTCATGTGTGTGTGTTTTACCTGCCAGCTTCTGTGGTATATCATCATTCACCACCACACAACAACACAGTCTGTATAAAAACGCCTCATTTCTATAAAGTTTTCCTCTAAAAGTGACCATAATATTTTTTTTTCTATCTCTCACACACATTTTGCCACACGCGCACACATTGATTCCAGCTGAGGGTTATTCCTTTTCATGCTAGACAGTGGGTAGATGAGTCAAGAGCTTGACTTTGTCTCTCCTACACAGCCATTCCTACAATCATGCTCCATTCCCTTACTGAATAATACATTGTCAGCACTGAAAGACCAGCATGAAAAAGGCTGATGCTAATCATCTGTTGATACAATAACATCTCATCTTCCTGTCTATCTTCATCACTCTGAATGTGTGTGTGTGTGTGTCAGCGTCTGTGTGTAGAGATGTCTGTGGGATTTGTGTGTATAATCACAGTACAATCCAAATATTGTACTCTGATTGAGCAGTGAAGGAGGGAAACTGTAATTTAGCGGAAAATTATGATTCCAGCACTAACCCTCCATGCTGCTAGTGTTACAGACCCAAATGAAAAACAATGTTGTCTTTGAAAGCACTCTGGTGTGTAGAGTGCATGTTTGTGAATTCACTGTGTGTGTATTCACTGTGTGTATTCACTGTTGTCTACAGCCACCTGTTGATGATGCGTTTCGCATTCAAGAGTATTGTGATAACAGAGGCTTTTGGACTTACGATAATAGACAGTTTAAAGTAGCTCAACATCTTCTCTCTCTCTCTCTCATTCATACGCTCTTCCCCATTTCTCTCCCTCTCTGGTTGCCATGGTGATAGTATTTCTACGATGGGATGGAGATGAGCAGTCTTCCTGTGGAGCTGACAGTCATCTGGAACGGAGATTTCAGCATCGACAATCCCGCCCACAACAAAGGTGAGGCACGAACATGTGTACACTCAAGCGCATGTCCGCACATACATGCAAAAATACATTCATTTCATAGTGTGATACAGCATCACACTAAGTTGTCCACATAGTCACTTATAAACTCTCACTTTGCACACACATAGACAAAAACACACATTAAAGCCAATGCCTCCCCATTGTTGCCCTTGGAGCCAATCTCCATGGCAACAGGCGGGTGGTGTGCTGAGGTGCATGATCCATCCCCTGATGTTGCCATGTAGAGTGGTTAACTTTAACACATCCTCTCTTACGCTTTCCTTCTGTAGGTCTCCATTTGTCTGTATTTCTCTCCTGCACTTTACTGCTGTTGTCTGCCTGTCTCTTCCCAACTCTCTAAATTCCATTTTCTTGCCTCCTCTCAAACATTATTTCTTTTCAGCTGCTTCTTTTATTTGTTCTTCTCTGGGTGTTTGGCAATCTATCCTTCTCTGTCGCTACTGTCTCTCTCCTCCATTTCATTTTTCTCATCTCAGCGATTCAGCATACATTTGAGACAGGCAGTAATGAAAAAACATATAGATACAGTGGAACAAAATAATGCAAACAAATAATCAATAATGGCAAAAAAATACATGAAATTATGAATTAAAGTAAGCAAAGCAAATTATGATTCCAGACTGGATTTAGAGAGAGCAAATAGGTGTAGCATATGATATATTTCAGTGCCCCTCATTTCTTTTCTGCCAAACTCTTCATCTACTCACTGTGTATGTGGAAGGACAGCTTAGTGCTGAATTTTTAAGCTTTCAGCATTCAGCTGCTGTGGTTGATTCAGTTTGGCCACTGGCGATCCACCACTGTGAGTGATCCATGCTGGGGCAGGAAAACAGCAGCATGCTGGGGGTTGTAGTTCTCAGACAGGAAAACAACTCATTTTAACCAAAGGCACTGGAGTCAGGCATAAAAAATGCATTGTTAAAATGTGGATGATATGCCAACATGACACTGTGCTGTAAGGCAAAGTTTGTACAGTGTGTGTTTGTAGTTGTGTGCACGTGTGTCTGAGTCAGATACAGAGTACAAAACATATCCTTGAGCATAAGTGTAAAATCAAAGAAGCACAAAAGTTAGAAAAAGACAGGGAGATGCTTGAACTAGAGAATCATCCTCTACCCTCCTCCTGCCTTTGTTTGCCTGTGGAGGAAGCAGTCTGACGTCATCATTTGATGGACAGATCACACATGCATCTAATGGCAATTAAAAAGAAAATGATTGGCCCGTTGCTATGGAGATGATATGTTAAATGTGTGGTGGGTTAGCAGAGGCGAGAGGCAGCAGTGTATGAAACTCAAAGAGAGGGAATGAGGGAGTATATAGAGATGATGATAGATGGAGAGGTAATGAGACAAAGGTATGTACCAATGTTGGTCTCAGATTGTTCAATTTGTTCACACATTCAAACAGCAGCTGCTATTGAAAGATTCGGGTAAACAACCCAATTTAGTTTGTTGTATGTTTTAAATTCTTTGTCCATTATTTTATTTTGAGGCTTTTGCCTAAAATAAATTTACATGCATATGCTGTTCTGTAATCATTTGCATCAAGGTTGTTCACTTGAGTTCTCCAATCTCTGCCCCTCTGTTCTTGCTTTATTCTCTTCCTACCTCCTTATTTCCTTTCCCTCCTTATCTCCATTTCTTTCCTCCCCCTGCACAGTCCATCTGTACAAGTGCGACGCTCAGCGTGGAAGCTGTGGCTTGTGTCTAAAGGCAGACCCGCTGTTTGGGTGTGTTTGGTGTAAAGGAGAGAACCGCTGCACCCTCAAGCAACACTGCCCCCACCCCGAGAACCAGTGGCTGGAGCACAACGGCATTAACAGCAAGTGCACCCACCCACGGATCACACAGGTGGGACTCAAACCAGAACATACAGTACATAATTCATTGTCCACATATGTCCACACATTCAGTATATACGTTACATATAAGCACCTGCATGGGCCTAGCAATTCCAACATTGATGCAAGTGTCTTTAAAATTAAAAGCCACACACTTTAAGACTTAAAGATCATCACCTAATTTCTTCGGGCAGATCATTCCAGAGCCTCGGGGCCATGACTACAAATGCTCTTTCCACTTTAATTTTCAGCCGACTCTCTGGAAAAGACATAAGACCTCTTCCTGAGGATCTGAAAGTATGTACATGCGCGTATAGTACTAAGAGGTCAGAGATAAATCGGGAGAGAGGCCATTAAGACCCTTAAAATTAATCAGTAAAATCTTAAAGTCTATTATAAAACATACTGAGAGTCTGTGTAAAGAGGCTAAAACAGGAATGATGTGATACATTTCTTGATTCTGGGTTAAAGCCTGGCAGCTGAGTTCTGTACAGTCTGGAGCCAATCAATAGATTTTTGGTTCAGGCAAGTAAAAACGCTTTTGCAGTAATCTAATGAATTGTAGGTGTGTAAAATGGCTTCTGTTTCTTTAAAAGTTAAGATAGATTATATTTTCGAAATATTTCTAATGATTTATTTCCATAATAAAAACATGATTGCACAAGCTTTATGTGCTGCTCAAAACTTAAATTTGTATTAAACCAAATACCAAGATTCCTTGCAAGAGACTTGATCCAATGACAAGGATCTCTGTTTTTTTTGAGTTCATCTGAAGAAGGTTTTCTTCAGAAGGTTTTGACATCAAGTTTTTGACATCATAAAGGCAGTCGTTAAGTACCGACCACTGAGGCACAGCATACTGACTACTAATAAATACTACTAAGAAATTAAGAAAATTGCGAGACATAGTTGTTCACAGAGACACAGAACCTCCTATTCAACAGGTAAACTGAGCTATAACAAATATCTTTCCCAGTGCTTCAGTCTGACTAACAGGATGCTGTGATTAATCGTGTCAAATGCTATGCTAAGGTACTAGAGTACAATGACTAAGCACATGCCATCATCAGCAGTTATTAGTTGATACTTCTGGAAACCTTTTCAAAAAATTTATTTTCCAGTGCAAAGAGAAATTGCGAGCGATTTTTGTAAAATGTTGTACATAAAAGGAAATGTGTCTATAGTTTTGAGGGAGGGAGGGATCCAGTCCATATTTATTTTCGCAGTAAGTTCACACAAGCTCCTGCGATGGACTGGCGACCTGTCCAGGGTGTACCCCGCCTTTTGCCCGATGTCAGCTGGGATTGGCTCCTGTACACAGGATAAGTGGTTGACGATGGATGGATGGATGGTTCACACAAGCCGTTTTAAAAGAATCCAGGGTTGCAACCTTTCTAAAAGTAAAACAGTACTGGATCAAACTATCTTGTTGTGGGTGAAGGGTCAGAAGAAGTGGCACTGGAGGTATTGGAGGCTAATTGATTCCGTGATTTGTCATGTGTGTCTGGCTTTGCAGATATCGGATGTTTGCACCTAGGGCGTGAGTGCCCTGTGCACTGGGATGAATGCCATTTCTGTTAAAAAACTGTGCATGCTCCTACAAAATGTTATGATCAATTGAAACTAAATTATGCGAGGAGCATTTTTACTGTAGCCTTGTGTGGAGGCCTCAGAAGATTTTTTGCAGTGCTTGAGTAAAAGACTTTAAACAACGTAGTATTTTGGACTGTTGATAGGCGGTATCGTTGGTCCTCACGTGGATACCATTTCTGTCACAAGGATGTTTACTTAGAAGAGACCAGATTTGCTGAATCATGTCCAAAACCTTGGAGGCGGGGAAGCAATACATTGCAGCAGTTTTTGATTTAATGTTTCTGACTATGCAATCACTGATAATCAGTGAAGCAGGAGAGGGGATTACTGGACGAGCAGTGAACTGCTTGCAGCCGGATCGTGAAGAGGGAGCTTGTATTTGGGAGCGTGGCGTCTCTGGTTCTGAGGCCTGAACCGAGAGAGGGAGCTCCTATATTCATCAGCTCTGAGACAGGGTGGCATCATTTCATCCTTAATGGCAGAGGCAGAGAGAGTTACCACTTTTCAGTCTGACAGCATTTGTGAGAAATTTTTTTTTTTACAGTGCAGTTACAAATCTCTCTCATCAAAAGTTTGAATGAAAATGATAAACCACAATTACAATTACAGCAATCTGTGAATCTTCCTTTTTAAATATCTTTTTCAAAACTCAGGGTAGGACAAGGGTTCTTTTTTTTGCTCTCTGTCCCCAGAGTCAAAACTAAACAAGGAGAAGCAGCGTTCAGTTATTATGCTCTGTATATTTGGAACAAACTCCCAGATAACTGCAGGTCTGCTGAAACTGTCAGTTCTTTTAAATTAAGACTGAAGACTTTTCTTTTTACCATTGCTTTTAATTAAATATTTTAAGATTTTTCTTTTTATTGATAACTTACACTGCACTGTAACTTTTACTGTCCTGTTTTCTTTTTCTTTGTTTTTAGCTTTTCATTATATTTTATGTTGCTTTTAAACTTTTTTGTCCCTGTTTCCCTGTTGCTTTTATGTTTTATGTAAAGCACTTTGAATTACCTTGTTGTTGAAATGTGCTATACAAATAAACTTGCCTTGCCTTGCCTTTTTGAGGGAATTTACTCCTCTCTGAATTTCAATGTGAGCATACCAACACTTGGATAATCCATGAAAGACCTAGAAAGAGACAAATCATCCTCATTCTTCGTAGTTATCAATCAACTCTGCACAGATGTTAACGTAAACTCTCATTTAAACCAGCGTGCTCCTGATAACCACTGACTCTGTGTGAGTCAAATAGATTTGACCTGTGCAAGACATATTAAAGGGGCAACAGCAGAATGGATAGGGGTCAGCAAGATGAAGGATAAGAGGTTACAAAGAAAAGATGGATGGAAAGATGCCTAGGTGAAGGGAAGGGAGAGGAGGATGGATTGGGTTTACATGAAAGAGAAGTGGCTAGACTGGGCCAGAATAGAGTCACATGAGGCTAGAGGGGCATAAAATGACCCCTACAACCTCCCCATTTCCCATGATGGATATAAAGGTCCTGTTTGCATCCTAGGAGCAGACATTGACTGACTAGAGAGGAAAGGATGAAGCAAAGCTTGGATAAAAAAAACACAGGAGAATCCCTTTGGTATCTTGGGGAGTGTTAGGTTTGGTTAGAGAGTGTGAAGGTGGATAAATGATTGGAAGGATAATTCCTTCTCCACTCTTTCCTCTCCACTCTCTACATCATCTTACATAGACCAGAATACATAGTGGCCAACCTCGGTGGAAATTCACTGACAGCAGCACCGTAAACCCCTTTGTTTCTTGTAATCTTGAATGTACCATGAATCTGACATGACTCTCCACAGAACATGTTAACCTGATGGGTTACACCAGAATGTTCCAATGTCTCCTGTATTTTTTCTAAATAAAGTAGGAGAGGATAGTCAGACAGAGAAAAAATATAGGAGACATAGGAGAAGAATGTATAGAATATCTGGACACCAATCCAGAATCATGGCACTTAATTACCTTGTCTTCTACTCATTGATATCGTAAAACCACTGTGATTTTTATTCATGCAAAATCAAATTAATCCTTTAGGAAGGTGATGAGAAGATGGTGATATTTTGCCCCTTGTTGCGGTTATTAAAGAGTCTGGATCAGTAAGGTGCACTCCATCATTCCTCCACTCTAGTGTTTGTCTTCACCCCAAGCAGTGGATTTATTACTGGAGATGGGCCCTGTATTTCTCCTTACATCCCTGAGGCTGCAGCAGGGACATATTGCAGCCTTCTCACGTCCCCCATAAAAACTGTCAGTGGGTGAGGAGTGAGGACTTTTCCAAGACGATTGGGGCCCTAATGCATTCTAATACGCTTCATTATAATGACATCTCCCATCAACAATATAAGAGGGAGAGACTCACACAGAAGGATGGAAAGAGAAAGGGAGAGAGAGAAAGAGAGAGAGAGAGAGAGAAGTGATTAAGCGTTTGCTTCTACCAAACCGTCAATTATCTTGTCAAAGTCACAAATCTAATCAACGCCTCGTTGCGTCTCTCCCTCTCTCTTTCATTCTTTTGCTTCTTCCTTCACTGTCTCTCTTTAAGTCTTTCTCCCACTCCATCCTTCAGATTTGCTTATAAATGGAGAACCCACGATGCATTGTGTGTAATCTTTTTAATTGCATGTATTGTAGGCCCATTCCCAGAAGGCTCTTTTTCTATTAAGATATCAGTAGGGAGCCTTATTAATCGGAGACATTGAACCATACAACAACGATATCTCCCACATGGCAGCGACAGGACTTGTGTTGTGCATGACCTGGCTTTAGTTCACATCTGTCATTCGATTGGTTAGTTCCTTTTCAGCCCAGCTAGTTCAATTTGTTTTAGTTCATGTCTTTGAAAAAAAATCAAACAAATATAGCCGCAAGCTGCAATTCGTGGGTTCATACCTATGTTCGCAATATCGCCATCAAAAACACATCTGGTTCAATATTGTTACAAAACACATTCTGCAAGTTTTGTAATTACTGGATAAGCATTTTCTGATCTATAGCTTGATTTGTTTCATTCCACATCCAATTATTTGTAGCATTTATAGCGCCTCCTAGTGGTTTGAATGAGACTTTCAGGGTATGTGTGAGGTGCTTATGTAGATATATCCTGGAAGTTTTGTGTTGATTGGACAAACAATATGTATTTTGTAGCCTGATTTGCGTTTTATCCCCTGCAGTTTGTTTGCATTTATAACGCCCCTGGGTGTTCGATTTGAATGAAACCTTCAAGGCATGTTTCAGTTACTTATACAGACATATCCTGAGAGATTTGTGACGATTGGAGAATGAATATGGGATTTATAATGTAATTTGTGTAATGCTGAGTACCTTTCTTGTGCTTGTAGCGCCCCCCAGGTGACATATGTACATCTGGTGCACCTATCTGAACATATCCTGTGAGTTTTGTGATGATCGGCGCTATGGTTGCTGATTTGTGGTCATTTATGTCCAGAGCCACGCCCCTTTCAAAGTTCATTAGTCCATATCTTGAAAAGTAATTGAGATATGGACATGTTTTATGCAACTTTTAATAGACTTGATCCAATGATGCTTGACTGAAAATTTGGTGGCAATTGGAGCTACGGTCTAGGAGGAGATGTCAAAAATGTGATTTTAAAAAAATTCAAAATGGCGGAATAATTTTATAGGCGGACCTTAATGGTCCCAGAGAAATTTCAAGTCAATCGGACTAATAACGTGAGTGGCGTGAGCTTTCAAAGTTTGCATTTTTAAGCCTTATTTACAGCGCCACCATGTGGCCGATTGGGGTCATATTTCTATGGAGGCTGATGAACACCATTTCCAGTTATTCCTCCAAGTTTCATCTTTCTAGCTCATTCTAGCTCACGGGAATTTGAGCCGGCGTGGCAGACAACTAATAAAAATAACTAAAACACAAAAAAAACAATAGGGTTCTACCGTTATGCGGTATGAACCCTAAAAATTGTTTGATGTACATGTGGGAGGAACTTAAAGATTATCAAACTACAACAAGCAAGAGCTCTAAGCTCAAGATAAACCTACATACACACGCTTACACAGCAATCTACCTGTGAACACTGCAGGGGGTCACGTTGCCAACCATAAACTGATCAGAGAAGCAATGAGAGTCATAGCCTCAATGAAAATCCTTGAGATCACTATTTTTCAGGGGGCTGGTGACACGGCACCATTAAAGTTGGGCCCCATTCTGCAGCATAGAGGACTTCTGCTTGGCAGAGACAGATAGGAATAGACTATTCTGTGTCCGTCTCTAACATCCATCCATCTGGGCTGGCCTGATGATGTGTAGGCACACACACATGCTCGCTGGCCAAAAAGTAATTGTGTGAGTAAAGTGCTGATGGATGTTGGTGCCGCCTCATCAACAATGAGAGATGATACTGATAAATCAAAGTACACTGTGATTACTGCAAAGATGTCACCCAATGCCAAGTTTTAAGTTAATCTTATATAATATATTGCAGTGGGTTTCAGTGAATACGCGATTGAGAAATGACAATCCCTTGACCCCTGCATCTCGACCTCTTGGCTGTCACTGGAGCTGTTATTTTGTCATTTATTGTCTCTTTTTTGCAGCCGTCTCTCCCGTCCTCCCACCCCGCAGCAATGTAATTTTTTTCTGGGTTACATAATACGTGAACAGAAAACACTTATTCCCAAAGAATTTGAAAATAAATATATAGCTAACATTCGTTACCTGTTGTGTCACCTTCTGTAAGTGAGCTGTCTATATTGCTTTTGCAGTCAGCCTTTGTCCATACAGTGGTTTCACAGGAACCAAAACTCTAACAAGTAGGAACACTGAAGTCAGACTAGCTGACCACTAACACTCTTTATTAGAACATTTTGGGATGTTAGAATTTTGGCTAAAATATGCTTGATTTTCTCTAAGGATAACACAACTTATAATATGAATATAATGTGCACCTTTGCGGATTGAATATTAGTTTGGCACACTAATATGTAATTTAGATAAATTGCAACAAATCTTAATTTAACCCTTCTGCCCAGTCACAGCTTATATTGTGTGCAAAATGCTTTTTGCATTGAACTTATGCTTCGTGTGTCACATCTCCCAAATCATCAGTCTACATTTAAATTCAACAGATCACCCCGCTCAGGGGACCCAGGGAGGGTGGCACACTCGTGACTATCCGTGGTGAGAACCTGGGGCTGGAGTTCAGAGAAATTCAGGATAACGTGAAGGTGGCTGAAGTGGACTGCACCCCTATACGTGAGGGCTACATCCCTGCTGAACAGTGAGTTGCATTTTACATTAATGACTTTGTGTACCAAAATGTACATACTATGTATCAACATAGACTTTTCCACCTGCACTGGAACCATAGGGAGAAGTCTAACTCAATTTTGGAACAGCAGCAAAGCTAAATCATAAATTCAGCATAATGTTTCTGCTCTCCGTTTACTTGCCACAATCCCATTGAAAGCACTTTGACCACAGCTGAACGCTTCATGCCCTACAGGGAACCAGACACTTGAGTCACGCACAGATACAACAATATGCTACCTGTGGTACCCACACGGCAGAGCCATAACAAGTCAGCATGACCAACTGATCACGAGTCAGAGTACTCACCTCAGGGTGTTTGTGTGCGTGTGTACCTTTTTTAGACAGCAAGAGAGAATGTGAGTGAGTAACAGAGAGAGAGAGAGAGACTATGAAAAAACCCAGTAAACTAATGCTAAATTGGCCTAATCCCTAGACCAGAAGAAATTGGAGTTTGATTTAACTGCAAACCACAGCAGTGCACACAGTACAAGAGACTTCTATGTGTGATGCGGTGGGCAGCAGAGAACAACTCAGGTGTTCGTAATTTGTAGATGTGCACACATACACACACACAAGCACACACAGTCCCATAATCATTTTAGAGGTTACATTTAGTTGACATTTGAGTTTAATCCATAGCTTTGGATCCTTACAGGTCCCGTCTATCAAATTATTTTAAACTAGTTTAAAGTTGGCTTATCAACAGACCCAGTGCTTCTTCTGCTAAGAAAGTAAGTTGTGTGCCAGCACTTTAAGCAAATGCTGACCCAGCAGAAGAGGTAGCTGCATTTGAGGTCATATGTAAAAGGATTTAGAATTTTTGCCTTTTTCTCCCACAAGTTGGCAGTGTGCGGGAGGTGAAGTCTCTGCCAAATAAAACATTATTTTATTGAGGTTTTAACATAGGTTTAGGTCCATTCTTATTACATAATCTTCTCTGCATTTGCTGGCAAGGCAAAGATTTTCTAAAGGTTTTTCGTATAGGCATTTTTGTGTGTGGCATATTTTGGTGCGTCTATATATGCATTTCCATGTGCTTTTTTGCTTATACATTGCACAATTATACCAATGTGTGTTTCCAGGATTGTGTGTGAGATGGGTAAAGCAGAGAAGAGCCAGTATACTGGGAATGTGCAGGTCTGTGTCGGGGTTGGAGAGTGCAGACCAGAATTCATGGCAAAGTCCTCCAAGTACTACTATTTTGTGGTGAGTCTGCACTTTCAGTATTCTGATCAAATTATGTTTTTGTATTAACATGTAAAAAAGTTAACATAAAAAGTGTTTATTTTCCTTTATGTACTACAAGTGTTTTCTTTGGTCACGTTTATTTTTGTATCACTGTGGTGTAGGGTTCCCTCTGACTATTTGATGTTTCAAAAGACTGTAGATGATGGATTCATTACAGTATGTTGCCTCTGTGAACAAGAACCCATGCTGCATATGTCACCCTCTGCATGTTAACACCTTGCTGGTTGTTGGTATATGTTCTCACCCACTGTGTTAATACAGTATATACATGTTGGTTTCCTTGTATATTTGGCTGTGCTCCGACACGGTGTGATTTTCATCAAGAGTCTCTCCCCCTTAGCATTTCTCTCATGCGTGTACTTTATCAGCAGTGAGACGTAACAGGCAGTAACTAATGAGCACAGAATGAGAAAGAAACGCTGATTTTAAAATAGGTTTTTGACATGGAGACATAAAAACACACATAACACTTGCTCTGTTCCTTCAACACTCAGTCTCTACACAATGTATCAATGCATTTGCCGTTGTGTCCAATATGTACATGTTTTGTGTTCCATTTTATTTAGTGATATCATATTAACTGACATCCATTAATGAGCGCTGGCCGAGGTTTATTTCTCAGTGGGGTCCCTGTAAAGGATTATATGATGTTAGGTCTAGATGTCACACCACACAGCAGGCTGAAGATGAGATTATAAGAAGGCCAAATGAACTGGAGGAGGATTTGCTTTATGCCCACCTTCCAGTGGACTACATCAGCTGCTGCTGTGTCACTTTAATGTCAAAGCCTTCCACCACAGTATAGTGTATGTAAGTGGGGTTACTGAGTGCAGGTATATATTAAAACTCAGATGGCTTTTTAGTTGAGAATGCTCAATAGCCCCTTTTCCACCAAAGCATTTTGAGAGCCGGTTCGGAGCCGGTGCCTACTCGCGAACCAGTTCTTTGTGTTTCGACAGCCAAAGAACTGGTTCTCGGCCTAGAACCATTCTTTTACACGTACACAGTGACGTAATGATGTCGTTCGCTGGGCTCTCTAGTCAGTGGAAAAATAAACCTTCTGAGAAGGTTCGCAAGTTGAACCAACTTTGAACCAACTTTGAACCAGCACAAGTTCCGAACCAGTTCTTTTTTGGTGGAAAAGAAGTAAGAAAGAAGTAGATTTTTTCCTGCAGTCCACAGCTTATTAAAACAAACTGGTAGTCTGATCATATAGTTCACTCAAGTGTGTCTCAGCCTCTAATGTTAGAAAAGCTTAGTCTATCACAAAGATGTTTTTAACAAGGAGTTATGGCGGGGCTAAGAATAAAGACTATTCATTTTATATCATTCAATTAAACATATAGCACTTGATATACTGACATGAGTAGACCATTATAGTGTCACTTCATTAATTACCTGAGGATTTCTAGGATTTTGCCTTTGAATACTGTGTGATTCTGGTTTACCTTTACTGATTACCCTCTTTACACGGTGCATTAAAGGCAGTTTATGGTCTTAATTTGTGAGTGAGTTTTAACTTTTATTGTTGGTTTTCTAGTGTAATTCAAGTTGATCTCACTGTTTGATTGACCTTGCACCTCTGCCCTTTCTTTAGATCCCAAGAATTATCAACCTCAAGCCCAGCCGAGGGCCTGTTTCTGGGGGAACCATTGTCAACATCACTGGCAGCCACCTTGATGCTGGGAGCAATGTGTCAATCATGTTTAAGGACCAGCCATGCACTTATCTAAGGTTTGTTGGGAACAAGTCAGATATTATCCTGCCAGACACATTTAAACATGCAATTTTAGAGTTCAGTCAAAGCCAGTGTTAGTCAAACCACAGGGAGTAAACCTCTCAGACAGTTCTCATGTCTGCTAGATCATTTTTTTCCCTAGACAATAATTAAATATCGTGGGAGGAAAATGGTGATCAAGGAATGCTGTATAATTGTTTGATTGCAAAGCACCAACCTGTTATTTAGTTATGGTTATTTATTTGCTTGGTAAATACTGTTTATTTTTTATGAATTGGAAATGGATTTTTCTTATTTTATAAATGATTGCGATAATACATTATTATTATTGTATTTCACCACACTGATCAGTACACTATTCCATCAGTCAATAAACAATTTATCTATGTCCACTTAAGTAAGTCAACCATCCTAAGTTTAGGAAGTCAAACATCCTAAATATTAAAATGATATTGTGAGTCCTGAGTGTCACTTCTATGTAATATATTGTTCGATAAAAATGTATTTTGGATAACAGTATTGTCAATAACTAACATAACTAGTTTTTCATCACCCTATCATCACTTTAGGAGGGGTGGCCAGTGGCTCACTTGCCGAACCCATGCTTCCCTGCATGGGTATGGAAACGTGTCTGTATCTGTGAGCATAGACAAGGCTCTCCTCCAGAAAGACCTGCGGTTTGAGTATGTGGAAGATCCCACCATCACCAAGATAGAGCCCGAGTGGAGCATCTACAGGTATGGTACAAGGGCACATTTCAGTCAGTCAACTCATTTGACAAAAGCTTACATGTTACTAACTGGTAATGGATACTGGTGAATGCTATGGATCCTGTGGATGGAGATATTCCAGCAAAGTAGACGCTTGTCAAAAACAGACAAAACTGAAAGCATCAAATGAGGTTGGTTAATAAAAAATCCAAACAAAAAAGAAGAGGTTTAACCATCTATAATAAGATAAAATCTTCCTCTGAGCTATGCCATGTTCAAGTATCAATATTGCTCCCAGTGAGTAATTTATAACACCATCTGTCAAAACAATCTGAACTATCCTTTTACTGTTGTTGTCAATCTTCTCTCTTTCACAGTGGACATACCCCAGTGACAGTGACAGGAACTAACCTGGACATCATTCAGACCCCACTCATCAGAGCCAAATATAACAGCCATGAGACACTCAATGTAAGTGATTGCCAAGACAACCAATGTGAGTGACTGAAGAAGCTGCCTTGTGGTTCACCTAGGTAAAAATAAATCCAAGGTCAAATACCTTAATGAACTTTCTTTTGGTTTGGTTTGTAAATAATTAATTAATTAATTATATTAATTATATATGTGTGTCCATGTGCCAATTAAATATATTAATCACCACCAGTCTTTCAAAGCCCCTAACTTCCCTTTTCAGCTAGACATCCCAAAGGAATTCCGCCATAGTGAATGTTAGAGTAATTTTCTTATTTCCAGAGCATAACTAAATACCTCAGTGCCACTTTTAGGTAAATAGGTCAAGGAAAAATCTCAGAACACTGAGAGGGCATATTGAAAATCAACAGGTTGCAATTGAATGAATTGAGGATGACGTAATTCCCCTCCACACCTTGTAACAATAGGGAAGTTTTGACACAGAAATAAAAACCACAGAGATTGGCCCTCATCAAATTCATCTGCCCTCTATTCACCCTTTTACCCAGGGGAGGATAGATAAAGCCATACAAGGGTCTCTGTGATCTGATTGAAAGAAGAGGGAGTAACAAAAGGCGGTAATGTTATCTTCATAGTCCATTTGAGCATGACCTTGCACCACGTTTAACATCTGTGCGCACATATGCCTGTACAGGGCATTGTGTCTCAAGCTACTATACAGTCAGCTTGTACTTTGAACCAACATATACATCATATACAGTTCAGTTTAGCACTGAATGATAGAGAAAACAAACAAAGCCTTTTCAAGTAACATTGTGCACAGATTGGTAGATACCTTCTTGTAGCAGTGCAGGATACACTGTGATGTCCTGAAGACCTTGCAGGATTTATCATGTTTGATGTTGAAGGAGCCAATTAGAGTGGCTGCATGGCAGAGGTTACCGTGAAAATGTGAAATGTCTGTGAATGAGATGGAAATGTCTGTGAATGAGACCTGTGGTTGTGGCTGATTTGTCAATGCCCTGACAGACGAGGAATGGAGATATTAGAGCGATATTGAAGGGCATGTGGCATGACAATGACAGATCGGACAATCTGTTCTTGTTCATAAAACTGGCTTTAAGAAGGAATAAAGAGGAAGAATTTAAATCGCATAACATGCCAAATGAAAGACCACAGCAAAGACAAAGAACCACAAAATGCAGTGAGACAAGACACTGAAAAAAAGATGCAAGACAAACAGTAATTGAGCAGTAAAGTAGTATAGAAAAAGATGAGTGACAGAATAAGAATGTGTCAAAGAGAGAAGAAAAGATCACAGAGAAGAATAACGGGACATGGTATAAAGAAGTGATGAGAGGGTGTTGGTGTCTTTCTGGAGGGTAGTGAAGGAAGGGTAAGACCGTAAGACCTAGTTATCACAATCGAATCTTCACACATCAAAGCCTGATTGTGGTGAGACTGAACACGCTTTCTAACGACATCTCATTTTGAGGCTTTCTTTGAGGAAAATATTCCAACAGGTTCTTCTTTGCATTTTTTGAAATAGCAGAGCTTCCAGTTTAAATTGAGTCTCCAGTGGGCTTAGTGAAATGTAAACCCGTGACATAAAAGATTCACACTAACTTCTGGGGTGATGTCTTGGCATAAAGTAAAATTGGTGCATGTTCAAGTGCCAGTTTGTCAGTAATATTGAACTTGAACTCTCTGAATAATGTGGCCTGATGCATTGTCACTCACAGATGGAAAGCAGCACCTCCCAAAATGTGTGTAGTGACAAAATGAAACATACTTTTCTGTGTGTTAATATATTTTTGTCATTTTACAACATTTCTCTGCTTCCACTAAGTACTTTGTTTTATTTGCAGATGATATGTTTGTTTAAAAATTTAACTTCACATCTCTCTCTCTGTCTTCTGCCAGTTGTGCCAGGTGCTCAGCCCTACATCCATGCTATGCCAGGCCCCGGAGCTGTCCATCAGTCTGGCTAGGCAGCAAGAGGTGCCGGAAAGACCTGATGAGTTTGGCTTTAAACTGGACGATGTGCAGGCACTGATGGCACTCAACAACACCAACTTTATCTACTACCCCAATCCTGAGTTTGAACCACTCAGTGTGTCTGGGGTGCTGGAGCTTAAACCTGGATCACCCATTATACTGAAGGTAGGAGTATATATGTTAGCCACGCTTACTTACAATCAGTATTAAGTGTTTGTAAGTTATTGATTTACAGTGGAATCATACTATATACTCCATGATCGTTGTTTGCATTTAGCATTTTACAACATTCTGTTGTCCAAATGAATGATTCAGATCAAATTGTCATTAAAAAATGGTTAACATGTGTGAAGTTGTGAAACTTAGTCCTCTGCATCACACATCGATACAGTTTTGATTTGATGTAAAATCAATGTTAAAAAAAATTATTTTTAATAATGTGATATTGATTTCAACCAACTATATCAAGACAAAGTAACCCCACTGTCAATGTTCTTTTTAGATTAGAATTCCATATGTTTATGTCTATTTGCAGTATGATCAGCATAGATAGAATGTGTTGCTTTAACCCTCCCTATAATACTACAAACTGTATTTATGCATGAATTCTCTCTTGCAGGGGCGGAACTTCCTCCCACCAACCAATAGTGGTAATGGAAAGCTGAACTACACAGTTCTGATTGGCGAGAAGCCCTGCATGTTAACAGTGTCAGAAACCCAGCTGCTCTGTGAATCACCCAACCTGACGGGTCGACACAAGGTCCTGGTGAGTGACACAGCAAATGCCAGTGACAAGAGAGAGAGACACACAGACACATGACAGATAGGCAGGCTGTGGTGAAGAAGGCAGACAGACAGACCTACAAATCGACTGACAGTGTGACAGACAGACATTCCTCGTGTTGCTTTCTATCCATCTTCTTGTCCACTTTGAGACAGACTACAGCTCTGATCCAATCAGCGGTGTGGTTCCTGTTACTGCCCACAAGCAGACAAAAAAAACAAATACACCTTCAATAAGAAGGATTAGGGCCTTGGCAAACTCAATAAAGATCCCATTTGTAGTTTAAAAAGGGACCATTTTGAACAAAGTGCCTCCTGATGTTATCACCTCAACCCAGCATCATAGAGAAATAGACACATTAGTGTAAAACAGTTAGTAGATGCTCAAATAAACTGAAATTTGGACACCTTTAAATTGCAAATCAATATGTGGATCTAAGCTTTGATCTTGATTTTGAAGACAAAGAAGTGCTTTATAGGCCTAAAAGTAATTTACAAAGGCAAAATTATGATATGGTTCATAAATATTTGTGATGCTTTTGCCTTGAAGTAGGCTGCTTCTTTCTCCTTTTCTAAGGGTCAAATTATGGAACCTTTTTCAAGTGTGATTGCTCAAGTGATATTTAAGTGAAGCTTTTTCTGATTATAGCTCTGGTGTATTAAGCCACTTGTCTCATGTTTTAAGTATCCACACAGGATATTAACATATGGCCTCCCCTATGAAAACCGTTCAGAAAAGTAAATTGTGTATTTTTGTGCTGTACATGCATGCAGTAAGTATAATCTGCCTTTTTATCTTTCATTGTCCCAAGGCACGTGTGGGTGGTATCGAGTTTTCCCCAGGTGTGGTCCACATCACGTCCGACAGCCCACTCAGCAGCACGGCGATCATTGGCATTGCTGCAGCCGGTGCCTTGCTCATCCTCTTCATCGTGGTGGTGCTCATCGCTTACAAGCGCAAGTCACGTGAGAGTGACCTGACCTTGAAGAGGCTGCAGATGCAGATGGACAACCTCGAGTCACGTGTGGCTCTGGAGTGCAAAGAGGGTAAGAGGTTGATGCTGAGTTGTAGTAGCTTACATGGGTTGTGAGTGATTCTTCCCCAATATATGCAACAGATTTTGATACCATGGCAGTGTTCTAAACTTTCTGAATTATTTATGTACCAGTTAAACAAGCACACATGTTTAGAAAAAATCCATTTACAACTCTGTTAAGAATACTTAATGTTGTAAAAAGGTATGACAGAAATGAAAGTAGTATTTAAAAATAAGTAGTAGATGTTATGAAATAAAAGTGGCATAGTGAACTTGATGTGGTGAAGTGAGGTAAAAATAGAATATGTCCTGTATGGTATTCAGGATTTCCAGTGCCCAGTGCGGCCACTTTAGCTATGATAGGTACCAGAAAAATGTCATCATAAGCTAATTGTTTTGCTATAAAAAACTAAACTGGTTTGTGTATCTGGTTTATCCATCAGCTTTTGCAGAACTCCAGACAGATATTCATGAGCTGACCAGTGATCTGGATGGAGCAGGAATCCCCTTCTTGGACTACAGGACCTACACTATGAGGGTCCTCTTTCCAGGCATCGAGGAACATCCTGTACTGAGGGATCTAGAGGTATGGTTCAGTGTTTTTCTGAAATTCAAGTTGTATTATAAATGGAGTGTACCCCCTTTAGTTAGTGTATGTTTATGAAGAATTGGCTGAAACAGTACTTGTTAAATTGACTAAGTAATATTTAGATTCAGCAGGTGTCAGGTGACAGCTATAGGTGTAGAAAGTTGATACCATTTTCCCAGTCAATTTACTACCAGTTGAATAATTCAAATACCACAACTTTGTGTACCTGTTCTTTGTTCTCTATCAAATAACAATCGCAATGCAATTAGCTCTATTTGAAAAGAGAGTAAAACGAGCAAGCAAATTAACAATGTGGCGGGTCACAGTAGGTGAAATTGACGCCGATGTTGTCTGTGTTGCTGTCTGGTAAACAAAAGCCTTTTGACGGCCGACAGCAACTCTTTTCCAAAAACAAACAAGGCAGTCCTCAAATCAGGAGCGTGCTCTCATTAATAACTCAAATGATATGAGACGCTGCATCCTTTTCTTTCTCCACCTCAAAAACAAATTAAAAGTCAATCAGAGGGAGAAAAGCAAAAGAAAAAAATCAAGTCATTTATCCCCGGTGGTGACATTGATAGACAGCCATAATTGAGCAGGTCGTCTTGTTCTATTAAGAGAATGATGGACCCCTATTTCAGTGCCCTCTGGGTTGGGCACTCTATCCCTGATGAGAATTTCCCAGTAATAAGCAATATTAATTATGTTTTAATTGGTATAAATGTCGAACTGTATGAGGAGTATAACGTGGAATAGGAGCCTAATGAAAAAAGCAGCAGGCTTGTCTTACGCGGTTGATGACTGCTTAATTGTTATTGATGTGTCTGAGAATTTAAAGTCAGGTCTGTGACTGTGTGTTGTAAACAGTTCCACAGGTGATGGAAGGTCTGTCTAGGTTTTACTGAAATGATGGGAAGTTTGCCCTGTACTGACATGTTTAAAAATATCAGCCACTCATTTTAAATGAGAATTACATGTAGGAAGATATTAAAATATAGGCTGACATGTGTCAGAAACCTGCTTCATGACATTTTATTTGTTCATTGTAACTGTTAAGGTTTATTCTTAGCAGTCAAAATCACTTCCTTTCCCTGTATTTTCCCAGCAATTTCACTTTATACCTGAATCCCATTTTGGTTTCTGCTTTTCTATGATTTTTTTCCTGCCATTATATTTCCCACTTCCCTCTTGATCTTTACAGAAACAATTCAGTTTCAGCAGTTGTGGTTTTACTGCTCCACCTGTCAATGTGTCACACTCAAATATTCCAGTGTTCCAATGAATACTGTGGTAGCGTCAGGACATTTTGCGGTTTATATGCACTGTCGCTCCATAATCCTAAGAGATGTGTTAAAAATGTTTATGTAATGGTGATGTGCAATATATTTGTTGGGTCTATAACCCATAAATATTCACAGTTTATTTGTTTGGATACAAACAAAAGCAGAAAGCGTGCATGTGAACACATAAACGCATAGAAGTGTTTTCCTAGATCATACATACTGTATACATGCACAAAAGAGGCAAATGCTAACACTCTAAACACACGTGCACACAATGTACACATCTTGTCAGGCGGTATGAAATCAGACTTGCAACTTAACAATAGCTCCCAGCAGATTACAAGAGGTTCCTCCAGGAAAGGTAAAAAGACAGAACATATGCTGGTTGACAGCTGCATTGGGTACAAAGAGATGCTCTCTTACCACGAGTGCTCTTGACAGATAAAAAAAACATAATCTCAAAAGGTGCTATTCATAGAAAAAAAATGAGAAACGAAGCATGTGTGGAAAGTGAGTAAATGGTGCCGGGACAATCTGGGCTCAGACGAGGGGAATTCACATCACTGCACTCCCTTTATACTCGCATTAGTGTGGAACACAGTGCCATCAAAGTAATAAACATTACCTCAAGAGGCTTAGAGTTTTCCTGCCTTTATTCTCAACCTTCAGACTAAATATAATAAATGCTGGAAGATGTTTAACTCCTCATCTCCCTAGATCATTTTTTCTTCCTCTCGTTCTATTTCTCTCCACTTTCCATCCTTATTTATGAAGATTGAATTAACTAAGAATTGCACATTTAAATAGAAAAATGACATAATTTCTTTATTACTATAGAGATTTTCATGTGTTTAAGCTTGTATTAATATTGTACAGTGTGTGTGTGTATGTATGTGTATATATATATATATATATCACCTATAATAAGATTATCAGTATTTGATTAGGGAGGCAGAGAACTAATATTAAATTCAAGTAAACTGATGACTAATTAGGCCTAGATGTCATTGCCTTGAATGTGCCAGAAATAATCTGTAATTTTTTCCCTTCTTGATATTTTTAATGTGACTCAGTCAAGTGAACATTTCACATGTTTCCTCACAGGTGCCGGGCTACCGCCAGGAGCAAGTAGAGAAGGGGCTGAAGCTCTTTGGCCAGCTCATTAACAACAAAGTCTACCTGCTGTGTTTTATTCGCACTCTGGAGGCCCAGCGTGGTTTCTCCATGAGGGACCGTGGCAACGTGGCCTCACTAATCATGACAGTGCTGCAGAGCAAGTTGGAGTACGCCACTGATGTCCTAAAGCACCTGCTTTCTGACCTCATAGACCGCAACCTTGAGAGCAAGAACCATCCAAAGCTACTGCTTCGCAGGTGAGTGGCAGGCACAAAAAATAAGTATAGAGTTTAATTTTTTACTCCTATCACTGTCTGATAACTGTCCCAAGTTACAAGGCTGTTAATGACCGTTTTTGATGTAGTTCTAAACCAAGAAGGATCCATCCAACCCAATTTCTATTATTTCTTTAAAAAGTAAAAGGCCTTGTGGTAAATATTTAAACACTAAACAACTGCCACACACTTTCATCTTCTCTACACTTAGCGTTGTATTGTACTAGGTTAGGGGTAGAGATAAAAGTTTGTACTGCTTAGTGTTAACCCTTTACTATCAAGGACAGGATATACTACTCTGTGTTTCCAATCTGTGACATGTTCGGATTAATTGCTGTGACCTTGAAATGCTGGCTCTCACAGACACCAGAGTGCATTGCCATGCACATCATTAGCAACTTAATTATGATTAATTAGCAGTGTATCCAATTTAAATTGCTTACGAGTCAAAAAAAATTGTCATTTATGAAAAAGGGGAGAAAGTGAGACTATGAAAGCTTGCACTCTAGCACAGTCACAATCCTCCCCTGGATGTGTAGTGAAAGCCTTAATGGCATGCACTTGAATGCAGCACTGTATGTGATTATGCTTCCTGCCCGCGGTGTTTGGTAAATGTGATGATTATGGTTGCTTGAGTAAACTGGCTTCCTCACAGCTGTGTGTGTGTGTGTGATGTGTGCATGCATGTCTATACATATAAGCACATGGTATTGTATGTTGTTTTGCTTGGGGGTCATCAGTCAAGTCTTGACACCCCCAGATGATTTGACAGACAGTTAATTTGTCCATCTAATTTACATTAAAATTCTGATTCTCCTTCCGGCTGAAAACTCATCTCTGCCAGTAAAGACACACACATACAACAAGCATATTTAATGTGGAGACGAATGAAATTAATGCTGTTCATCATACCATCCACAGGATGGTAGGCATATTCACCTCATGAAAGCCTGTTTAGACTTGGTGATGCAGAGAGAGATTAATGCTGTCTGGGCAGGAGGCATGATAAATTACCGCAAGAGCTCACCAGGCATGGTGCAGCCACTGAACAATGGAGTAACCGCTGATCCTGGCAGTAGATACAACATAAGAGATGGTGTATACAGCAGGGACAGGGGGCAGTTGTCAAGGACAATGGAGAACTTAAAGCTGTGTCACTAAGTAAAGAAAGCTGACTACTGGGTCATGGAGGCAACTAGTGAGATCAGCTCTTTGATCACTTAGTTTACATGTCACCAGCACCAGCACTAGCACTTTGTGCTAGTGCTGGTGCACTAGCACAAAGTGCCTAGATATTGTTTATTTACTGTATGTCGCTGCAAGGACTAACCAACAACTGTTTTTCAAGCGCAGTCCAAATGTAACACACTGTTCTAGCACACTTTCTTTGCATATTCCCTCTCTTTCTCTCTCCCCTACTTATCATCAAGGTAGAGGGGGAAGGAAAATCTGGGGAAAAATGCAGCAGCATTCAGTGAGCACTGGACAGAGAGCACATGTTTACAACAAATGCACATCCAGTTTGATTGCCCATTTGTCAAACGCATGATTGTAATGGGCACTGATCAGACTGTCTTCATCTCATTCTTCCTCCTCGGATGCGCCTATTAGTCCTTCAACATCCCAGCATGCATTTCAGATGTGATGAGGCTGTGTGAGCAAGCTATGCCACCCCATAGTGTGGGCTGACTGGCGTGTCCTTGGATACCAGCTGAAAATAGCCAAGATACACAGGCATAAGGCTGTGAAGATGAAGCTTAATATTGTCTAGGAAAGATAGCACCCATCCCTCTCTTCTCTCACTTTAATTTGTTCTGTCTGTTCCCTCTTTCTTTCTGTCACCATGTGTGCTCATTCTGTGTTATTCTCCCTCACTACCTGCCTCTGCCTGCTCACTCTCCACTGCTCTCTCCTCTATTTGTCTTTAGTTCTGATGCTCGTGCTGCTTGTGTCACACCGTCACTATCTTTATCTCTCTCTTCCTGTCTTATACTCGCTCTCTCAATCTATATCCCCAGCTCTTCCTCCCCTCCTCTCCCCCCTCCCCTGTTTTCTTGATTGCTAAATCAATGCTTAAAGTGCGTGATCAGGGTGTCTCTGGCACAGCATCTGAGCACGGCTACCCACTGCCTCCTCTTCCAGGAAATCTGTGTGTGTACATGTGTGTCTTTTTCCTCTCGCTCCACACATGTACACACATCCTTCCATCTGTCCCATCTCAACCTGTGCTGAAGCTCAACCACCAGGCAAGCTAACTAACGAGAGCCTTCCACAGCCATCTGTCGCATTCCTTGCTACATTCTCCTCCTTTACTCCTCTCTTTCCTTCTGCCCCCCCCCCCCCAACCACCATCATCATCCCTCTTCCCATCATGCAGAGTTAAACAGCTTTTCCATAGCCTTGAGTTTAGTTTGGCTGCAGTTGATGCGTTAAAATAGCAGTTTTTATGTTAGTCAAAAGATGAAAGCCCACTTTGTTCTTGTGTTGTGTTGTGTTGATCACAACCTTGCTTTGGCTCAGATTGAACTATTGATAATCATTAGTTTGTGTGTAAGTAATAGAATAAATTTCTGTGTATGCATGTGCTCAATGATAAGTCGGTGTCAGCAGCTAGCCATTACTGTGAAATTGTTTTGACACATGATAACCAATCTTCCTCACCGGGAGCCAGAGTGAGAAATGGAAATGATTTCTGACTTCATGCTGTGCTGTTTTAACATATGACTGAAACAAGAGGAGTCTTTCAGATGCAGTTTCATGTTTGGTTAAAACAACCGTTGCTCCTTTTTAGGAAAATATGTTGTGTATTTGTAATGTGATATTCATAATAGGTCGTAAAGACACCATGAAAGGGCCTCTTTGCTTACCTAATGCATTATGTAGCATCAAAATGATCAGTCAATTAAATATTCAGTCCCCAGAAAGAATTTTGATCATTTTAATGATACTCTCTGGTTCCAGCTTTTTAAATGTGAGAAATTGTTGTTGTTGTTGCAACCTTTTACTATTTACATCTACCATCAAAGATGCATTTCATGCACATACACAAATACATGTTACTGGCAGCTATGGCCAAGCAAAATGTTGAAGGTGTGATGAAGCACAGATTCCCATCAAGCCTACCTTGGTAATCAGAGGAAACGAAGCATTGCCAGGTCCCCTCTGCTCTAGATCATTCTGAATGCCCACTGCCCCTCTGACTGGCTGCCAAGTAGGCAAGCCTGACCATGCCAACTCGCCGTGGCACATTTCATTGCATTAACCCAAACATAGGTTGTGTTGTTTTTTGAGTAGTAGCTGAGGAGAGGTTTGGAGAAGATTGTTTGAAAGTTGTAATACCAAATGCTAACGTTAGATCTAAAAGCAGCTCCGTCACAGTGCCATTTTTATCCTTGTTCCCCATAGACTGTGCTGTGATCGAGAATGAGCATAAGCAAACTGGTGGGGCTGTGCCAAGACTTCTTATTACTGCAGGCCTGGCACCCGCTGCCAGAAGCATTCACAGACACACACACAATAAACACTAGTCAGCACACATGGTAATTTCTGAATACATACGCAATGGGATTAATTTGTGCTTTTTGCACGCTAGCCTTAACACAGCGTACACTTGTCCACTTACACAGTCAAACAAAAAACACAATATCTCTTGGAAGTGAGTAAGAAAGAGGAAGTTTAAAAAGAAGAAAAGGGAAGGCCAGACTCAGCCAAGCCATTTCTTCTCGATCTTTTCTTTATTTTCCTTTCTTCACAGCTTCCTCCCTCCTTCCTTGCCTGTGCACCTCCTCCTTTCTCCATGCTCCTTTCATCCCTTTGATAGATGAGCTACATTTGTGGAAATGGAGAGGATTTGGAAGTGTGTATGATTACAGGATCCAGAGTGGGGCAGCCAATGGGAGGGAGGAGGACAGCAAGAACACATGAAAGAAAAGATGAAAAGTGACCTTGTTGACCCTTGGATCCATGGATGGCGGAAGGGGCGGCAAAATGAAAGTGTGGGCACAGTGAGAGGCAGGAAGTTAATCCCTCCCAGGTGTTGTGCCAGTGTTGGCGGGGGGTGCCAGTCCAGCCCACTGGCACAGCGGACATCATGTCCCCCCTCATGCCTCAGTGTGGAGCCCCTTAAAGGGGCTGTATGAATAGTGAAAGGTGGGAGGGCTGCAGGTGGCAGCCGAAACACAGGACAAAACCTATGCACACACTGGACACAATGGACACTAATCCTGAAATATTGATGGCTATGGTAGTTGCTCATTGAAAGCAGAGGGAGGGGTGTATGGGTTTGTGTGTTTTGAGGTGTTAGACAGATTACCCACACACCCCTGCTGCTGGTCAAGAAGGTTGCTGTCAAAGGATATCTGATCCTCGCCTCTCCTCTTTCTCCCCTCACCACCACCGTTCTTATTATGTATGCATATTAGCCATTCACACGGAATCAATCACACTGTTGGCCCAGGTCAACAGACACACACACACAAGCACAGACACAGACACACAGCATTTTGCCACACCAGCGGAGCATGGATGCCAGGCAGAGAAAGAGAGGGAGATGTATTCATTCACTTTCTATTGTGCTGGATCGAGTGTTAGTCCAGTGAATAGGCAAGGGAGCGCTTAATAATGAGGCCAGTGTTATTACAGAGCCGCTCCAGCCCCTAACGACATCAATCCACTGGGATCAAATAAAGGCTTTTAATTGCTTTGCCTCATATTAAAATCCCCGCCACTGTAGACGAGCTGCCCTTGGCGTGCCTGAGCATAAAGGCCAGCTGAAAGATTGTCTGAAAGGCCATCATAAAACATGTGCAAAGGCTCTCTCAATTCATGTGTTCGCATTTATATTTGTGTAACGAAAGCCTATTCATTAGCAATGGTCATCGTTTTTAGCAGAATATTTGATGATGGCGTTGAATATTTATGGTGGTAATAAGAGCACGGGGACATGTGTTCATTATGTGCTCTGTATCTGCTGGCAGGACTGAGTCTGTTGCAGAGAAAATGCTGACCAACTGGTTTACGTTCCTGCTCTACAAGTTTCTAAAGGTAAATATTTGTTTTCACTTTCAAAAATCTAACACAGATCGTTTAGTTGTAATCCCAACCAAGTCGATGAATTCACTATCATCTCATTGCTGGCTCAATACTTCTTCTTCTACTCTTCTTTTGCGCTAGTCACAATTAATCCTTTTTCAACTATCATGTAAACTGATGTCAGTGTGCTTTTGAAGACAAGCACTCACCTCACAGGGCACAAGTATTCACTGAAAGCAAAAGTCATCATCACTCCTGTCTACCCTTGAGTCAAAGAAATTTCACAATCATCCTGTTTTAGTCTTCCATCTCTCTGCTCATCCCTTTACTGCAGCTGGGAGGAGAATAAAAACAATGATAAATGTGTCTCTTCTGTTTGATAAACAGCAGTGTTTTCAGGAGGGAAGACAGGGGTGGCTTCAAGAGTTTTTTATGGCATTTTTCACTGTTTATCCATCAAACATTTTCCAAACTCCTGCTACATTTCAGCAAAGTTTATATATTGATAGGTGGTACAATTTTCTTTAATTTAGGGGAACGATAGAGTTTGGCACATGACGTTTATACGTCTTGCTCAGCAACTCTGGAGTCAAGGCAGTCTGGAAAACATTACAAAATGCAACTACAACATTTTAGATTTTTTTGAGATATTATTAAACTTTGCTGACAGTGAATAGAGTGCTGAAATTGCTTCAAAGTTTTCTTACTTCCTCCAAACTTTTTTTTTTTGCTCCTCTCTATCCAAATCTCTTTGCAGGAGTGTGCAGGCGAACCTCTCTTCTCCCTCTTCTGTGCCATCAAGCAGCAGATGGAGAAAGGCCCCATTGACTCCATCACAGGAGAGGCACGCTACTCGCTCAGTGAGGACAAGCTAATCAGACAACAGATTGACTACAAGACTCTGGTAAGGGGTTCACCTGCCCAGAGGTCCAAGGGCTTAAAGGAGACACTTAATATGCTTTCAGGGACAAGAGGAGAGAAAAAGGGTGGTTATGGGTTGTCGGCCATGAGATGAGCAACGGGACATAAAGTTGTTGTTGTCACGCTTGACATGAAGGGGGCATATGAGTGGCGACCCCCGTTCCTGTTGAGACCGGAGCTGTCAAGAAAAAGAGCGGGGCTTCGCGATGGGGAGAGAGGAAAGAGATTATGCATGTGTGTGTGTTTGCACAAGCAGAGAGACACTGAAGTTCTTTCCTTCTGGAACCTCTCATTTATTCCCCATGTCTGCTTGTGGTCGTCCACTTTCCACTGTGACGTTTATTTCAGCAGGGGGAAACTCAGACGTTGTTTAGTCCTTCCGACTTTATTTTCTAGTGTCACATCTGTTTGTACTTTACATTCTGTGAACTGTGATAGAGGAAAAACATTGTGGAGATTTGCTTCAGATTGGACTTTTACAACAGAATCATTAATACTCTTCTCACCACCTCCAGTTTCCGCAATACAGACCTCCAGAAACTACACTTATATATGTATACACTGTAAACATACACATTTAGGACAGTCTATACATAGAAGATAACACAGTTACCCTCTCACTTGTGTGTACACTTGTGTGTACTTGTGTTCATCTTGTAATTCGGGTATTACAGTACTAAAAGAACTGATGAATGTCCCAATAAAATCATAATTAGCTGGTTTACTGCTCATCAATTCAGGTAGCACATTGTTCTCTATCTTCAAGCACCCAGGAAAGTGCGGTTTCCCTAGTGAATGATCTTTTTATTTTTGCTGCAGTGCTCGCACAGACCCTTTGGCGAGCACAAAATTATTGCAGTTCCATTGAGTACCAATCCACAGTGCAATCAACATTGTTAACCTATAACACACAAGACTCTGCTCTGCCAAGATTAAACAATGGTTAGGTATAGCTCAATTTATCCTTTGCACTAAACCATCTTGGACATGTTTTTTGCATTTTTCTTTTGAGGTTGAATCCTGCACATGCAAATATTATAATAATCCTTACCTATAGATACCCGGAAAACATTTCCCACATGTAAAATGTTACAAAATCTATCTTGGCAAGGCAACGCTTGGAATAGTGTTTCACTGGCAGCTTGCTGCCAGCCTCCCTCCCTCACAGTGGCAGTCTTGTGTGTATTTTTGCTACAGGTGGTGAACTGCATCCATCCAGAGAACGAGAAAAGCCCAGAGATCCAGGTGAAGGTGCTGAACTGTGATACCATCAGCCAGGTGAAGGAGAAGATCCTGGATGCCATCTACAAGAACGTCCCACACTCTCACCGCCTAAAAGCCTCTGACATGGACCTGGGTACAATGTTATTACTGGAACCTTTTGTTTAGCATGCAGGTTAAGTCTAATGAAAACAGTTACTGTGACACTCCTAAAATGTAGTCCTGTCATGACTGGCTGCTGAAGAGTTTTGTCCTTCTTCATGTATTTGCATGTTAATAATTGTATATGTATAAATCTGCATTTCAGAATTGTAGTTGATCTTGCTCCCGCATACCCCTGTGGTTACCTTACAGCTTGTTGAAACATTTCTATCCATGTAGTTTCCCATCTATGTGCCTGTAGAAAAGCAGGCTGAACTTAGACACCCATTGATTTTTTTACAAAGGCTTCCCCACCCCTCCCAGCCCCTCTTAAAAAGTACAAGTCTTCTCAGATATAAAGAAGCAGCTTTCTTTCCAACCTCAGGAGACTTGACTTCCTGGCTCTCTCAGTCAGATGTCTGAGATTGGTCTCTCCCCCTCCCCAAAGTTCCCATTGATCGACTCTCTTGTCAACTAGCATCTGAGTCACATGATTGATCAGCTAATCAATCGAGACGTTCAGTGATCTCTTCCTACAAAATCTTTCTTTCTTTCCTTCCTGCCATTTATGACCCCTATGGGCAGCTACAGTATGTAGTTATTTTCCCTGAATTGTATAATTGTATTTCTTGGGTATCTCAATTATATGTTACGTGGGTCTAATATATTTGGAAATTACTTTAAGGGGCCTCTGATATCAGAGGGTGCAATGATAAACCTGCTCTGGAAGTCATCCAGTGATCAGGGTGTTAAGTATACCGTGTGTGTGTGTGTGTGTGTGTGTGTGTGTGTGTGTGTTTACAGTAGATGGACACAGACATGAATGCTTGTGACCCTAACAATATTATCCATGATTGTTTGTCTGCTGATACCTACAGTCTGTCTCTGCACCATGCACTGTGCTTTTTATGGTTTAATATTACCAGATGGATTTTCTAAGCCCCTGTTGTGTGTCTGTAATAGCATATTTATAACCAGCCCTGGATCTAAGATTGGCTGAGTGCACACCGTAGGGAATCTGCCAGTGTGATAGCAAAGTGAAGAGATTGGTTTAGCCTTTTGACGACATTTCTGGATAAAATTGTTTTATAGCCCCCTATGGGCAGGATGTGTTGTTCTATTATTGCTTTATTACGAAAGGCAATTGGAAATTGTCAGAGTTAGCTGGCTACTGGTTCAAAACGTGTGTGATTGTGAGTATGAGTAAGAGAGAGAGAGAGAGTAAATGCAAGCTCACAAGAGAACATTCATATGGAATAAAATGTTTTTCAGTGCTATGTTTATATAGCACCACTGTGCACCAATCAGAAGAATGTTCACTGCTAAACATGAGTCCATATACAGACATGTTTGACATATTTTCATGCCTGTATGGTTTTCATGGACGTCATGCTGAGTGGATTTCCATTTGATTGTTTTGTTATTTGACACACTTTAACTTGAAGAGAAAAGCACTTTAAGCACTGTATACAGGTAATATCAGTGGCTTTTTGACATACACACACACACACACACAGATTGCACAGCTGATAAGGATAATGGGACTGTGGCAAGCCTGTCCTGAGACAGATAGTCCAGGAGTGTTGTTTTCCAAGATATTGTTTTTTAATTCCCCTCTGCCATAATCCACAGCTCCCCACAGGGTTTCAGGGAAGAGAAGATGGGGCATGAGTACAAAGAAGCTAGGCCCTGTTTGTGTGTGTGTGTGTGTCTTTGTGGCCTTCTGTGTGTGATGCATCACTGCGGAGTACAACAGTCACCTTCAGCCTTTCTGTTCACCATCAGCTTCCTTACACTCCCCAAAGCCCTTATCTCCTTACTTGTCTGTAATGCAAGTCTATATATACATACACACACATTGCTCTTCCTGCTGGGTAGCGACCATTGGTTTTGGGAATCAGAGTAATCTCAGTTTGCTCTGGTTTCACACCAAGTTTATTCTTTTATTTATTCTTGTTTACCTTTCTTTTTTTCTCATTTCTTCTCGACTGGAGACGCACGCTCATTTGCATCTTTATAGGAAGATGTACTGTATAGACAAAACCAACAGGAGAATCTTTATTTCCTGCAGGTTCTTGAGATGCGAACACAATTCTGGTCGATCCTCCAAAGACAGGCCTCATCATGCACCACAATGATTGCTGCTTTGTTTTCCTGTTTGTGATCAGAATGGGAGATGACAGTGGCCGACACAAGTGGGAAGCACAGCAAGGAGCACAGACACAATAACGTATTCATAAAGCCCATGATTTCGACAAAAAGAATAGAGGAATCATCTGCTTGTTTGTTTTTGAGGTGGCTTTCGTTTTTCACTTATGATAATTTTGCTGGGGTATTGTGAGATGTTTCTATCAAAGCTTTTGTTTTGTTTTGTGCTGAGGTTGCATAGATGTGGGAAGCCTGGTGTATATGTAGTGTAGATGTAATTCAGTTGTAAGGTCATGTAAATGCTGTCCTATTGTTTAAATGAAAGACACTGTCATGTGCACTGGAAGTTACTTGTTGAAAGTATGGAAATTAGGTGATCTGTAGCCTTTGGGAAAGCTGTCTCTTTCTGTGTGCAGCTTTCTAGTTTCTCTGTGGATATGAGTCTAAACTGCTTCTGCCAAAGCTCCCAGCAATAAGATAACAATAAGAGCAACTAGGCAGGGGGCTTAGAGCAGTGGATGGGGTGTTGACAAGGGGAACGCAAGGACCAATAGTGCCTACAGAGAGTAGAGCATAAGGCCTGGTGCTGCAGATGGAAGAGGAAGTGCACAAGCCCTGGGCATGCAGCTGTAATCACACCCATCGATCGCACCAGGGAAAGAGATGGAAAGCTAAGAGGGAGAGGTTCTTTCTAAAAAAGAGTAGAGTGGGTGATTAATTCAACTCGCCTCTTGTTACTGTCCCCGTATGTGCCATTTCTCTTTTGGTTCTACATCTCTTTGCCTTTCTTTCCTACTCTTAAAATGATGTGTTTTTCTGCTCTTTTTGATTCTATTCAGACTTTTCCTGACAATGTGAAATGATTGTTCAGAAAAACCTCAGTAGTTAAAGATGGAGATAGTGACAACAATTTCTCTGGCAGACTGATTAGAAAAGTGATGCTTTCTTCTGCTTTTTTTCTGGTGCTTTTTTCTGTTGTTGATGTAGTTCATGTTATCATCTAATACAGTTAGAATTACAAACTAAATTTCTTAAATCCATGGGGAGAATCAGAGTACTACACATACATCCACTATACATTAGGTGAATGATCATATAACTTGTTGTGTTAATTGTGTTTTGAGGTTTTGACAGATTGTGTTTTGAGGTTTTGACAGATTCACAGAAAAATGATATAAGTAAAAATAATATATATAGTAATACATTGTATAGTAAGTATTGTTTTCATGAATATGGTTGGCAATATCCTGATCTTTTCATTTATTTTTTTCTTTGCAATTGCAGAATGGCGTCAGGGTCGAGGACAGCGCATGATCCTGCAGGATGAGGATGTCACCACTAAGATCGAAGGTGACTGGAAGAGACTGAACATGCTGGCCCATTATCAGGTACGCCGTATATCCTAAAATGTAAACAACTGCAACCTGCATTAAACTCCTTATAATGCCCAAAATAAAAGATAACCTCAATTTTTTAACTGTTACAGAGCTTGAGTCAAAGTGTGTTTCCTCAGGCTCTGTGTTGTCTGATGTGTGTGCAAGTTTTAAAAATCATTTGAATGAACATTTACAGAGTGATTAAACTTAAGACATTTTAGTACAATTTTGTAGTGCTTGTAAAGGTTTAGATCTCACAGAAAAAAAGAGAAAAGATCTGATAAGGTTTTCTTTAAGACATTCACATATTCTTTCCTTCAAAAAAATGGTATGGTTGTTTCCACAGTAAAGGTACACAAGCACAACACAAAGGCCTGATATTTAGTAATGAACATTTCTTAGGAATTTTACTACTTATTCATTCATTTTAGCCTCTCTGATATTCACTAAGCTCCAAAACTATCTAATGGACAATTAAGTGATAGCACTTTTCTATCCTTTTAGTTGTGCTTGTCCCAGGGACATCCCGCACACACACACACCCAATACAAGTTATCAGTCAGGTGAAGGGGAATAAAGCAGGGTGAGGCGTAGGAAAGTGACCAACAACAGTGACACTTGGAAGTAATCTCTTATGTGTGGAGAGCGCTTCAGATAAAATCTGATGTGCAGGCCAAGTGTCGTCTTCTTTTTGAAATGGATTAGTGTTGGCATAGATTGCATAGGCAGATTAGACAGTGGTCACAGACACACTAGGTAAGATCTAAATATACACATTTATTAACATGCAGTAACATGAAGACATATGTACAAAATACAAAGACGTCTCATTCATTAATTACAAATGCTACCGGCTAACCAGCACACCAAAATGAGACTGAACGGAAAAACAGGCCTGCTTTGTCATAACGTGCTGTTAACAATTTGAGCAGCTAAGCAAGCAGCCCCTGTCCCCTTCAGGTGCAGTTTGCATGGTGCCTAAATTAAATGTCAGTGTCAGCAAGTGTCAACAGGCTTGGAATACGAGGCGTAGGGGGAATGGATTAGGGAGCTGATTCGAATCAGAGATAAGATAATGAAGACAGAAGTTAATTCATTTTTTCAGGCCAGGGAATAAGAGTGCCTTATTCTTGACAGAAAAAAACAAAAAACAAAACACTCCCATCCACTGCTCAAAATTTGTTAGGAGGCGAAGCAAAGAGCAAGGAAGGGAGGGGGTACTTCAGGGGAGGGGAGACTTTAGTCAAGGGCATCTGCAATTCCATGCTTGGCATGATAACTTAATTTCACTGAAATGGCTTGAGTTTAAAAAGGTTAAATGTATAAATAATTTTGTTGAAGATCTTGTCGCATTACTAATCAAATTCATTGATGCACTCTATTGATTGATGCCACCCCTGCCAACCCAGATGTGGCACAATATTTGGTCTTGGGATGTCCTCCAGACATCTTGTCTTATTAGAAGCTAATATGACCGGCCAGACACACTCAAAAGAATCATGTGCTCTAAACTAATCTGGTTTCATCTGCCACTAGCCAAACTCATTCACTCACTCTGCCTTCACTTACAATGTTTGCATTACAAACTCAGTGAAAAGTTTGATTTCTTGTTCAGGAAAACATCACATAAATTTGGCATTTGCCATATCAGATCTTTCCCATCTGTCCCATAATGACAGACATATCTCTCCTCCTCCTCTCTTTCAGGAAACTGTACTCCTGCAAATGTTATTTCCCCAAATGCCACTCCTCCTTTTCATTATGTTCCATTGTGCTTTGCTCGTTTTGTATCCATTCAACATATAAGAACATTGATCTGGGAGGGTGCTTAAGGATGTTGGAGGGTTGGGGTCTACCCACAAAGGAATAATAAGATCGGCCCCGTGGGCCTCCTCCTTACAATAATATAAACATATTATGCATAGAGAGCAGATTGAGTGACTGGATGAAATAATGATGCAATCTTAATAAGACCCCTGCTCGCGCACTTTTACTCTATCCCAGCTGTGCCTGCACACACACACACACACACAACACACACACACAAAGGCCCCTGGTCCTTATTCCCTGTCCCATCCACCCATACTCCGATAGAGATCACATCAATTAACCCTGTATTACCCTGCAGCACAGTTAGCCAGATTATGCAGAATAGGGGTGTGCGTGTTTGTATGTGTGTGTATGGGGAGGCACAGCTGAGACAGAGTACATCTCAGCTGTGTTAATTGAAACCTGTTTGGCTGACTGAGGAAGGGGGAGTGCATGACCCACACATAGACCAACACAGACACACACACAGCTTGATTCTTCACACCTTCACAGACAGAACCCAACCCTAGAGGAAAGGTATTATTGAATAGAGACTGTGGGATGTCCCTTCTCACACAGGCCTGTACAATGCTCTGCTAAACTCTCCCTCCCCCTGTCAGTCATGATATGTATGTGTGGGCTGAATAGAGCACAGAAGGGTAATATGATATTCTGTTTATTCACATGAAACCAGAATAGATGAAATATAGAAAATGACACCAACGCAATAATCTATGGATTTTCTGATTGGTCGTGTTAGATATCTGCACAAAAGAAAAAACAAAATCTCTGCACATTGCTTTTGTTTTCAATAGTCGTTTGCATAATACATGTGTGTCTGTGTTTCAGGTGACTGATAATGCAGTTATGGCGCTGGTTCCAAAGCAAGTTACAGCCTACAATTCAGTAAATAACTCCACTGTGTCTCGAACCTCTGCAAGTAAATATGGTAAGCTGACCTGTTTCTGTGCATCTTAGACAAGGCACACTGTAAGAAACTACATGTATATTTTGCAAAATATTCACAACATAGTCAAATACTGTTATTTCATATTAATAATACATTAAGAATGAAAAACAACTGGAGACCTAATGTCAGGTACAGAAGGTTTAAGTAAATTAAAGTGTGTCATTTAATCAAGTTGTATTTAATAAATATAAAATAATATTATTTGAGCAACAAAATACTCTGATAGAAACTAACAGATCCCGCAGCAGTGGATGCTCCCACCCGAGAATGTATATATGATGACGAGCGTCTACAGGATACTGTATGACGGACCTAAAAAGACAAGACACAATTTAGAGGAGTTAAAAGGATTTCTAAAAAATAGCAAAACACCAAATAGACTTTTTCCTCTTTTGTTCTGGCTTCTTGAGACTCTAAAGTACCTCCATGTGCCACTATTTTTTCCACCTGTCCGTATGCTCCACATCTCCTTGAACCTAGGAAACCATCAAGTTAGTTGCTGATCAAAGGGCCAGCCTCACTGGCAACAAACACTTCAGACACATCAAATGAGGTGCCACATTATTAGCATCACCTCATCTCCATACGGTCTCACCTCACTTCTCGGGCTCCAAATTAGACCAGATAGGAAAAGGTTAGTGTGATCCCCATCACAACTGGTGTGGTACTTGAGAGTGACTTTGAACTCTCCCCGAGTACAATGGCCAAATAACCAAGAAAGAGACTAGGGTGAATTTAATAAATCTGCTGAAGAGAGGGAGTAGAGGAGGAGAGAAAGTTGTGTAAAGAAAAAGTCCAGAGATTAAGACAAACACTATGTAACATGTTGAGCAAGAAAAGGAGAAACCTGTGTGTCTTTGTTGCAATGTTCCAAAAAAAATCCACAAAGTGAAAACAGCAGAGAGAAAAAAAAACTCCTTTGTGTGGAGCTGGATCAGAATAGAATCCAATCCGAAATCTCTCTCCCCCTATATCCATGACTGCATCACCCTCAGCTTTCTAACTTCTTAAATAAATAACCAACAAAAAATGAGTGTACTACCCACTCTCATTTTTTTCTCCCCACTCACATCCTTTTGCACCCACACAACCTAAAAAACAGCACAATTAGTGTCACACTTGTCCAGTGTCCCTGCAAAAATAGAATACCAGCCCAGTGGAGAATATTTGACACAGGTCTTATAAAAAAGCTATAGTTAAATATTGCTCACTGAAGTACTCTATAGGAGAGACGAACATTTTCAGTTGATCATACTGTAATTAAATTTGAGCAGTCAACACACACGTTCTCTGTATCTGATGTCTCCAGCTGTCTCTTTCCCCCTGAACTCTCTCCTCTGTGCAGTCCTGCTTTTCTCTCTGGACAGATTGATTTCTGTCATAGTGGAAAAACACTTTTTTTCTCGACTCCTCTCTCAAAACCGCACCCACTGATCAATTTTTTTCACACTGTGTAAACATTCATTGAGCCATGTGTTTGGAAATGTCATCGCCACTCCGGCCATTGGGTGGGCCATACATATTTCATCTCGTCTGACACCTGTTCGATTTTGTGTCAGCCGGCGATGCCATGTCTTGTCCCTAGGAGAAGAAGCCATGAAAAATTAACCATGCACGCTTTCTAAAAGTTTCATATCCAATCTCACATACCTGTAAATTGGAAGCCACAAGCCAAAAAACTGTATTCTGTAGCTGACATGCAGGTTATGGCTTTCCTTTCATTTTCTGTGTTTATGCTGCCTAAGTCTGGTCGCTGCTTTTTTGTTAGCTTTCTTTTCTTCTTGTTTACCTCATACTCTGCTCTGATTTAAAGTTTAGATGTGTTTTCTCAGTGTCCTCTCTTTTATTATCTTCTTATTTTCTCTTTCTGATGCAGGCAACAAAATTCAGCTTTTTATTTTCAGCGTACAGTTTACCAATCTTTATAGGTTTAAATAATTGTTAATGCAATAAGATGCTGCAAACCAAAAGAAGTTTTACTGATCCTAGAAGAAAAGAAATACTGACTGGACTTTTGATTTACATCTGTTACATCAATACTAATGCATATTGTTTTTCACAGAGAACATGATCAAATACACTGGAAGCCCTGACAGCCTGCGTTCCCGTACTCCAATGATCACTCCTGACCTGGAGAGCGGGGTCAAGGTTTGGCACCTGGTAAAGAACCATGAGCACGGAGACCAGAAGGAGGGCGATCGTGGCAGCAAGATGGTATCTGAGATCTACCTGACACGACTTCTGGCTACCAAGGTGAGTAATCCCGGTTTTGGGAAATCTTACCTTTGATGTATTTTCATTCATTAGCAGTGGGTGATCTTATCTGGTCATGTTGTAATTTATTTAGTTAAATTCCCTCTTTAACAGCAAAAGAAGTTTAACAATGTCCCAATTTTTGAAGCAGTTCAGGCTAAAAGGTCACTAGAAGTTTAACCTGTGTGTTACGATGAATCAGAAAATCCTCATTTTATTTAAATATTCATATTTATTTTGGATGACTCATCTCAGTGGAAAAGATTATTCAAATGTATTCCCCTATCCCCTCAGGTGAGAAAGAGAAAATAGATATTTCTGTTTGTTTTCTCTTTTCATTGCTGTTGCGTTGATGCGGCAGCATATCAAAAAGGCTAAAGAAGAAAAGACCCATGAAGCTAGTGAAGGTGTTTCTGTAATGAAAAATGATCAGGCAAAAATAGAAATGGCTATAAAATAAGTCTCTTGAATGTGCCTTGCGACAGTGGCCTCCAGAACCCCCCCCCCAGTTAATTTGGTTTGAAGGGAAATGTGACTTTGATCCAACAGCTGAATGCAAATTTCCAATCCACTCTAAAAGCACCTTCTCCCTCTTTTTTTCATCAAGACACATCCACTCTTAGACACAGACAGAGGCGTACAGTGAAGGTAAAAGAAAAAGAAAGGCTATGTTCTGAAACCGTTCAGGCTGTAATTTTTTGATTCAGGAACATTTCAGTTTGTTTTGATCCACTGCCTGCCTTTGTTTAACAGTTCATAGAACTGAGAACATCAGCTCAGTTCTGTGTATGTGATGTAAATACACAGAGGCAGGAGTCTAAAAAGGAGTGTCTCTCACACACAGTAAACAGGCACAAAAAGAGGAAATACGGAGAATAAAAACATCCATTTTGAATGTCTTGTACTTGTGTGTGATTAGCAGACCACATGAAACACATATGCCACATTCACAAGCAACACTAATCAGTGATGTGGGTTTAGTTAACTTTAAATTAGTATCACCGGATAAAATGCAAACCAGTTTAGATTTATTGGTCTCTGTCTTTTCATCAAAGGAAGTCTTTATGTAAGCTTTAGTAACTTTTGCTGAACAGTTGCCACAAGTGGCAATTACAGCATAAGGATTAATGCCAAAATAATGTAACCATAACACAACCAGAGAAGATTAAGCAGACACAGTTATGTCAGTTATATAGCAATAGCTAGTATTTATAGTTTGTCAACATTATATAGCATTAGCCACATGGCCGGTACCAGTATTTTTTCTCCCCCTAGTGCTAAAAGGGACCTTGACTGATAAAATGGGTGCTAAGAAAATCAGTGATTTGGATGATTAAATCAGTATCATCCAAAGTGCAGCCACAAGAAGTACAATACATTCAGCTTATGCTTTAGTATTTCTACCAACACTGTTGTCCTGTTTTCTGTTGATCAGAAAACAGTCCATTAATTCCAAAACATAACTTAATGTACATAAACACACCCACTTGACACACCCCAGTCCAAAAACACACACACACACGTCATAGGGTACGTGCTCGGCCCGAGCATTGAGCCAGGGACTGGATTGGGAACAGAACTGTTAACTACAACTATTAACTAGAAGTATTATTTACATATTCCTTTATTTAATAAAAATAATACTGAAATGTTGGCTTAACTGGAGCTACGCTGATTTGTGACATGGTTTTAGCACCCCATAGCCCTGGTGTAGCACCGTGCCCGGTAAGCTGCCGAAACCTGCTGGTCATATCAGACCAAGTAAGGTTGTACTGGAAAACCCTAACTTTTTATTCCTAAGAGGAAGACTTTGTTATTTCTTCATTAAAAAGTTAGACAATAGGCTTAAGAAAAATGCATCAACAGCAGACAGCACACTGATGTAGTAAAATGTTACTTAACAGGAAAAAACATAGTGCCACACAGACATCATAGGCTTTCTTCTACTTGGGAACTGATGACTGTGCAGATTTGTGAGCAGATGAGCAAAATCAGGTGGTTAAAGCAGATACCTGAGGCAGTGACAACAACAGGGAAGAGAGGTATGACAGGGTCATGAACAGGACATGATAAGCCACATATGAAAGAAATTAATAAACAAACAAACTACAGAGTGCAGAATAGCAGATAGGTGGGGAGGATGGAGCAGCCGTCACCATGACACACATACTATATAGCCCACCATACACCTACACACACATGCACACGTCACCTCTCGGCCTCTGTGAGCTGCTCTATTTCCCTGCCATTATCCCATTCCAGAGTGCAGGAAGGTGGCTTCTGACTGTGGACAGCACATCATCTTTCCAGATGGATTGTTTTTGTGAAATAACCAGTTTATCTTGGCTGGCCATCTCTCTTGGTGAGAAATGATTGGGCAGACAGGCAGTGTAATTGACTGCGTTTGGCTTTCACCTTGCCAATAAATACCTCTCCCTGGCAACGCTGCTGACGTCTCTCATATTAGCTCCATCAGTGTCACTCTGACTGAGTGTGGGTACAGGGTGCGTTCATGTGTGGAGAGTGGAGGGGCACAGGAAAGGGTTGCATTTTCTATCCTCACTTGTACACTCAATAGTGTGTGTCCATCTCTGCCTCACATTGTGTCTTTCTTCGTCTCTCTATTTTTGTTATCCCCAATGTTCTGATTGTGTGCTTTCCTCTCATTTCAATGTGGAGGCAGACAGCATCAAAACAACCAGATGACACAGTGTGTTTAGAGTGCAGTCTAATGACAGGGTAGATGGTCGTGGGGGGCATGTGTTGGCAGTTTCAGCTTCACCAGGGAACAAGAGAACCCTGTGATGATGACAGTGTTGATGCATAAGTCCCCCTTGAGATAGATGATGACGTAAAATGTCACAGCCTCAGCACTTGTACACACACAGGTTTTGGTATCTACACACACATACAGTATATGCATGCACTCACAAAATGTTAGGTCTTCCCTTCCCAGCTAATGTAGACTGTCACTTGGAAGGCTGGTGGGCTTGATGTAGAGATATGTGATTCCATCTTCATAGAAAAACGATAAGCTGTCGGGAATGTGGGCCACATAAGAATTATAGTCGTAATTGTCGGACTAACAGGATTCTCTCCTCCCACTCTCTTCTACCTCTCTTGACTTTGTGATTCGGTCACCCGAGCCTACCCAAATTGGATTTTTATTTGCCAGTGCCTGTACACACCTCGTCTGCCACACTCAATGGCCTCTTTTCCTGATAGGAAACCTCTGTCGTTTCATTTCCATCCCTCGCTCTCGCCTTTTCCCGTGCATCCGATCAGCTCATTCTTTACAAGAGGATTAGATTCTCTCACTCTCTGTCTCTCCTCTCTTCTCCTCCTCCTCCTTAAAGTCGCCAACATTAAATCAAATTAGGGTCAATGGTGCAGTGTGGGAGCTAATCCGGCAGCACAAAGAGGCTTAGGAGATGCGCCTCCTGTTCCCAGATATTATTAAAAGTCAGCTGTGAAATAACAATTTCCCCCATCAAAGCTGCAAGCAGATTTCGGGCCCGGGTCTGTGAGATAGGAGTCAGACACGCAAACATCGGAGCTAGGGGAAAAAGTGAAATGCTCTGCACAACTCATAAAGTCACACAGGAAAAAAATATACACAAAATGCCAATCTTTCTGTCAATGTTAGGCTTTGGTATGTTGCAAAATGTATTAGACAGTGACAATCTCATTCACTGGTTCTTTGTTGCCCATTGAATATATACTGACTTAACATACTGACATTGTAGACTTGCAAAAACTGGAGCTTCTTAAATAGATGTGTACATTTTCATATTCCATATGAGTCACTATTATTGGCTTTGATTGTTTCCCTTGTTATTGTGTAGTATTGGAAACTAAAATAAAAAGAGGAATGCCTAGTGATTATCACCTGTAAGATAATTGAAGGAAAAAATACCTAGTTTGGAGGCTTCATATAATCTGTTTTCCACCTCTCCTCTCCCTCCTCTGTAGGGTACGTTACAGAAGTTTGTGGATGACCTGTTTGAGACCATCTTCAGCACAGCCCATCGAGGCAGCGCCCTGCCTCTGGCCATCAAATACATGTTTGACTTCTTGGATGAGCAGGCCGACAAACACAACATCCATGACCCGCATGTCCGACACACATGGAAGAGCAACTGGTGAGTTGAGCATTTTTAGCATCTGAATCTGCACATACCTGCAAACACAGAAATATGTATACATACAAAGACATAGTGGGCTCTGGTCATGAATGCTACTTGGATCTTTGAGGGACACAAAATATATTCCATTATTTGTACACCAGTGTGTTGCCTTTGGCTCCCTTTTTGGCCTTTTCTTTCTGCACTGTTGTTTAATGCACTGCAGACAATCATTACATTTTGGCACATTTCACATGGCATTGCCCTGGTGTTGCCAGTGCCAAGCTCCACTACACGCCTCTTCCTTTCCTAATATCCATTAACCACAGGGGCATGTAATCTTCATTAAAGCCAACCACGAGGGGCTAATCCAATTGGCTGCCAAGACTCTCCATCTATTATCGTGGATAACTGGGCCAAAAAAACGCCTGTCACTGTGGAAATCTCCATAGTGACAAATGTACACTCCCAGGTGGAGGAAGCACACCTCTAAATTAATATCTGCTGATTAATTTAGACCATACTGACCTCGGTGAGTCCACCTTAAGAGGTTGTTAGGGGTTAAATAACAGTGCACCAGAATGCAGTGAGGAGAGAAATGAAAAGGTGAAGAAAGGGAAGTGAACTCAGTGGGAGTTTAACACACACTAATATCTCATTAGCCTCCTGGCCTCTGCCAAGATCCCAGCATGCATCACTCAGCCCAAGGCCCAGGGGAACCATGGAGATGGGAGGATAAAATTGATGTGCATCAAGGGACAAATGGAGGGAGGAATGTGTAGGTGGAAGCTAAAGAAGGGGGAGAATTTATTTACTTTGCGCCATGGTCCTAATTTTGGTCCTTTCCTGCATCTGTGTTATTGGCCCATTTGCAGTGTGTGTTAAGTGTTTTCTGAGAGCGCAACGGGTCGCTCTTACATTAGACTTTTAATGGAATGGCCTCTCACCAGAGGGCTGTGAATGAATAGCAATTTATCATAACACACAATCACAAAAAGCCACTTATATTGCACACAACGGTTTGTGCCGATGCCATCACAGATATCTTCTCTGTGTGTATGTAATGTGCATATGTCTGTGTCTTTTCAATTATCGCTGTGTGTGCTTACCCGCAACCTTTAATCGTCTCAAAAGAGTGCAATCTTGGCTGCAACAAAAGCCTTCATTTTGTCTGATGGTGGAGAATAATAGTGCTAGTGCCCCTCCCATGCTGAGTCCCTGCGCCTTTAAACCTACCAGGCCCATCGTCATCATACATGCCATTAACCGACCCATCGCAGCAGCCCCCCTACACCGCACTGACACCCCTACCTCCCCTTTAGGGTTTTCCCAATGTAGTCCTTATGTTAGATTATCCCTCAGCCCATAGTGCCTATATTGTTACAAGTTTGTGTCTTGTATCATTTTCATTGATATATCATATTGTACATATATAACCTACTAACACACTAACACAACAATTTGTTTTTCAAAATATAATCAGTAGCATTATGAAGGGAAAGTTATTTGTTTTTTCAGAGCTGTACAGTACATTCAGATTTCCGTTGATTCCGCATCCACACGCTGTAAGAGAAAGAGACCTAAAGTTCACAACAGCCTAGTGATAGCAACAGCACTAACACTACAGCTACCTGTGCCTCTATTTCACTAAAGTTATCTGTGTGTTTGTTTATCACATTTTTTAAGTAAACTGTTGAGTTTTAATTTAAATGTTGAAATTCTGTTACAATGTTAGCTGTTTCTGCATTGTGTGACAGAGTTGTAACGTATGCATGCATGAGTCACTGGCTCCTAGAGCATCTCCAGATGGTATCCTTTGGATTAACTGCAGTGTGTCAGCGTCTCCTATCATCCTCACTCCTCTGTATTTGGTATGCGTGTGTGTGTGTGTGTGTGTGTCTCTGTCTGCACTGTGTTTGTCATGTCAGAATGCAACAGACAGAATTTTAATCATTGTGCAAAACTGGCACATACATTCCTCTTTTCTGCATACAGCTAACCCCCTATCTGCTGTCACACTACAATCCAAGCCCACGCAGATTGTAAATGCAGAACTTTTAGGGTAATTATCTGCCATTAGTAAAAGTTGCAGTGTGTAATTTCCAGAAAGTTTTCGATTTGTGCTAAGCCCTTTTGTTCATACAGCTTGCTCGGTGGTGGATTGCAACTTGCCATTCACAGGTTGTGCTTTTTTGCCTACAGAGGTACAGTTGGAACATTGTTTAGTCAGGTCACCTTTCTAAAGCTGTTAATTCAAACCTTAGGTTTTGGACAGTTCTCTGTCTGTGCTGTAATGGCTTGAATGGGATGCCCTGGATCACAAAATCTGTGACCCTTTGCCCGCCAGTGCCAATGGCAAGCAACTTGATTAGGCCTGTCTGCAAGACTGGGACAACATCCCATAACTACAGATTCAGGCTCACTGGCTCTGTGTGACAGATGTGTCAATCGGTCCAACTACAGGACAGAACCATGCTACTGAAGGACTTCAGAGAGACGTAGTTGGTGTGGATGTACTTTGGTTGTTTTCATTTGCACTATAGTTCCTGCTTGACAGTTATGACAGTTATGACAGTTATGAAGTTTTATCAATAACTAGTTGGTAATTCCGCCTTCATTGGGGAGATGAGGATTAGCAGAGTTGATTAAATGCGCTAACACGCTATAGTGCTGCATTAGTACTCACTCCTTTGAAATGCACAATGTACTCTGATCCATGAAAGAGATTTGCCAACACCAAACACTAGTTAAGAAGGGCTACTGTGTGAACTGTTGCTTCCATTACCATATACTTACTATTAGAGTAGTGGTCAAACATGCCTTTTTATTATATAACTTTTCTTGCAGCACTTTGTAGTCCTAAATCAATGAACACAGCAATAGTCTTTTAATAAAAGGGCCTTTTCTGACTTGCCAGCATAATTCCTCTAGGATAAAAGATGCCCTTGATCTTGGCAGCTGATATTTAACCTAATCCCTGACCAAAAGGATTTGATCATGGCCGTCCTTCAGATGCCTGAAACTACTCAGCATGAGTTAAGTGCTGAAAAAAATATTTTCAACACAATAGATAATATGTAGGTGTTGTTATGGTAATCATTTTGAATGCACACAATCATATAGGGGGCAACATCATTTTGGTGTCCACTGCCCTACTTGAATAGCACATACCTCAAAGCACAGGGCATCTGGGGCAGATTGTCAACAATCAAGGCGGCACAGCAGTGGTGTTAATATCCCTTTGATCCCTGCACCTAATCTCACTAGATTTTTTGCTTAGATTAATTTTGAAGTCATAATGCAGAGTTTTTCCTTCCTCTGAGTCCAAATCCTCTTTTGTTAGATTGTACATCTGAATGGCTTTGTGGATGGTTGTGCTAGGATAAATGCTTAGTGGGGTGGTAGAGGAGTACCGGTGGTATTTAAATGATTGTATTTCAGTTGTTATTGTTTTCCCCCTCATCCTTTGATATTGTGCCACACAGAGAAACTCCTATGCAGGATAGGCCGCAGTGTCTTTGCTGTTTGAGTTTTGCCACATCAGCTCAAAAGCACATAGCCCAGAGAATTGTAAAGATATAGAGATCCAAGTAACACTCAGCTCTTTCTTAATACCACCTGCGCCCTTTCACTACATTACACAGGTAAAGCTGGCCCTATATCTATTCATTTTGGCAGAAACAAGCCCAGAAAATAAACAGACTTGTATATTTTTATTATTCTGGACAGGCACAAAATAGGACCCACTTGCACAAACAAGGCAATATGAACTGTGTCACTGTGCGGCCCCCAGCAAGGACCCCTGGACACTGCTCGAAAAAATGAGAGCCAGCCACCACCTGGTTTTAAAGATAAAGGCTTTATTGAATTGAGCACACACATCAAATAGAGCACATCGGCAACAGCAGGGCTTGTGTACTAGCTTTGCAAAGTGAATGAATCCTCGTCCCCCTTTTGGCCCATAATATGCTCATGTCTATTGCCTGACTGGCTGTAGCAAATACAAAAATGGCATTTAGGGACTTAATCTCAGAGCAGTTCAACCGGACACACAGACTGTTGTTTTACTTTACACCCTTTGTTCTTCTGTATGCATGGCTATTTGAGCATTCTGTCAATTAGATGGAACTGAACAATCGGTGAGAAAGTAATGTGTGTAACACAACAGAACACATTAACATGCATAAAATGACATTTTTTTTCATTAGTTCCTCAAGTTATTTTGACATTTTATGTACAGGTTGCAGTACAAGTTCAGTTATGGTAAAACGAGTGAAAACACCCCACAAAATTAGCATTTCTTATTGTAAAAATATTGAACTTGAACATTTCAAGTTCTAAAACTATATGTGTAACTAGTTTCCCACTAAAATGCTTTGTTGTCTTTTTCCTGCCTCCCTGCAGCCTACCTCTGCGTTTCTGGGTGAATGTGATCAAGAACCCCCAGTTTGTGTTTGACATACATAAGAGCAGCATCACAGATGCCTGTCTGTCTGTGGTGGCCCAGACCTTCATGGACTCCTGCTCCACCTCAGAACACCGCCTTGGGAAGGACTCACCCTCCAACAAGCTGCTTTATGCCAAGGACATTCCCAGCTACAAGAGTTGGGTGGAGAGGTGAGCTGTCAATAAAATGTACACACCAAACACTCAATGGAGGGAGGAAATGTTTGTGAGTGTAAGGTGGGCTCCAATATGAGTGAAAATATCAGAAAATCTGCATTAGCCATGTTTCATTTCAACACCTTTACAATGCGACTGTAGCACTGTGATCTATCGGCCATGAAACACAATCCAAATTACAACACAGTGGGAATAGATGGGAGTGCCCAGAGCTTAAGATCTACAGTACAGAGGAGCCAGTGTGCTGGGTGGATGCAGAAAAAAAGAGAATGCATTTTTGAGAGTAGCAGGCAGTAGAAACTGGTAATTTGTTAAAATGAGAGTTTTATTAAATTTATTTGTCAGCAGGGGAGGCGAAGAGGTCCTGAATAAAAGATGGGGTACTGTGAAGCGGTCAGAGTATTTATGTGTTGGTAGCTTTGTCACAAGGTAAGCCTAAGGGTGAGAATATGTGTGTGCTGCTTGAATGGGTGAAACCAAATGAGGAGCTTCAGGCTCAGGACCATGCTCATTATTCCTGTATGTGTCTGTGGTCTCCTAGAAACACAACTAAATGTGAGGAAAATGTGAGGGTCCTCTGCTGATTCATACATGGATATGTTTTGATACTGTAGGCAAAAAAATGATACAACTGCTATTATAGGTGCAGCACAAGCTGAATCTATGCAGTATGGGGGTCAAGCACTGCCTATATCATTGTACATAAGCAGACTCACAAATATACAGGTGCTGGTCATATAATTTGAATATCATCAAAAAGTTGATTTATTTCAGTAATTCCATTCAAAAAGTGAAACTTATATAATGTATACATTCATTCCACACAGACTGATATATTTCAAGTGTACATTCCATTTAATTTTGATGATTATAACTGACAGCTATTAAAAAAAAATCAGTATCTCAGGAAATTAGAATATTTTGAAAAGGTTCAATATTGAAGACACATGGTGCCACACTCTGATCAGCTAACTCAAAACACCTGCAAAGGCCTTTAAATGGTCTCTCAGTCTAGTTCTGTAGGCTACACAATCATGGGGAAGACTGCTGTCTTGACAGCTGTCCAAAAGACGACCATTGACACCTTGCACAAGGAGGGCAAGACACATTGCTCATTGCTAAAGAGGCTGGCTGTTCACAGAGCTCTGTGTCCAAGCACATTAATAGAGTGACGAAGGGAAGGAAAAGATGTGGTAGAAAAAAGTGTACAAGCAATAGGGATAACCGCACCCTGGAGGGGACTGTGAAACAAAACCCATTCAAAAATGTGGGGGAGACTGACAAAGAGTGGACTGCAGCTGGAGTCAGTGCTTCAAGAACCACCACGCACAGACGTATGCAAGACATTGTTTTCAGCTGTCGCATTCCTTGTGTCAAGCCACTCTTTAACAAGACACAGTGTCAGAAGCGTCTCGCCTTGGCTAAAGACAAAAAGGACTGGACTGCTGCTGAGTGGTCCAAAGTTATGTTCTCTGATGAAAGTAAATTTTGCATTTCCTTTTTCTAATCAAGGTCCCAGAGTCTGGAGGAAGAGCGGAGAAGCATAGAATCCACGTTGCTTGAAGTCCAGTGTAAAGTTTCCACAGTCAGTGATGGTTTGGGGTGTCATGTCATCTGCTGGTGTTGGTCCACTGTGTTTTCTGAGGTCCAAGGTCAATGCAACAGTCTACCAGGAAGTTTTAGAGCACTTCATGCTTCCTGCTGCTGACCAACTTTATGTAGATGCAGATTTCATTTTCCAACACTTGCACCTGCACACAGTGCCAAAGCTACCAGTACCTGGTTTAAGGACCATGGTATCTCTGTTCTTAATTGGCCAGAAAACTTGCCTGACCTTAAATGTGTGAATCATGTTTTGTGTACAAAATATAATATATATTTTGTGACTCAGTCTGTGCTTGTACAGTGATTGAGATCGATTTGTTTTAACTGTTCATGCCAGGGAAAAAAACAGCCCACTGTCCTATAGTGTGTATATAAACCATGTCTTGGTTGCAAGTTTGGTGGCGCAATACTGTCATCAGTGAACATCCACAGTGGAACTGCGTTATTCAGTTGGAAAAGCCTCAGTAATATAGTAATGACTGAGTAAGGTTGGATCTAGCTCTGCTTCACTCTGCTGGCCATCCGTGACAAAGTAAGGGTCATGCCAGGGAGAGGATTTAAAAGGCAGAATGCAGCAGCTATGAAAGAAGACTGCACAGGGAAAGGAAAGTGAATACTGTGGCGGTAGAGAAGAGATGTCCTCCCCGTCTCTTTCTCTCCTTGATGCTACTGCTTAATTGTAAGAATATGAGGTCCTTACCTGGTGAGCAGGCTAATGGAAATCTGTGTCTCAGGAAGTTAAGCTTGACACATGAGGACATTGAGTTTTTGCTATGCTGCGGTCCATCTACAAAGAAAACCACTTGAAACGCTGATAAATGACTTAAGTCAACAAGTCTGCATATTCAGCAGTTTATTTTGATATCTGGGGTTCAGAGGAGGTGCAGTTGGGTAGAGCCATGATTTCCCATAGAGCTTTTTTTATTTGCTACAGTATGTTGATATTAATTTGGAGCTGTGAAGTGAAGCGGGCTATTGAGGTATTGACACTTTACTCGAATTTGATGTGGGAGTTGATGGTCTCCAGACAATGACAAAACCATCACGGCTGGCAAACATTATTTGTTTACAAAAGTGTTCGCATATGGATCAGTACATTTGCAAAGCTAACATTTTATTGTTTTAAGAGAGCTCATATTTTAACTAGCAATAAAAACCTATGATTTTCTATAGGCTGCTTGTATTAAAGTGCTTTTGTAAATGTTTGCTGATTATGAAAAATATTGAGGTATTATGGATGAACTATTATCTTAACATTTTACTTCCTAAAAGCATATTTCAGTGGAACTTAAATCTCTTATATCTTAAAACCCTAACAACAGTCTTTCCATAGAGATGCGTTCACAAATTGGTCACAAAATTAACAGTTTGCATGCATATGTCACAAAAAATACTAAAAAGTCTCTTTGGGTTGCATGTAAACCATGAGTGAAACACAGTTCAGCTGTTTACACCTGACTGCGACAGACAGCTGTATTGATAAAAATGGAAGCGTATCTGTCCTGTCAGGTACATAACAGATAGACAAGTGAAAAACGTGACTGCCAACTTATAGCAGATATTAGGATTGGGCGGCATATCAGTGTAATGAGGTATACCAATACAGTTTCAAAAGAGAGCTAAAATTAGACAATACCATTTATACCGATATAGTTTGATGTCGAGTTAATTAATATTGTTCCGTAAAGTCCTGCCACCATTTAGTCCGCCCCTCCCTCTGCATCTGCACACGACCTCCACTCACAAACTCTCTAACAAGGAGGAAGACACGGTGCCGGTCTACACTGCTAAAGACCTGGCTTGTAAATAGAAAAAAACAACGGTCCAGTCAGTGTTTCCCACACATACACTTTACTTCGATGGGCCGTCCAGGTTAGGCGACACATTGTAGCATTTATCAGATTAACACAGTGATTACATTACAAGTGGCGACACGGTGGAAAAAGCAGACCAGGGAAAGCGACAGTGAACACAGTAATGTCATTCGTTAGCTACCACATTGGTAATGTTTTGTATGGCTACGTCGTCAACACGCCTCCTCTACATGCAGCTCAGCTGCTGCTGTGAACGGAATTGCATGTGGAAAAGTCCAGAAGACATGTTTTTTTTCCCCCTGCGACTTTATACAATGTAGCCTACTACAGGTGGAGAAAGTCACCGGAACAGACATACATAGACACAGAGACTGAAAGGTCTGTGAGTTTGAAGAAACTTGGAGGCAGATTCAATAAGTGAGTGACACTTCAGCTGAAGAATGAAGTATAATTGAAACAGTGAACAAATAGGAAAAGCATGCCCCCCCACACACACTTAAAAAAAATACTGGGATATGACTTTGTGGTCCATATCGCCCAGTCCTACTAGATATGCTTAAAAAAAAAATCTAGCATTGGTATCGGACCACCACGCCCATCTTCAAACCTGACATTTTGATCTCAACTACAGGCCTGTAAAGTTTTTTGACTACACGTTATGCTATTGCGTTGACAAAATCGGTGAGACAAAACCTCAGACAGACATATTGCCAAAGTATTTTAAAGTGCTTCCGCGGTAGTTTCCATTACATGCTAATGTCGGAAATAGCCTCAGTTATTTTTGCAAGCAATTAGTTTTGTTTATAAAAACTTCTTCCCCAAAACATGCACACTTAGTCTCTACACTAACAATCCTCAGCTATGAACTCCCTACAACTGCCCTCCAGCACTGAACAGGTGGTGATGTGTGTGTGACCTCTATGCAAAGGCTATGATTAACACCCACCTGCCTTTTCCTTTACTCAGTTTGCTCTGAAGACTTGTTTTCTGGCAAATACATCTCTCACTCACACATGCCCAGAGTTACCCAGCCAAACACCAGGCCTGTCCTCGAGCGGCTGCAGCTACAGGAATTTAATATGTAAATAACCAGCTTTAATTAACATAGTTGATAGGGGCAACACAGCTGCTGCTGACAGTGACTGATTACCCTTACCTCAATGCAGCGTGTGTGTACTGTATGTGTTCTGTTGTGGTTTTCAAGGACTGAAATTTAAGGCCTGTCACTGTCTGCTATGACTCCATTTCAGTCATGTTACTATCCAACATACTGGTTGCCTCTGTGCCACATGAATTAATTACCTATCTTCAAAGAACTGCCGTAAACCACTGCAAGGAGTAAAGAGCACTGGGTGTGTTCAGTTTCACAAAACAGTTTTCCTATTAATACACACATCAGTAAACATAGTCCTAACACATGTTAATGTTTTTTTATTCCTCCCTGTCTCTTACAATAGGTACTACTCAGACATTAGTAAGATGCAGGCGATCAGCGACCAGGACATGAATGCCTACTTGGCAGAACAGTCACGGATGCACATGAACGAGTTCAACACCATGAGCTCTCTCAGTGAGATATACTCCTACGTGGGCAAATACACTGAAGAGGTATGTAATACTGAGACTTGCACTACATTTCTGTCATCTGTGTTATCTAAGATTTAGTGCAATTTCGACCCACTGATGTTTGGTTCATTTGCTTCGGCAATAATCAGGCTTTAATATCGGGGGATAAATAAACTATCTAGATTGATAAGATGTGGGGTTGCCATTGTAACACCAGTGTATCCATACTGACTAAAACTGCCGTCTTCCACAAGGAGGGAGCCACAATATTTTCATAGCCACCTTTTAAGCTAACATGGAGTGATAGAAGGTATTCCTTTAACTGAGTTTACAGTTCTGTCACACCCTTAATCTGAACCCTTGTCCCCACCACTTTTCAACACAAAGTGACGTCCTTCACTCATTTTATCTTATCAAAGTACAAACACACTCCAAAAAGCTATAGTGTGTTAAATATAAATGTATTATAATATAATGTTCCTAAATAATTTTCTTGGGCTTAAATTCATACAAATTTTTCATTAAACGGCAGTGAAGTTGGTATTAAACTTCATCCTAGGTGGTATTAAAAAGTCTTAAATTTAACTTTGAGAATCCTGGGGGTATCCTGTATTACATTTACTAGGGTAAATTTTCTACAGTAAATTTTAAAGAAGAAACTACAAAACACATTGGAGGATCTTGATCTTAGATTAGTCATCATGAAATACCAGATTTCAAAGTACTGTTATGTTGAGTGCTTTTAGTAATGTCTTCGTGTGTCTGTGTTTACCTCACTGTCCTGCTGGCAGATTGTGTGTGCACTGGAGCAGGACGATGCAGCCAGGAAACAGAGGTTGGCCTTCAAGCTGGAGCAGGTGGTGGCCTTCATGAGTCTAGAGAGCTGAGGACCGCACTTCCCAGGGCGCACTGGGAAGAGACCCCATCAGAAACCGAGCCGTGCCTGAGCGAAGACCTGTCCCCATCTTTTTCATCATGTGACTTCCTCCCCTCCACCTTTCAAAGATGATTACTTCTTCCTTGACCTTTTTTCAGCTTCCTCTTCACCAAGAAATATTGTTTTCCTCATCCACTCTGCTGCATAGACTAGTTTACCTGAATATATCTGGAGGGTGGTTCGGGGCTGAGGTTTGCATCTCCCACAGTGCAATGTGTGGGATCCCTCAGCTTCACCACAGGGAGAGCTTCAAGGGGTGACTGCTTGAAAGCTGGCCATATTGGCATACTTCAGTCCCCCTGCTGGAAGAAAAGAGGGGGGGGAAATGTTTTTATGTTGCCTTCAAGAATTTATAAGTAATTCTTTAAAACCCACAATGTTGGGTGTCCATTTTGTTGAGAACTTTTTTCGAAAATAGGATAGTTAAAATAAAACCATCTCTAGAGTCCAGTTTATTGTAGTTCTATATTATACGGAATCAAGAGGAAACATCAAACATGATGACTGCAAGCCAAATGAACACCTCTGAAGAAAATTAATGCAAGGATGGTTTGCCGAGTTTACACTGTACTTACAAGCGAAGCATACATATCTGCGAAATTTGGGTCGAGTCCAGGCAAACCTAGAATGTTCTTGTGTTCTTTCAATGTAGCTGGAGTTGTATTTAAGAAAAAGACTGATGGGGGTAGGGAAGGATTAGTGCTTCTCTGAACTTTTCCTTTATTGAAATGTGACTGACACTAAAACTTTGCAACATTCGCACATTTTTCCCTGGCCCAGCATACATTTCAAGAAAATGCTCACGATTTCTGCTTCCATCTGGCTTATGTGGCTACTGCAAAATTAACCTATTAGACAAAACCCTGGAGGCCCCGACCCAAGTTGGATCCTCTGTAAGAAGCACACAACCAACTGTGGAAGACAGTGTTTTGACTGCTAATCCAAACACCAGGAGCAGTCTTTGTCTGGCTCTCGCCACATCCAATCTTGTGTCGCCATTGCGACAGTCTATCAAAGCACACACATACGCACAGATACACACAATCAGCAGCTGCCCAAGATCCTGACTGCCCAGATATCTACGCCAATCCTGGAGGGGGTAAAGGGAAGAGCTGACTGAAATGTACCGGGTAAGAAACTGCTTGATCATTAAAAATAAGAAGAATGATTCAATACAGTGTAGCCAGAGATGGCTGACTGCTCCTTAACGGGGCTCTGTGTGAGAGTAGCACTTCTTTCCCAGGATGATCTAATTTAAAGACTTTTGTGTGGAGAAAACAAACAAGATGGACTTAGTCGGTCAGCCAAAAACCAAAGGAGCTTGAAATTTTCAAAACGGTCAAAAATGTATTTGTAAAGTGCCACTGAGGAACTGACATAAAAGGACTATGTAAAAGACAACCACTTCTAGGACAAAAAAAATATTGTGACTTTAAGAAACCTGTGTGATTTTTCTGACCTCAGTGTGTCGAGGTGAGAGGCTCTGTGGGTGAGGTGATCTGATCCGCCTTTCTCTTTCCATCGTCCCGGGTCTCTGCAGCTCTCGGCACACCGTTCACCCTTGTGTCCGGCTCCTGACTTACCAGTTCTTTTCTGTTTTGCACAAGCGTTGGAGATGGTAGCTAGTTGCATACGGCAAAACCCCAACTCTTGAGTGTGTAACTGTTGAGGCGCTCTTGTCTGTATTAGTGTAGTTGTCCTCAGTGGCGGCAGGGGGCGGCCTTCTCCAAGCCTCAAAAAAAGAAAATAAAAAATCTGATAAAGCAGTGCAGGAACAGAACAAGAAGTGAGAATCGCGGCAGGATTAACAGAAAATCATAGACATTAACTAATGTAAGACTTTATGGAGAGCGCGATTGAAAGAGAGATGATGGAGACGCCCTCCGTACCTTTTGACCTCTGCCCTTTCTTTTGCCTTGACAACGTGCCCCATGTGGTGATGTGAATGTGTGAAGACCGCCCTAGGTCCACCTTGGGTCCTTTATTGGCTTTTTAAGCGCATGTAAAACGTAAACAATTTAAGAAACTTATTTAAAAAAAAGTGAAAAATAAGAAAATTAAGCCTTGCAATGATGATGTGGATGTGTTCTTTTATCTTTCTTTTGCTTGGAAGAATCAAGATGGAAAAAGTGGATTGTTCATGTAATAAAAACTATAACTTTCGTTTAAGGTGGAACCTTTATCCAGTTCAACCCTTACTGTAGAGCCTCATGCCCATGGTTTTTGTGAAGTGTTAGATGCTAAATAAAACAGATTATATACCCTTGCATGTTGACCTATTTGGATGGTATGAAATGGATCTGTCTTGCTCAAAGATATTTATATACTCCTACTACATCTAGGGACTTCAAATTCATTTACAAGCCATGTGTTCATTTTAAGATTATGGATCTCACATAAAGACAACATGAATCCTGTTTTGAATTTCTTGTCCTCTTTACCGCGTCCTCCATTATAGGCCTCAGCATCTCAGTTTTAGTTTTGGTACACTGAAGATGCAAGTCAAGTCTTGCTCTGTCTTTGCTGCTATTTCATCTTGTTTTGAGAGTTGTCTGCTGCATTATTAACCGCAGATTGATTATTTCATCATCATCATTATTCCATAAAACATTTTTTCCCCATCAGTTGAGCCCAAAACACAGAAACAATCTGAGTGATGAAGCCCTATTTTTCAATAACTAAAGATGGGCCCAACCCATTAAAACACAGACGTGGTTCGACAAGGGTTCATTTCATTAAAGCAACAAAAGACTGCATCAGTGTGCCACCGTGTGTGTCACAGAATACAAATGTTACTATCCCTTACACCTGGAGGAAACCAACATGTAATTTATCATACAGATAAACAACTTTCTAACAAGACAGGCACATTAGGCTTGATAGTAGACTTATGTGTTTGGCAAATGACGGTCTTAGCCTTTGTGTCAAATGTACGTGAGATATCCAAGTCATTGTTCATTAACGACTGTCTGCAGCTATGCAGTATGATGAATGTCTGTTGTTTCAACTTGGAGGGGTACATTCACAAGGTGTCTGCCAGAAACGTTATTTAGTAAACATATCCAACCTATTCATCAGTTATTGGAAAATGAGGAGAATAAGGATTGATTTAACGACTAGATGATTAATTCATGCAAGGCTGGTTATATTGTAAGGAATGTACTACTGAACCACCTTTGGACAATTTAAAGGGACCTCTGTTATTCATGTAGCCAATATACTCTAGATCCCAAAAGTTTCCCCTCACAGCCGCCTGTTAATAAATAACACAAGTCGAGCGTCCTGGACTTTTACTGTGAATCTGCCCCCCAGTGTAACATCCTGTCTTTCATTTCTCCCTGCCCTGTCCCTTCCCCTGCGACAAAGGTTGTCTGCTAGTAGCCACCTTGTGTTGCCATGAGCACAGATAAAGTTTCCACCTTCAAACGTTTTGTAGGAACTAAAAATGTCCTCCTAGCTCAGTGTTATAGCAGGTGTTACAGAAACATGCTAGAAGACTTTTACTAGACCATATTTGAAAGATAAAGAGTATCTTATCGAGAGATAAAAACGAAACCTGGGGGATATAAGGCGAGCTTCTCTAACTTTGTTATAATTAATTGTATACCTGTGTATGTAAATATAATGCATTCCTATTTTGCAGTCAAGAACAAAATACTATTTGTAATATAGAATAAACTTTATTATGAAACCAAGCATTTCATGTTTGTTTTGCTCTTTGTGTCAGTTTGCAGAGTGCAGTCTTGCTGGATGCTACGTCTGAATTATGCTGTAGTTTCAGTTAAAAAAACGATTCTGAAATACTGTCGTATGAATCTAAAAGTACAATGGGCCGAATTTAGACAATGACATGCCCCCTTACTCCACTGGGAAACACAGTGCCTCTTGCAAGATTTACACTTGATGTTAAATATTTAAAGGTCCTAGACTTCTTCCCATGCTAACTGTGGGTGAAGCTATGCCGGCAGCTTGCTGAAGTCACCAAAAATCATAAATGAGTAAGTTGTTCTGTCCTAACAGGTACAACAAAACCAACACAGGAGACTTGGGGAAGAGTCAGGCCCACTTTGTAGACTCCCACACAGTTCTGAGATCAGGTAAAGTCTGAAAACACTAGTGTGGGTGTAACAGGCATTACAAGGGCATTAAATTAAATGGTGTCGCCACACTTCCTAGAATCCCAGGCTTATGCTACCTACATACTATACACAGCATTATATAAAACTTGAAGCATTAACCAGTGTCAAATAAAACAGGATAGTAGCTCTGGATTCTTGGAATGCGCTTGCACATACTGACTACACTGTTTTGCCAAATGGCTCATTTTCCTTTCCATCCTTGTGACAGGTGCTACGTTGGCCAGACCGGGTGTTCAGGGATTTTGAGGCCATCTCAGGTCTCCCACTGTCTGGTGCCAAACAAAGCAAAAAAGAGTGGATGTACAAAGATGCACAAAAAAGAGAACCAACGTTTCTATTGTACTCTGAGATTTTTAATAACACTTTGTGCTGTCGATCTGTATGCGTGTCAGAAGACACGAGCAAATAGTGCTCTGTGTAAAGTAGCAGGGCAAGACCTCTCCCAAGAACTGAAAAGCTTCTGCTTTTTAGATGCATAATGGTCCAAATCATTTTAGACTTTGTTAGTATCCTAATTATTCTAATTATGGTTTTATCCAATTAATTCAAAGTCTATGGCCTGATTTTCCACAGTACCACTGGGGAAGATAAAGAAGCCAAGGTTTGGAATAAATCTATGCACAAGGGAAGTCATGCTCCAAGTGAACATACTGAATTGTCGTATTCTGAATAGGAGTCTCTAGATAATATTTAAATCAGCATCCAAGCACACCTTTCTAAGAGCAGGGACAGAAGCCCAGCACACATCCAATTCAGTCAAAACCATTGTCATCATTTATTATAGCTTAGTTTATCTTTATTTTCCCATTGGGGGAAAATCATTATGTAGCCAGGCTTCAAATAAAAAACAAAATACATAAGGACATGAAAAACAACATCCACACAATAAGTCACAGAACAAAACGGCAATTGTACATTTTTGCACGTTTGGAAGTGGTATGAATTTCCATCATAGCTGTTGACTTAGACTTATATAGTAGCTTCCCTGCCCAATGACAGTTTAAAAGTTTCACACAACTCTTCTCCCTAATGAGGAAAGCTTAAAGAAACAAACTGGATTCAGCAGGCCTGAATGTATAGCATACAGATACAGTACATTTAATAGATCTTTCCAGCTTTGACAACTTTTGCAATCCATCTTCCAAGTTGGATTTGGTAGTTAGAAACTGGCTGATGGATTTTTTAATTAATGAGTAAGGCTGGCTCACTGGGCCTGGACCTCTCATTGTGTTTGGCTCCAAGGCAGCCTGTTATTACTCCAAGCGATGCAAATGCTGCTTAACTCCTAATCGGAGTTGCAGTAAAATAAGCTCTACAGGGCAAATCCATGAAGTTTATTTATATTGTCAAGAGGCAGGTTACAAAAGCGTCTCTGGTTTAATGAGAGGTGTTTCCTGACATGATGTAACCCTGGTCATTATAATGAAGGGAAAGCAAATAACCGCCACCAAAATCATTAGGAAGTTGGTAAAGATTAGTTGAACCTATATAAGCTTCTTCCTCTAGAAGCCAATCTAGCAGACCTGAAACCATTCAAGAAACCAAAGAGGGAAGAGGGAAATCCCTGTCTCTAAGCACATATCAGTCTATAAAGCTTAGCTGTAGTTCTGCAGCAAACACACTCATTTATTTTACTCTATAGTCTGCATTATTCAATATCACACATCAAAATCAGTTAAAAAACACACTTTAATGTACAAATGTTCATATTTTTCAAGTAGTCCATCAGTTCTGTTATCTCACAAAACACACAACTTCCACTGCTGACTTTTTGCAACATTAACTAGTATAGCTGCACAATAAAGCACATCACTACCACAGCATTTCTTGAAACCTTGTAAGCAAAAAAAGACAAGTAAATGGAAAACAGGAGTGGCAGATGAGGAAATAGAAAGTCCTGTGTAGCAAAGAAGGGCAAGGGAGGTGTGAAGTGTAGAAAACAGAGTGACACCCCACTGGAAGGGTATGCCCATAGATGGGAGGCTGCGACACTCCAGAAGGCTGAGTGGCTGATGGGGACGAGAGATTGAATTGGCCCAGTGTCACCCTCCATATACCAACCAGTGAACTGGGAGTAATGGGTGAGAAATGGAAAGAAGGAAGGTAGAACGAGAGAGAGAAAGAGACGTAGAGAGGGTAGGGAGGGCCGTCAAGTGTCACCCTAATTTTCTGACTAGTGAGGTGGGAATAATGGAAGGGAGGAGAGAGGCAACTCTGAGGGGTGATGGGTTGAGAGAGGTTGGATGGAGGTAGCGAAGGGGGCAGGATGATAGAGAGCCGGCTATGATTGCTTCGCACCAGGGGTGGTTTTCCACACTCTCATGATCACCGCAGCCTTTTCACCCCAAACCCCCACCCTGCCATCACATCCACACAAACTGATGTGATGTGACCATGGTGGGGGGAAAAAAAGATTTGAAGGTCTGTTCACTTTGAGATAGAGTGATGCACGGATGAGGATGAGAAGAGAGGAGTTTTGTCCTGCTAAGGCAATCACTGTTACAGGGCATGTGGGGTTATGGGATTGGATAATCGATAAGGCTGAACCTGTAGCTTTGGGGACTTGAACCCATATTCATTCCCTGGCCACCTAAGCTTAAAAGACTTATCTTCAAGACAAGAGACTATTAGATTTACTGTCAACAGAGCAATTCAAAAGCTTAATATCACTCCATCAGCTGCTGTGGGAAAAAATGTGAGTGTAACAGGTCCAGGCAGGAAACTAATGTTATACAAAAACTGCGTTGCACATACAACCGAGTTATCTTGGAGTATAAAAACACTTCAAGCTTACTAATGGTTTGGCCTGGCTAATGGTGCCAGCCTGTCTCATGTTTTCGTGATGTATCTCATCGGCTATGGGACATGAAGATGGCAGAGGAGAGACTGAGGTGTCAAACTGTCGAAGGTGCTTCAATCTTCAATCTTTTTTTATCATCTCTCTCCTTTGGTGTTTCTATTTTTTTTAAAGGTTGCAGCATCTTAAAGTTCACTCATCTTTTACTGTTTACACCACACAGTGTTTTCAAGATGTTTCTAATGACACTGTAACAGTATGACTGCCAGTTGGTCCTGCACCATTGCCGTTTCAAAATGTTACTGAGTTAAAAAAAAATTGTTTTTTTGCAACAAAATACTGCCAAAAATCATTTTAATAATCTCAGATGATCCCTGTTCTTGCCAAAAACATCTGGTTATTGCCTGTGATGTTTGGAGTGAGGTTTCTCATGTGGCTCTTGTCAACCGGCTGCTGTGTCGACTGACTGACTGGCAGGATGGCTGGATTGATGATAGGAGTGCAGCTTGGACACCGGTAGATGGGTGTAATTTTCAGCAGTGGACTCAGAGATATTGACAACTGCACGCGAGCAGATGGAAGCAATTACCGATATTAGTCCATTTTCCTCCGTCTGCTCTGTCTTAGTAAACATTTGTGTTGCTGGTGGCAGCAGGGATACAGTGGGAAAGAAATCAGACAGACTCAACTTTACAGCCAAAAACACCATAAACACTACAGATGGAGAATGAAGATACAAGTTTGAGTCTGTCAAAAGATTTCAGAATCAAGAATTTGAACACAGAAGTAACTTTCTAGCTAAGAAAAAGTGTGGTCAGCTGGAGACAAATAATAGTGTTATAATTCTTCTTGAGCGTAGAATAGATAAGTGGATCTAAGTTCTATTAAATGGCTCTCCTTTTCTACTCCATGAGACGGTATTATTAGATGAAACTGCTAAAATGATGAGTCCTATTCATTCTCAAATAATGTTTTTAAGACGAGTTACAAAGCTACATCTCTGAAACCTCCTTTCGAACTGGTTAATCATCGTCACGGTACAGTGTCTAGACACATCCTGTTATGCTAAACATTGCCATTGATCTTACACTACCCCCGCCCAAACACACACACACACACACACACACACACACACACACACACTCTACGTGTTATGCAGTCTCTCCTTTATGGGCTCCACAAATCTTCGCCCCCATTCCAGGTCCTAATCAATAACAACCATGCAATTCCTTCTAAACTGCACATTTGCTCCCCGGGCTCCAGCACCATATGCTCTCACCGAAACACGAATTACCAGAGCTGTGTGAGCCTATACAATATAGTAAATTGATTATCTGGTTAAGAAGTACATTGAATGTGTTATTTATTTATTGTCTGCTGCTTACCAACACTTCTCTCCAGTTCATAAAGGGTTATAACTGTGCAACAAACAGGTAGGATACCTAAAATCCCTCCGTTGCAACATGGAAACTTATATAAGCTCCAGGAAGAAGAGACAGTTTTCAGACTGTAACTGATTTTTGCAGACAAATGTACACTTCACTGTTCTTCCTCAGGTTACAATTCCAAACCACAAAACAGTCTTAAGCCATGAACTATACCCCTTAATTCAATAGAATATGTAACAAAATCAAAGTTTGCATTTGTAAATGCATTTCTGCATTAGCAAAGTTGTTCTACATTTGTGTACACTACATGACTGTACTGTGTAATGCAGGTTTCATTATAGACACAGTGTAATCAAGTCACTTGCAAGAGTGCAGGCGTTTGTTACATATTACTGTCAGTAATATTGCCTCTGCCAATCATGAACTGCTTCTCAGTTTTGCCATCACAGTAACTCAGTGCTGTCTTTTATGCTAATCGTCTTCTCAGTTTACTCTTAAATGAAATAGCTACAGATATTAATTGCAGAATTTACTTTACTTCTGTACATGAGTGCCATGATATAGACAATATCTGTAATATCAATAATTTGTGTAATGCATCACCGCTCCTTTACAATATGTTGTAGGATGAAACAGTATAAATTAAACTTTTAAATAAAATAGTTAATATTCTACTGAAAAATCAAACACTGTCTCTGATCATATCTAAAAAAAAAGAAAGATCATTCATCAATCATTGTCAAAGGAATGACTGTTTTCTGTGAGGTGCTCCGGTGGGGCAGCAGACAAAGGGCAACCCTCTATCACAGTCAGCCACCTGTGGACTTCTGTCCCTGGCTCAGTCACACTCCTCATTCCCACCATGTTAGCCTGTCTACAATGGACAGGAGCCCATCAGCTGGGCTCAGGGCTTGCCAGTCTCTGTGGGCCGACTGCTGCATCATTCACAAAGAAGAATCCCCCCAGGCACAGTCACACAAATATTAACACAAATACCCCCCACCTCCCCCAAAAAAACACACCATACGTGAACAAAGCCGCAGACGTTTTCACAGCTTCTCCAGCACCAACATCATGAATATGAATAACCCTCTGGCCCAGACTTTAGCAGGCTGTGCCATTCTGTGCTGCGCTGAAACCCTCAAGATGTCAACACGGAGACAGAAGGGCAAACTGAGAAACAAATCTGACAACACAGTGCGGGCCTGTAACCGGCTATAGGCATTAGGCCAATGATCGGGCCAAAAAAAAAAAAAGCTTGTCCCAGCATTGCCCCAGTGAGCTTTATTTAGCAGAGAAAATCTCACAGTGACTTCCACCAGTTGTATGTACAATAAATGTGGTGAACTCAAAGTTTGCATTTCAAGCGGCTGACTTGTCAGGAGACTTGTGACGACAGCTTGCTGAGAGCGTACAGATTGTAGAGGGGTAGAAACGATGGCAGGAAGATCAACCTCTAATCCAATTCAGCGGAAGCCATTTGAATAATTGATGTAGGGACATAAATTGGTCCTTCCAGATGTCCCCTGCTCCCTTAATCAATACTGATTCCCTTAATCAATGGTTGGCTGGCCAGCCTAAGGCTTTGGCTGTTCTCCCCCGACACAGCCACGCTGCAGCCAAAGCTTCCTACAGTCCCGAGTCACAGGTGGTTGGCTGCAAAGTGGCTGTTTGCGGCGATATGCTCTGGGTAATTGAGGCTCTTACCCGGCGGGGATGGGATGGTGAGAACAGTGGTGGGGACCGCAGATTGGTCTGGTGTCTAGAGGAGGCACATGGCTTCCACTGGGAAATAACTGCAGAGAGATTCCAAGACTATCGTGAAAAAAAACTTTCATCATGTCCAGACTGACTTGATTAATTAAAAGACAGAAGAACATGGAAGTACGGTAGGTTGGTAGCTAGCCAAAGTGATAGTCAACTGTCTTAGAGTGGGAGGTGTTGATAGTGATGGGGGGTGAGTCTCATATTAGTTCACGCTGCATAAATAACCTGACCCTGCTCCTTTTCATGTTAATAATCTTCAACTGTAAGGACAGACAAATGTTGAGTACACACACAGAGGCAGATAATGGTGGGTAGAGGGAGCCGTGTGCCAGGATGCCAGGACTGAGCGGAACATAGCAGTGTGTGACAGCTGGGTGGCACAGCTGGGGGAGACAGATAACCCTCAGTCTTTAGGAGCTGACAAAACAGCCACATCCTTCCTCAGAAGACTGAACATAACTTCACCTGGCTCTGCTCTCTCTACCTCCCTCAGTATCCGTCGCTCTTGTTGTCCCTCTAAATGCCTCTCTCTTTCAAGCTGCCTCTCATTTTCTACCTTCACAATCCCCGCACCCGTTACATCCCTCACCCTTTTAACATCCTCTTCATATCTGTCTCTTTTTTCAAATGTAGCCTGTGGCTGACAAGGCAGCGTCAGAGTACACCTGGCCAGAGTGGTCCTGAGCCTGTCAGCAGGACATTGCAGTGATCCATCAATGTTTCCGCTTTTTTTTGTGGCCAAAAACATATCTCTGTCCGCCCCACATTCACAGCCTGAAGTAGACTGAGAAGGGTAAACACACTTTATTGCATGTGTGTAGGTTTGAGACTCATGACAATATGTGTTTTATACATCACATGCATGCAAATTGTCTGTTTGTCTGTTTGTATGTTTGTCTACGAGGTACACAGTGTTTAATAACCTCATCTCCGCTTGGAGCTGCCTGGCTCTCCGACAGCATCCTTGGAGGGAGGTGTTGCCATAATCGATTTACACAGCAATCACAGATCTGCACACAGCGACCTTCAACAAGTCCTTGAACGCAATCTCTCTCTGCTGATCAAAAGCCATCAGCAGAAAGTGATTAATGAATCGGTTGCTTATGTGTGCATTTAAAGTCACAATAACTGTCAATAACTTTGCTGCAGCAGTGATTATTACAGTTGTTTCTGACAGGATGAAGAGGCTGTATTTTCTTTACCAGCAAATCTCACCTAAACGACTAGCAAAACACACAGACAGAGACAGTGAAGGGAGGTTATTATATGTATTAAAACATTTAAGATTGAAACAAAGTCCCTTTTATAAAAAGGCAGCTGCAGCAATAAAAACCTGTGCTGCCTGAGCCACATTAGTTGTGACTGCTGTAGAAAAGCTATCAACTTCATACTGGTATTCCCTCCCATTTCTGTGCTACATAAATCCCTATAATGTCTGGCGTTTATTTAACTGGCTACCTGCAGGGGGAAAAAGCTGGTGAAGGCTCGTTGTATTCTGTCAAGGAGGAGATATGGCGGTGGGAGACACTTGTTGTGAGACGCTCGCTCACTGTCAGTAACCATCTGTTTACCTCGCTGCCAAAATGGTGGTGGTGATGGAAAACAAGCGGTCTCTTCAAAGGCCATTAAAAATGAATGAGGAGAACGAACAGATCACACAGGGCTTTCTAAAGCACTCAGGCCATTTTATGCCTCGGGTTGAGAGATCACCACTCGCACTGTAAAACATCTCACCGTAACAAGATAATATTAACTCCCCCGCAGCTCCAAGACAGAAACACACACACACAGCTAATGAGCCAAGCAATTAACTTCCAAACGTGCAACAAAACTTTGTCACCGGGGAGATAAACAGACCTGCTGTCTGTGTGCAAGGAAATGTAAATGATTGCAAGCCTGTTTTAATCAGTCTGAAGAGAGAGAGAGCAAGTGGGATGACAAGGTTTTGGGACTCAATCTGCTAATCGATCATCTTGGCACAGGTGTTGACAACCTGTCATCAGGAGGTGACAGTATTATGTCCAACAGCTCATCACAGGAGTGTTTGTGACAGATCTGGTGTTTGGGTTGACTCTTAATGGGCCCTCGGGTCACACCGCAGTCAGCCAGAGTGTCATTTTGGGGTCCGGAGGTCGCAGTCTGGTCTACCAAACACACACAGCCCGGTGGTAACCAGGGACATCATTGTCAGCGGGCAGGGAGAAGGTGTGTGTGTGTGTGTGTGTGTGTGTGTGTGTGTGTGTGTGTGTGTGTGTGTGTGTGTGTGTGTGTGTGTTGAGTTTATGTGTGAGTGTCGTGGCAGTGTGCAGATGGAGGGGGCTGCCTATAAGGAAAAAGAACAGATTGACGGAGTGGAGAGGGAAATGCACTTTTCAAATGTCACCTTGCCTTGCCACCCTTTACACTGAGAGAAAGAACAGTGAGAAATAGAGCACTGGGAGAAAATAGCTTGAGGAGAGACGAAAGAACATGACTCTTTATGGCTCGTATCAAGTGGAAAGGAAAACCAACTCTCTGGTATGCTGTCATGATTTTAGCACCTTGTAAAGTACATTATTTTAAGCTACACACTGTTTATAATCCTGTTTTTTTTGTTTTGTTTTTTAAAATCTTACTTATGTATAAGACAGTAATTTGATTGTCTAAAGAAATCTAGACTTACAGATTACACCTGTGCTAAATCTGGTAACGTTTTATGGCTTTTTGGAAACCAAGGTGACAGACGGCATGTAAATGCTGTTTTAACAGTTAATGAGTCCTTATAGTGAAATTCTACTGAAACAATGGGGTAACTGTATTTAGATGTTGAAAAAATGTTCCCTTTTCAACCAGTTTTACCTTCACATAATATCGATGCTTACTGTAAAACCATATCAAAGTCAGCATCCTTTAATAGTTTTGCTTAAATCTAAACCAATAAAAAATGGGCACGTAGATAAGGACAGGTCAGTTAGGGGACAACTCCTAGGGTTTATTTCTTAAGTATTTTATGAACAAGACTTAAATAGCAAAAGGCTGACATACTATCAAAAACAATTGCCCAAATTATTGCTATAATGAGCTTCCTTGGGTTTGTTGGTAGAAAAATGGCTTCATCCATGCTTACTCATTTCCCTGTCATCTCAAAGCCTTGAGCAAAGCATGACTAACATATTAGTAATGAGACATGTTTTGGCTAGTCACTTGAAATGCTGATTTTACTCACTGAAACAATTCAGTCTGTTGGAATATCATCTGATTCAATTCCAGTCCTGTCTCCCTCTATCCTAACCTTTCCCTCCACCCAGGCACCACAACCTGCCAGCACACTTGTTTAATGATGGTGATAAGCATTTTCAAGTTTGCCATGTTACTACAGTGTGCTTCTGGTGCATAATGACAGTGGTTAGTGATTCATCCTTTACTTTGTTTATGTGCCTTGTTTTGGACGTTATTCATTCCCCCTAACAAAAATAAATTGAGCTGTTTTCCATATTTTGTGCCAGTGTTCCTTTTTTACATTACTACGTAATGTCAGAGTTCCTATTCTTTTATATTTTCGTTGTCTTCACAGTTTTAGAACATTTGATATTACTTTGTCCATACAATTCAGCAAAGTAGCAAATTTCAGCACAGCGGCAGAACTGATCTGCCAGCTAACGTTAGGTCAAATAGTTACAAGTATGGGTTTCAGGTGTAGTTATGCACACATAAGTTAGTATTTTTGATCTGAAAGTATGGTGGGGGATCTCTACAAGAATTTTAGAATTAGTTGACCTTAGTCAATTGACTACAGATGTGTAGTGAAAATGTTTACTTTAGTTGCCCCAAGACCAAACTCTATTTACATCCTCCTACTTTCCACCTTTTCCAACGTAATTCAGTAGTTCATAGCCCCACCATTTACTTCTGTCTTTATCTATCCATGTCTTTCATACACACACACACACACACACACATGCGCAAACACACTGTTCTCCTCCTAAAGCTTAGAATATCAAGAATATAAAGGATCAAAATGATTCACAGAAACTGACCTTCAAGTTACAGCTGAATAGCTGTCAAACTCAGACTAAGTAGTGTATATACTAATAGTGCATAGTAGCTGGAAAGATGTGAATGTCACATCTTTGGCACAATAGTCTGTGCTACAGTCGAGTGCAACACATTACTGAGAGAAAACCTGACATTATGGTTCAACTGGGAAACTTAACAATAGACACAACAGGTTGCTTTTCTCTTTTTTCCACAACACTGCCGACAATTGAAATAACTTGAAAAGGACACGTTCAAAGTCAACTCCACAATTTAGTGGCTATATCAGGCACCAAATCTCAAATCATACCGTATGAAGCATATGACTAATTCCTGCAATGATCTCAACATGTTCACTTTGACTTTGAACGCACAGGCTGCCAAAAGCCCAATCAATGATGACCACAATTACAATATGTCACAACACCCTAGTAAAAGTCATAATAATCAGGATTGTTGTGAGAATCTGTCTCAAGATGTTCGGTAGAACTATTAACAATTCTGGTAGTGCACCCTTCCTTTCACTGAACACCTGGCTGGGGAAGTGGATCCCTACACTGTTTAAAAGTATATCACCAATCCCAGCTGAGTGCTTCAAAAACACATCAATCAAGTCAGTCAAAAATGTGAGAGACCTTCTTCTTGTCATTCAGGGCTACTTTGCGGTGATTGATGGTCCGATGGTCGTCCCCCTCAGTCCCTACCCCCGCATCCCCTCTCTTGCCCATGCATCAATTTGCACACCATGTGAAAAAATAACAAATGATAACGTTTTGAAAAATGATTCACAATATCCTCTAGCAATTCAGATAAACAATTCCCTTTTACTAAAAGGAGGGAGCAAAACAGACAGACGGTGACAGAGAGCGAGAGAGGGAGATGTGCCAGCATTGCTTTCTATATTGACATTTATGGCTTAGAGGCTGTGAGAAAATGTGCACGAGGTTGTCCGTGTGTATGTGTGTGTCTTAACAATAACAAAAGATGCTTTGAATATTTTATGCATGTTGAAGGCTGCAGTGGCCTCTATAGGCAGGCAGTGTGTGTATACAAAGACCCATTAAGCTGCGTTCTCATGGGGAAGGTGTGATAGGAAGAGATTCAGGCTGCCAGCACTGTCTATACCCATATCTGTCCACACTGACTTAAACTGGCCTCAATATGAAATACCCTCGAGGCTTTTTTTCCCCTATCCCTTCCTTTCTTCCACATTTATTTGTCTTTCACAAAATCTATTCAACTCTCTCTTCATCCATCTGCTACTTTCTAAAACGCTGTCACTCATATTTCTCTAGTCTTCTTGCTCTCTTCCTCGTGTTTCCCTCTAACATGATTTGTCTGTTTCGCTCAGTATCCACATGTATCCTCTCTCTAGCATTCTGTTTTACATGCTGTTACCTTCCGTCCATCCCTCCCTCCCTTCCTCCCTCATCCCCCCGCTCTGAACTGTCAAATGGCTTCATGAAATGAGCTGGAGAGATGATGAGAGAGATTGCGATCCTAATGGTGTGACATGAAGCACTGTCCCAGGCCCCTTTGATAAATGAATTTAACCGAGCACTTGCTCTGTGGTGAACCATGCTAATTAGGCAAGGAAACCCAAACAAAGATGTCTCCGTCTAATTGAGGTGAGGTCAGAGGGATTGAGGGGAGTGTGGACATGCCTGTGATTGTGTGTGTCAGAGGGAAAGCTCTACCTCATCTGTCTGTGGGCTGTTTGTATGTGTGTGTGTGTGTGTGTGTGTGTGTGTGTGTGTGTGTGTGTGTGTGTGTGTGTGTGTGTGTGTGTGTGTTTGCATGTGTGCCCGCTGGGAATTGACTTGATACCCCCTTTGCGGAGCCGGTAATGGTGGTCTTTCCCTTTGAGTATTTGCTTTGCGGCTAGAGACAGAAGGTTAGTGGATGACCTTGTTTCCCAAGTGCAATGAGACTTGTCCCCTACTCTGTGGCACGGTTACCATCCCACTTTTGCCATTATAATTCTAGTGGGGATCTGTGTGAGGTCAGTGTGAAAATTGAAAAAGCAAGGGCAAGCCACTCACTTCATACTCCAATTACATAAGCTCACTTGCACATTGATTCAATCTATGCATTGAAATGGATCTGTGGCACAACAGCGGACTGTACGCTGCCCAGTTCAGTCTCTTAAATAAACATTATTGACATGTTTAGAGCCTATCCAAACAACCTCTGCTGTTTAGCCTCCTATCATTGATATTATTGGCGTGTTTACAATAACTGAGTGGCCTTGCATCGGTCATTCCCAGGACATCCATATGTTCGTGATTGATTCAGAAATAATCAAGAGAAATGCCTTTGGACAACAATATGCTCTCAGGTCATTAGGGACATAAGGGAGAGGTAGAAGGAGGGCTGAAGGAGTACGGAAGAGAGAGGTGGAAGGATTTTATATTAAAGACCATAGATGTTCAATCAAAGCACAAGAAATGTGTCAGCACACATATAAAATAATAACTTCTCACTTTCAGGCCGAGAAAACGCTGTGATTTCACTTTAAAATCATTTCTATGTCTAGACAAATGTCTGCCAATTAAAGCAAGGTTGCATACTTGCCAATAACAGATGTGACAATCTTTACTTTGAAAACAGAAGCCATATTACAGCCTGATATTGGCTTATGACACACAGTGGATATGTTGGCAGCTGTGCACATAAAGATGAAAGTACAGTGGTATAAGGCTGCATTTTGTTATGTATTTAGTCAATTTTCTGCCCTCACTATGCATGCTGGTGCACAGTTATGCAGTGAGCTAACTACTCTTAATACATAATGTTTGAAATCAAAGTTTTGGTCTTTGAAGTTTTTACTGGGAGAAATTGTGAAACCGTGAAAACAGTACTAAGCAAGAAATTCCCTGATAGTGTTTACAAGTCAAAAAAAGATGATACCACAAACAACAGTACTGTGCAAGGGTATAGTGAAAGTAAATTTATATATATATATATATATATATATATATATATATATGAATATATAGGAATAACAGCAAAACAGTCTACAAGAGTAAAAATACAAAGAGTAAAATACATAACAGCTAGCCCAACAGTACCTTGGTTATAGTTATTTAGAATGTTGCATTAGCAACACCTTAGCCTCAGTGTTCAGGTTGAATCACAGCAATCTCATGCTAACAACAACAGCCACTTCCCAGTAGACAACTAGCAGTTGATTATAGTTGTGGATATATGCAAAATCTGCAAATCTGTTTCTGTTGTGATCTTCAGCCATAACGGAAATGTTTAAAAGATATATAGTTAAACATAGTTCCCATCTTTCTGACGTTTCTGCTGCGCTTTATATAATGTGTTGCTTTGCTAACGACATCTCACCGCCAGTGTTGGGAGTTAATGCATTACAAAAGTAACGCAATTACAGTAATGTTTTGCTTTTTGCGGTAACACAGTAATATGACGCATTACTAAAAAACAATGGTAATATTATACCCATTACAATCTCAGTAGCGTGCTTTGCAATGCATTTTATTTCAATATTAAGTGGTGTTTTGCGTTTTTTTTAATAATTCTCCAACACTGAGAAACATTTTAGCAGCAAAAAACCAAATCTATGAGTAAAGGATAACATTATTTCCTGTTGCGGGAATCTAATGTTCAAGATTATAGGCAGGGTGCAAACTACGTTGGAGCTTGGCTCCTCTTAAAGCCCTGTATATACTTGCTTTTAACCTCGTGTTTGCGTACGCAAGATGGCTGCCACGCATTTCCTGCGTTCCTTCGGAGTGCAGGTTGTGCCCGTCCCCAGGAACGCACACTACGTGTCCGCCAGATGTCATTAAGGACATGAATGGGGTCAGTATGTCGACCTGACAGGCAGGTCAGCAGCAATCTAATGGTCCACACAGAGAGTGATATTTTATTATTACTAATTACTCTCAAATGACAGTAAATAGTAATGTATTACATTTGGAAGTAACTTGACCAGCACTGCTCACCACTGCTCATACTAGTTTTGGGTAAGCTCAAGCTTTATTTTCTCATGCCCAAAAGGTAAATTAGGTCTCCAATCTGACGTTAATGTAAGTGTTGTTTTTAGAGATATGAAAGAATAAAAAAATGCTTTGATGAATCAGATGCATACACATTGACATAACATGTGGCTCCCATTAAATTGTATGCATGAGACGCAGGGATTTGAAGTCAGTTACTGAAGTACATTGCTCTGCAGCAAACTCTAGCTGTCATTAGCTAGTTAGTGGTTCTATTAGCTGACTATATCCAGATATGGAGCTGTGCAATGGGGGAGTGTGAACAAAATGTTCAGTCCCCTTGCTGGTTGTTCTGACACATTCAGTTACTGCTTTTGCAGTTAGCGTTTAACAGGCATCTTGTTTCATGTGTGTATTTGTAAAATGTGTATTTTATAGGCTCATTATTATGGTTTTGTGTCTCTTTGTAATGTAGCACAGTGTTAACAATGTTACTTCCCCCAAAATATATATTTAAATAATTAAATCTATATCATGAACGCAATGCAATGACTAAATGACCAACGGTTTGAACTAACAACCACTAGTGGTCTAGAAAAATCTTTAGTCAGGGCATCCCTAATTTGTGCCACTTTGTCACAGATCTGACAAAACGCTGGATGTAACAATGTCAGTTAAGCAGCAACTTTGCCAGTTCATACTAGCATATATAACATACCATGTTTACAAGTAATGCATACTGAAAGTACATTAGCTGATTAATATGAGGTAAGGGCAGCTAGTTGAACAGTCAGAGTACATACAAGGAATCCAAATTGCACCCGTAAGGTAATATGAGGTTAGACATAGTTCTCGTCATATTGGGTATCAATTTCTATAGCAGGAATGTGTGTAATATTTACATACTGGCATCACAGGAGCCGACACTCTACCATCATTATGAATGAGGTCAGAAGAGGCTTTCACAAAACCTCGAGCAAAGTGTTGTCTTGGTAACTCAAGGTGCACTTTCTCATTTGTCAAGCAGGGGTGTAGGTTTAGGTGGGGGGGGGGGACTAAGGGCCATTAAAGCCCCACTGAGAGGGCTCATGCATATTTAAGTGGGTTAGATTAAAGGTTGGTTGTCTGGAAGTCCTGTGTGCCAACCAGGACTGAACCTTCTTCTGTGACATGTCATTAACCCTTTAATTGACTAATGGGAGGTGAGGTTGCAGATATGAGCTAAGGTAGCCATTTCTCAATGCAAATGTTGGCAGTACATGCACACTACACTTCAGTATTGGCTGTAGAAGTGATGGTTACTGACACAGAGAATGTGAAAAGGTCTTACTGTAACACTTCGATCTGAGTATTTTTGTTTCTTTTTTACAATCAATTTGTGGGTTTATTAATGTAGCTTAGATCATGACAGGTCTCTAAAAACAAAAGATAGCTGCCATAATTTAATTTATCAGTACTCGAATAATCTATGATATAGGGATGCACCTATCTGATTTGCCAGATCGGAATTAGCACCGATATTGACCTTTGACATTAATATGTCATTTGGCATATCATGTACTAATCAAATGTGACAGAGCCACATTTAAAATAGATTCTACATCAATGTCATTCATATTCAATCATGGCAGACAACCAAAACTAAGCTGTTTTTAGCACAACAGCAATCCCTGACCATTATTTTAGATAACAATGATCCTCTTAGATCTGTACCAGGGTTGAGGTATCAAAATTTTACTGTGAGAGAAGAAAGTCAACTCATTGTGTTCTTTTTATGGAGGGTAAACAATTTTGGCAGACCTGTAGATTTTAAGACTGTAGACTTTGACTTGAGTCTTGGCCTGAAGACCTAACCTAGACTGACACTAAAAAGCAAAAACATCCAAGTCTCAAGTTTTGACCCTAAACATTTGAGAACAATAAATAAGACAACAGGCTAAGTGTGCTTAGCCACACAACTTCATTTAAGCCTATACATCAGAAAACTTACAACTAACTTGCAATGTTCCTACAGAAGACGTGCTTTGACAAGACTTGGTCTAGTCCTCAATGAATTGCTTCTAAAAGACAGCGCTGTATCCTGATATTCTTTCTCCATCTGCCTGGTCCCACCTGTCTGTAGACTCATAATACTGCGATGATTTTTTGCATTTGCCATAAAAGCTATTCTAATTTCAGCTTAATTTTCCCCAAATTTTCCCAAGGCAATAATCCTCAGAACAGCCCAGTGTGAACCCGGGGGGGAAGGCAGAGGAAAACATCGAACAAGCTATAATACACACCACCTTGTTGTAAACAGGACACAGCACACAGAGTAGGAGTCAAGACATTTCTTCACCTGTCAAGAATGTCAGAATGTCCGTATTTGTGATTTTCTGGCTGGCTGCTGTGTCGCTATATGTCTGTAAAGATAATCAGTAAGTTCTGGCTTTCTATATGGCAAGGTAAATTATAGGGCTTTGTGTTTACGAGTGGGAGAGTGAGTGGGAGAAGGCGAAATTGGTCTGCCTCTGTGCATAAGCATGCAAGTACAATATCTCTCTCATCTCAAATCTCCTGCTAATCTTGTTATAATTGCCTTGTGAGCATCTCTGCTATCCTCCACCTAATGCCTACTCTTCCACCTGACCTTGCTACTTTACATTTACCTCCACAACAAAATCTCACAGTTCATAAAGTAGACACAAAACTTTGGAATTAAACACCAGATAAAACATTGTACTTTGTCCCTTTGGACTAATTGAGCTTGTGTAAGCCTTAATAAGAGGAAAGGAAAAACATTGTTTTTTTGGGAGAATAGTAGATTTGGTGGTCTATTAACAATTCAGCAATAACAAAATATTGACACACATTCAAGTGTGTTTTGTTATTTATTATTATATGTATTGTTGAAGGGTTAGGGTTGGACTGCGATGGATTGGCAACCTGTCCAGGGCGTACCCCGCCTTTTGCCCGATGGCAGCTGGGATTGGCTCCAGCCCCCCGCAACCCTACACGCAGTATAAGCGGTAAACAATGGATAAATGGATGGATGAATGAATGTTGAAACAAAAAGTCCACTGAAACCACATGTGCTCAGCCTCCAGCACTCTTCCTAAGGTGAAGGCTTTGGTCAGGTGAACTGCCTATGGTAGGTCAAAGGAAAACTTCCCCACATCTGTAGTTACCCTAAACAACAACAAATCAGCATGACTGCAGTCGGAAAGACCAGCCAAATTTGGGAAAGGCCCAAAGTCCATGACTCATGGGGACCATCCACGTAGCCAGGAGAGAAGTGCTCCATCTCAGCCAGAACCAGCGACCTGGCTCGTCCCCCTTCAGAGCGGTGACCTCAACCAATGCCTGTATCGTCCAACGCCAAAATGTCAGCCTCATACAACATGGATAGACAAATGTTCCTCTCTTGATTTCTGACAAAAGTCTGATGCCAAAGTTGCAAAAATGCTCTTTTTGGTTAGAATAGTTTTTTTTTATCTTTGACCATTATTTTTTTCAATATTTTTTGTCATAACCAACTGATTCAGTTCCCATAACCTGCCACAGCTGTCATCAAAATGTCTGATTCAGTCATAATTTGGTAATCTATTCCTTACAATTTCATTCATTTGACTCACTGTATTACACGCATAATTTTTTGGCTCATTATATTGTTATTCTAGCGTGTAGATATAATACTCACATTACTGTTGTTTTTGTAATTTTTGTACAGTGTAGGAAACCTTTGAAAGGGTAAAGAACTTTCTAACTTCAGCTTGATTTAAGTAATTTATCCTGCCACTAACTAATAGAACACAATGTTTTTCCCCAAAATCTTCTCAACGTGCGTGCGCGCGTGCGTGCGTGCGGGCGTGCGTGCGTATACAAGTGTTTGTAAGTATAAAATTGAATATGAATGTTTGGGGACAGGAGGAAGTGTAGAGAGTCCGAGATGCCTGAGGAAGGGAGATAATTGGGTGTAGAGATGCTTAGAAGCTCCTTTTGTTGCCATGGAGAGAGGGTAGGAAAAGGGAGAGAGATAGACAGAAGTCAATCATACAACCAGGCAGAGAATTAGACAAAAACTCAGGCAGACAGCCAGACAAATACATGCAATAACATAGACACACACACACAACCTTTCCTGTGGCCAGGTAGAGACTTTGTGCTGGGGGACAGTGTTGTTCCAGAGAGATTATGAGGTACACGGGTGGCACAGATCCCATCAGGGCCTTGCAGGCTAAAGTCAGTCAAGTCACTAACACCTATGCAACGCCCAAGGGAGCGCAGACAGAATTACATTCGCCACATTCAATCTCTGAGTAGGGCCTTGAGATGCATGTGTTTCATGGAAATAATGTAGAAATGGGAAAACAAGGAAATTGAGGAGATTATGCTCTCTCTCCAGCCTCATCTAAATTCTGCTCCCACTGGACCTATGCAAGCATTTTCAGAGATGCTACCTTTAAGTGGTAACTGTGTTTCTGGGTACCAAAGAACATTCCTAATTCAAACCCTTAGGGGATGGAGGCCACTCAGTTCAGTAAAATGGAATATACTGAAATGGCATTGCATTTTATATTCACAATATTGAACATGCTGCAAACACTGCAAACAACATGGCTCCTGAGAAGCTGAAACGCAAACATCTCTACTACAAGCTGTTGAGGCACAAATATTTCAGGCCCCTCTACAACCAAAGAAAGAAGCTTATTTTAAAAGGATGGTGCATGTGTATGTGTGTGTGGTGATGGAAGGCGGACCACCATCTCCATGTGTCCCCTCCATCTGTCGCCTGGCGAATCATTAAGTCTTGGGGCCATGAACCAGCCCCCCAATGTGGGATTGCTGGAGGAAGAGGTGGGTCAACATCCGTGTCGCTCTAATGGACATGGGGCCCACGACTGGGTTGGTGTGCGTTTTCATCAAGTATAGATGAATGAATGAATGAATGAATGCATTCATAACTGCAGGCGCTGTTATTGTCAGTGGGTCTCCCAGAATAGGCCGTGACCTCCAGAGTTTTGCTGACAGATGAACAGAGCGACAATGGCAGCAAGGCAGACACTTTCCTCAAACCGTCGCAGAGGTCATTAACTGGGACCGTGATCCACAACAGCAGTCATTACTGTTGGAACTGTGATCCCCAGTACCGACATGCCATAATGTACAGGCTGCGTATGGCTGTGTCAATAAGACAGAATGACCCGTTTCAGTCGTCATTACATAGAAGCAAAAGGGTCAGTGGCTTTGGGGGCGGATGGAGGGAGACTGCGAGGGAGTCTGAGGAACAAAGGGCAGCAGACATATTGTCAAAGTCTGTAATTACAGAGCAGTGTCCTTTCACTCATGCAATCGCCCGCTTGGCGAATGTGTGTGAGTGCATATGTAACTGTCTTTGCATGTTCTCACAACATGTGCACGTCACAACAACAACACACTGTCGACCACCAGCAGTGGAATAGGACTGACAACTTTTATTAAAGTACTACACTTAAGTACAACTTTGATGGATAAATACATTAAATATTTTCATTTTTTGAAAATATTGTACTTTGTACACATTTGCATATTTTTTGACAGCGACAGGAATTTTGCAGATCCAGATTTTATATACCAAGTCTATAACTTAGAAATACCGTATGCAGTGTTATACAATAGATTAAACTAGACAACAGCACAACACGTAGTCTAAAACAGCTAATTCTCAACCAGCTACTATAGCTGGTTGAGAATACAGCTACTATAAAAAGCTGCTTACGTGTTAATGCATCATTGGTAATGGTGTAACACATAAATTTAAAAATTATGGGGGTCATTCTGCTCACATATGGGTACTTTGCTGAATATACTGACAGACTTAAGTAAAACTTAAGATGACAGTTTTACATTATGGTTTTGCTACTGTTGCTTTAGGATACAAATTCTTAACATTCGCTGTAAATACTTAGCATTCATGGCGATTTCTATTGTGACTAATCCTGTATTATAAAACTTGGGAGCCTGAAGTCTGGCTCATACCATGCAGCACGCCGTCAGCTGCCTGACTTTCCATCTGTTCATCAGATCCTTTCCTCAATAGTGTTGGTGGTGCTCAGAATTTGATTGCAACCTCTTAGCGCGCTGGTTTTTACATGTTTATTCCAGCTGTTCCAATCTGATGGGCAGCTGGTCTTTGTGTGTTTACGCAAGGTGTGTCTGTGCATGCCTCTGTTCATGACAATGAGTGTGTGTGCTGGTGTTCATGTCTGTGGGTGTGTATATGACAGGGCAGTGAAAAGACAGAAACAGTGAGCAGAGCATTTGTTGTTAGCAACAGAAGCAGGAACAACAAGCCGAATAGTGGAACACACGGCTGATTGAGCTGAGGATGGCAATTAGGAAATGGGCTGTGAAATAGCTCAGCAAAGGCATCATTCCTCAGATACTTTGCTGAAATTATTTTAAAAATAACAGATTTGGGACAGAGAAGTGTATTGGTTAACAACACGAAGGGGCCACGGCTTTGCTGATAGTGAAAATTAAGCTGCTGCCAGAGCCTTGAAGATGAGCTCGGGGAGAAAGAAAAACATCATGAGAAGAATTCTGAAGCACTCTCAGAGTGTTGAAATGCAAAAGCTGACTAATAGCATTACATGCTTTCACTGCAACAGGCAAAGAAGGGGAACTTTGACAGCTTATGGAAAACAAACTTACGCCATGAGATGGAGGCTTGTAAACAAGCTTTGTGTGCCAGATTTGTATAACTGAGGATGCGCCACTTAACTCTTGCTGCAGGTGTGGATTGTAGTTTACATACATTGTGCAAGAGGGATGTAGAGTATAGTCACTGCCCTTCTGCTCTCTTTGGCTTAAGTGCACTTCTGGACCAAATACATTATAGTTATTACGATTATTATTAGTATTCTGTTGTCACTACTGCTGCTGCAGAACTGATTTTTCCCCTGTGCTCTCTTTGTGTGTAACTGTCTGTGTCATGATGAAGGCAATTTACTTAGCAGTCATGACTAGTTTCCATGTATGCCATGTATTGGATATAATGATTTGTCTTGAAACCTTTTAATGTGACTGAACATTTGGGGAAAATTGTCATTGCTTCTATGATTTCTTTAAAATATGAATCCCCACTCTATTAAACTTGTAGAGTAGATTTCTTGGAGCTTATGGGTGCTGATTACTGCAACAGGTAAATCAGCTTAAGTCTAACTTTTTAAACAAAGCTCCACACCGGGTGCTTCACACTTTTAAATGTGACCAAGGGTGTCCTTTTTTTGAGTGGGTTGCTGCCCCTCATAATGTCTGTGACAACCCTGATGCAGAACATAGTACATATTACAGCTATACATAAATCCCCCAAATTGTCTTTTCGTATGCCAAGTATGTTTTATCAGCTCCTGAAACCCAATTAAAATAAACTATGTATGTTCAAATCAGCATGTGTGGCTAGAGGAAAAGCCAGCCCCTTTTCCTCACGATGAAAAGATTTCACCCAACAAAAGCATCCTACCAAATTTCAGCAGCACATTCTCTAAATTGTCATAATTTAACTTATGTCTCCCTTGTTATTTCATGAAAATATATCATGCCGTTTTATAACAGCTCCTAATGTTGAATTAAATTTCTCGGTTATGATAGCTGGCCATATCTTCAGTCTCAAGAGAAATTTACCACATTTTGTTACTTTCCAAGATCATATAATTAATTCAATTTCCCTGTCAGGGTCTTTTTCTTCTCTTTAATTAATGACATATCTTGTGCTCCAGAAGGGAAGCCTTGTCTTGTGCAAGTCAATGTCAGAATTATGACACTGGCATTGGCGACAACAGAGAATCCAAACCTTATTGAATGAAATGACAAGATAACATCATTGACAAATGATTTCACTTTGCATGCATATAATTTAATTGTTTCTGGACAGTGGTTTGCTTTAGTTCCATTTGGTATAATGAGATACACAAGAAGCGATTAGCATCACTTGCTGCGAAGCCCCACTGAGCTTTTTATGAATTCATTTTACACAGCACCTCTTCTAACTGCTCACATTTAGCTGAACTGAAACTGCAGATGCCAATCATTAATGCAATATAGGGACCACAGAGAACTCGCATATTTTCCCTTGACCTGTCTCCACTGTAAATTTATCTGTGCCCACAACTTCATATTCTCTCTCTCTCAACACAATCTCAAATACATAAATATCCCTAACCTAAAAGTCAATCATGGCAATTAGACAAAAGCAGCTCACTCTATGAATTTATCCACACATTGATGTATTCATTGACTCAGGCCTTCTCCTGGTTAAGGATGGTAATTAAAGGTTCTTAGTGGAGGGGTCTGGGGTAATCTGGGGCCAGTTAAAAGCCTTAACACCCAGCACTGTGGGGTTTAATTGGTACAGTGCCATTTAAATGATTAACAACCAACCAAGGTCTGCCACCTAAAAAGCACTCTTTACTCTTGGCAATTCATTAGAATAGAGGATACTCTGGGCTCCAGTATGAAAAGAAAATGTGTTGATATAATAGCCTCATTAATTTCCAGAGATCATATTTGCTTTGATCCTATTTGCAGATTATCAATCAATTTCATTGCTATCTGGCCTTTGGGGCATGGAGGCAATGTACTGTTTTATGGTGATATGTGCTTATTTGTAATTCTGTTGATGGACAAAAGGAATCATTTGGGGCTACCATCAGGCAAAGTAATGTGGAATTGCATTTTGAGAAAGAGTGGCCTTATGTCAAAACATTTATCCCATGTTTTATTTTATAGTATGCATGTGGTAATGTGATTACATTCTAAAAGCTTTTCTTTCTAACACCCTGGAAAAATAAGTAAACAAATTATGTCAGCAAATTGTTGATAACACTTTTTTTACCTGGAGGTCTGAGGACCAAGGTCGTTATTAAGTGATTGACGGTGTTTAAGATTCTTTATTTCTCCAGCAAAAACTATAGTAACACTTTGCATCTGCATTTCAAATGCTCAGGACCTATCCTTAAGTATTTGCTGTGTGCCAATCCATGTTGTTAAGCCAAAAAATGTCATCAAATCAGTCTGTGGAAATTAATGTAAATGCGTTGCTCTGTACGATCAACAGTATGATAATTTTGGAGGTTGCATTTGGTGGTGCTGTTGCATTGCATGAAAAAAAGGACCGTGTAAACTCTCTAAAACAGTTCAAGCAAAAATTGAACATACTACCCCTAGGTAGGATTTATTGCAGGACTGCTGTATTAGACTGAATTAATTTTTCAATGCACCAATTTTCACCATTTTCACAGAGATGGTCTCATTTTTCTAGAAACAAAATAGTACTCTATCAGGATAATTTAAAAGTTGATGTCACATAAAACATCAACACATAGTGGCTTAAGTGTTAAGGCTACCGCAATTGTCATAAATACTGTTTGATATGCAGTTATTTAATTATTTTCCAGTAACTTTTCATGCTAAAATGGCAGCTTATAATCCACCTGTGTGACAAAATGTTGTTCTTAGGAATCATTTTGCCAATGAAGTGAGTTGATTAGTGCAATTAAACAGACAAAGCATCAAGTGCATAAGTGCCTTAGCGTTATAACAAACGTCCTCAAGACTACCCCCCATAACTAAAACCACCCAAACAACTGGACAGAATCCATGCTGAAATAGCTACAAGCGACAGATTCTTCTTCCAAGTCACTGCAAACAGCAGTTACCTCAGAAAAGCATGTGTTTCCCTATAGGCTCAAACATATTAGAACTGGTAAAATGGCAAGCCAAGAAACAAAAGATCAAATTATTGTATATGCCCAACATTGTGCTTTGTTAACATTTAAAACTGTGTATAGACTATTTCGGAATAATTGGTGCATTATCTTTTGTCCTCTTCAACCTAAATTAAGTCATGGTGTGAAGGACATTAGTGATATAATCTCAGGAAGTAGCAATTTAAAAACCACAGGACAACATTTAACTCTAATTTTAACTTCTATTGATATACTGCTGCAATAATGAAAATATTATGTTTGGTGTAATATTTGTGATGATAGTGGTTGCCTGACTTAGTAATTAAGGCTTAATGAACTCATTGAGATTGAATAATGCGTCACAGGGATGAAGTGCGTCTCCATCTTATGTGAGGCCAGGATCTCATGGTCTAGGTTTCCACCAGTTCTGCTCACTCTCACACACACACACACACATCACAGTTGACCATTCACTTGCCTCCACATAAATATATAGTATCATCACAGTTCTACAGTTTTTGTGGACCTGACCTCATCCTGTGGTGGAGGGTGGAGGTTGAGTTGCTACTTATCAGCCAGACCACGTCTGTCCACTCGACCGTCTTTGCGTGTTTTGCCATTCTGCTGCAATGCAAAGCTCTGCAAGGGGAAATCAACTTCAATCAGTTACGCTCTTCTGCTGCGTTGGGGAAGAGAGTCTACACCTCTCAGTTTTGATGAACAAGGATTCGGCTGTGTGATTTTAGAGTAAAGAGCCAAGTTCTTGGGCCTTGGATAGTACCCAGCTGTCACCTTTCACACAAACACACTCACGCTGCTTATCACTTTTCATGAGTAACAGCAGCTAATAGAATTTTTTTATTATCATAAATGAGATGATTGTTAGGGCTGTAATTTCCTTAAGCTCAATTGATATTTATGTGTGTTTGTGTTGTGTGTGTGTGTGTGTGTGTGTGTGTGTGTGTGTGTGTGTGTGTGTGTGTGTGTGTGTGTGTGTGTGTGTGTGTGTGTGTGTGTGTGTGTGTGTGTGTGTGTGTGTGTGTGTGTGTGTGTAGTTACAGTAGTCCCTTTTGAATTTTTAAGTCAGTGTACTCTCGATGAGCGTGAAGAAGCATTTGCATGTGTGTCAGCTGTAGATAATTTATATCCTATTTCTTCAAACTATAGGTGAGGCCTTGGTGTATAAAGAAGTCCAATTACCCAGACCTTGCCTTATCACTGCCTATTCTCAACTCACGTGTGCCGTCAGCAATCATCAGACCTTAATGAACTCACCCACATTATTTCCCAGGTTTAATGACCTGATACCCAGACTCTCTCCATGAATGAGCCAGACCTGGGACAGTCCCACTTAAAAAGGCAATTATAAAGAGTGTACACATCTTCCATTTCCAATATTACATCCAACTCTCTTTCTCTGTTTACCTGAGTAGCGCTTTAATGAAACTAAACATCTACAATGGATGAGTTCTAGATGTATTTAGTAATAACAGCTACGTAGGAAATAAATCGCACCGAGCAAGGTTGCATCCCTGCATATGAGGAAAAGCAGACATGTTACATTAACCACATGAAGAATAGAGACAGTTTAACTGTTTAGTGAAGCTACACAACACTCGTGCATGTTCTAAAAGTTCTATAAAGGTTTTCCTGTGGTCATCGGAAATGTTGTCTGAGACAATACAGTGTTATCTGTAGAACTCAGAGGCATCAGGAGGAGCTTTCATATACAGTAAACAGTTTTGTTTATATCCATGTTTGCTAGCTCACAGTTTTCTTCCTCACCATTGTTGGCACGTTACTACGTTTCTTGGTGCGTTACCACCACCAACTGTCAATCAGAGGAACAGCGTAAAACTTTGGGGATGTATGTGTATAAGGTCACCCACATGCTTGCGGAATAGAAAAAAAAAACGGGGTCTTACTCTTAAAAACATTGTACAAACCACTACTAATGGTCAAAAACTCCAACAGGTACCTGTAAGTGATGGAATTTTATTTAAATTTCATAAAAGTTCATTGAAACGTCTTGTTTCATCAGGGCATAATTGGAACATTTAATATGCTGCTCAGATCTCAACCATAGGCAATATAGGTTATATAATCTGCTGTTATAATATTTGAATCTGTCAACTCTACTGCTGCTATATATATATGTACACAATAAGAAGCATATGATTTATTTTTTGGTAGCAAATACGGTAAATACAATACGCCTTCCTCTATTCACACATTAAGCTGTCTTTTTTTTATTAAAAGTTGTTATTTCAGATAAAACTGTTCCTTTACAGAGATGTCAAATCAAAGGATCAATAGTCTCTCTTAGTGGATAAAGGGCTGATAAAAGAAAGGCAGAGGAAGCTTTGCTGATTTTGTGGTGAGTATAATAGAAGAAGGAAAAGTGTCTGAATGAGACCAATGGAAGTAATGATGGTGACCAGGGATAAAGAGAACACAGACAGAGCAATGAGGACAGATAGTGATGGAAAGGGGGACACTGAGGAGGGGAGTAATAATGGTAGAGACATAAGGAGAGAAGAAATAGAAAAAGCAGCAGAAAGAGAGGGAAGAAAGACAGCAAGAGAGGGAGGAGGAGAGCTCATAATGGATTGATTCTCACATGTCTTAGAGGGCCCGTTCTTCCTGTCTCCTTCTAGATGAATGGTAATTGCCCCGCCGGCTTTAATCATGTGTTGAATTGGCAAAAAAACAGGAGAAAAGCGCTTCTACGGCAATTGAGAATCGATCGCTTTGGAAGTCGACCTATTGCTACTCCGCTTTATCCGCCATTACAGCAGCACACACTATCTTACACACACATGCACAGACTAATACGTGCACACCCATGTCAGAACACAAGTACTAATTACAGTTATGGTGAGGTGGAAAAGAGGACCAAAAATTGGGGTGGGTGGGTGGGTGACAGGATAAAATTGGAGGTGGTGAGAGAGTTGAACAGTGGTGCGCAGGCTCCCATCTTGGCCTCAGAGTGTCAGCTGTGGCAGCAGAGGAGGGTAATTGTTTCGTCAAGGATGTGATTGCCATCACTTCCCTTATTCCCCATGAACAAAGCACCTTTTAACATTTGTCTCTCATTTAACGTCATGGTTGCAGTCTGTCAAACCGATCATCAAACATCCCAGCCTTTTATCCCGCTCATCAATACACATGAAGCTTGCAAGCGAGTCAGCAAGTGACAAACATCCATGGTGCTATATAGACCCAGTATAGCAGGTACCCCACAGCAGGAACACTCAAAATATTTGAAATTGCTGGCTCCTGCACCCAGATGCAGCATTCAGCTTAAATTATTTTTCACCAATATGAAGAAATACGTACTTCTGAAATCATAAAGTATATATGTAATAACCCCACAGGATTCACTGAGGGTTAGACAGAAAGATGAATTTTAAAATATCATCCATCAACCCCAACAAATACAGCAACAAATATGATTTCAAAGACCTTTATTTCTGTTGCCTTTAAAATTGGTCAGAAACCAGGAAGCTTCAAAAAGTTTTTTAAATGAATGATTTTGTTAATAAAATTATATCACACTGAGAAACATCTCCAAAAATCTGAAGGCTGTGTGCCACGGCCACTGACAGAAAAACTTTCAGACATGGCCAACTTTTCTGGGCCAACCAACTTGTCAACCATCCACACATTTTGGGTTTCCTGGTTATTCAGCTTTAAGAGGAAATAAATGCACTTCTTGCCGCTGATTGATTGTGCTGCAGCATGAATGAAGCTTTTCATTGCAAGTGCCATTTAAACTAAAAGCTGCGCAAAGTCAATGGGCTTTATAAGAATTAGATTTTTTACCCTCCTCCCACACTTTGACCTTTAAAAAGGTCACTTCCAGCGGGATGGAAGACTTTTGTTAATGTCTGCCATTCCCTAAAATCATTGTGGAATTTTCCCCAGTGCTTTGAAATTGACTTGTTGAAGTATATTATATTCTTACATGTCTTAAGGGCTGAAGTATAGCAAGATTTATACAATTGAAAGCTGTAATTCTGCAATGTTGAGCTTTTTGTAGCTGACAGTTACTCACTTTGGTTTATCTTTTGGCCATGTTACTATAGATGGCTGTGATTTAAGACTTTATTTTAGAAAGAAATGCTGTAATTCAGACACAAAGTAAGTGAACTGGAATCTTTCTTCATTTTAGGGCTGAAATGATTAATTGATTAGTCAATTGACCTTTTGCTAAACCACGCCCCCCTTAGATACTGTTGCTAAGTCCGACAAATTGTCGGAGCTGTCAGACTTATCACGGCGCTGCCACTGTCTATTACTGCACTCCCCGGAGAAATATTGACAAATTTGTTGGAAAAAGTGATCTCGGAAAGAAGCAGACAGTTTTGCAGTTGCACTATACATTTGAAGGTTTTACTCAGGCTGTTAAACTGACTCAAACAGACGTGAAAACAAAATGAAAGACAAAAGCTAAAGCCTACCAATCACACAGTAGAAGTGGACCACCACATCCCCAGACCATTGAGACAAAAGACAACGGTATTAAGGATCAACACTGTTCTTGTACAGCTGGGTAGGCCTCTATTCATTATTACAATTATTAAAAGCAGAACATTAGGGCTTTATTACATTACATTCAGTAGTAAGTTAGCTAACGTTAGCTAACTAACATCACAATAGGACAACCCACAGCTTACATTTTTCTGAATTTATTTTAGGTTTTGGAAAGAGAATAAATTGTACTTGTCCTTTCAACCTCTCTGGGTAGCAATTGTAACTATTACAAGTGCCCCAGGAACAGCGTTTGACCATATCTTGGAAAAAATTGGCAGAAGAAAGATCGAAAACAACTCCTATTGCATAAGAGTGAACGGAACGCAGCCATGAAAGTTTCGGACCTCAGTTAGATCGAGTCCTATACTGTGCTGTGATTGACCAGCTGTGTATCTGGGGATTGGCTTAGTGAAGGGTCAATTGACAGAAAATTTATCAGCAACAATTTTCATTAAGTAATTTTTTAAACAAAAATTCCAAACATTGTTCCAGCTCCTTAGATGTAAGAATTTGCTGCTGTTATTTATCATATATGATGGTTAACTGAATATTTTTGGGGTTTTGGAGATGGTGATGGTAAAACAAAACAAGCAATCTGAAGACATCACCTTTGGTTCTGGGAAATTATATAATATTCTATTTTTATTGTTCTGACATTTTATAGACAAGACAATTGATTGGCACAATTATTGGCAGATAAAAACACGACTGTAGGTTCCAGCCCTTTCCTTCATTTACATGTAAGGGGTGTGTAGGTTAATATGTAAAGAACTACTTTCAAAACGTACAGCTTGAAATCCTGGCAATACCTTTCTGATGCAACTTTGCAACTGCCAGCTTCTCATTAACAATGATGGATTACTATACCTTTGCAACCCACTTGTCTTGGGAGTCGGTTTCTAAGCTATTTGAAAATTAATTGTAATTAAGTCTGAGATATGGAAAGATTATAATTATTTAATCACAAAACATTGTGTATTTAAATAATTATGCTTTGTGTCTTGCATTTCCAAAAGGTTGGCTGCGTAAGAACTATCATCCCTCATCCTAGCACAGACACTCATCTTCTCGTATCTGATGAGGACATTAAAGTTTTCTATTATTCCTCCCCCTTTTATGAACACGTCCCTTTTAGCATTAATTACCTCTTGCAATCAGAGTAGTTAGATAGAGGGATTGAAGGGGGGGTGGCTTAACTAAGGGGCTGGGGGTTGTTCGTGGTTGATGTGGCAGGTCAGTTCATCTATTTGCACTACATTAGTCTCTGATGTCGATTTGGGGTGTCAGCACTTGTGTCAGACTATCACCATGTGGTTACCTGCTCTGAAGAAAGGATCTGTGGGGGAAAGGGGTCTGTTGGACTTGAGAGAGCGTCCCCGGAAATGGAAAGTCCATGTTTCACCAAATAGAGACTGATGGACAAGGTGTGACACTGAGACCCAGCCACTTAAGAGGCACTAATGGCTGTACCAGATTACCTGTCGAAACCAGCCCCTCGCCATCCAAATCGCCTTCTCAAATTGATAGCGCCGGCAATGCCACAGAAAAACAGCTCAAATCTGATGGTCTCCCTCCTCCATTAGAAACGCCATTTTCCCACCAGTGGATTTCAAATTGAGTTTGGGCATGCTTAATATTCCACTGCTTTGATACCTAGTGGCTGCGTGTGGGTGGTGTGTGTGACATTATTCATCATTTAAGTATAGAATATTAGATTGTGTCACTCGTTCCAACTTCATAATGCCACACAGCGAGGCAGCAGGTCATAAATCTAGAGACAGACCGCTAGTAATTTATCACGTCTGAGAGACAAAACAAGAGTGAGACGGCAGAGTTCTTCACAAAGTTGGAAAGACTGAAGCGGATCCAAATTGTAAGATGGGATGTTTTTTCACACGGGGGGATAAGTGCATTGGCTCCATTGCCTCGAGATATTCTGAGCTCGGAGTGCTGTGACGCAATTTAACAACTGTGAAATCAACTTTCAAGCACACCGAGCCTCGAGCCATTATTAGAGGTACCCCTCTACTAAAGGTATCACACCTCAGTGCGGTATTATTATGAATCTTTTTCTCTCCATCAGTACATATATATATATATATGACAGCATTTCCTGTGAAGTCATTGCTCATGTGATATGCTTTACATTTTTAGAGGCAAAAGAAAAAAAAAAATCAAAAGGAGGCTGGAAACCACTCAGGGACAAAAATCGTGTCATTAACCTTTCAGAAAGTTCACCCTCCACACCAGGGATTCAAAAAAGTCCTTGAGTTTTCTCATTTAATAACTGACGGATTTGCAAAGATCTATAGAAGCTGGTTTTGGAATCAAGGCTCAACCAGTCAGAGGAACAAAATCGACAGGTGCTCAACAGCATGTCATAACAGCCCCTTAAGTAAGACGTAATTGGACATAAAATGGTAGTTCAGCTCTCATTTGTTTTAGTGGAGTTTAGTGGAGAAGTGTTTCACTACTAAATAGTTGACTTTTTTTTCCAGGTATGAGATTTTAGGACAGGGCCAGGGACATGGCTTGCAAAGTATTAATAATATAATTTTATTTTATAGTGATACTCTGTAATTTTTATTTCTTTTTCCAGTAGAGTTTACCTGCAATATATCTCTAAACCTCTGAGCAGATTTCTCACCATTCTCTTGACTTTTCTACCCTGCTAACCTCCAACCCTCTTCATCTTTCAGGGACACATTTCATTCCTTCATTTTATCTTTCCAAAATCAAGAGTAGACTTTCCATTTCCAGTTTGGAGGAAAGAAGGGCATTATAAACACAAAAAAGAAAGCTGTGGTCCCCAGAGCAAGATGTGGTTCAAGAGGTCAAGCCACTCCTAAACAAAAAATTTAAATGAAGTCACAAAAAATCTCCGCTTGGAAATGATCTTCTTTTTCTTCTTTTGATACAAAGAAGGCAGACAACTAAATGTGTACCACTACTTAGTTTGCATCATAAAGTCTGAGGTTGCAGTGTAACTAAAATACATATTTGGGCTTAAGTAGCCCAATTTACCCCAGCAGAAAACAAGGTGATTCTCTGTGTGAACATACATGAATGTGTGTGAAACATAATGCTATAGTCAGCACAACAGGGTAACTGCTTGCATTATGATACGTGCCAGGGTGAGCGCTTTAATTACACTCCACCAGTCCACACAGTTTGCAGCCAGGAGCCTAATAAACTCAAGTGTCAATCTCAAACTCATTTAGGGGCGAGATGCTGCATCCCTGGTTACATTAATCAATTATACTGAGGCTGAATGGAAACACGACACCGTGATGGATTCTCCCCCACAGCTGATAAAGTTAGAAGAGTTTGATATGGTATAAATCTGATCACAGAGTGACAATGATTAACACTGTCCTAAACTTCTATCGAGGTGTATTTAAGCAAGGCACTTAAATTCAATGCACTCTACTGGAAGTGTTCAATGATAAAAGATTATCCAGCTTTTGGTTTTCAAGAACAATGTCAAAACAAACGGCCAAAGTACAAATATCCGGACTCAAAATCAAGACCAATACAGCTAATGTGAGTTATAGTTCAAGTTTACTTTCACTATGAAATGCATTTACTTCCTTTAGTAAGGTTTGTAAAATTATAAAAATCTGCCTTACTGCCTTGGGATAAATCACAAAGTGGATTTGGGATATAGAGTTGCGACCAATACCCCGCAAATTGCACATAATACCATAGATTACCCCTTAATTTCCCGCAAAAAGCATGTAGATGAGTATGGACACTTCTGACACCACCCTGCCTTAAAATTATGTTTATATAGAAATATGTAAATGTAAAAATTATAAACACATTCTGTCCCATGCCCCGCCTGATTTTTCAAAAGACCGCAATCTTTTCCTTACCTTAACTAAGTGCTTTGTGTTGTCCAGTATGAAAATTTTGGGATATTGTTTGTTACAAACATTTTAATTAAGTTTCCTGGTGCAAATTAGTAGTTTTATACAAAAAATATTTTAAGAAACAGGGTTGTCTGACAAATGCAAAACTCTGAAATGAAATGCAGAACACTCACCAGAAAGTCAATAGGTTACAGTAAGTGATCTCAATTTTCATTTTGATTCTCACCACATGTGAAGAACAAGACAGTGAATCCCAAACAGTACTGTACTGAGTACTGCTGTTCTGACCTTGACCTCTGTTCAACATGAAGAACAAGTACAAAGAGATTTTCAGAGTATTTCCATATATGAATTTATATAGAAGTATGTCAAAAATGTTTGTTTTTTTGATTTGACTTATAAATCTAGAACCTGAGTGTGTTTCATTTATTTGAGACAGCAAGAGAGTGAGACAACCACTTGAGTTTAATGCTCCAATAGTGCTTATTATCTTGGAGGTGGCATCAATTGAGTCACCACTCTGAATGTTTTGAGGAACAAAAAGCAGAGGAGAGGCAGCTCATTTACAGAGAGACAGTGAAAGAGGGATAAGACTTACTTGAGTCGAGTATTTTGTCTTGACAGCAGCATATTTTTGAAAGTTGGATGAATTTGCAAATTAAGTAAGCATCAGAGGGAGCATACTAAATGAAAAAATAATAACAGTTCCCCCAATTCCAACTGAAAATGGCCAGCAAGCTCCTTGAGGTGTTATTGTGCAGATAGAAATACTTCAGGGCCTCAAGGCTATCAACAGCCCAGTCTTAATGGGTTTGTGCAAAATAGGCGTGTTGCCTGAATGCGAAGGAGAGCCTGGTGAATTTTGATCACTCTCTCTATTATCTTACTTGCCATTGTCAATCATCTGTCTCACTTTTCTCTTCATCCCCCCCCCATTATCTCTCTTCCACTGTGTATCCATTATTCATTCCTTCCAAGATTGTACTCTTCTTGGTGTTCCCACTTTTTTTTCAAATGTTCTTTCACTTGAGATGGGTGACAAATTTATGAACATTTCCAATTAAATGTTCTCTTTTTATTTATTTATTTTTACTGCAGACTCGAGACTACGTGCTGGCATGCTGTTCATGAATATGTCCCTTGTAGTCTTGTATTTTCTAGCAAACGCTGGCTCTCGCACTGCCACATCTGTCATAGTGAAGCAGTACAACTTAACAGACTGTAGATGTGGGAGTGCTCCTGCCCACACACACTGCGCCTGGTTTAGGGTTCAAGTCGGTGCCAGTTAAACATCAGCTGCTTGAGCCCTCATGGTGGCCTTAGCAGCCCGCTGTAAACCAGGCCAGATGGCATCATCCACAGGGAACACATGGCACCTCATGACAGGTCCCTCCAAACGTCAGCATGCTCTCTGAATTATGGAGGCATGTGAAATATGGAGCGCACTCTCTTAAAATTAACACTCCAGTGTTCTTAATAAGATCGGGTATCTATTGAGGCTGTGGCTGTCGCCTCTGCCGGCATCCCGAGATGGCATTCTCCGAGCCATATTTTAGCCATCTCAATTCCATTTTGAAACTTTATCAGTGGCACGCAGGCCTCGTCTGTGCTGCTGCGAGGGCACAATGTGATGCTATCAGAGGGCACGTTAACTGCTGCGTTAAGCTTTAATGAAGAATAGATTGGGACATTAGGATGCAAAGCACATACCATCCGCCACTGAGGGGAAAGACCGTAATAGGCCTGATAAGAGCTTTTTCTGCTGATCTCACACAAACATGGATGGTCTCCAGGGGGCTGTTTTGGCTCGGCTCAATGTTTACAATGCCATTCATCACCGAGGCATGTTTTTTTTTTTTGCTGAATGGGTGTCACCAACAGTTACATGCACATAAGCAGGTGTCCATTCACACGTGCAACCGTGAGCACACACTCATTCACATAACCATACCATCCTCTGTAAGGAAGTGATGCATCTTGACCTTAGAACCCCCAATCACTCACCTACCCACCCTTGAGATAAGCAGGCTCAGGTTCAAGTCCTCTTTTTGTTCCCTAATTAACTCTCAGAAGTCCCCTTGACCTGGATTTTACACTTGAAACCCTTCACCACAATACCCAGCTCAGACAATGAATTACAACAGCAGCCCAAATGTCAAACCCTCAGCTTCAAAGTGCTTTTGGAACTATTTTTTGCACCTTCACTCAACAAGCATTTAATTTATATCAGGGAGCATTACATAAAAATATTTTTAAAAATTAAGCAGACACATATCACTAATGCTGAGATTGGACATACATAGGTCTTTTGACATCTAGTCCTTACAGCTGGTCATTTAATGTAATGGGTTTTTCAACTGCAAATAACACCATCAATTTTACTTCAAAGCACAACAAACATATTCCCAAAAAACATTTCTTTTCCATCATTTTCCTTGTGGCAATAAAGGCCAAACAAAATCAAACATCGCAAAGTTATTTCCATCTTATCCAGGCCCATCATCATTCCAGTCTCGTGTGTTTTCTGCTTTCAAACGTCAAAGGTCACATTGCACCATTACAGAGCTGCTCCAATTTGACAGGCACTCGCTGCAGTCCATAAACATACACACATGCTACTAGTGAATGATGCCATACATCAAAAGCTGTCCATCACTCATTAATGATCTTGACAGAGCATTAGTTGGAAGGTATGCCAGCTTATGGGAAGAAATAAAATAGAGACAGAGAGGGAGAGATAGACAGAGACCGAGTGAGTATGTGTGAAGAGGACATGATATACGAGATGGTGTAGACTGTTGCACCTATCATCATCTCCTCTATAAAGTCCAGCCAGTCATGAAATGAGGATGTTAAAATCCTACAGCAAACACAACCATCAAACTGTAGAGCTAGCTCCCAGACAGCCAACATTTTGTACAGATGACTGCAGCGCTGATTGGACCAGAATTCAAACAAGATTTGCAAATTCAAACATTACAAATATGAAGATTTGTAAAAGGTTGCCACAGAAAAAAAGATGTGAGGAAGAATGGTCGTCCAAATCCTGTTAAGATTGTAATGCAAATATATTAGGATCTCGGGTTTCATGCAGATTTTAGCTACCTGTCATACAAAGGAAAAGTATTCCTAACTCACACCAAGTGTTTGGGCTGCAACAGTAAATTAGAGATTGATTTTGTCTGAGGACAAACTAATCCATATTCTTTGTCTTTTTATCTTTAAGTATTCATTACTTTCCTTGCTTCATCAAGGAGGTGACACACATTGTCAAATAACAAAAAGGTTCTTCAGCATTTCATTTAAAGCATTCTGTTATTGTTCTGGTATCCCAAACTTCATTAATAACCCAAAGGAATGAGTGTGACATTTGCATTCCAATGTGATTCATCTTTACCGGTTTTTACTGAGATAAAAAAAGGACTTGTAAGAAAAGGTCAGTTTCTCTGGATGTTGTGCTCGTGCACATGTGCAGAGGGTAAGTGGGATTTATGGAGACAGTAAACCCACGGATGCTTGTCGATGCCTCTGCAGCAACTCCACACACACACGCGCCCGCACACACACACACACACACGCACCACACACTACCTCCCCTAGTTTACTGCAATGCGCCAGCAGTGGTTAGCACATAAGCACTAGGAGACAAAAGAAAGAGAAAGAAAAAGAGGAATATAGTAGAGCTACAGAGCGAGAGAGAGCACAAATAACAGAGCGAGACACTTGCTGGTTGTCTACTACTATGGACTTTCTCCTTCCTCTTCATTGATTCTTCAGATACATTTTTTAATTCACCCTCATCAATAGCACTGGTGGTCTGACAAATGCATTTTTCAAACATTTGGCAGTCAATAGTCATTTAGTCTGTATCTCTGTCCCTTGAGTAAAGGGTCTCGATCAATTGAGGTGATGAAAATTCAAATAAATCAGAAACAGGAATGAAGTGAAGCACTCCTCTGTATCCAGTGGAGCACAGTACAAGCGGCTGTATGAAAAACCAATATGTACTGCTATTTCTTTCAATGGGAGATCAGTTTGAGCTGTGTGTGGGGTGAAGGAGGCGTAGCTAGATGGCTAAGGCATTGTTAAAGCATCGGAGAGTCAATAGACTTTTACAGACACATTCTGTTGTGTTAAGAGCATGACACTGCTAGAACCAGATAAGGTGTTCACATGTGGACAGTGACGGAGAGGTAACAAGCTAAAGATGTACTGAAACAAAGCATGCATGCAGTACGCATATGTGTGCCGACAAAACATATTCACAACATCCAAATATAAACATCCATAGCACCATTGTTGATTACTGATTTTTTTTTGCTTTCAATTAATCATTTACTCGGCAATCCGACCAAAAAACATTCTATTTTTTTAAAACAAAAAGTGCTGTGTTGGTTGGAATAGTTAAAAAGACTTATTTTGTCAGATGAACTATCCAAAACCCCAACATTTACCATCAATTCTGAAAAGCTGGAACCTGTGACCTTATTTTTGTTTACTAAATAACGAGCAAGTAATCAAATATCAAATTCTTAATGATTCCTTTTCTGCCCATGATCTACTAATCGAAGAGTTGACTAGTCATTGCAGCACCAGTGAAAGGTTACTTTTATTTGACTTCAAGTCCCCATCCATCAGATTTGTATAAAGACATTTTGCCCAATCTACTTCTCATTCTTAACAGCTTTAATTGGATCTGGAACACAAAAGTGACACACCAGTGTGTCTGTGCGTGAAAGTTGTTCTGCTTTCCTCATTGCAGATCCCATTCTGCCATGCTGCTACCATTTAAACTCTAAAACTGCAGGACAATTAGAACCCATGGAGACCTAATTACAGCCAGGACCAAGTCTCCAGCTTCTTCTAATGGAGCAGCAGAGCGCGTCCCCAGGGCAAAATCTTCCTGCCAGTTAATTATGCCATTATTCTATTATTCCAGACTGACAGAGCGGGCTGAAGCTCAGCTTGACCTCCAGGACCCAGAGAGTGATGAGAAGAGATCCCCTGTAGAACCATGCATCCCTGGATGACTCCATGACTGCTCCCTCTCAACCTCTTCCCCTTTCTCTCACCAATAAACACTGAAGATGAAGAATAATGAGATGTTGGCCCTGTTCCAAATTAAGCGGGTACACCGTCCACCTGGTAATCTTCACACTTTGCTCTTGCCTAATAAATTTGGTTACTTGCAGACAGCAACAGTGGGTTTTGCAGAGTATGAATGGAGACGGAGTTGAAGAGGTTGTGGATGGGGCAAATAAGGGGCTTATAGCACCTTATGTGAAGGAAGGAATGAAGGAATGAAGAAAGGACTCAATGAAGGAAGGAAGGAAGGAAGGAAGGAAGGAATCAACAAGGAAGGAATCAACAAGGAAGGAATTAAGGACTCGAGGACTCAATGAAGGAAACAAGAATGAATCAAGGAACGAAGCAATCAAGGAATGAAGGAATCAAGGAAGGTGTCAAGGGAGGAATTAAATAAGGAATCAAGGAATTGTATTATTGTAATAAAGAAATTATTCTATATTTTTATTTGATTTTATCAAAGTTTTTATTGCTGTTTCATGTTTACTTTTCTTTCTGTTCCAGTCACAGTTTATTTTAATTGCTTATAAAAAATAAATACATTATGGTATATTTTGAAACTCGTGTCTGCTTCATCAGTAACGTTCCTGCATGCCCTGTTCTCTTCACTCTCCTTCAAATTACCAAAGGTTCAAATAGTATTTCGGAAGGAAGAAATCCAGGAACCAAGGACGGGATCAAGGAAGGAAGGAATCAAGGAAGGAGGAAAGGAAGGAATCAAGGGAGTATTCAAGGAAGGAATTGAAGGAATGAGGGAATCAAGGAAGGAAGGAAGGAATCAAGGTCTTAGGCAAGAGAAGTGCTTGTCCTGCAGTAAAAAGGATTGGCCCTAAAATTTCACTTGCTTTGTGATTATACACAGATGTAAACCATTCAGGATTCCAGATGCATTCACTGCCTTCCCGACAGATGTACTACAAGCTGCGCGCTGACAATAGACTAAAATTTCATGTTTTTTACGATATACCCATGACCTTAGATCATCTATCATAAATCACCATACCAAACACACCATAGGCCACTTATGATGAATCGCATTTCTCTTTCTTTCTTTCTTCCTGCTCCCTGAGAGAGTGATGTCACTCAAAGACTATAATGGACATCTAATGAACTCCAAATCCCATGCCAGTACATTTACACTGCATTATCGCTTCCTGACCCCTGACCTCCCTGTGGAGTAGAGCGGAGAGCGCTCCTGTCTGCAGAGCTCATTCAGTCATTATATATACATTCACATAGCATAGCACTAAAAGAGGGGGCATTATATACATAAAGGAGTGTGTGCAAGTGTGTGTGTGAATGACCAATACATATTCCAGACCCTTCTTCTGGCCTCTATACTGTTATGAGGATGTACATTCATTGTAAAGTGTAATGTTATTGATATGTAGCCAGTGTTTAGAGGAAAGTGGCAATGCATGTGCCCAAGGCCTCAGAGCAGCAGGGAAAAGAGGAGAGGAAATGTCAAAGAGGAGAGCAAAACGTCAGGGGATGGGAACTCATCTCTTTTTCTCACATGCTCATGGTACCTTTCTCTCTCACTCACATAAAGCCTGAGCAAAAAAACAAAAATCTCCAGAGAGGAATCCAAGGCTCACTCTTAAATTCTGGCATTCAACAACAGCAAATCGCTTTGACAAATTTCCTCATCAAACCCCGAGAAACACTCCATCAAAGGCGAACCTGTCTCCACATTTACTCTCTTGTAACAAATGATGTGCCCGATGTTGTGCCGTGGCCAGAGAGAAATGGGAGAGGAGGGGTGAGGAATGGGAGGCAGAGTTCAACTAATTGCCTGATGATGGAATTTTAGTGTCTCCTTCATTATAAAGCAGCTTCTAAGTGTTATTGATCTTAGGAGGGGTGTCTCAGAGTCATGTGGTATTAGAGAGCCCAACTGCTCTGAGGCCATGCATTATTCAACAGACATTCTGACAGGACGCCTCGCCAGTGCCTGCCAATTCCTCTCAGGTGGCCTGGGAGTAGCAGCAACTCTCTATCCACCCTAGTTCTACCTCAGACCCACACGCAGGGGCATATGCATGCCTCATGTGAAAGCATTAATATATAAGCTGTAGACACACACACAGTAAAAAAAAAAGTCTTGACTCTTCCCCTCTGACTGGAGATTGTAGATTGTTGTTTTGCTCCGATCGACCTCGCACTCCACTGAGGGGTTAATCTATAATGAACTGACTGATGCTGCTCTCTACTTCTATTCCCAACAAGTCATTTATGGACATCAACCTTTCCCAGCAAATACACTGCAGACAGCATCTGAGAACAGAGGCCGTGGAGGAGGTGATGAGGAGGCAGATGAGAGGAAATACGAAAGAGTGTCAGACAAGAAGAGAGACAGAAGAAAGCTTAAGATTTATGTTCAAGTTAGTAATATTTTCATCTTTACACATAACCAAACCAGCCAGTGAGTTGTGTGTTAGCCTGCCATGATGGCCGCTGAAAAATTTGCATATCTGTCTGCTGTCTTCGAACTAGAAGTTAATTACATAGCATGACAGACATTAGGGGTATATGTATGTCTTGTTAAATTTACACCTCACCATTTTATGCACATTTGTAAGATATAGTTCAACATAGTGTATATATACAGGGTATTATGAATTCTCACATTTATAAGTTTGAAATTCCATTCTACAATCAATCAGTTACATTTCTTTTATGTTTTGATTGTTCACCTATTTCAAACAATGTTTTTTTCATGTCTTTGAAGATTCCAACATCTAACACTTACATGTTGAGAAATTTATTAAGTATATATGTAAAAGATCATCAGATTGCTGCACTTCAAATAGAAGACTCCACTCAGAGTGCAGGCCTGGTGACCAAATGGCGTATGAATAATATGCCAATGTCTTAAGTAACTCTGTGCGTTATCACACTGTCTTTTTTGCTTTTCGTGTGACATTTCATGCCATTTGTCAACAGACATAGTATAACGAGCAAAAACAGTCTGCATAGGGGCAAGGTCGGGGTGGTCAAACAAACACACTTTTACCACTGAGACCATTGTCATGTCCTGTGTGAAACAAAAAGTAGAATTTGACTTATTGTCACATACATAACATACTTACCTAAGGGCCGGTTTAAAGGAGTAAGGAGTCAGTAGTCAATGGTGGTATAAAAACAGAGCAGTCAAAGAAATAGGTTTTTCAAAAATTGTGAATCACCGCTACCTTGAGAAGTCCTTGAGCATACGGTTATAAATGTGCACAATAAATATTAGGCTGATAGGTCCAGCGGTATGCAAGATTAGCTGCAGACAGATACACACGCGCACCAAATGCTTACACCTGGCAGAGATAACAAATTCAGACTTCAGGCACGAAAAGCTATTTGCAGCTTAAAATTTGGCTATGGTCTACTGCAGGGGTTTTCAAAGTCTGAGACTGTGGGGCTCCCCTCAGACAAAGCCTGGGTAAAGGAGCCCCCTTTTCTCCCTTTAGTTTACCTGCTTAGTTTTACTCAATTCCTGGATGGCTGTGGGATCGTGACTATGTTATTTGATTTCCAAGACACTTAACAATTGAGCCAAGATAGTCTGATATTACTGTTTGACATTACTTCAGACTACACCAAATACATTTTTAAAAATGTCCGTCCTGAGGCATTTATTAATTTCTGTGGGAAACACACTCCCCCAAAGCCACTGTATATTTGAACTCTGTCCTTGACCAAAACACACATTGTATGTGATCTCCTTTTGATAAGTAATAGAATAACTAATGTAATATTGTTTCACCTCTGTTCACTGAGCCTCCCCTGAATCTCTTTGGAGCCCCACCTCATACTTACCTACAATATATTGGACGTGCTGACGTACTGCGGTAAGCGTGTTGACTCATTTCCGTTTCCGGTGCTTGTGTGTTGGTAGCCTGTTTGCTGCTCTCGCTAAATACCAGATAAAATTGTTAGATTATCATTACAGCGGCCAATTGTCCGCTAAACACTTATTCTTACAGTAAGTTTACCTAAGCACTCACAGTTCTTTCCATCTTTAGTGACTGCTGTTCGATCTCATAGTTGTTTTCAAAAGTTTTGGTAGCCAGCGCTACCGTACTTTAGCTTAGCCGTTAGCGACTTTAGCATAGCAGCTAACGATGGCTTCTCCTTCTCCATCTCTCTCTCCTGCTTTCTCCTGCTCGGTGTGTCAGATGTTCAGTTACTCCTCTGCCTCCTTTAGCGGTAATGAGTGCGTGTAACAAGTGTAGTTTATTTTTTTAGACATGGAGGCGAGGCTCAGTGAGTTAGAAGTCCGGCTCCGCACCTTGGTAGCTCAGCCTACTGTAGCTAGCCAGTCCCGGTAGTCGGTCGCGGACCGACCTGAGTTAGCCTCTGGTAGCCGTTCCCGGCATTTCCTGAGCAGCCAGGAAAGGGTGGCTGGGTGACTGTCGAGGAAGAAATAGTCGTAAGCATTCAAAGCCCTCAGGACATCACCATTAAGCTTCCGTTTCTAATAGATTTTCCCCACTCAGCGACACACCGCTGAGAAACCAACTCTGATAATTGGCAGCTCCATTTTGCGAAGCGTGAAGTTAAGCGAAACCAGCGACCATAGTCAAATGCATCCCAGGGGCCAGAGCGGGCGACATCGAGTCCTATTTGAAACTGCTGGCTAAGGATAGCGTAAATACAGTAAGATTGTTATTCCGCGTCGGTAATGACTCCGGTTACGCATGTCGGAGGTCACTAAGATTAATGTTGAGTCGGTGTGTTCATACGCCAAAAACAATGTCGGACACCGTAGTTTTCTCTGGACCCCTGCCCAATCTGACCAGTGATGACATGTATAGCCGCGTAATCGTCATTCGCCGCTGGTTATCGAGGTGGTGTCCAGCCAGCGATGTGGGCTTTGTAGATCATTGGCAGACTTTCTGGGGAAGACCTGGTCTGATTCGGAGAGCGGCATCCATCCCTCTTGGGAAGGAGCAGCTCTCATTTCTAGAAATCTGGCCAACTTTATTAGCGGACCAAATCCATGACAACCCAGAGTTGAGACCAGGAGGCAGAGTAGCAGTCTAACACACTTCTCTGCCTTTCTAATTCAGCAGTTACCCACCCAAAACCCTACGCAGAGTCGCAGTTTAACACACTTCTCTGCTCCTCCGTTCCAGGAGTTACTTAGTGAAAACCCTATAGTGGCGGTGTCTGTCCCCGACCATTGAAATTATTTAAATCAAAGGTAAACAGAAGAGGGCTGTGCATAAAAACCTCATAAAAATTAAAACCACAAGAGCAATAGTGCAAGCGAATAGGAGAGTAAAATGTGGACTCTTAAACATCAGATCTCTCTCTTCTAAAGGTGTACTAGTAAATGAATTAATATCAGATTATGAAATTGATTTATTCTGTCTTACTGAAACCTGGCTGGGTGATGGAGAATATGTAAGCCTAAATGAATCCACCCCTCCCAGTCATATGAATACTCACATTCCTCGAAGCACAGGCCGAGGAGGTGGAGTTCGCGACTATCTTTGACTCTAGCCTAGTAATCAGCTCTAAACCTAAACTAAATTATAACTCATTTGAAAGCCTTGTCCTGAGTCTTTCACACCCAAGCTGGAAATCACTGCAACCAATTCTATTTGTTGTAGTGTACCGAGCACCTGGGCGTTACTCTGAATTCTTATCTGAATTTGCAGAGTTTTTGTCAACTTTAGTCCTTAAAGCGGACAAAGTTATTATTGTAGGGGATTTTAATATTCATGTGGACGTTGAGAATGACAGCTTTAGTACTGCGTTTATCTCTCTATTAGATTCAATTGGCTTCTCTCAGAGTGTTCATGAACCGACTCACTGTTTTAATCACACCCTCGACCTTGTTCTGGTATATGGTATCGAAATTGAACAATTAATAGTGTTCCCACAGAATCCCTCTTTATCTGACCACTGTTTGATAACTTTTGAGCTTGTACTGCTGAACTACCCTCCATTGGGCAAAAATTTCTATACAAGGCGTCTGTCTGATAGTGCTATAGCTAAATTTAAGGATCGCGATCCCATCGGCTCTAAGTTCACTATCAGGTATCAAATTAACAGAGGGACTCTTCTGCGAATTTCAGTCCCTCCCAAGTCGATCATCTTGTTGATAGTGCTGCAGGCACGCTGCGAACAACACTTCGACTCTGTAGCCCCTCTACAAAGAAAATACTAAAACAAAGGCGGTTAGCTCCATGGTATAATACTGAAACTTCATAAATTAAAGAAAATATCACAGAAACTTCGAGAGGAATTGGCGTTCCACCAAACTGGAAAATTCTCGTTTAATTTGGCAAGATAGTCTTAAAATTTATAGGAAGGCCCTCCATAATGCCAAAGCAGCGTACTACTGCGTCATTAATAGAGGAAAATAGGAACAACCCCAGGTTTCTTTTCAGCACTGTAGCCAGGCTGACAGAAAGTCACAGCTCTATTGAGCAAAGTATTCCCATAGCTCTCAGTAGTTATGACTTCATGAGCTTCTTTAATGATAAAATCCTAGCTATTAGAAACAAAATCCACCAAGACCTGCCCTCAACTGGCACCGACTTAAGTCTATACTCAGGAACTTTGGGAACAGCTGTAGAACCAGTTATATGTTTGGACTGCTTTGCTTCCCTCAATCTTTATCAACTAACTTCAATAATTTCTTCATCTAAACCATCTACCTGCCTCTTAGACCCCATCCCGACTAGGCTGCTAAAAGAAGTTTTGCCCTTGGTTGGCACTTCTCTGCTGGATGTGATCAATTTGTCTTTATCAACAGGCTACGTGCCACAGTACTTTAAAGTAGCTGTAATTAAACCTCTTCTGAAAAAGCCCAACCTGGATCCAGATGTTTTAGCCAACTATAGACCTATATCTAACCTTCCATTTATCTCTAAGGTCCTGGAGAAAGCAGTCGTCAAACAGCTGTGTGACTTTCTACATAGCAATAGTTTATTTGAGGATTTTCAGTCAGGATTTCGAGCCCATCATAGCACAGAGACAGCACTGGTGAAAATTACTAGTGATCTCCTGACTGCATCAGACAAAGGACTTGTCTCTGTATTGGTTTTATTAGATCTTAGTGCTGCATTTGATACCATTGACCATCAGATCCTATTACAGAGACTGGAACATTTCATTGGCATCAAAGGAACCGCTCTAAGCTGGTTTAAGTCCTATTTATCAGATCGATTTCAGTTTGTACATGTTAGCGATGAGTCCTCCATGCATACCAAAGTTAGTCATGGAGTTCCACAAGGATCTGTGCTCGGACCAATCCTCTTCACTTTATATATGCTTCCCTTAGGCAATATTATCAGGAAACACTCCATAAACTTTCATTGTTATGCAGATGATACTCAGTTATATCTATCGATCAAGCCAGATGAAACCCATCAGTTAGCTAAGCTTCAAATGTGTCTTCAGGATGTTAAAACCTGGATGACCTGCAATTTTCTAATGTTAAACTCAGATAAAGCGGAAGTTGTTGTTCTAGGCCCTAGGCACCTTAGTGGCGCATTATCTAAAGATATAGTTTCCCTGGATGGCATCGCCCTGGCCTCCAGCACCACTGTGAGAAATCTTGGAGTTATCTTTGATCAGGACATGTCGTTTAATTCTCACATTAAGCAAATTTCAAGGACCGCTTTTTTCCACCTACGTAATATTGCAAAATCAGGAACATCCTGTCTAAAAATGATGCAGAAAAACTAGTCCATGCATTTGTTACTTCTAGACTGGATTACTGCAATTCCCTATTATCAGGCTCTTCGAAAAAAGTCCATTAAGACTCTTCAGCTGATCCAGAATGCTGCAGCACGTGTTCTGACAGGAACCAGTAAAGAGATCATATCTCTCCTGTCTTAGCTTCTCTGCATTGGCTTCCTGTAAAATCCAGAATAGATTTTAAAATCCTTCTTCTCACATACAAAGCTCTTAATGGTCAGGCACCATCTTATCTTAAAGAGCTCATAGTACCTTACTACCCCACCAGAGCACTGCGCTCCCAGAATGCAGGATTACTTGTGGTTCCTAGAGTCTCCAAAAGTAGAATGGGAGCCAGAGCGTTCAGTTATCAGGCTCCTCTCCTGTGGAACCAGGTTCCAGTTTGGGTTTGGGAGGCAGACACCGTCTCTACATTTAAGAGTAGGCTTAAGACTTTCCTTTTTGATAAAGCTTATAGTTAGGGCTGGCTCGGGTGAGTCCTGAACCATCCCTTAGTTATGCTGCTATAGGCTAGACTGCCGGGGGATTTCCCATGATGCACTGAGCTCCTCTCTCCTCTTCTCTCTTTCTCTCTGAGTGCAACCTCATCCCATTAATGCATGTTACTAACTTCGATTTTTCTCCCTCTCCGTGGTGGTGTGCTTCCCCTCCTGTCCTCCCCCCTCCCCTCACTTCCCTGCGGGTGTTGCTGGCTCTGGAGCTGTGGAGTCTGGACCTGTTGTTGGGAGTCTCCTGCTGCCCCGTGTTCCTGTTCGACGCCCTCTGCTGCAGTTGCAACTGCTATTACTAGTCCTATTGCTATTATTACTGTTATAATTAATATCACTAAACATTACTACAAATATCTGTACCATTTTTCATTCAGTCTATAGCACCATTACCTTTATTGTCTGTACCTCTATGTGTATACTGTGTAGGTTGCCTCCCTCTGCTCTCTCTCTCCTGCTCTCTCTCTCTCTTGCTCTCTCCCTCTCTCTCTCCCCTCACCCCAACCCGGTTCGAGGCAGATGGCCGCCCACCCTGAGCCATGGTTCTGCTCGAGGTTTCTGCCTCTTAAAGGAAGTTTTCCTTGCCTCTGTCAGCCTAGTGCTTGCTCTTGGTGGGAATTGTTGGGCTTCTGTAAATAACTTCAGAGTATGGTCTAGACCTGCTCTTTATGAAAAGCTGTGAGATAACTGTTGTTGTGATTTGGCTATATAAATAAAATTGAATTGAATTGA